>CM031239.1:561398892-561998892 GCA_018340775.1 Taxus wallichiana var. yunnanensis | reverse complement strand
TGAATCATATCATGAAAGATTACTATCATGGCCCACTGATAAGTTGCTCCCACATTCTTAAGGCCAAATGGCATCACTTGATAGTAGAAGGTGCCCCAAGGAGTTGTGAAAGTTGTTTTGTGTTGGTCCTCCTCAGTGATCTTAATTTGATTATAACTTGAAAAACCATCCATGAGTGATAGCATTTCATACCTTGCTATTGAGTCAACAATCATATCAATGTTGGGCAAAAAAATCATCTTTAGGGAAAGCTTTATTGATGTCCCTAAAATCCGTGTAGATTCGAATACCGATAGGTTTCTTCTGGACAAGAACAATGTTCGATATCCATTCAGAATAATCAATTGGTCTGATGAATCCCACTGCAAAAATCTTTCCAACTCTTCCTTAACCAACAAGGCCACTCTTGGATGCATCTTTTGGAGCTTCTGTTTGATAGGCTTGGCATCTACATGCATGCATGACTAGGTTGTGCACCAAATTTGGATCCAAGCTGGGCATGTCTTTGTAAGACCATGCAAACACATCAATGAACTCTCACAACAACATAGTGAACGTCTTTTGTTCTCTAGCTGAGAGTGATGCCCCCAATTTTACTATCTTGGGATCTTCTTCGTACCAATGTTGACATCAATGGTTTCTTTGACTAACAATTTTGATAAATCCTCCATACGCGTAGGATCAGGAGGTAGGTTGAGATCTTCATCCAAGGATGTCTCCACGAGATTTTCATCCTTGGCGTGGTCACTTTGTTTTTCCTTTGATTTTCTTATTTGTTTGTCAGCCAGTGCCTCAAAGAGGTTTTCACTGTGTGACTTGGACTTCAATTTTTTCCAAGGCTTTTCTTTAGAACTTTTGCCCTCACTTTTCTTTAAATTTTGTTGACCACAAAGTTCAGCCTCCTCGCCAAAGTAGGCATAGGTGTCTAAGTCGATAAAGAAACCTTTCTTGTGATCTCCAATGGGGATTGTATCCCTTATGCCCATGAACTCCACAATAGCCTCATCATTCTCGAATAAATCTAGTGGCACGTGATGTTGTTGGTCCCATTCAACAAGGGAAGGGTATACAAGGTCAAGGGTTGGTTCAGTGGGGGTTATGGTTAGGACAATGTTATTCATGAAAAGGTTCATGGAGGCCAGATCCTCATATTGGCTACAATGGGAATCCGTATCACTATCTAGATAATCGAGCTATCCTCACGCTCAGAACAAGTCACATCTTGATCGTTGGGGTGTGCTCCATAAGGGTGAATCCCAATGCCATATCTTTCTATTTTGAAATGTGGAAGAGGGACTGGTTCTCTTTGTCCTTGTTCATTCCTCCCACATCCTAGGCCTTTGTAGCCCATGGAGTACATCATTCTACTAGATTTTCATATTCCGGGGTTTGATAACAAGATGGTTGAGTGTCCTCAGGGACCCAAGTAGTAGGTGGATCAAGTAATTTCTCCTCAGCTAACAAGCCTCTAGGTAGGAATGACCCAATAGTGTGTTCTTCTCTAGGTCTCTTGAAGTGGTAGTTGGGTCGACCTCTAGTCTTGGGTGACAATGAGAGGTCTGAAACCAAGAGCACTTGTTGTACATTATACTCCCCATAACCATATTCCAGGATTTTCATCTCCCATGAATCAAATGGAGATGTTGAAGTAGACACCCCATGAGCACAAGAACTAAGAGAATCCAAATCCACCCGGATTCCATGGCCTTAGACTAGAGAGGAACAACTATATCTATGGAGGGACATGCATATGTACCCTTTCGTGTAAAGCTATTGAGAGCTCTACAATGAGCAAAGGGCTCTGAATCTCCTAGGTATTGTAATCATATGTCCCTCATGCTTCAACTTGATGCATTGATGAAATGTTGATGGCACGGCCTGCATGGCATGAATCCATGGTCGGCCTAGAAGCATGTTATATGGAAGTTCCAAGTCTAGGATGTGAAACTTTGTCTGATGACAAGTGGGGCCCACCTCCATGGGTAGCGTGATGGTGCCTGCTGACTCTCTTTCCACGTTGTCATATGTGGTGATAGTGATAATATGGGACTCAAGATCTTCCTCCATATATGTCCCAATTGTTTGACCAATTTAAGCGTGTAGATGTTCAATCCCGATCCATTATCCACAAGCACCCATTTGATTTTCCTACGGGTGACAACTACCTCAATGTATAAGGGAAGATTATGTGTAGGATTCTCGGTAGGGATCTCCCTATGGTTGAAAGTGAGATGCTCACTTGGTGCAATGTTTGCCACCGTGGCTTGAAGGTGTGTAGGATCGACTTCTAAAGGCACTCCCGACCCCTAAAGAGTTTGATACAGAAATGTCCTTATGCACATTGGATATCTTGAGAAGATCTAAGATCAAAATCTTAGCAGACGTCTTCTCAAGTTGTTCTAAAAGGTTATATTTACCGGTTTGCGGGGTCAACGGAGAGGGTTCTGAATCACGAGGCGGGCACGCCTTATTACCATAACGCAGTCCTTTCCCTTGATCTAGATGGTATTGACACGGTCGGTAGGAGAGTGAATACATCCGATAAGTGAATCATAATGATTATTATCTCTTTTGGTATACAAGTAATTCATGGCTTTATAGGTTTGGGATGACTCTCCCCAATCCGGCTTTGTCTTTTCTGACTTATCATGCTTGGGGAATGGTTCTTATAAATCCCCATTTTCTCATTAGGTGTTTGTGTTTTTCCAGGGTTATCCACCTCTATCTCCCCATTGTCAATGAGGTCCTAAATAATGGTGAAGCCACAGACATTTTTCTATCTTATGTCCTTTAACGATGATGCATTTCACAATATTCATGCTCCTTATACCATGAAGGTTTAGGAGCGTTGTCATCAAATGGTTGTGTAGTAGGATAGGTCATCATGTGGGCCATCCAACTATTTTTAGTATGACTGACAATGGTTCATTGAGAGAGGTGAATGTTCTTCACTTTGGTGGTGGTTGAATTGGGCCCTTGGTCAGTTTAAAAGGTTGACCAGTTTGGACCGTTTGAATGCGTTTGGAATCAGTGATTCCATCTCCCACCACATTTTTGTTTTTGTTGAAGATCTTCGGCTTTTCCATGGGTTTGACACTTTGGTTGTCTTTAGATTGGGTTTTGAGGGTGCCTTTGGCAATGAGAGCCTTTTCTATCTAAATCCCTTTCTTGATAACCTCCTCAAAAGTGCGGACACAATGCATTTGGAGGTGGAAAGCTATATCCGGTTGAGATTGGGAACAAAAATACTGACCAGCTACTTTTCAGGAAAGCACAAGGGAAGTGACTAGCTATCCCTCTCCATCATTGGAGGAAGCTAGCGAAGGTCTCATTTGGGTGTTGCTTGGCTCCACACAAGTCTACCATGGTGACGTCACTCTCTATGTTATATGAGAAGTGACGCATGAATCTTTCTGCCAATTCTAGCCAGGTGAAAATTGATCCTCGTGGTAAGCGTGTAAACCACTCCAATGCTTGACCTCCAAGACTCTTGGGAAAAAGTCTGATGAGGTAATTATCACTATAAGACACCTCTTGACATGCCATGTAAAAATATTTAACATGATCCCTTGGGTCTCCCTTTCCTTTGTATTTTTCAAACTTTGGCATATCAAATTTCTTTGGAAAGGGTTGAAGGGTCATTGTCTTGTCAAAAGGATAGGGGCATAATTCTTCATATTGATATTTCCTGATGCTCCCTATATTGCTCTCTTGTAAGCTTACAAGTGTCACTTTCATAGATTGCACTTCTTGTGTGAGAAATTGTTCTTTAGTGGGAGAAGCGGGGATGTAAACATGATGATACCCTATGTCTTCTTCTCCTTGGTTTTCCCGATGGAGTTCATTGATCTTAACCTTAGGCCTCAACTTTTGAACATTTTTGTTTGCATCTTTCTATACATGGGAAGTAAGCAAAGCAAGTTGTTCAGCTTAGGTTGTTGATTTTTGTTGGATTGTGGCTTGGTTTATAGCCTCTTCTTCTAAAGGTTCCTCCTCCTCATATTGTGGAGGTTCTTCCCTATCTCATGTTCTATCTTGTTTCTTCGTGGCACTTTGATAAGGGGTATTTTATGCCCTACCACTTTATCATTTTCTATGTAAGAGGTAGAAGCATGTCCACCTGTTAAAATATCTTCCATATTGATAAGGGGACGTTCTTCCTCAGTAGTCATTTTTAGGTAGTATTGGTTCATTCTCGATGGGTAATTTGGCCCCTAATTCCATGACCCATGCCAACACTCTATCTTTGTTTCTAAGAAGAAATTCATCTAGTAGAGTGGGGTCAAAATCAAAGTTCTGCACGTGGTGATTCTAATTCATTTCCACTATGGTCGACCATTTCTTTTGTTTCCTTTTCTACAGAAAATAGTGGTCCTAAGTCATGTCCAATGAAGGGGTTTGACCCTTGTCTGTTAGAGGTTTCCCAAGCTTGCACTTTTTGTTCCTCATATGTCTATTTCTTTAACCCTAGACATGTTTTGGGAGCCATGTTTTCATGATAGTTTCACTAGGGTAAGTTGTAAATGTGTTCAAAGCTTAGTGACTACCCCTAAGTGAAATGCAAGATGTATTTGTTAAGAGTATGAATAAATCAACAATGTGAGAATACCAATGTGATAGAGTGATAAAATCACCAATGATACAAGCATTTGGTATTGAAACCCGTTTAAATGAAGTACCTCCTAGACTACGTTTCAAAGTAGTTCACGTCACGCAAGATGATTAACAAGATGTCTCCACTTATGCCAAGTTCAAGGGAATGAACAAGATGTAAGTAAATACAAGAAGTCAATGCGATCTCCCAATCAAGATATACGATGAGCGAGCTCAAATCTGATTAAGACCTATATCTCAAAAAGTG
This sequence comes from Taxus wallichiana var. yunnanensis, assembly GCA_018340775.1. Taxonomy (NCBI): domain Eukaryota; kingdom Viridiplantae; phylum Streptophyta; class Pinopsida; order Cupressales; family Taxaceae; genus Taxus; species Taxus wallichiana. The sequence goes on along the minus strand of CM031239.1, from coordinate 561,994,031 downwards.
CCAATTACAATTCACGAATGACACAACAATATCACCAAGATATGTTAACCCACTTTGTGAGAAAGTGAAGTATTGATATCAAGGTGTTATTGATATAACACACACAAATGGTAACACCTAGCACTCTTTGAAATCGAGGTAATAATAGAACCAAACCAAAAATCTCAAAGTATAGCTAGGAATAGTTAAAAATGTGTGCAATGTAACCTTACAATATAGGTATTTATGTCGAGTTTATAAGAAACAAGACGTAAATATCAAAATTGTAGTGATACGATACAAACAAGCTAACTCTTCTAAGGAAGTCCACGGTGATGAACCATGCCTAACTACAATGACGATCTTGACATGGGTATCAAGATCACAATGGCTACCAATGACGTGAAAATGCCTCCGCACACTTTAGATGTTTAACTAACCCAACCACAAACATGGATGGGCGTAAATGGACATAAAAGTGAGAGAAACAATCGATTGGTAACACAAAGGTAGTCACCCTTCTTTTGATCAACAAAGTGTCAAAAGAATGTGAAGGAAGTAAATCAAAAAAGGATGAAAAATGCTTGGCCTCACTTCGGCAGAGTTTCACCTCACCCTAAGGCAAGTAAAAACTAGGTGAAAGTAACGCGTCACACATTTCTCAATGAAAATATGGTTCACAACTCAACACTATTTTAGAATGGTCAAAGTGGGCTCCTGGCCAAAGTATATCTTCCTAGGTGGTTCTCTCATCCTAGGTGCTACAAAGATTATCCACGAGTGGGATGATTTACCCAAAAAGTCACAATGACTAGTTTGGGAGTATCTCGACTTTTCCCCCTTCAAGCACAGTGGGCAAATAAATGCATCCAAATGTGTACTTAAAAGGGTCATGTAGGGACAACTTGTAACTCTATCTCATAAAGGATTTACTAGTCAGATAGGTAGTGCGGAGCACTTCCCGTTTCATCCACAAGGTTCCCTCTTGTGTGGACTACTTTGGGGTTCTTGGAACCACCCCCATTGTTGTAGCTTAAGGCGTTATGCCAAAGGGGTTATGTTCCAGTTGAGCGGAGAGGGACGTACCCTTTTCTGAAACCTGCAATACAATGTTTTGAATATGTTGTTCTTTTTATCTTTTTAATTAGATGTGGTTTGCTTGAACACCATTTGGCAACCTATATAACAACTGTATTAGTAGTTTTTTGACTTTTGTTTCATTCCTTCGTTCTTTGACAAGCGTTTTGGTCCTATATGATGATGATTAGTAGTTTTCCATCAAAAGAGAAGGCATCATTTCTGATTCTCTAGATCATCCAAGGACGCAAGAGAAGAGCATACGTGATGTCTTCACAAATCCCAAAAGATAACCAAATGGAACAACACTTTAATTCAACAATGCCAAATTAACCAATTCCAAATCAAATACCCCTAACAATCTCAAAGTATCAAAAGGACTTAAGAATCATTTCTGATTCCCAAGATCACCCCAAGAGACGAGGGAAGAGCATACGTGATCTTAATCCTATAAGTAAACAATGCAAAATATTACCTAATCAAATACAAACATGTAAAAACAACCTGCAAAGACAAATATATGATTAGATAAACCTGTAAGAATGTTAGCACATCAACACTTTAATTTCAAAAATGTAAAGGATGCCTGCGCCCCTTTTTCAGTGCCTGCACGTGGGTTAGGGCGTATGCACCACCAAAGGTAGTTTTTAGCACACAGTATGTGCTACGCCACCCGAGAGATGTGTGTGCCCAAAAAAGTACCTACACCACTAAAATAGTACCTACGCCACTCTGTGGAATTTTTAGATCAATTAAATGCCTACACCACTCGAGAGGTGTGTGTGCCATGAAAACAACATATGTGCTACTATGAGAAAATAGATAGAAAAATAGACAGAATAACCATATTACTAAAAAAATATACCTGCACCACTAAAACCACATGTGCACCTGGTTAGGGCATGTGTGCTGATCTGATAGGTTTTAGTATGTAGTGAAGGTATAGTATGAAATGACGTGTGCACCCGGGTTAGTGCACCTATGCGCGGGTTAGGGTATGTGTGCGGGGTTAGTGTGCATGTGCCAGGGGTCGGTAGATAGAATGACAGATTTTAACAACATGCCTACACCACCAGAGAGATGTGTGCACCTTGAAAATTATGCTTGCGCTCCAAAATCATGCTTGTGCCCCAAAAATTGTGCTTGCACTCCAAAATCATGCTGCACTAGACCTATAACCAAAGTATGGAAAAAAAAAGAAAACTTCACAATATCTCTAAATTTTGACAAGTTAGTTTAAAATGGCAATTACCCATTAAAATTAAGGCTATGAACATGAAGTTACACATATCAAATGAGCAAAATTTTCAAAAAATGGACATTAATTACTACATGTGCATATCAAAAGTTAGCCAAAATAATGAAATTTAAACTAAAATGCCATGGGACTAAGTGTCCCATCGGCATGCCAAATGTGTGCAAGTGTTGTTTTTAAACTAATGCTAATGTAAACAAAGACTAACACCTAAATAGTCTTAATTAGCAAGAATTAAACAACATTATAAACACCATCATGATAAGAATTAATCAAGGGTTAGATGCTAACATTTATCAATACAAAACTATGAAATTAACTATGTTAAGCACCTAAATATCCTCTATTCTCTAACAACATATAAATGAAGGAACCTAGGTAGGTTCCATGGCTATAAAAAATAGTTGTCCTTAATGTTCCAAGAACCTAGGAATGAGGGCTAGTCAAAGTTGGGCTACAAGACCCTTTTGACACCTCCCATATGACCTAAGCACTTTAAGAAAGAGGCTTAACTCTTCAAGATGATGAACTCTCAAGAGGAAAAAGTGCAAGCTCTTAGTCTCTTTGCTATATGCTTTGCATTTTCTCTCTTAAGGAGTTTAGGTGTAAGTAAAAGGTAGGTGGAGGGCTCTTTATATAGCCCAAAGGATAAAGGATTCAACACATCCTCATGAATGTGGGATAAAAGGAGATGTAGAGTTAGTTATGGATAAGGGGGGTTTAGATGGGGTTGAGTTAGCTTTAGGAGGGTTTAGTTTGTCCTCAAGTGGCTCATGTGGATAAAGGGGGTGTATTAATTAATCAAGATGATTAATTAAATACATGTGCAAGCTTTTATAAGCTTTTAGATGGATATTAGTGTGATTTAGACCATTAGGAAGGGATTAAACCAATTAAATAGAGATTTATTGATTTAATGAGAAGGGAGGCTAATTAATTAATAATAATTAATTAGACTAGATAGAAGAACGACAATGAGCCTTTGTTGACACATGTCAACAAGACTTGTTGACATGCGTAAAAATTCTCATTGGCACGCATCAACAACCCTTGTTTTCGTGTATCAACAAATACTCGTTGTTGTGAATCAATAAGACTTATTGACGCTCGTAAGCAACAATTGTTGTCTTGCGAAAGTGAGGTTTTTCGACATGCATCAATAATTCTTGTTGTCGTATGACAAAAGGGTTGTTGACACACGCCAATAATTCTTGTTGTCATATAAAAACAAGGGTTGTTAACACATGTCAACAACTATTGCTTTGTCGCCGATGACATCAATACTTGTTGACGCCGCATCGAAAATGTTTACTATTATGCGACATCAAAGGTTGGTGGCGCGCGTCAATAACCCTTGTTGTCACACGACAAAAAATGTTGTTGATACGCATCAAAAAGTCTTGTTATCACCCAAAAATTATGCGTGAAAAAAACCTTCTTTTCTAAGTCTGCTTGAATAAAAATTACCTCCGGACCCTAGCTCTCAATTAAAAAATATTAGGAATTTTTTTTATTCTGAAACCTAGAAAAATTTTCCTTTCTGGTGAAAGTGGTTCCAGGTATACTCATCTGGGATTTTCCACCTCCAATTTACTAGAGGATTTTTAAAATGAACCCTTATTCCAAGAAACCATCACCATTGTTCTGAAAATTTACCTCCTCACTTCCTTTTCCATTCCCATTGCAAACCATCCTGTTTGATGGGGAAGAAGAAGAAATCGAGTCGAATCTACGGAACCACTACTAATGTTATGATCCTCATGTGCGATTTCACTAATGCCTCAAGGTTTTGGTGTAACGGTTCATTACATTTGGTATCGAGTGACCACCCATGTTCGAATCCCACTCGGTTGGTTATGTCGTGTAGCCTGGGGCCCGTGGGGTGCCTAAATGTCGGTGAAGCGGGGCTCATACGTATGGGAGTGCAGGCACAAACCCAGCTGAGTTAGGCTCTACGGAAGCATGGTGGGATGTTATGATCCTCATGTGCGGATTTCACTAACGCCTCAAGGTTTTGGTGTAACGGTTTGTTACATTGAATGCCAATGGTAATCAGCTACCATCATGTTTCCTAATCACAATGTTACAATACGAGAATGAAGATCTAAACTGATACTGCAAGTTCAACTATCTACACAAATAGCTGAAAAATCTCCAAGCTTATAAATATGAGTTAAAACCATGTATCCGATCTCAGTAGTAGGAACTCACAAGATGATTAGGAGATATGATTGGAGTATTAATCAAATTTTCTAAGTAATAAAATCCACTTAGTATGGTAAACCTTTCTCTCAACATTTTCTCACAAAATCTGAACTCCAAACAAATATTACATATTATTCATCAATCTGAGTTATGCAATATATAATTGAAAAATTGTTGACTTACCCATTTTAAAGTACTTTCATTTTCAGGTATTACCTGGTCCTAGGTTGAATTTTCAACTGGTGGTGGATTAAAAACCTCCTTTACCTTTGCAATAGGCCTTTATTCAATCTTTGGCTTGCCATTACTTTGATGGCAAGATGGATGAAGTTTCTAGCAATTGTCCACCCAGTGCCCATTCCTCTAGAAATGAGCACAAAAATTCCTCTTAATCTCCTTCTTCTAGGATGAGGAACTCATACTTCCATTTCTCGCCTCTGCATGATGAGATTGGTCTTTTCGAATTGCCTTGTCGAAAAATGACATCAACTTCTTCGTCAATGTCCTTTTCTAGCATCTGGCCATATAATGACTATGCAATCCATAAAAAGTACATGGAAAGGAATTCCACATTTTATAAAAAGCATAACCGTACTTCTTAAGTTGAAAAAGTGGATGAGAAGTTTCATTGTGCTTATGATTATGGTAAGAAACTGGAGGTGGAATTTCATTACCTCTCCGTTGATTTCTCTTACCACATCCTACCTGTGACGATGAAGCACAAGTTTCTTGCTCATAATATTCTTGCAAGACTAGTGGGGTATTCACTTTTCTTTCATAAGCTTGTCTCCCATCGTATTCTTGAACAATCTCCAATATCCATTCCCGCACTAGAAAAACCCAAACCTGAAAAATGAGGATGATCCTTGACCTGTATTGGGTTAGCAATGTCCTCGCCATTTTTTTACCAATTCCTCTTCCATAAAATCCAATTTTAGATAAGAATTTGGATTCAACGCCTCTAGTATGCTTTTAAAAAGAACCAAAGACATAATAAATTGAATCCGAAACTAAATGGGATGAAGAAGAAGTTTCACATGGTGATCAAATTATAGTGTACTTATCTGTCATGGTCTCTACATCTGAAGTTGAAGGTATTTCCTTTCTCTGATCACCACACTGCAACCTTGCCAAGAGTTGATCCTTGGTTTCTAGTTCGATTTCAAGTGAGCATTCTCCTTTTCCAGGAGTAATACATTAATCACTTTGTAGAGAAATACCTTCATGGATTTGGTGATTATAAGCTTCAATTTCATCAATCTTTGCCTGTTTTGACATCTTGCCAATGGCACACCTATACATGTTCAATCACGCTATACTACTGCAAAAACTGAAGCAATCACATGATTAAATTAACCGACTCTAACACAAAACTTGCTTGGATATTAGAAAGTTTGCAAGTCAATAACCTACTCTGATACCAACTTGTTCTGAAAATCCAGGTCAATTTTTAAATTTTTTTCAACCTTTGGAACCCTATAGGCTTATTAAAATTACCATTAAAATTAACTTTGTTCTAAGTAAAATAACCCAAAATAATGCAATAATATAAATGACACTGCACATGGATTGATTACGGAGTTTGGAAATAACCTACGTCTTTGGGTTCTTATCAAACCATTCCACTAGTCAAAATTTGTAAGTACAATATGACTTTTACAACAAAACCTAATGGAACTTTACTTGCCTATAAAGTACTCCACCTTCAAGAACACCGATGCTAATTCGGTCCCGTCCTCCACCTTCTTGGTGCACAAGAATCCTACGAACTTGATCAGCCTTCAAGATGTTTGCAAGATGCCCTATGGCTCTCCAATCAACAATTCCAAGCTTTGGAAATAAAAGTGTGGTGCTATGGGCCAATTGGTGAGTTTCCAATAACTCCCAAATTTTCAATTTGCCTATTAAAATAATAGGACTTAGCTCCCCAATATTTTCCTATTAAAATATTAAATAGGAATTTATTACAAAAATATTGCCTTTAAAAATTATAAGGCCTATTGAAATAACTTGGAAGCTCTTAATATTATCCTCAAGCTCCTTTACAAAAATCCTTGACACAGACTAGGGTTGACATGAACTATGACCAGCCACCATTTGCACATGCATACTCTATTTTCGATGTTCAAATAGTCACATGAAATCTCTTGGAGTGCTCTTCCATACTATAGTGATCCCGGAATATTTAGGGAACATGTTTTTCTAGATCGGTGCTCATATAAGTCTGGGAAATCCTCCAACTTGTGCATCTTCCCACACCATGAGTAAGTTGTATTCTGAGGGCAATATTGTTGGTAATGATTAGGTGACCCACAAGTGTAACAAGTTCCTCTAGAAAACTTGTCGCTAGCACACTACGACCTCAGCCTTGATATCATCTCTGGAAGTCTCCATTTCTATTATCTCCATGATTGTGCCCTTCATTATGTTTTCCTTCCTTCTCCTTGGATCTACTCGCCATACTAGTTTGGCGCACTCTTGTCTCAATGGCTTCATGGATGTGATCAATCAATATGCTTATCGGTGGTGTCGTGAGTATGGGACTTAAAAATATTATAGTACATGGAAACATTATTCTGGATCATGCGATGCAAAAGAGGGTAATTCTAGACATCATGGTTCAAGTGATAGACTTCACAATCTAGTAATAACGCACACACTGACTTGCACGGAAAATTATCCTTAGTATGTCCCTCTACTTCATAATCATGCACTATTTTTCACTACACATCTCATGCCCCGAGTTGGTAGAAATATTCTCCAACTATTTTTCCATGGCTATAATCTATGCCTCTAAGAATGGGCTTACTCCCGATGTCAGCAGTTCCAATCGCCTCAAATAAGCGCACGTGGCTGCTTCTAAAGCCTCGCATGGATCAGTATATGTCATATGAGATAAATATTTGTAGAACGGATTTAGCTAGCCTCCAAAAACCATTGCACACTTTTAATTTGATGAATGTCATAAGAAAACTTTGACAACAGAGTCTTAAAACATGCGTCATACTCCCTCATGCTTTTAGATAAACCCTACTTGATATCCTTGAGCATGTTGATGTTCTGCTACTCAAATTCTAGAATGTGAAACTTAGCCAAAATGTAGTGTGCAAAGCATTGTAATCCACCATAGTCTGATGTGGGTCATACTTCTTATACCAACTATACACATGCCCTTACAAAGTGTAGTGGAAAACTAACTAGCCTTCCTATCTGAAGTTATAATTCCCTTAGTGTGTCATAGTAGTTCACACTTATGCACATGCTCTGTTGCATCTTCAATACCTCTATACTATGGTAAATGAAGAGACATCTCATAGTAAACCTGAGGTGTTGGATGCAATGGTTCTTACTTGTGGTGGTTGATTTGGTGGTGGTTGTGGTCCCTTCCCACAAAATCCATAACCATAACCTCCTCCTTAGTGTAGGGGTTGACTGATCTGCCTAATTGTCCCATGCCCCCTGCTGCAAGCTGCGGTCCAATTTATGTACTTCTTTGTGTCCCAATGTTGGTATTAGATTAGACACCAATAGTCTGCGTGGTCGTAGCTACTACCGTAGTATTTCCAATCGTGTCTGTGTGCCAACACTCTGTCATAATGATGCACCTAATAAAATCATGCATAGGTACTCCCAAAAATGGCGTCAATTGTGATGCCATGAGCACGTTACTAACCCGATCACTTGAATTCAACATAAAGTGATATCTACCCATATCTACTTGCTTATCTACACTAGCCTATTTTTCAATGATTACCTTTGGATCTGCGGAACAACAAGCGAAAGGGCTAGGTGGCTAGGTGGAATTAGATACACGCTTGTGGTCCTCATTCTCTCCTTTGTCATTCTTTCATCCAAAGTTGAAGAGGATTTTATACCGCACTTGCCCAAAGTTGGGAGATCCTAATTACGCGGTGGTGTCCCCAGATTTCACCCTGAAATCTAGGACTAACCATTTGAAAATAATTTCATTCTTTTTTAAAATAACGGGTCTTTTTGTGTTTTATTGCCAGAATATGTCTATATTATGTTTGGATATTCCCAGTGAATCATATGAGCCAATTTAGACAAATACCCAGATACCCAAACTCATTTTATCCCTCCACCAAGTTTTATCTGCGGGAAATTTTTATTTAATTATTTATTGAATAAATAATTTCCCATTTGAAGTAAATTCTACTCCATTTGAATCCTGTTCATGTTTTGCATTCCAAAGATTCACACATCTCAATAGGGTTTTCATCGGGAATGAATTGAGCCTTGTCATGGCTTTAGCAACGTTTTTCACTTTTATTTATTTATTTTGCATTTTTCTCCGGTTTCTCCTCGCTCTATGAAATTCCCTAGGTCAATTCTTTCGCAAGATAGTCTCTGTTTAATTACCCAAGCATCTCGTAGATCATCTACCGACACAACACCAAAAGGAATCAGCCTCAAAATGCAAACTGCTAACCAAAAATGATTTAGTCATGCTCAAAAAAACCTCTCCTGGGTAAGTCACATTTTTGGAATTAATGAGTGTAAGCTGCGATGGGATTTTTAGTAGTGGTAGGAAAGCGGGAATTTATTACTTTCCTTACATCATACATTTTCCCATGAATTCAAAGTCACTTAAGCTACGATAGGAATATCGGAGGCGCGCGAAGAAGGCGAGAATTTCTTACTTGCCTTGTAGGGTAAAAATCCCGTTATAAAAGAAAAATCACTTAAAGAACTCAAGGGAATTTCTTACCCGGCTTGCGAGGTAAAATTCCCATGATGAAAGTCAAGTCACTTAAGTGGAAGAGGGGATTTTTGGAGCTGCAGTGCAGGGTGGAAATTCCCATCAAGTTGACTTCCTATTTTTGAAAATTACCCTTGCTAAAAAATGTAACCCACCTTGGGTGAATAATATTGCATTTAATAATATTTATTAATAGTTTATTCACCCAATTTTGGCGCCATAAATAGAAGGAAAGTCAATGTAAGTGGAAGAGCTAAGGAGAAGTCAAGGATGCGTGCTAAAAATAAATAAAATAAATTTATTTAAAAGTAACCAGCAACATGCATGCATAATTAGGTGCCCAATTTGGGTGAATAAACATGATTGTTTATTAATTAAATTGCCAGAAATAGGAAGGGCAATTATTAAAAATAGAATGCTAAGGATTATATAAGCATGGGTTGCCATAATGAAGAAGCAATTAATTCTTTTTGCAAAGGATTGTAGCCCAGACAAATTTTGGCACCAAAGGAAGGAGGTTTTTGCATTAAAGAGTGTTTTTCATTTCCAGGGAGCTTCAAGGTTTAGCGCCTAGGGTTGGAATGACTTGATTCTTGCTATGATAATTATCTGCATGTTGGTATAAGTGCTCGGGTGAATTAAATAATATTTTTCTTCTTTTGCATGTATGCAAAACCTCAAATTTTAGGTCGAAGACTTTATATATAGATTTTGGTGATAAAAATCAAGTATCTATGCCATGGACTCCATCTTTGTCTGAATAAATTATAGGTATTCATCATAGGTGCTCAAATCAATGTCAGGTACATTGAATATATCTTCCGAATTTGAAGAAGTTCTTAGATCTACACAAATTGATCCAATTGCAAGGGATTCCAACATAATTAAAAGAAAAAGCAGCTCGAACAAAGGTTGTTCCAGCCATAATGAAGCATGATAAAAGAAAGGGATCAACATAATCATGCATAGCTTCTAGATTTCTGAAGTCAATGATACAGACATTAGCCCTAAACCTATCACCGATTTAATTGATGAGATCCGATGTCATAACTTGCAAATACTTCTAGCAAAAAAATTCATCCTCTTTGTTTTTGACACAACCTCGTGTAGAAGTCGATGTATGGGAAATTCCATCCAAGATCTTGTGCATGTGCTCCCAATCTTCCAGCTTAAAGCCTTCATCAAATTTACTTTGCATGTCTTGAAGAAGAGTTGCAAAAAAGCTTCAAGGATAAGAGGAAGACAAGGAAAGACAATACCCACAAGTAAATCAAAGTCACCTGCTTCAATATCCATCTTGGTGAGAATCAAAGACAAAAGAGTCAACCGCATGCATAATATGGAAAAAGAACAAGACTAGAAGTGTTACAGACTTTCTTCTAATTTCTTTTCCTCTTTCTTCTTCTTTCTTTGATTTTCTCAACAAAGTAATTGAGCAATCAATTAAATTACAAAACCTAAGTGATTGGTTTAAAAGTCGTTACTTGAAGAAGTCAATTACTTGAAGATAGGTGATGAACATGCAAAATAGAAGGTTCCTTTTTCGATTATAAATCATGCATGTCATGCAAAGAGGAATTCTAGGAGGAAGATTGTCCGATTGTTTCCATTTTCATATCTTCCGCATGCGGGAATTCATTTAAAGCTTCCTATTTGTAATTACCCTTGATACACTATAAATATAGGAAGAACTTATGGGTTAAAAATCATAGTTTGTAATCAGCATTCTTGTGTTCCAGACTTTGAGTAAAACCCCGATTTCTACAAGCAAAGGAATAGAAAAGAGATTTCCAAAGAACTTTGTGTCAACGATGCATTTTGCTTCTTATTTCTTTCTAGATATATTCATAAACTTTGTATTATTATAGATCTAGATCTGAAAGTTTCCTTTGCTTTGAATTTTGTGTTTAATGATCTATTTGTTTTAATCTATGTGTATGCAATCAACTCTGTAAACTATTGATTGGGTTACACATCTTCTCTCCATTCTTCCCGTTTCCTATTATTTTCCTCTTTTGTGGATATTCCCTTTCTCTTACAACTGCTTACTTGTTGCAGAACCATCTAGCTATGGTTCATGAGCTACAAGGTTAAAGTAATACCAACAGATAGATACTAGAAAAATATAATTGATGAAATCTTACATAGGAGCCTCATCGGTAAATGAGGGAGATTTATCTCATGACTGCCTTGGTTTTCAACTATGCGAAAATATAGCCAAAAATTTTGGTAACTCTCTGGGAACAACTATCTTTACGGATCATAGCTTATCTTTTGTAGATCGAGTGTATTCCCATTCAAATTTCAACTTTGGCCGAACGCCATTCACCCGATCTATGAAGACATGAGGAAGGACTAATCATTTCTATAGATTGCAAGAGAAATTCAATTTCAATCATCCTCCTCAAGTTAGAATTCATAGATCTAGTATTTCAATAGGAAGAAGAGTGCAAAATTCTCTATATCCAGATCGTGTTCAACATAATCTGCAGCTAGGATTATTCACCAAGTCTATTCTCAAAGAAGACGCACTCCATTCATCATGATGTAGAATCAGCCACTTGCCCCTGCAACACCTGTTCCATGGGGTGTAGCCTTTGGACCTCTGAATCTGAATCCTCCTATGCATGATCTACCTAAAGGGATGAGAAATAATTTTCCAAAATTCTTTGGAGATGGAAAAAAAAATCTAGATGATCACTTGGCTGCATTTTTCATATCCTATGGAGTGCTTGCAGTCGAACATGAATATGTATCTATCAGACTCTTCATAGAGACTCTACATGACTTGGTTGGAGAATGGTTCTACCGGCTAGCTCCTGGAACCATAACCAACTAGGCCACTATGAGAGATGCATTCTTGAAAAGATTCAAACCAGCTAAATATTCCAGTACCTTGATAACTCAACTCACTCAGTTGAAGAAGGAGCCACATGAGCACATGCGATTTTATTGCTAAATTTCAAAGAATACAAAATTCTAGCATCTGCTTCTCTAAATGATGAGAATCAAAAGGTATTCTTCATCAATGCTTTACTTCCTGAAGTAAGCTATCAACTACAAAGAGCACATCCTACTGATTTGTTAGCAGCCCAAAACATGGCGGTTGAAATTGAAGATGACCTCATCATGGCTAGAAAGATAAAGAGCAACACTTCTAGAGCTGAAATTTCATCCTCTGCTACTACTTTTGATTCACTATTGCAAAAGTTAGCAAATGATATGTCATAGATGAAGAAACAAATGGCTCAAATGGATCAAGGAAACAACACTACCCCTACTCGAATTTCAACAACAACAACAACCGGAACCGCATTGCTGGTTCCCAAAGATTAGCAATTGAAGCTGCTCCTAGAAACAACATGGAGATGAATGAAGAAGACCGGAAGTTGATACTAATCATCTCAAGAATGATGATTTTGTAGGTCCTGCTGGTGACTCCAACATTAATTACCTAAACTACAAATCTGAGCATGACGATAAAAAGCTTCATAATATAATCATGGTCATACATATGTAGTATTTATAAAACCACAAACTTGCCAAGCTGAGGCATTAGCTAATGAACAAAGAAGGGGTAGCCATTTACCTTCTTTAGCTCCCATAAATAAGAATGTGAGTTATTCATCTCAACCACCGAAAAGTAGCTCGGGTATACGAATCTATACCTCCCTTCGACATTGTTGATCATGTCAAGAAAACTAGGATTCAAATGTTAGAAGTTGAATACCCGAGAGGCTTTCCTCGGTAGTTAAATACGCTAGTTAAATATGTGTAATCACCAGGAAAATCCATTACATCAAAAGGAATTTTGCCTAAGCCAAAAGATAATCCTCTCCGAACAACACTATAGTTGTTAAATCCTCACCATCTTCGAAAGAGTGGAACCATTTTCTATATTTCCTATTGCTTAATGGTTTCAAGTTAAGAAACTTAATTTTAGATTCAGTGCTTCGACAATTTCATGCTAGCTAAAGTTGTAGATTCTCTTGGGCTTACCCTGATGAAGACCATAGGAAGGTGTTACTCCATGGAGAGACAAGTCCCTTTAATTGGACAAATCAAAGCCAAGCTTGTTACATTGTCGTTACAATGACTTTTCCTGACAAAAGATTAAAGATGACAATCTTAGTTGCATATATCCTTGTCTCCTATGGGATGTTACTGAGTATAAACTTATAAAAAGAGTTGGGAGGAGAAGTAAAGATGGATTGGTCCTGTGCCCATATTCCTATTAAGGGGATTAATCAGAAGCTAGAGCCGAAAAGAAGTCCAAGTACATGGTTACAAAATATGAGGATCCTAGATCCCATATTCTTTTCGAGGATCGACCATGGGATTTATTTCTTGGAAATGGACAAAGGAATTCCAGCTAGAACCGAAGGAGCTAAAAAATTTTGGACGTTGGAGTTTAAAGGCAACTATTGTTCTTTTAGATCAGGATCTGACATCCTACTAATATCTCTAGATCATGAGATATTCCTATTCTACCACAAGTTAATGTTCAAGAACACCAATCATATGGCAGAGTATGAAGCCTTGCTGCTAGGAATGGAGCAAGCTAAAAATAAATGAGTAAAACTCCTCAAAGCCCAAGGAGATGCTGAAATTCTAGTAAAGTAGGTTTGAGGAAAAATCAAGTCAAAGGAGATAAGATGAAGCATTACAGAGATAGAGTGTTTTCTGCCACACTTAATTTTGACAGCCTTCTCTATCAACTTCATTCCAATAAATCAAAATTCCAAGGCAGACTCTTTGGTAGTCACGGATGCACTATTGAATCCGGATAGACCACCGTCCATATTCAGACAAGGAAACTATAAAGTGGAGATGGTTTACTGCCCTAAAGTCCCTGATAGTGTTGAACAGTGGTAGACTTTCAATGATGACAAAAACACATCTGCATGTATCCATGTTGGAGGGAATACATCACCACCATGATGAACAGTCATAGGAAAAATTGATTCGGGTTATGGTGCCAATAGTGGAATAATCCAACCAAAGGTAACAAAATCCCCAAGGTTTTAGTTTCCTTAATGGAGACTTTCGACAAGCATGATCGGTACCTGAATAAAAATAAAGAATATGGTGATTGTTCTTCCTCATAAATTCAACTGGTAAAGCTAGGTACAGAGCAAGTTGATGCAGACTTACCCACCATAGAGAGAAGAAAGGATGAGCCACCACAAGATGAAGTTGATAAGGACTTTCCCAAGGTATTTGATAAGAAGGCTAGAGAAAGGAAGTTTGAGATTGGAGACTGGTACTCTAGTGGGACAAGAGACATGAACCGAAGGGCATGCATGGAAAATTTGATTCACTCTGGAAAGGGCCCTTCATGATCAAAAGAGCTGCTGGAATGGACACTTTCTTCCTTTCCTACCAAGATGGAATTGAGTTACCATTTCCTTTCAACGAGAAACATTTGAAGCTTTTCTGGATCTAAGAGTGCAGGGTAAAACCTGTATGTATATAAATAAATTTTCTTTGTTTTTCGGTGTTGTGTTGTTTTTGTTTGCCTGACCCCAAGCCCAATGGACAAGATACAAAACTAGAGATGCTGGGATCTCATCTTTACTCCTGTCATTTTGACAGAGGGAAAATATGTCCACAGACGGAGCCGACTGGTGTCCCCATATTTCACCCTGAAATCTAGGACTACCCATTTGAAAAAAAAACGTTCTTTTTAAAATAACGGGTATTTTGTGTTTTATTATCGAAGATGTCTCGTATTATGTTAGGATATTATTAATGAATCATATGAGACAATTTCTACAAATACCTAGATAACCAAACTCATTTTATTCCTCCACCAAGTTTTGTCTGAAATTTTTATTTAATTATTTATTGAATAAATAATGCCCTATTTGAAGTAAATTGTGCTCTAGTTGAATCCTGTTGATGTTTTTCATGCCAGTATTCACACATCTCAATAGGGTTTTCACCGGGAATGAATTGAGCCTTATCTGTGACTTCTGGCAACGTTTTTCACTTTTATTTATTTCTTTTACATTTTTCTCCGGTTTTCTCCTCGGTTTCTCTGTGAAATTCTCCTAGGTCAATTCCTTCGCCAATATAGTTTGTTTAATTTCCTGAAGCATCTGGAGATCATCTACCGACACAACACCAAAAGGAATCAACCTCAAAATGTAAACTGCTAACCAAAAATGATGAAGTCATGCACAAAAAGCCTCTCCCAGGCAAGTCGCATTTTCTGGAATTAATGAGTGTAAGCTACAATGGGATATTTAGTAGTGGCAGGTAGGTAAGAATTTGTTACATGCCTTACAACATACTTTTTCCCATGAATTCAAAGTCACTTAAGCTGCGATGAGAATATTAGAGGCGGTAGGTAGGCGGGAATTTCTCACCTGCCTTGCGCAGGTAAAAATTCCCATTATAAAAGAAAAATTACTTAAAGCACCGGTGGGAATTTCTTACATACCTTGCAGGTTAAAATTCCCATACTTGAAAGTCAAATCACTTAAGTGGAAGAGGGGATTTTTAGAGCTGCGGTGCGGGGTGGAAATTCCCATCAAGTTAACTTCTGTTTTTAGAAATTACCCTTGCTAAAAATGCGACCCACTTTGGGTGAGTAACATGCATTTAATAATATTTATTAATAGTTTATTCACCCGATTTTGGTGCCATAAATAGAAGGAAATTCAATACAAGTGGAAGAGCTACGGAGAAGTCAAGGATGCATGCTAAAAATAAATAAAATAAATATATTTAAAAGAAATCAGCAACATGCATAATTGGGTGCCCAATTTGGGTGAATAAACAAGATTGTTTATTAATTAAATTGCGAGAAATAGGAAGGGCAATTATTAAAAATAGAATGCCGAGGATTATATAAGCATGGGTTAACATAATGAAGAAGCAATTAATTCCTTTTACAAAGGATTGCAGCTCGGACAGTTTTTGGCACCAAAGGAAGGAGGTTTTTGCATTAAAGAGTGTTTTTCATTGCCAAGTAGCTTCAAGGTTTGGCGCCTAGGGTTGGAATGACTTGATTATTTCTATGATAATTATCTGCATGTTGGTATAAGTGCTCGGGTGAATTAAATAATATTTTTTCTTGCTTTGCATGTATGCAAAACCTCAAATTTTAGGGCAAAAGACTTTATATACAGATTTTGGTGATAAAAATCAAGTATCTATGCCATGGACTCCATCTTTGTCTGAATAAATTGCAAGTATTCACCATAGGTGCTCAAATTAGTGTCAGTTACATTGAATATATCTTTTGAATCTGAAGAAATTGTCAGATCTGCACAAATTGATCCAATTGCAAGGATTCCAACATAATTAAAAGAAAAAGAGCTCAAACAAAGGTTGTTCCAGCCATGATGAAGCATGATAAAAGAAAGGGATCAACAGAATCATGCATAAATTTCAGATTTGCTGAAGTCGATGATACAGACATTGGCCCTAAACCTATCACCGATTTAATTGATAGGTCCAGATGTCATAATTGCAAAGGCTTCCAACAAAAGTTCATCTTCTTGTTTTTGACACAACCCATGTAGAAGTCAGTGCATGGGAAATTCCTTCCGAGAATCTTGTGCTCCCAATCTTCCATTTGAATCCTTCATCAAATTTACTTTGCATGTATTGAAGAAGAGTTGCAAAATATTCAAGGATAATAGGGAAGACAAGGCGAAGACAATACCCTGCACGCAAATCATATTCACCTACTTCCAGATCTAGCTTGGTGAGAATCAAAGACAAAAGAGTCAACCGCATGTAGAATATGGAAAAAGAACAAGACTGGAAGTGTTGCAACTTTCTTCTAATTTCTTTTCCTCTTTCTTCTTCTTTCTCTTATTTTCTCCGACAAAGTAATTGAGCAATCAATTAAATTATAAAACTTAAGTGATTGGTTTAAAATCCGTTACTTAAAGAAGTCAATTACTTGGAGATAGGTGGCAGACATGCAAAATAGAAGGTTCTATTTTCAGTTATAAATCATGCATGTCATGCAAAGATGAATTCTAGGAGGAAGATTTCTAGTTGTTTCCCTTTTCATAACTTCCGCATGCGGGAATTCATTTAAACCTTCCTATTTGTAATTACCCTTGATACACTATAAATAGAGGAAGAACCTACGGGTTAAAAATCAAAATTTGTAATCAACATTCTTGTGTTCCAGACTTTGAGCTGAAACCCCTAATTTTTGCAAGCAGAGGAATAGAGAAGATATTTCGAAGAACTTTGTGTCAACGGTGCATTTTGCTTCTTATTTATTTCTATATCTATTCATAAACTTTGTGTTATTATAGATTTAGATCTGAAAGTTTCCTTTTCTTTCAATTCTGTGTTTAATGATCTATTTTTTTAATCTATGTGCATGCAATCAACTATGTAAACTATTGATTGGGTTGTACATATTCTCTCCTTTCTTCCCGTTTCCTATTATTTTCCTCTTCTACAGATATTTCCTTTCTCTTACAGTTGCTTACTTGCTGCGTAAGCTAATCGTATAGCTATGGTTCATGAGCTACATGGTTAAAGTAATACCAATAGATAGATACTAGAAAATATAATTGACAAAATCTTACACGGGAGCCTCACTTTGGTAAATGAGGGATATTTATCTCATGATTGCCTAGGTTTTTAGCTATGCGGAAAATCTAGCCAACACTTGGCTCCTCATCTTCTACAATAGCTTCAAAATTTTCATGATCTATCATCCTCCTCAACTTTAGTGCCTCCTCAATCTCCCGGTTATGCACCATGTCCCTCTCTCGAAATTCTTTAAACTTGATTCGTATTTCTTCTCTTTATTTTTCTTCCATCAGTCTGTCATCTTTCTCCACACTTTCTCCTTCTTGTGTGTGGTGGGGTTTATCTTGCCATGGGTAGACATTCTAAATCTAGTTTGTTATCAAAATATCGATTGATAATGGTATAACACGCAAGTATGATCCTCTGGGCTCACGTAAAAGTCTGAACTCATCTTCCTCTGGACATAAATAAGTATAAATAGTTTATTCCAATGTATAATTGTGCAACACTCTAGCCCACTAATGATCTACAACTCTAGTCCACTTGTTGATCTGTGTTTCTAGCTTCCTGTCTAGATGAGTGTATGATTAATCAAGAAACATGAAACAACGTTGAGTATACAAGGGATTAGTACCTTGGAGATGACGATGGATGATACGGGCACAAATAAGATAGATTCATGATATATAGAAGCTAGATATGCAAGATAGAAACAGATAAGATTAGATCACAATATGCGGTGAATGCCAAGACAATGCCGGTGCTAAGAGGATTTTAACTCCTTGGAGTATGTCAACCCCATGTCATAAAAGATAATAACAGATCATGAACAATAGTAGTGGGATATAAAATGACAAGTAATCAAAATGATGAGGGAACTTAGCTTGTGCTCTGTTATGGAGATGAACCGGACATCAAGATGGCAAGATAATGAACCATGGTAAATTTTTCTTCCTTAAACTGACATAACTTAATTAAGCTCTTTCTTCTCTTCTCTAGGCCTAGGTATCTCCAGTCTTTGGTCTTCTATTTTTCTCCGTCCTTGAAATATGGGAGAGAAACCCATATTTATAACTTAGATGTGAGGTTAGATTTGGGGTTAACAAGGTAACTGGGGTTGAGTAAAGTAACTTGAGTTAGGGATATGATGTGATCATGTGGGGACCATGGCTTGAATTATTAGATGGAGTGGGGAGCATGATTGACATGGTGGGTGAGATAAAAGATTCCATTTTAAAAAAGGTGTCGGATGGGTGTATTAATACCCATGGATTAAATAATTTGTGAAGGATAGGGATATGCCAAAAGTTGAATTATCAAATGGGTCTACATGGAGCCCATAATGTGATAAAATAGATAGGATTTTATTTAATTTAAGAAAAAGAGAAGCGAGGATGGAAATTGCGTGAATGTAAGATGAAGGAGGGGTGCTATAACCAAAAATAGGTGTCTACATTTGCCCCTTTTTGTTGAGTGTTTTATGATAACAAACCATGAGACAAAAACAAAAAGGGTTAGATGAAAGATGTGTCTAAAGATGGATGAAGATATGACCAAAGGAAAGATGCCTCGGCTAAAAAGGATCACAATAATAATGAAAAACAAAATGTATGGTAGTGAATTTAATATCACATCGGTAGAGGGCAATTGCAGTCTCAACGGAGACAGACGACAACATTCTACAGACCAGTGAGTGGGTGAAGACCACTACAAGTATGGATGTAAACCAATATGACCAATGGGTCATAGGAAAACATCAAAATATGTGCAACTGAATGTGAAAGATGTGTGTAATCCTTTGTTTGTGAGGAATCGTGTGAAAAATCATGCATCCGTAAAAGGGACAAAGATGAAAATAAAGATGCCCCTGCATGTGGCATGAGAATGATAAAAAATTAGTTCTATGCGTTGACAAGTACAAGGGAAAAAAGGTGCCCCAACATAATACAAGGATATAATAATCATAAATGTGGACAAGATGAATATATATGATAGAAATGTGAGATAAAATGTTTCTAAAAGGGTGATAAATATAATGACAATCATGTTTCATAGGAAATATGCATAAGTGTTAGCAAATTAGAAGGTGAAGAAGACAAAGAAGTCTCATTTCTTCGATAAGTGTGATAGAGATACTTTTGCGACAAAACAAAAGAAGAGCAAATATTCATGGAAGAGAACAAGATTAGATAGGTGATGGCTATTATGGTATCTTCCAAGACAAAAATGTCAAAAGAAGATGGGAAGAGATTCTTAGAAATGGATATGATGATGTCCCTACGAGAGGATTGATGAAGATAAAAGATGTGACAGGGTTCTCAAAAAGAGAAAAGGTCAATGTGGCAAAGAGAAGAACAAGAATGGTAATGAAAGGGATAGATGGCGATACATAAACGGAGAAACATTGGCATTGACTGTGAATTCTAGATGTAAGGGATGTTGAGAAAGAGAAAAGGGAATAGACAGGAGGATTGGTTGATTATGAGAAGAGCAAGAAAGATTGAATATGAAGGCGACAGGTGGATATGGAATAGAGGGACGAAGACGGAGGAGGAGAAAATAAGGAATGAAAGGGGAGGAAAAATATAACAAGGAAGGATTATAGAGAAAGGGGAAATGAAGAAGGACAAAAAAAGATAAGACAAGAAAAGAAACAGTAATGAGAGGATGAAATTATGAAAAAGGGAGAGAGTTATTCAAGGAGAAAGGCATGATGAAGGATGGAGTAGAGGAAAATAGAGAGGTAATGGAAAATGAAAGAGATGATAGAGAAAATAAAATTGAAGGAAACATATCATAGTGAGGAAATCCAAGGCAAAGAATATGGAACTGACCACATGGAAATGCATGTGGATGATGAGATGATAAAGGACATGGGATAATCTTTGAAGAGCCATGTTTTCGATGTGGAAGTAAGGAGGAAGTGTGAGGTAAAATGGGGAGAAGGATGATGTAGAAGAAGTAAAATAAGATGAAGATCGAAGCGAGAAAAGACAATGAAGAAAATTATGCGGATGGAAGGGAACCAAGAATGAAGATATTTGGTAAAGATTGAGAAGCATAAGGAACGTAAAGAGAAACTTTAGGGAAGGAATGACATCGATTGGAAAAGAAACAAAGATTTATGGGATGACGATATGTTGATGAAGAGAAAATAGAGAGAGGGTGTATGATGAAAACAAGAAGAAATTGACAAGGAAGGATGGAAGATGAAGAGGTGGCGAGGAAAAAGAAAGGATGGGATACGAGAGGGAATGCTGGTGAATGGATGTTAGGAGAAATCCACCGATAATGATCGAGTAGGAAAAGATGGGACAAAATATCGGACCGGGTAGAAAGTAAACGAAGAATGGGAGGAATACCAATGAAGGTATCGTTAGGAGAAGTCCTCTAATAATGATCAAAGGACACAGAGGAAGGAAGGAATGAAGATAGAATGGAGGAGGTCAAAGAAAATGATTCAAGCTATGCAGAATGGGGATGAGTGATTTTTAGGAGAAGTCCACCGATAATTACTAGCACGAAATGAAATATGATGATGAAAGAATGTTAGAGGATACCAATTACAATGATGGGTAAATATGGGGGTAGATATGTGGGAGAACTCTAGAAGATGGAGTGGAAAGAGTAAAGAAAGGAGGGATAACGATGTGTAGGAAGATGTAAAAAAGGAGAGGATGCGGTGGATGAGAATGAATGAGAGAGAAATGAAGAAACAAGACATGAAATGAACGGAGAAGAAATGGTTAAGTAATATTACCCAGTGACGAATGATGGAGATGAAAAAGGGACCAGTAAGAAGTGGTGTTTGCGTGAATGGAAGAGGAGGTGAGAGGATGTGATGATGGGGAATGCTGAGAAAATGTAGATGGAGAGAATGTGGGGTAGTGGGGGAGTGCAAGATGACAAATCATGCTTAAGAGGGACTCTTAAGTAAGATCACCATGCTGTAAGAGGATTTAAGTAAGATCACCAAACCGGCAGTGATGATATGGAAGGAGAAAGACAACATTG
The DNA here is from genome assembly GCA_018340775.1 of Taxus wallichiana var. yunnanensis. NCBI lineage: Eukaryota > Viridiplantae > Streptophyta > Pinopsida > Cupressales > Taxaceae > Taxus > Taxus wallichiana. The sequence goes on along the minus strand of CM031239.1, from coordinate 561,972,270 downwards.
TATTGGATGCAGGTGTGGAATGGTTGGTTAGAATGGATGAGTACGATGAGAGGTGGGAGACAAGAAGATGAGGAAGAGATGATGGGAGGTGGAAGGGTCAGATGAAAAACCATTCTTAAGAGAAACTCTTAAGTAAGATTTCCCTACAACGGAGATGGTTAAGTAGGATCGCCAAACCGAAGAAGAAGAAGAATGATGAAAAGATTGAGCAGTGTATACCAAAATGGAACAAGAGATGAAAGGAGGTGATATTAAAGTGATAACAAAGAAATAAAGGAGTGTGACATGAGTGGATGGAGGAACATATGCAACATAGATGGAGAGTGTAAGGGAAATCCTTAACTGGGATGCCCATGTGGTGGTGGTGGTGATGCAAGAGTGTTAAGCGAGAAAATGAGAAGTGGAAAGACATTTGTGGTGGTGATTGTCATTTGTTGAAAGAGGAAATGGGGATAATCTTCTATAATGGGAGGATCTAAGGAAGAAGATATACCTTAACTAAGGTTCTTTGGCTATATGGATGGTTAAGCAAGATTGTCAAATTGAAAGCGGAAGAGTAAAAGAGAAACTCAAGAGGAAAGACAAGTAAGATATCTGGCGTCGTGTAAGGGGACAGAAAGGTGAGAAGGATGATGTGGAGACAAATGGTGATGAGTGGACATGGAGAGCGAGGAGCAATGGATCAAATACGGTGTTGAACATGTTGAGAGATAAGGAGCTGCAGGATAACAAACTTGCCTTGAGAAGGACCCTCAAGTAGGATTTGCAAACTGCAATGGTGATCAAGTAGAATTAACAAACCGAAGAGCGTATTTGCAAATGCATCCATGGAGATGATGGATAGATATAAAATTCATAGTGTGAAATTTGATGTGATTTTTATAAAATATGATTTGGATGAGATGAAAGGAACATAGTTGTAGCAAGGGTGTACAAGGAAACTATGTTTCAAACTGGATTGGAGATAAACAAGAAAGGGTTACCACTCAAGGCATTGCACTTACTGCCAATAACAGGTGTTAATACATAACCAACGATAGTTAGTTATACCAAAATATCATGAGGGAAATATGGATGAAAGATGCTCATAATTCGAATGTTGACATGAAAAGGGATCCAAGATGTGACTTGTATGAGGGAAGATTCATCTCTAAAGGTGGTGTTCCTTAAGTCTATGCCCACTCTCTAGGAAAGGGAATGAAAAATAGCAAAAATTTGATCAATGTGGGAAGCTTTGGAAAATGTTGATAAAAGAAGGTTGATCAATGCGGAAAACCTTCCGGATGCCATAATAACATAAGTAGCCATGCTTCGAGGGTATGGTCTACTTTATACATAATAATGATGGCAAGAATAATAATAATAGCCTTCCTTCAAGGATCGGTCTATTTATTTTGATTTGTATACTTTTTTTTTTTTTTGTATTTTTCATGAACAACCTGTCCTTCGAGGATCACCTATTTTTGATAACTTTGATTTTTCCTTTTGCATACATGAATTTGAGATTCATATGGGGAGAGTTGGAAATAGCTAAGTAAACCACTTAAGAGGGGTGTTTCACTTGGAATGTTTCGTTCCTTTTAGAAACAGATAAGGGTTAGGGCTAGGAGGAATACCTGTTAAATGTCGAGATGGTGTGCGCGTACCGTGGAGAAAGATCAAGTTGACTGCGAAGAACTCCTTTTTGTCTTGGAAGGACTACCTGCAAATAAGAACACAAGACCACAAGATTTGATTAAACAATAAATGAGGAAACTGCCTTGGGCCCAGGAAATATAAAACTTCCTTTCGAAGGTGGTCAGTTTCCCTGCTAATATGAATTAACACAAATGACTGCAAAATATCAATTAGATTACTTGGTTGAAACGGGTAGGAGAAGGCTGGTTTCTGGTTATAGTCAGGGTAACCGATACCGGTTTCTGGTAACCGACGTCGGTTGGGCCTAGGACCTTCTTGGTAGCTATGGTGTTTGTAAGGCTGGTTTATGGATGATATTAGGAAATGAGATGATGAGAGGTAAAAGAATGACAGTTAGATGCAATGGCACGTTGGGTAGTGGATTCAGAAACGGATTTAGGAGGACTGTGATTCAAAGAGCATAAGAAATGTTATAACCAGAGGACATGCAAGATGTGACTTACTGGTTTTGACAAAGATGCAAGTTGATCTCCTTTTCTGCAAACGCTTCTGGTTTCTTTACTCGTCTCTGCTCGGTCAAGTGAAGATCTGGACTCTGTTTTCCTTCTCCCAATGATCTCCATTGATTCAAAAATCATTCGAACCTTGATTTTGGTTCGGGGAGCCCATTTACAGGGAGCCGATGGTGGTTACGTAACCGACGGCGGTCGAGTAGGAACCGGCATCGGTAAGGAAAAAGTAGGCTATTTTTAGTAAAATAGCCCACCTTCCCTGCTTTTCTCCCGAGAGATCAGTTGCGGGCTTGGTCAAGTGGCTAGAAGGTCGGTTTTGGGTGTGAGTAAGGAGGCATTAGTTATGGATGTGAGTCTAGACCAAGTCATAGGTCTTAATTAGGTTAGTTTAGGGTTAGGGCTAGGTCATGATGAGGTGGCAAAATGAGGTGGCAGGTAAGGTGATGTGGATTTATCAATTACAAGGTAATTAATAAATAATTGTGTAAGGTTTAGGTGATGAGGTTAAGTTGCGAGATGAGATGCGGGTCACAAGGGGTCGTAAGACACAAATTTGGTGTCTACATTAGCCCCTTATTGTCGTGTAGCTTGTTTTGTAAAGCTGCACGGACAATAATATGAAGTGGTTTCCCCTGTTAAGGGTATAGGTAATCCCCCTCAAATCTATCACAGATTGAGTGAACGGGAAATCAGGGATAGGGTTGATAAAGGGTAAATGGGGTAGAGGGGATGGTAAGATGGTGGGGTAGGTTCAAGGAAGCAGACGCATGGTAAAATGCAATAAGATACGACTAGGGTATATGATTTGGCGAGCAAACCAAAGAAGGCATAGGCAAAGGTCGATAGTTTATCCAAACAAGGGTGATATAATCCTGGTATCCAAGGCATAGGAAGTAGCTCCAGGGTATATAACAGGTAAGGTACAGGAACGTTTAGGCATGTCCGTGCAAAGTACCAAATGGTTGGTTTTGGTTGAGATAAACGTCACGCGGTCTAGGTCTGAGCAAAGTTGGTCGACAGATCAAGTCAAGGACCCTAATCATGCTAAAACACGAACAGGTGAGCTCGATTGAACAAAAAACTACAGGATGGGTGGATAAAAGTGGATGGTTTTGATTTTGGGTAAGGTATTGGAGTGATACGGCCATGGGTCGGGCCGAGTTATTGGGTTGCGGCCTTGGTCGGGCCAAATGGGTAGGGCGAGGCCTTGGGCGGGCCGGTTGGTTAGGCGAGGCCTTGGGTCGGGCCGGTTGGTTAGGGCGAGGCCTTGGGTCAGGCCGGTAGGGTAGGGCGAGGCCTTGGGTCGGGCCGGTTTGTTAGGGCGAGGCCTTGGGTCGGGCCGGTTTGTTAGGGCGAGGCCTTGGGTCGGGCCGGTTTGTTAGGGCGAGGCCTTGGGTCGGGCCGGTAGGGTAGGGCGAGGCCTTGGGTCGGGCCGGTTTGTTAGGGCGAGGCCTTGGGTCGGGCCGGTAGGGTAGGGCGAGGCCTTGGGTCGGGCCGGTAGGGTAGGGCGAGGCCTTGGGTCGGGCCGGTTTGTTAACAAATGGTGTTCAGCAAAGGTGGATATAGGCGATATGTGGTTAAAAAGGGGCAAATGGTAAATAAGGGCAAAAAATTGGGGGAAAGTTGGAAGAAAAAACCGATGTCGATTCTACGTGACCGATATCGGTTAAGGGACCGATACCGGTTCATTAGGGCAACATGAAACCGATATCGGTTAAGGGTGAAAAACCTATAAAAAGAAAAATACGGCTTGTCATTGTCACTTTGTTATTTTGAAAACCAAATTGACTTGTCTGACGTGGAGAGTTGAGATTGGAGGTTTATTGATTGAGGTGGAGCTATTTTGCTGGAGGAGGGAGTTGTTTGCGGGCCCAAGTGAGGAGGAGGCGCTGATTGGTGGCGAGGACCCAGCAGAGCAAAGTTTGACCCATGGCACGAGCGGGAGGAGGAGCAGAGGGGCTGGATTCCTCCATGCGAGAGGGCGTATTCATATGTTACAGAGAGATTGGCGATCGGTGGCGGTACCAATAAGCCGTGGTACCTTTGAGGACAGAGAGGCCTGGCGAGAGGGGTCGACGATCACGATCATCACCTAGTTCGGGATGAGGCGCAAGGGTCTAAATAAATGTTAGCAAGTTATAAGGATAAATAAGGATGCCGACCTGCGTGTCGATGATAGAGAAGATGTATTTGTTTAACATCTAAATAAAGTTGAATATGTATGTTGATTGGAGTTACGATAAAAATAAGAATGTTTGTGTTTTGATTTTCGGTGTTTTGAAAAAGGATAAAGAGGAATGTGATTAAATAGAAATACACAGAAATATTTATATTTACCACATATGATAGGTGATGGTAGGGGATGGTCGAGCTAACCTTGGGAGACCCTATGTCTCCGAAGTGCTGCCTACATAGCCCATTGCACAAAGCAAGGAGGGGCCTCAGACCGATGTAGTTCTCCCTTAGGACCAGGGAGAGGTGAATTCAGGCAATTTAGGTATGGTTAGGCGATTGGTTGGTTGGTAAAGGTATTGATAGTAATATTGGTAAGGCAAGGTTGATGGTGTTGGTAACGAATTGGTGAGGTTTGTAAAAGGTATAAGAGAAGCGAAAGTTAGCCTACCCAAGTGGTAGGGAACCATGTCCTGCTTAAGATCAACACACAATCCTAGATGCGAGGCAAAAAGGAAAGATTGCTCCATAGGTGAAAAGAGCAAAACGAACCACACAACATAGAATGAACGTGAAGCCCTAGGTACCGGTGCATAGACGAGAAGTCAATAGGTGAAAAGAGTTGTATGATCACATCCTATCAGGTGTACGTCACGTCCCTTGAGTTGAAACAAATGGTGAGGTGAGGTGAATGGTATAGTTGAGGTACGGAAAACTTATTACAAAGTGAGTGTTCGGACGAAAGAGAACCTACCCTAAATAGACAAGTCCATGACTCAAAAGTTCTTTTGAATGAGGCTTTTATTTTATTGAATATAGACTGATCGATGCGGGAAGTCTACAAGGGATTTTGATTGTTTTATTCTTGAGGTCTTCACGAAGCTGATCAATGCGAGAAGCTTCTGATAAAGGCTGACTGTGTATAGCTGTCCTTCGAGGGAGCAGTCTATTTATAATAGCAGATATGATTTTAATGCATAGCTGTCCTTCGGGGGAGCGATCTATTTATAATAAAGAAGAATAGTTCGGCATATATAGCTATCCTTCGAGGAGCAGATCTATATTTAATTTAGATGACTAGATGTTCTTTTGGCGTGAAGCATCTAGTTTAGTAGGAAGTTTGACTCAAGAAAATCCCATAAGAATACGGCTTATTTTAATACTTTGAAGTCATGGACTAGACTAAAAAGGGAAGGCATCGTCAAGGGGAGGTGAGAAGTGATCTTGATTTTATTTTGAGATGTAGAAAACAAAGTGTATGTAGCGGTAAATGAGCTCAAGGGATGAGCAGTAGGTAGATAAGAAGTGATATAACACTAAATTCAACAGTAGAATGGTCGAAGATGCAAGGCATTAAGGGGCTCAGGCTCAGGTTTACCATTAAGCGAAGCTAAACGATAAGTGCCTGATCCATAAGTGTGAGTGATTATATAAGGCCCAATCCAATTGGGAGAAAATTTTCCATGTTTGCTCTTTTCTAGTTTGGTTACATGTTGATTCTCTTTGAGGACAAGATCACCAACCTTAAAGGTACACTCATGGAGTCGCTTATTATAAGCATGCTTGATGTGTTTTTGATAGATTTGAAGGTGATCGAGAGTCAAAGGCGGCGTTCGTCAAGAAGCTCCAATTGGGCTAACCGCTCTTGGCGGAAATCATCGTTAGTGAGAATATCCGAAGGGATATTCGAGGAGGGTATTTGTATTTCGAGAGGTAAGACACCCTCGGTACCATATACCAAAGAAAAATGTGTGGCATTAGTAGAGGTACGGATGCTTAGTACGATAAGCCCAAAGGGCAAAGGGGATGTGATCGTGCCAATTTTTCTCGGACTCATTGACAACTTTCATGAGGATTTTGGTTAGGGTTTTATTAGAGGATTCAACTTGACCATTGGCTTGTGGATAGTAGCGTGATGAGAAGTTGAGTTTGATACCAAAGTTGTCACAAAGGTCTTGCAACAACCTATTTTTGAAAGATTTTCCATTATCTGTAATCAGGAAATGAGGAACACCAAAATGACAGATAATGTGGTGGTTAATGAACTCTACAATTTTTTCTTTTTTAGTTGAAATGAGTGGAATAGCCTCCACCCATTTTGTGTAATATTCGGTTGCTGTGATAATCCATCGGTGACGTTGTGAAGAGGACGGGTGAATCTCACCAATAAGGTCTAAACCCCATTGTGAGAAGGGCCAAAGATCTCGAGCGACCTGGAGCGGGTGGCTAGGAGTATGTTGAAGGTTAGCATGTTGTTGACACATAACACAACGCTTAACATATTCGTAGCAGTTGTTATTGAGAGTAGGCCAATAATAACCAAGGCGAAGGATTCATTTGGCCACGGCAAGGCCACTAAAATGTCCACCATAAATACCATCATGGACTTGTTGGATGGTATGGGTGATCTCCGCACCGGTGAGACATCGAAGGAGGATGCCATCAAAGCCACATTTATAAAGGAGTCCCCCCATAACGACATAATGAGAAACACGTTTAAGAAAAGCACATTTACCAGTACTAGTAAGGTCAGAAGGGAGAACAGAGGTTGTAAGGTAGTCATGGAATTGGTGATACCAAGTATCCTGCGAGTTAGCAGACACAGTATTTATCGTACAAACAACCGGGGCTGAATAAGATGGGGCAAAGAGTTGTTGGACCAAGACAAAAATGTCAGAGTCAGTTGATGAGGCTGGAATTTGTGAGGCTAAGCAAGCCATAGTATCCGCAAATTTGTTAGTAGAGCGTGGAATGGTTTGGATAGAATAGTGAGTAAATAAGGCTAGAAGTGAATCCACGTAGTGTTTGTATTTTTGAAGTTCCTCATTTTTGCATTGGTAGATGCCCATAACTTGATTGACTACCAATTGAGAGTCGCCAAAAATATTGATAGATTTGATACCTAAGTGCAGCGCAACCTGGAGACCCAGAACAAGGGCCTCGTATTCCGCTGTATTATTAGTGCAAGGGAAATCGAGTCGGAATGAAAGAGGCATAGGCTCGGCATCAAGAGGAATGAGAACAACGCCAGCTCCTCCACCGCGTTGGCATTTAGATCCATCGAAGAAGAGGGTCATTTGATACGACTCTTCCCCGAGTGAAAGAGTGGCGATGAGTTCGTCGGGGAATATAAAATTGGTAAATTGTTCCCCAGGTAAAGGGGCTTCCGCAAGTTGGTCTGCGATGGTTTGTCCTTTGATTGATTTCTGGTGGACGAACTCAAGGTCGAGGTCGGCGAGGAGCATGAGCCATCGGGCGATGCGTTGGTTTAGATGAGGTTTGGCATACATGTAATGGATGGGGTCTGTGTTGGTGATGATGAAAGTTTTGTGATTCAGAAGGTAGTGTCGGAGCTTGGTAGCCACGAATGATAGGGCTAGGCACAACTTTTCTACATGTGTATACCTAGTCTCATAATCCACCAAAGTACGACTTATATAATAAATGGCTTGTTCTCGATTTTCAGAGTCACGATGTGCAAGCATGGCCCCTACAGCGTGGTCAGTGGCGGAAAGGTAAAGGTAGAAAGGGCGGTCGTCTTGAGGTGGGATAAGCACGGGTGGCTGCAAGAGATAAGTTTTAAGAGCCTCAAAGGCTTGGTGGCACTCTTGGCTCCATTGAAAATCAATGTCCTTCTTAAGGAGGTGATGGAAAGGTTGACATCGATCCGAGAGTTGGGAGATGAAACGTCGGATAGATTGGAGCTTACCTTGTAAACTACGCAATTGTTTGAGATTGGTAGGTGGGGGCATTTCGAGAATAGCTTTGACTTTAGATGGGTCGACCTCAATGCCACGCAAAGAGACGATAAAGCCAAGAAGTTTTCCCGAAAGGACACCAAAGACACATTTTTTTGGTTGAAGACGGACAGAATATTGTAGTAGGCGGTCAAAAATAATGGTTAAAACATCGAGATGTTCACTGCGATGTTTAGACTTGCCAAGAAGATCGTCGACGTAATCTTCAAGGATAGTGTGCATAATGTCATGAAAAATGTAGGTCATAGCCCGCTGATAGGTCGCACCAGCATTCTTAAGGCCAAATGGCATTACACGGTAACAGAAGGTTCCCCAAGGAGTTATGAAGGCAGTTTTGTGTTGATCGGCAGGGGCAACCAAAATTTGGTTGTATCCTGAAAAGCCATCCATGAGAGAGAGCATCTCATGGCCTGCAGTGAGATCAACAAGTTGGTCAATGCTAGGTAGGGGGAAGTCATCCTTAGGGCAAGCGAGGTTAAGATCCCGGAAATCCGTGCATATCCGAAGTCCCCCCGTCGCTTTAGTGACAGGTACGATGTTAGAAATCCATTGAGGATAGTCAATAGGCAGAATGAAGGAAACAGAAAGGAGTCGTTGGAGCTCCTCTTTGACCAAGAGGGAAATGCGTGGATGCATTTTTCTCAATTTCTGTTTAATTGGCTTGGAATCGGGTTTCAGTGTAATGTTATGGACAGCAATGTCAGGATCAATTCCTGGCATGTCAGCGTAGGACCAAGCGAAAGCTTGGTTGCGAGCATGGAGGAAAGTAGTAAAGGCGACTTGTTCTGATGTGTTAAGGGATTGTCCGATCTTCACAATGTGAGGATCCTCCTCCGTGTGGATGTTGATTTCTATTGTAGATTCGTTCAGCATGGTTTGGGTTTCAGATGGTAAGGCTCGTTGAATATAAGAGTCATCCGCGCCAAGGTAAGTGAGGATGGAGTCATCATCCTGGCACTCAACAACGTTAATTGAAGGTGAGTCCTCTTCGATCATGTCTGGATATAGAAGGGGGATAGAAGAGGGGTCCTCATTATCGCGTTGATAAGTGAGAGGGCCTAAGAAGATAGCATTTATGAAAAAAAAAAGTTAGGAGGGATAGATTCGTGATCTATCGACTCAGTGGGTGACGATGGCAAAGTGGGTGATGATGGTTTGTTAGGGGTAACGTCGTTCTCTTCCAGAAGGCAACTGTCACGAGGTTCTTTCGATGTAAGTGTTTCCGAAATCCGAGACCACTACGATCATTGTGTTTGCGTGTGGTGATGGGGATGAGCGTATGTCGGCCTTGTTCATAAAGACCAAAACCAAAGCCTTTCCAAGCACAGCGAGTCAAGAAGGTGAGGGCGAAGCGACGATTTGTCAGGTATTGAAAATTGGATTGGAAAGGAACCACACCAAGAGGAGGCTCAGGGGCAACGGAAGATGCGTCGACACCCCCATACGTTAGGTTAGTGCGGCAGTGAGGTGGTCCGTAGGAGATTACTTCCCCCACACGACGGTCATAGTTAGGATGGGCATGTACCTGTCCGTACTCCTGTGGGGTATGGAAAGAACTAACGTTATATAGGCGATACTCCCCCAGCGTAAGGCGCTGAAAAACATCTACTAAGGGGTCCGCGGTTGGGATGTTAGCTGCGGGAAGGGAAGTGGTTTTTGCGACGGTGGTTTCATCAGTTGAAGGCGTAGGCGCGGTTGAAGTGGATGGTTGAGGTACATTTGAAGAGGATGGTTGGGTTGAATGTATGGGTGTCTTGATTGGTATAAGCACATCGTTAGGGCGGTATAACATATTACAGGTTTTAAAGGGGGGAGGATCAGCTTTTACGGTGTAGGACTTCCCCTCGTACTCAAATTTTATGCATCTATGTAATGTTGAGGGAACGCATCCCATGGCCCGATCCAAGGACAACCCAGCAATATATTATATTGGAACTCTCCCTCAAGGACATAGAAGAGTTCGGGTAAAGTACGTGGTCCTACCCGAATGTTGAGGATCACGGTGCCTAAGGTAGAGGTAATAGCGTCATTGAATGACCGCAACATGATGGGGTTGGCACACATGTAGCTAGAAGGGATATTCATTTGTTGAAAAGCTTTTGAAGAGATGATGTTTAGGCTAGCACCCCCGTCAATCATAACACGACGTACACGAATGTCCCGGACGTAAGCTGAGATGAACAGGGCAGGGTCAGGATCTTCTGTACCAAAATCGACAATTTCATCTTCAGAGAAACTGACTGCAGCTTGTGGTACAGAGACAGAAGTGGTTGGGGCGGTGGGTTGTTTGGTGAGAGAGGCAACGTGATTGGGTGTTAGAATGGAGGCAACAGAAGGGTTTCATTAGGTAAGACCTCGATCCCCTGAAGAATTTCAACGAGAGCTTGTCGATGAGATTCAGAAGTCTGAATGAGATCATATAGTGTCATTTTTACGGGTGATTGGTGAAGCTGTTTAATCATGGCTCGATGGGCGGCTCCATTAGAGACGGGGTAAGCAGGTCCACGAATAACCACTTTAGGTGGTGGTGCAATCGGGATGTTGGACGGAGAAGGAGAGGACGCAGATGTGCCTTCTTTCGCTTTCTCATTGTTTTTCTGCGCTCGAGTAGCAACACTAATCATATTAATCTCGTAGACCGGAGATGAAGAAGATGATTGGGATAAATCATGGTCTTCAAGAGGTGGGGTTGTAATAATGACAGATCTTGGTGAGGCGGGGATAGATGGTATAGGAGAGGGAATGGAAACTAAAGGTCTCCCCCTTCGTAAGTTGTCTTTCTTAACCTTTCTATCTGGGAGAGGTGGTGACCGATTTAAGGATGGTTTTTAAAGCTTTGCATCCCTCCACATCATGTCCTGGTGTGCGGTGATAAGCGCAGATCTTAGACTCATCATAACCTATAGGTCGAGGTTTAGACGGGTCATAAGGTCTAAGTGGGGGTAGGGAAATGGTCGCATTCTCTACTAACATAGCAAGGATTTTGGCGTAAGATCCTTTGAGTGGGTCAAAATCAGAAGAGGATGAGGGTATTGATTGCGCGGGTTTTGGTAATGTTTGGGCGTGGTTAGTTCGTATGGGTGGTGGTTTAACCGAGGGGTGTTGATACGTGTTTTTCAATAAACGTGGTTTCTTTGGCGCAGAAGCTATATTGGATGATGAGGCCACAGATGGTGTGGTATCAGAAAACAACCACGGGGAAATAGGAGTGACCGAAAACAAATCTTTTGATGATGGAATTTGTTTAGGGTTGATAGGTGGACAGGATACGCGGAGTGATAATGTTGATATACCCTTTGATCCCTGTATGGGTGCAGAAGGCGTAGATCGTTTTGAAGAAAACGCAGGAGGTATGATATATTGGTGCAAGGTGGAAGGATGAGGTCCCAATATGGAAGGTAGGTATGACGATGATGGTTTTGATTGTGATAGAGGCACGGATTGAGCTTGTCTTCTAGGTGGCGGGGCGGCTTTATTCTTGGATAAATCTAGTCGCTTAGGCGGGTGTGTTAGACTGGGTATGGGTGAGGTCCCAAGCGTAGGGGAAGATTTGGCTAAGTTAATAGAAGTGGACGAGGCATTTGGTAGAGGTGAGGGGGGTGAAGGTGAGAACATGGGCATTTTAAGCTTCTGTAAACACTTCGGGTATATGGTGGAGGTCTCAGGATCGGTCATTTGCATTTGAGTAGAATATGGCGTACTCAAACGTTCCCATAGGGCCTGTCTATCTTCTGTGGAATGACAGTCCTCACGTGTGAATGTGAACTTTTGTACGGAAGAAAGGTGGGTTGTGATTCCAGTCCACTGTGGGTGTGATACAGTGAGTAGATGAGGCACTGTATCAATAGATGTTAAGAGGTCAACCGGTCGTTGAAAAGATTTAGGCGATGAAGAACTAATAGGTAAGAGGGCGTGTTCGAGAGGATCCGTCATGGTTAAAGAATTTGGTGATGTCGGTGCAAGAGATTTCTCGTCTAAGGATGTCAAAAGGAGTGGCGTACCTTCCTCTTGTGCAACAAGAGTGGTAGAAGGGGAAGTCTGGGAAATAGATAGATTAGATAACATCCGTTCGCAGTCTTGTAGGGATGTGGTATAAGCAGACTCATCGATGGGAAGAGGAGTCTGGGCAGTTAACTCCTTTATGGGTAAAGGAATGATTTCGCTTTGGCTTGATGGTGGTAAAGGAGGTTCGGGCTCCTGTGTTAGTGAAGAGGCTTGATTCAAAATTTTCTCGATAGAGGCTTTTGGCTGGGTATCGAAGACTGCATGGATCTCATGAACACTCTCTTCGGCTAAGATATCCTGGTTTGTGTTACTGTTGGAAGAGTGATTCGGGAATGGTTTGTTGAAGATTTTCAAATTTCGGTTGGCAGGGGCATTAGGATTATCGAGGGTTATATCCCCTGCGTCCACCATTTCCTGCACTATGTTTTTCAACATCTTGCAGTTCTCATGACTGTGTCCCTTCACGCGGTGGAAGTTACAGAAGTCATTTTCTTTGTACCAGGAAGGTATGGCGCGAGTGGAATCAAACCCGGAATGAGGTTTAACAGGAGGTAATGTAATGGCTCCTGCTTTGAGCAATTTTTCCAATATCACACCATATGTTTCTCCCAAGGGAGTGTAGTTGATGGGCTCTGCTTTATACTTATAGGTGGTTTTTGGTGGGGCATTAGACGGTGTTTGAGATTTAACCATCACCGCGTGGACAGCTCCTTTTGATTTAGAAGAAGTGGATGCGTGAGGAGTGGTGGTATTTGGTTTATTGGTAGAATCAGGAGTTCGGAAATTGGGGTTTTTGTTACGCAACCGCAATTTCTCTTCCTCTAAGGCTCGAATCTCTAGTTTTCGAGCCATAGTAAAGGCTTCATCGAATGTACGGAAAGTTTGAATTTGGAGAGTAGGAGAAATGTGCTTAGCACATGCCCGCGTGAAAAGTTTGATAAGTTCAGTCTGAGGCAAGGCATATGTAAGTTGGTTGATAAGGCCGCGCCATCGTCCGACGAAATCTGCGATAGATTCGTCTTCGAATTGTCGAATGGCATAAAGGTCGGTGATGGATACTTTCTTAGCAATGTTAATGGAGAAGTGATCCAAGAAAGATTGGGCTAGTTGGTTAAAAGAGAAGATTGAGTGCTGGGTTAAAGCACTGTACCACTCCAAGGCGGGTCCTGATAAGGACATGGGAAAGGTGCGGAGTAACAAGGCATCATCATGGGCAATCAAATAACAAGCATGTCTAAATGATCGCAAGTGTTGTTGAGGATCCTCTTTACTATTAAAACGAGTAAATTTCGGTAGTTCCCATTGAGGAGGATATGAGTGAAGGGGAACAGAAGGGTGAATGGGCTCCCGACAAACTTGCTCGTATGTCAAGGCGCTACGACTTCCCGACACAGAAGCCTCCAGATTTTGCATTTTGTCCATCATTTGTTTGATGAAATCTGTGGTTGGATGAGATGATGGTGCGGTTGTGGCAAACGGAGGCAAATTGGGCCAAGGGCCTCCACTGGACAATGGTGGGGTTAAGTGTTGATAAGGTATGGAGGATGAATATGTTGAGGCGACAGAATAGGGATGTCCCATATAAGGTGTTGAGGTTACTGGATACGTGTATGGGAATGAAAAGGTAGGCGGAGCTTGAGAAGGAAAGCTCGTGTGGATAGGTGGCAGAGAGCAAGTCATGAATGGAGTAGTCTGCAAGAGAGATGAGGTAGGGGCAGTTGGTGGTAATGATATGTGGGGTCCAAGATTAGCCAAAGAAAAGCCAATCTGAGTCGTATGAACCTCTGAAGCTGTCGGATTGGGAGATGGGGCTAAAGGTGCCGGAAGCAAGGCGGTGTTATCAGGCGGAGTGGGGGCTAAATGAGCAGCTATACTAATAGGCATGCCAACAAAGAGCTGACCATCAGGCGTACGGTCAGGGGCATGAGACAAATAGTATTGTACAGCACTAGGATTAGCATCCAGAAATTTGGCAAAGTCCTTATCTCCCACAGGAATTTTAGGAACCTCGCTGGTATCCGTAGGATTCCCCACAGAATGTGAAGGGGGTGATTCAGGCAAAGAAACAGAGCAAGCATGTGAAACCATGGCGGCGGCTTGCTTTCGAGTGATAACAACCATGGATAGGAGTTCACAGTAGGGTTTCAATTTGTCAGGAATAGAAACAAACTCAGACTGGTAAAATTGGTAGGTTGCTGGTTTGTCAGGAATTGGAAAAGAGAGTAACCGATATCGGTCTAGTAACCGATGTCGGTTACACTATAGCCGACGTCGGTCAGGTAACCGATGTCGGTGTAAGAAGTCTGGGCTAACAAGATATAAAAAGGCTGCTAATTTGATTTTTAACAACGTTTAGTATACGTGTCCAATTATTGATCACAGAAGACAGAGTATGAGAAAGAAAATGTAACTAAAAAAGCAAGATGCACACACAAATCCAGAGATTAACCCTAGGGTTAATTTTAATTATCGTGGGCTTATGCCTTTAGACGTAGAATGATGTCAGAATCCTAAACAAGAGACTTAGGGGAAATGTCAAGTTGTTTTGGCTTATAAGGTTACCTCAATCGGGCGGAGGAATACCGCGGAAAAAAGGGGGATGTTTGAGCTGTTGTGTTAATTGTGAAGTGATTCGGTATGTGTTGTGCAGTGAATGTAAGATTAATTTCCTGTCAATACCATGGATATCACCCCCACGTGTACGACCTGTTACTTAATCTACGTTCACTAGAATTGAAAAACAACAAGCAGGAATGCAATGCACGTGTTTTAAACCCAAATCGAAAATTATGTTCGATGAAGCAAGAGAGATGACTTTCACTAATGCGAAACTAGGAAAGCAAGACAAATTCTTTACGAAATATATAACAAAAGCAGCTAGGCAAGTATGCTTCCTAAAATGAAAATAAGCAAGAGAAACAGAAACCCAAGATGGGTCCCACCGGGCGTGCCAAAATGTTTCACTCGGAATGTTTCGTTCCTTTTAGAAACAGATAGGGTTAGGGCTAGGAGGAATACCTGTTAAATGTCGAGATGGTGTGCGCGTACCGTGGAGAAAGATCAAGTTGACTGCGAAGAACTCCTTTTTGTCTTGGAAGGACTACCTGCAAATAAGAACACAAGACCACAAGATTTGATTAAACAATAAATGAGGAAACTGCCTTGGGCCCAGGAAATATAAAACTTCCTTTCGAAGGTGGTCAGTTTCCCTGCTAATATGAATTAACACAAATGACTGCAAAATATCAATTAGATTACTTGGTTGAAATGGGTAGGAGAAGGCTGGTTTCTGGTTATAGTCAGGGTAACCGATACCGGTTTCTGGTAACCGACGTCGGTTGGGCCTAGGACCTTCTTGGTAGCTATGGTGTTTGTAAGGCTAGTTTATGGATGATATTAGGAAATGAGATGATGAGAGGTAAAAGAATGACAGTTAGATGCAATGGCACGTTGGGTAGTGGATTCAGAAACGGATTTAGGAGGACTGTGATTCAAAGAGCATAAGAAATGTTATAACAGAGGACATGCAAGATGTGACTTACTGGTTTTGACAAAGATGCAAGTTGATCTCCTTTGCTGCAAACGCTTCTGGTTTCTTCACTCGTCTCTGCTCGGTCAAGTGAAGATCTGGACTCTGTTTTTCTTCTCCCAATGATCTCTGTTGATTCAAAAATCATTCGACCCTTGATTTTGGTTCGGGGAGCCCATTTACAGGGAGCCGATGGTGGTTACGTAACCGACGGCGGTCGAGTAGGAACCGGCATCGGTAAGGAAAAAGTAGGCTATTTTTAGTAAAATAGCCCACCTTCCCTGCTTTTCTCCCGAGAGATCAGTTGCGGGCTTGGTCAAGTGGCTAGAAGGTCGGTTTTGGGTGCGAGTAAGGAGGCATTAGTTATGGATGTGAGTCTAGACCAAGTTATAGGTCTTAATTAAGTTAGTTTAGGGTTAGGGCTAGGTCATGATGAGGTGGCAAAATGAGGTGGCAGGTAAGGTGATGTGGATTTATCAATTACAAGGTAATTAATAAATAATTGTGTAAGGTTTAGGTGATGAGGTTAAGTTGCGAGATGAGATGCGGGTCACAAGGGGTCGTAAGACACAAATTTGGTGTCTACAGGGGATAAGGAATGTACAAGAGACACCCTAGACCCTTCGCATGGCTACAATAGGAGAACGAGAAGGTGACCGATGTAATGGTTACGGGATCACATCAAAGTAGTGAAGGCGGACCACATAATTCAGATTATTATAATGAAAAATGGAAGGGGCTAAAGATGGCAGAACAATCTAAGGATGTAACTAAGTTATCATTGGTAGATATGCTAACAATAGACTGGTCACAAGTGTAATGCATTAAGAGGTTCTGTCTCTAGTTTACCACCATGAGAGAGAAGACAGTGTAGTTGCAATAAGATGAGATGATAGCCAAGTAGGAAACAAAAACTATGTCCTGAAGGAAACAAACATATGACCACAATGGTGGATTTAGATGAAAATAAATGATGCCCTAAGAGAGACATAAACATAAAAGGACAATCATGGCCTCAAAGGAGGGCTTGATGAAATAAACGGTGTCCCAAAAGAGACACACATATAGCCACAATGGTGGACTTCAAAATAGATGGTGCCCCAGAAGAGACACAAATATAGCCACAAAGGTGGACTTAGAGAAAAAGGTCCCTCAATGGAGAGACAAACATGGCCTCAAAGGAGGGATTTGATGAAAAATATGATACCCCAAAAGGAGCATAAACATAAAAGAACAAATATGGCCTCAAAGGAGGACTTATAATGAGATTGGGATTTGGGCATAAATAGTTTAGATTGGATGAATATGAATAAGGTAGACAAGACAATGTCAAAGAGCGAAGTCCCCTAGTAATAAGGGATTTGTATAGATGATGTGTTCAAGGGTGAGGGAAGGTTGTTCACCCAATGAGTTAAATGTGGAGGTAAAGGATTTCGAAAGAGCTTAGATGATATTGTTTTATATTTGGATGGGGTAAACGATCGAGAGACCACAAGTGTGCTTAGTAAGATAAGTGGCATTAATGAACAATGGAGGGAATTCCTTAGGAGGAATGACATGGGATGGATGGATATTAAGGGATGATGTGGATGGAGGGATCATGGGAGATCCGACAGATGGGATATGGATTGGATTCAAGGTAGATGGAGAAGGAACTTTCCCCTGAATGAGGAAATCATCTTTCTCAATAAGGTTGTGGATGATTGACTGAAAGGCCTTACAATGTTCGATGTCATGACCTAGGGTATGATGATAGGTGCAACTACAATTAGGATTGAACCATGATGGCTTGGGACCATAGGGATTAAAGGATTTAATAGGAGGAAGTTTGATGGTAGATGTTCGAGTTAAATGTCAAAAGATATTTGCGTATGACCCCATTGAAGTGTCATGGGGAAGGTAACTCTTATGGGTTTTGATAGGATGTCTTAGCTTGGCGTTAGGAGAAAACATAGATGTAGATTAGATGTGTGAATTTTGTGTTTTGGAGGACAAATAAAATTTGGTTGAAGGATGATATTGTTTGGATGTGGATTGATTATTGCAAGATGTCGTAGATGGAAAAACTGATCCTAACATGGATGTTGTGGCATTAGATTGTTGAGAAGAGGAAAACTTGAATGTTTCCGAGGAGGTGCATAGGACTATCGGGATGTTTTCCCTGAGCCTTAGACTTCAACCGAGAAGATTTACCTTTAGCAGGGATGACAATAATTTCAACCGAAGGATCTGATAGCGGTGGTGTAGTTATTAATCGAGAAAATGTCCTAAAACAAGACGAGGATGTTAATGGAGAGATAGGTGTTTGTATGATGTGATTAATGATATCTATGTGAGATGTGGATTGTTTCGGTTTTGGCATGGGAAGAGTTGATTTTTAGAGGGAGAAGGTAAAGCATCTTTATTTGATTTAGGTGGATGTGTTGGTACAGTAGGTGATTCAAGGGTATATTTGATAGGGTTGCAAATCAAGAGGATTTGGTTGGTGTGATAGAAGGATTAGGTAAATAATATTGGGGTAGACTAGGTGATGTGGCCATGGGCAAGGTTTTCAAGGTAGAGATAGGTGGACTTGTTGATATGATAGGTATAGGGGTCACTAGGATAGATAAAGATGTAGGCATTTTTGGAATATGTGGAGATGTGAGTGATGTGATAACCGATGGAGTAGACCTTATGGTAAGGGTAATGTAGAAAATGCAGGAGAATTTTTGGATGTAGAAGTAGAAGGGATTGGTTGTTTCATAAATGTTTCGAGGGGTAAGAATGATATTTTTGCTAAAGGGATTGATGTCGAAGATGGGGTTGCAAGGGTGCATGTTGTAGAACTGAGTTTAGTTGGGATGGTTGTGAGCAATGTAGGTGTAGTAACAGGTGTATTTGAGGCAGATATGGGTGAAGAAATAGATGGGAGAGATGTAGGGATATGTGTGGATACAAGTGGGGCCGAAATAAGTGCTAAGGATGAATCTAATGTGGTAGATTGGGGTGTATTTGAAGTGATGGAAGTGGATGATATAGTTGAATTTGATGTAGATGTGATAAGGATAGGAGAAGGTGCAGGTTCAGCACAAGTAGTAAAAGTTGATGTAGGTGTGACATGTGAATAAGAGGTGGGAATAATGTCTACTGTGGGAACATGCGGAGTTGGTGATTAGATAAGATCTAGATTGAGAGTGTCAATCATATAAGCATTTGATAGTTGACATGTAAAGGGGGTGACGTGACTTTTTGTGGTTGATTAGTTTGTGGAGTGGAAGTATCAATTTGGATATCCCCTTGATTTACAAGTTGTTGGACACGATCCTTGAAGGAATGACATCTCTTAATGTCGTGAGCTTTGAATCAATGATATTTACAAAAGTGGGCCTCGTGATACCAAATAGGCTTGGCTTGTGAGTTGTCCACGGGTCGTATGGGAGGAAGTTGGATGGAGTTTACGCTCATCAACTTATCAAATACAAAACTGTATGATTCTCCTAAAGGAGTGTAGTTGGCTTTTGATTAAGGAGATCGTTGTTGAGACCATGTGTTTGGTGTAGATGGGGATGAGGGTTCAATGACCATAGTGTTTTCCGCAGCCTTGAACTCATCATTATGTGTGAATGGTTTAGTGGATTCAATTTTTGATTTAATTGAACTTAGTTTAAGATGACCCTACTCAATGGCACGGGTTTTGAGCTTGCGAGCCATTGTGAAAGCTTCATCAAAGGTTTGGAATGATTGGATCTACAAAGTGGATGATATATGTTTTGCACACGAATGCAAGAATAAGTCAATGAGTTTGGTTTATGGGATAGTGAAGGATAGTTGGTTTATAACATCATGCCATCATGCGACGAAGTCGGTGATGGGCTCATTTTCATCTTTGTCAAATGGTATATAGATCAGCGATAGTGGTTTTGCATGTGATATTGATAGAAAAGTGTTCTAAGAACAACTATGCAAGTTGAGTGAAAGAGAATAAGGAATGTCATGGGATATTGTTGTACCAGTCCAACGCAGGACCAGACAAAGACATGGGGAAAGTGCGAAGAAGTAAATCATGATCATGCACAATAAGACAACATGCATGTTTAAATGCGAGGAGATGTTGTTGGGGATCTTCCTTATTGTTGAACTTATTAAATGTAGGAAGTTTCCAATGAGGAGGGTAGGGTTTAATTGGAACCGACGGATGAATCGGTTCATTACAAATTTGTTCATAGGATAAGGTGTTCTTGGGTGGTACGGTAAGGGTTTCTAAACTGCCAACCAATTCATTAAGGCATGAATTGAATCACTCGAGGTGTTATAAGGTTGATATTGGATTGGCTGTGTGGTTTGAAAAGTAGTTTGATAAGGTGAATGATGTGTTTGTGGGTGTGTGGGTGTTTGGTGAAGCATCTGATAAGGTGGTTGATAAGTTTGTGGATAGGATGTTTGTGAAATGGTTTGATAAGACAATTGATTAATTTGTGGATATGTAGGTGTTTGGGGAGTTGCTTGGCAAAGACTAACATGTGTCACAAGTTGGGATTGCTGCATAGGCTGGTGTTGAGCAATAGGGGCATGATGATAAGTGGGGATATGTGTGTTAAGAATTGGAGATGGCTGGATAGGCCTATTAATGGAATTGTCAAAATGGGATGTGGGTGGAATGCGATCCACCAATTTTGGAGATTGGGAGGATTGATAGATTGTAGGAGATTTTTGAAGTAAGAAGTCATATATGGGGTTATGAGGAGATTTGAGTGTATCTAGAAGAGAAAGGGATGGTGGTGTGATAAATTTAGGAAGGCCGGCTTGACAGGGGATAGGAGGGTTGGTGTCAAGGTGGGGAGAATTTTGTATGACATGGTTCTCCTAAGGTGATGCCATGAAGACCGGAAGTTGGGTGACTAACGACGTGGTTTTGAGTTTAGTATCTGTTGAGTGAGATCATCGGAAGAAGTAACTTTATTAGATAAAGTAGATTGTTGTTTTGTCCGGAATTGGGAGAGAGCAACAATAGGTGTGAAATAGAGAAGAATATGTTTATGTATGTTGTTGAGAAACAAATCAAGCGAGAATATTTTGTAGCCTCATGATTAATTTAAAGGATGTGAACAGAAAAATAGAAGTAGGTAATTGATGCTCCAAGACACAATGGCATAACACCTCATCTCTACCTAACTTGTACAAATCACCACTAATTAACATGAATGGTGCCGCACGAATAGCAAGTTGTTTCTTCTCGAAATCCTTCATGCCTTCTGGTGCCATACCAATCCTTAGAAAGACAACAATGTCCTCTAATTCTGATGGTGCACGTTGTAACCTATACAATTGTGCATCAGGCATGGTCTCTTCTATTGTTTGTGCCTCTTCTCCTGATTGAATTCTAGACAAGTGATCCGGTCCAGAATTACTTTTGCCTGGTTTTACCACAACCGTAAAGTCAAACTCTTGAAATAAGAGTATCCATCGGCATATGCACCCCTATAAAACGGGCTTGTTCACCAAATATTTTAATGCCATGTGATATGTATAAAACACAAATGGTGTAGCCAACAAATACTGACGAAATTTGTGTAAGGCATAGATCATGGACAAGGCCTCACGCTCTGTAGTGGTATAATTATGTTCTATAGGGGTCAACTTCCTACTAGCAAAGCAAATGGGATGATCAACAATACCTTCTCTTAGTTGAGCTAAGACAACACCAATGGCTATGCCAGAGGCATCCACATGAACATGAAAAGGTTTATCCCATGAAGGAAAATGCAAGATAGGCACGGTAGTAAGTTTCTTCTTCAATATCTCAAAAAGCTATTGCTGTGACTCCCCCTAGTAGAACATACCTTTTCCCTAGAGAAATTATTCCAAGGGCACGAAAATTTTGCATACCCTTTTATAAACTTCTGTAATACCTTGTATGACCCAAAAATCCACACACCTTGCACTGATGGCCAACACTTTCAAGCCAATGATGACTGTAACTTTAGTTGGATCAACCAATAACCCTTCCTTACAGATAATGTGTCCTAAAAGTGTGCCAAAGGGAGTAGCAAAGATGCACTTCTTGATGTTCAATGAGATACTCAACTATCGACATCTTTCAAACATTAAGCGCAGATTGTCACAATGATCCTTAATTAGCCCATAGATGGTCTAATCATCAAGATAGACCTGTAAAAGTTATTAATAAAATACTTAAAGGCTTGTACCACTATCCTTGAAAATACGGTAGGTGCATTCTTCAATCCAAAGGGAATCATAGTATAGGTCCCCATTCAATAGTGAATGTGGTCTTCTCTTGATCTTCCTGGCAATCCTAACTCCGATGATACCACGAAAACCCATTTGTGAATGAATATATTTCACGCCCACCAACTCCTTCTAATATTTCCTTCATGAATAACGTAGGAAAGGGATCTCAGTAACACATGGTGCATTTAAATCCCTATAATCAACACAAATTCAAATCCTACCATCCTTTTTGATGCTTATCACCATAGGGACTAACCCATTCGATTCATCCAATGGTCGAATGATCCCAGATTTCAACATCTTGTCAATATCCTCCTATACTTTCTCACGTAAATTAGCATTTGTCTAATATGGTTGCTTCCTAACAAGGCGCACACCTTCCTTGAGCTTGATATTCATTTCTCTAAGTGATATATGCACACCTTTAAGTTCATGGTATCCTCTTGGGAATAAGTCCTCATAATCCCGAAGTAAATGCGTATGATTTTACTACATCGATTCGACTAGTAATCCCCAATTATCACCTCCTTAGGTTCATCTTCGTGCCTATATTTACTTTTGTTGTCCTCATAGGTTCATGATATGCACGCGCATCTACATCCGCATTGATAACACTTCGCATGTTCCATGTGAATAATCCATGTCTAAGTGCTCAACTTCCTCCTCGTCAATTATGTAAACCATCTTCCCCTTATCTTTTTCCAGAGAAGTGTGCTCAAGTAATATGATATCATCTTCTTCATCCGTAAAATGCGCCCCTATCTCTGTCTCACCAAATAATTCCTGAACAAGTTCTTCTTTCCCACTATCTCCCATGGTTAAGTGCTTGATAAAGCTTAAAGTTGTGTTCATTGGTGGTGTAGATGAAAAGAAGTCAAATGTTTGGATCATCCCTATAGTCAAAGTTTTCCAATTGCCAGTGTCGCATGTAATTTAGCATAGACATACCAAGCACGCGCGCAACCTTTTAGAGTAGAATAAAACCGATGCACCCAAAGTGAGGGTGGTAATGCTTCCTATCCTACTGTCCAGAGTCTCTCACACTGCTGGATATGATGTTGAGTAGGTTGATCACCATGATAAGGGCTTATTTTTGTAGGTGCATTACTTCTTGAAAACCTGGTTGATAAGGCGGTCCCAATCATTCCCCATTCTAAGAGATTATCCCTGTGGACTACCCACCAGTGCGCGGCTGTCCTGCCCAAAGTATATGACAACATATCTCATCGTTTAAGCTGGTCAACCTAGTTTGTTTCCATGACCTGTAAAAATCTAGCCAAATCTTCGAGATGCAAAGATAGCGGGTACTACGTAACCTATACATCGAACAGTGAAAACCCATTTTGTAAGTAACCGTGTGTGCTTAAATTTGTGCCCCACCAGTTCATAAGTGCCATGAGCCCAATTATCACAAGCAATACTAGTAGTATCACTGATTGACTGAGAATCTTCCCAATGAAGGATTCCTTCCTTAGATGGATCATTGACCTCTAGGTCCCAAATAACATGTATATAGATTCTGTTTAAGTCCTCTTCGCTTAAAGGTTCCACATATGGCATGGATTTCCCATCTGTTAATGGTATTATGACCCTTTCCTCCTTGTTCTCGAAGCTGATATACCCCTTGTTAAACCTCAAATCAGCATTGTTCGCATAACACCAAGGGCACCCAAGCAAAGATGGGAAGCTATCTACTTCTGCAAGCACTAGCACTTCGAAGTCTCCTATGAACTTGGCCCCTTGTATAGTGATAGATGCATCCTTCAAAACTCCTATGGGAGTAGCTTTCATTCTGTTTGCCATGAACAATACATTAGATGATGGCTGCAATGGGGGTCTCCCCATTTGTTCCCACGCATCTAATGTAAGTACATTTACTTCCGCACCTATGTCAATCAAGATATTTCTCAACAACCACCCGTCCACAATAGTATTCAAAGTGATCTCCTTGTTGTAATCAATGCTATTGGGGGGAAGATTCGTATGAAGTATTTATCTTCTATTCTTAGTTCTCGCGTGCAGATTATTCCCTTTCAACCAATTTCCCAATAAAGGAATAATATTCTCCTGGAAAAACATTCTACATACCTCTCTGATGTCGTCAATATCCAACGGGGCCTGTTCTATATCCTTGTGCTCCAATTTCTAAGACTGCTCTTTCAAACCTTGTATCTCACCTTGAAGGCTCCTAAGGACCTCCATTGTTTCTTGATAGACTTCTTTCTGATGAGCTGGATCTGGATATCTAGCATGCAAAACCTCCTCCCTAGTGATTGTCGGCTTCTGTTGCAACACCTCTCTTATGTGTGTCGCCTTAGCTCGTGTGGTTATCTTGACTGTTACTACCTCATGTTCTAGTGTCAACTTGGGCATCCACTAATTTTCTATTGGACACTTTGGATTCTAACCATCCCCACGCCCTTGTTTTCTTGCTTGTGCTGCTTACTGAGATGCTCATACAAGTCCGGACACTCTTCATAACTATGCCTCTTTCCACAAAATGAACAGGAAATATTCTATTGGCATTCGCGCCTATAATGGTTAGGTGAACCACATGTATAACGAGCTTCTTGAGGTAATTCACTCCTTCCTCCACCTCGACCTCATCCTACATAGATGCCTCGATATCCTTGTGCCCTTTCATGAACCCCTTCAAACCTTCCATCATTCCTGTCATAGCGCATTTTATTATAATCCCTATCATGATGTTCATTCTTCCCTTTAGAATTATTAGCCACACTCACCTATCTTACCCCAATATCAATGGCATCATGGATCTGGCCAATCAATCTACAGTCCTTAGTATCATGGGTCGTGGACCTACAAATTTTACAAAAGGAGGATACATTCTTCCTGATCGCGTGTTGTAGTAGGGGGTAGTGACTAGCATCATGATTCAAATGGAAAATCTCACAATCCAATAAGTAGCAAACGTACAGTTCTGCGGGGGCAACTATCCTTGGTGTGGCCTTCCACTTCACAATTTGTACACTAGATTCCTGAGCATGTTTCATGAGCTGAGTTTGCCAATAATTTCTCTAACTATTTTTCCATAGCTATTATCTAAGCTTCCAAAAATGGACTAACTCCAGTGTCAATACTCCCAACTACTTCAGCACGTAAAGCGGCTTCCAATGCTTCGCATGGATCGGTATAAGTCTTATGCAATGCAGAGGCTCTTCGAAATGGGGTAATCAATCCCCCGAAAAACCATTGTGCATGCTAACTTGCATGAATGTCATAAGAGAGTTTGGATAGAAGTGTTTTAAAACGTGCATCATACTCACGTACACTTTCAGTAGTGCCTTGCTTTATATCCTTGAGTGTGCTTATACTCTTCTGCTCAAACTCTAGGATGTGGAACTCTTTTAAGAAAGCATCTTTCAATGCTGCATAGTCAATACAAGTTTGATTGGGATCAAACTTCCTATACCAGCTATGTGCGTGTGCCTGTAATGTAGTAGCAAATTGACTTTCCTTGCACTCAGAGGCCGTAATACCTTTTGCACGCCACAATATTTCACACATATGAACATGTTCAACAACATCCTCGATACCTCTGTATTCTAGGAGATGAAGGGACATCTCCATATAAATGTTCTGGGGTTGCTGCGGGCCTTGACCACCTGACCCAGAACCTCCTTGGTTTCCTCTTCCTCCAATACCACCCGAACCACCGAAACTAGAACCCCATACCACCCGATCCTCCTCCAGGATTTGGAATAGGGCCCATGGATGCACTCCCCTGTGTCCCAATAGTGGTACTATACTAGACCCCTACGATGCAGGGAAGTAGTCCCGGCTCAGGTGATTCCCACACTTGGCGCACTCATATTCTATGCAGATGATGAGCCTGAAAACATACCCCCAAAGAATAACGAAGTTTTCTGTGCTACCATTGATGTACTTGTTGTCTAACCTATTTCTGTGCTTTTACTTCCTAAATTAAAATTGTCTTTACCTACTGTACTAGATACTGGAAAACCAAGCGCAAGGGCTAGGTCAACAGGTTGGCTTAGATGCGCGCTGCGGCCCAGGTCATATCTACTAGCGCGCTTCCATGTGAGGTCAAGAGGGTTCTCTGTCATGCTTTCCTAGATGGGGGAGTTCCTGATGCTCTTGCTCTTCTTCCTCCCCATGAGCCTCAAATCCTTCATGAGCCATCTCTCTCCACAACACCATCCGTTCTGTAATTTCTTGTTTCTTGCATAATTCCCTCTCGTGTGCCTCATCATACTTCAACCGCCTCTCTTCCCTTTGTCATGTTGCCGCTAGGTCTGCCATCTTTCACCAATCCTGTTCCTGCCCCGCACGTGGAGATTTTTAGCTTTCCATGGGTTTAGCTTCCAAGTTCAATGTTACCATTAGTATTTTGATTGCCAGTGGAATACCTTGCAAATACGTCCCTCTAGGATATCATAGAACTGAACTCTGCTACCTCCGGGCATGAATAAGTCGAAATTGAATACTCTAAAATATAGCTGTTTAGGACACCGTGAAACCAGGTATCTACCACGCGAGTCCAACTTAGGTCAACATCATATAGTGTTTGAAATTCCTCCTATGTCCAAACAAGCATGTGATACCTCCAACTCCACTTAGATGCATATGCAAATCACCATTCATATAATTCTACTTGGAAAGATAGCAAAGAAGCTTTCATACAAAATTGTCATACATATTTTCTCTACCCAAGTACATGCGTTAAATCTAGATCCAGTGTTAAACCTCTGTGCGTATTCTTCCTCCAGATCATGAATCCATTCTTCAACACTCGCCAAAGTTACCCGGTATGTCTTCATCGTGAACCAACTGAAAAAGAGGTCCCAGAAATGGAACCAATGATGCATCCTAGAATTCTTAGTTAACACCTAGTCGCGACTGGCACATCACTCAACCTAGGCTGAGTGCTCACCCGAAGCACACAAAGGTACCAGGTCCCTCTTAAAGGTTGCAAACAGAATGGTAGCATGACAAAGTAGTAAACATATATTTTAGAAACTAATCCATCTATTCATCATTATACTTAACCAGATCTATAAGCGCTTAAAGGTAAATCATCATGAAAATAATAATATGCATTGATGTTGGGTGTTTAGGTCCCAATCAGTTAACCAGTGAGAGGAATGTTTTGATGTGTTAATTATGTTTGTGCAGTCTCAGGAAGTGTGTGATAAGTGAAATGTAGAGAGTTAAATTCTTTACTTAAGCTATGTGATCAGGTAGGATGCAGAAGGTTTGTTTTAGACCAAAATGAAATGTGACGTTTGATGTATACAAACACTCAGGAAAGGGAAAGTTCAATGTAGAAAAGAGAAAATAGAGAAAAATGAGAAATACCTAGAGAATCACTTATAGGTGTTATTTGATTGCACCCGATAGTGATGTATTTTGAAAGCGCCAGTTAGTGACCTAAAATGCCTGGGTACCCTGAAATGGCACCGTTTAGAGTTGTGGATGAGGCTAGTAAAAATGAGTGTTTTTTTGTTTTGCAAAGCAAGTGATATCTCGATGCGTTGTTGGATGGTCGTGAATTTGTTGATTTCACCTAGAAAATAAGATAAATATAATTAGTTGATATGGTTAAGAAAGAAGATATAGATGTTGTCAAAAAGTTACTTTGTCAAAAAACAAGATAACAATAATGAAGCTAATTAATTAAGAAAAAGTTATAGACCGACATTCATATACAATAAGAGGAAATAAGCTACGAAAGCTATTAATAGACTATAAACTAAGGGATAAACTAAGAACTGGTATTCTTATTAAAATAAATGATCAAAGAAACTATGAACTAATAAACATATAAAACAAACGGTGAAATAAATGATTAAATGCTAAGATATACTATAAACTATTCGCAATAATAATAATAATAATAATAATAATAATAATCTATGAAAGAAGCTATGAAATGGATCTTACGAAAAGAACTTGGAGTAAATTAATTGATTCGAAATCGATTCGAGATGAGGAATGCATTTAGTTCTTCAAGTGGAATAGTTCACACACAACGTGGGCATTTTATAGATTGTTGATGCATGTCTATGCTATAGTTGGACTATTTTTCAGTCAAACATGTAAAAGGTGTCTCAACTTTACTCACCCACATGTGTGGGACCAAAAATTGACTTCCCACCACAGAAAACATCAATGGGTCATTCTACGTGGGGAAGAGTGTTTCCAAAAGGCAGATCAATTTACAAAAATGATGGATCATTTTGATGGAAAAGCAAACCAAATCAAATCTTGCCTTTAGGAAAAGAAAAGTCAAAAGTTGAATCTAGGAGGATGGGTAGATTGAAAATGGTTAGTCATATTGCACATGGACATGGCTCTTCACATATTTGATTACATAATGAGACTCACAGAAAATCTAAATGAGAAATATATAATTGGAAATGGTGCTATGAGCTCTATGATCACCCTCGAAATAATTATACACCGAATGTTATAGAGGGATCAGACAATACTATCCATGGAGCTTACATGAATTTGAAACGGAGCTGGAAATAATGTAAAGCATCAAACAATGGAATGAGCTCTGAGGGCGAGAAGTGGGAGAGCTCGTGAAAGAAGAAGACATGGTGTTGGAGTTGGGAATGGTGGGTTGGAGGGTGCGATCCGTGAGGATAAATGTGAGTCGAGGGCTCGGTGCTCGGGTCTTATGTCGGTAGGGATATTCACTTCGATTTATAATCTAACTGCTTATACAAAGTTTGTGTGGTAGTTGTTCTTTCAGTTGGCTACGAATTATATTTCAAGGCAACGAATCTTCACAAAACATTAACAAAATGCTCAGATTATTACCATGTTTTGGAATTTTCCTATATTTCTCTTGAATCACTTATTGTTTCCAATTCCATCCCTTGACCAAGACATAAGTGCCATGCAGGCATGCAGTCACTCAAACACACACACACACACGTATCCGGAGGAGTTGAATCTGAAGAAAAAAATTGCTTAGGTTTCGGACCCATTTAGAAAAATTTCATCATGTTACAGAAAGAGGAATCCATTTCCCCTGCTGATGGATGGATCGATCTGTATCATTGACTATTCATTCACAGATTTAAATCAAATCCTACACTTTGTAGAAGTGAAATGAGTCTAAATACCCTAAGAGCTTGGATTTGGGGAGTTGTGTGGTGGCTCGGTGTTGGTGGATGGTTGCATTGGATGTGGAGGACTCTGTGGGAAGTGGGGTGGAGTGACTGAGTAGAAGGGAGAGAAGGGGATAGTAGCACGGGAAGAGGAGAGCTTGTGGATGTGTGAGTAGAGTGCAGTGTAGGAATGGGAGGAAGGTATTAGTACAATGCATGTGGATGAAAGTGGTGTGAGTTTGGTGGGAAGGAGAGGAGTGGAGAATTTTGCAAGAGCTCAATGAAAATTCCACGAGGTAAAGGAAATGGGAGGTCAGTAGGATTCGAATGGAAAAGTAGGTCCGAGAGGAGAGAAGGGTAGGTCGGTTAGGGGGAGAAGAGAATGGTAGGAAATTGGTCAAGCTGGTCACGTTAGAGGAGAGAAGAGGTGGGGTGAGAGGTATGGTATAGGTAAATAAACAATGTTAATTAAATTTTAATGTATTTTATTATTTTATTTTGTTTTATGTTTTTTATTCTAATTAACTATTAATTATGTATGTAATTTATATTAATATTAGTATGATGAATAATAAAAAATGCATTTGATAATGATTATAATGACCACATAACAAGTTAATTAAAACCTCAAGCACATAACAATGAAAGATTTAAAATATATATCACATGACGACAACAAAGTAATTACGCTTACTTTCCTGGATTCGTTCCCCATGCGAGTAGATTTCAACAGAAAACAAGAAGAGCGCGTACCTCCTGGTGATTTTGATGAGTGACCGTACTAACCTGAAATTGAAAAATACTAAGATATTGCAAACAAACAAGTTAGAAAATATGAGTAAAATAACAAACAAAATGACCAGATATAGGATCTAGTCCTACCGGGCGTGCCAAATGTTGATCTATGTTTCCAGCTTCCTATCTAGATGAGTGTACGAGTAATCAAGAAACACTAAACAACGTCAAGTATACAAGGGCTTAGTACCTTGGAGATGATGATGGATGATATGGGTGCAAATAAGATAGATGCATGATATAAAGAAGCTAGATCTGCAAAACTGAAATAGATAAGATTAGATCACAATATGCGGGGTTTCCCGAAAGTGCCGGTTCCAAGAGGATTTTAACTCCCTTGGAGGATGTCAACCCCCGTGTCAGAAAAGATAATAACATATCATGAACAATAGTAATGGAATATAAAATGACAAGTAACTAAAATGATGAGGGAACTTAGCTTGTGCTCTGCTATGGAGATGAACTAGACATCAAGATGGCAAGATAATGAACCATGGCAAATATTTCTTCCTTAAACTGGCAGAACTTAATTAAGCTCTTTCTTCTCTTCTCTAGGCCTAGGTATCTCCACATCTTTAGTCTTCTGTTTTTCTCGTCCTTGAAATATGGGAGAAACCCATATTTATAACTTAGATGTGAGGTTAGATTTGGGGTTAACAAGTAACCGAGGTTGAGTAAAGTAACTTGAGTTAGGGATATGATGTGATCACGTGGGGACCACGACTTGAATTATTAGATGGAGTGGGGAGCATGATTGACATGGTGGGTGAGATAAAAGATTCCATTTTAAAAAAGGTGTCGGATGGGTGTATTAATACCCATGGATTAAATAATTTGTGAAGGATGGGGATATGCCAAAATTTGAATTATCAAATGGGTCTACATGGAGCCCATTTGATAATTAATCAAATAATGTGAGAAAATAGATAGGTTTTATTTAATTTAAGAAAAAGAGAAGTGAGTATGGAAATTGCATGAATGTAAGATGACGGAGGGTGCTATAACCAAAAATAGATGTCTACACCACTCTAGATCAACATCAACAAGATTATGGTAATCATTTTGCATCCAAAGTCTCAGCCTATATCCCCAACACTTTCCTAATGCATATGTTGTCATCCACTCATATAATTCTACTGGAAATAATCTGAAGAATGTTTCATAGAGCTCATGATAAATATTATCTTCTACCCAACGACGTGCATTGAAATCAGGTCTAATGTTATATCTCTATGCAAACTGATCCGATCGCTTTCTCTACCCAAATTTCAATGCTATTCAAAGTCAATCAATACACCATCTGAAAGCAACATCCTAATAGACAATTTGAAAAGAGGTCCCGACAATGGAACCAAAATGTAGCATCTTATTTCCACATATATGTTATGCGCATTGACACCTCGTTCAGACAAATCTGAACTCTCACCCAAAGTGTGCAAAGCCACCAGGTCCCTCCTTTGTGATGCTTGTTAGGATGTTAGCATATAGTTGAATGATGATAGATTAACCAAGTGTTCATTTAATCATAATAACACATTACTCACATTCAATTGGAAACAAATGTAATAAGGAAACATATAAATCAGATAACAATTAATATCAAATGCACCATGTAATCACCATATTCAGACACGTCAATAATCATAATCCATCCTCCATGATCCATTAATAATAAAGTCTTACATAACAAAAGATGAATAAATCACCATGACTAGGCACTTTGGTACATGCACGAGTATTAAACCCTAGCACTCAGACATAATCATGCGATCTCCAAAACAAGAGTATTCACGGTACCCAAAATAATGACACACAACATATATATATATATATATATATATATATATATATATATATGGGTGGGGAATTTCCCTTCACCACCTATGCACTCTCAAAATAGACTGCATGCTCAAAATATCCATGCGTACATTACATGTGTGCTTTACAAGACAACTAATAATAGACATTCCTATAAATAAGACTCGCTTTCATCCTATTAATATCTTGATCCATGCATGACCCTTCATCTTCATGTTTTATCCAAAAATAGCCCTTGCTTGGCCGTCAAGTCATCCTTCTTTTATCAATTTCTTGAGCCACGCTCTAACTTTCTTTTCTATTTTCAGCATGTGGTACCAAAATTTGGCTAAGTCTTAGGTGTTGTCTTCTAGGCGTGAGATTTTCGTGTTCCACTCTCTGGTCCTTACACACGTACACATGCCCCACTTGCACACTTCATGCCCCCACGTGCTCTTGATACTTAGCTAATTCATCACCAACAAATTCCTTGCAACCATTTTAAAATATCTACATTCTATATCGCTTTGAGGTGTGTTTATGAGAGGACACATTTCTCAAGTAGAACAATGAAATACATAAAAAGATTTTTTTACATCCTAAAAATCCATTAGATATTTATTATATGAGGATGCAAGATATGTTATGTATGTATAACATTTTGAATACATTCATAAATATTAATCATACAATACATATTATAGCGATTAATATAGTAAACGATGATATAAAGCAATGAAACAATTTCTCAAAACACACAAAGTGATAAGTACTTAACAAAGTGATGTAGAATTGATTTGGGTATGCATATTGTGTGAGAAGGCTACTTTGAATTTGGACATACTCCTTTGAATATGGGATTGGAAAATACTCCTATGTAGGACTATACAACTCAAGATGTGACGTAATATGATTTTGGTGTGTTTTATATATTTTTGGACTTGTGCATAGTAGGCTTCTATAACTTGGCTTTCCTAGATATGAGTACCACTATTTGTTACTATGGATCACACATCTTTGACACTCCATATAATAATTTACAAAAATATTAAACCCTAAAAACTTTTGTAGACACTAAAATTTAATAACTTGTCCTTTTACGAATGCCAATTTTGGTTATGCTCCTTGTTAGGACAAATTCTCACATTTAAAATCTTATCTCGTATATCTCCTAGCTCTTTCGTAATTTTCTCCTCTTTATACTCGATATGTCTTCAATTCAAAAAATATAATTTAATTAAATCAGAAAAAGTATTGTGCATCGAGCCAAACCATTCTCTTTTGTACCACAATCCTCATGTCGCCAGCAGACTATACAAATGGTCGATGTGGAATGGTCCTGGATGAATTGTACATCCGACCTTCTACATTATATGATTTTGTTTCCATTTTGATTATATTTATTGCATTATTTCAACTTCCTACGGTCAACCTTATTATAATATTTTACCTACGGAAGGATAAATAAGCAAGTTAATGTCACTTTATAACTCACTTGACACTATTACAAGCTCCTATTGCAAATATTATTCCAAAAAACTCAATGGTCTCCTAAATCTATCAAAATTAGTTACACATCAATTAGAGAAATTTCCATTTCAAGTCTAAAGAACTCAACCAGTTAAAATTTCTAGCTTCCTATGTTTCCAAACATGCAAAGGTCATAGATTCATCTCTTAGTGAGAGAAAATTCACTCCAAGTAGTGTTAAAGGGTTGCGAGGATAAAGGGTTAGGTCATGTAGTTAAGGCACACCACATCACACTACTAATGCATTGGGTACATTCTATACCATACAAATACATGTTATCTTTATGTTAAGAGACATGAGGGCACCCCTAGGGGGTTAGCTTAGATTATACTCACACTTGCACAAACACCTAAGATAACTACATGATACTTTATTATGCACGAGAGCATGTAGTTAAACACTTAAATTGGTTGAACATTTGGGGTTAAACACTAATAGTAGTACAGCCTCACCCTACATGTGATTTATCTTTTTATCTGCTAATGCTTCAATGAAGGGGACTACAGTTTATAAGGTTTCCACTTTGTTACAAGTGATTACAAGTTTGAAGTTGTGCTATAAAAATGACATACAAGTGAAGGGAATTTCTAGGAAATCAAATTACTTAGAAAGTTTTAGATTCTAATTACCAAAGGGTCAAAGATTGTACAAATTAGGTCAAGACTGTAGTTCTATTCTAGGCATCGTATAGAAGTTATACAATCCTACCCCTTCTCACTTCCTAGTTCCAAAACTCGTAATAGATTATCTCCACTCTCTAATATTGCTTTTTCACCTTTATGCACATTTGGGTCTCCTTTATTCGACATGTATAGCCAAGTCTTCTTCTCTTCCATATTTGAGCCATCATTTATCATTTATCAATCATTGCTTTGTAAGTATTAATGCATTATTTTGATTATGAATGGTTAATTGTAAATTGATTATATCATAATAATCTCTTATTACAAACCCTTACATCTTATTTATTGTTGTGTAATTCCATAACATAGATTTAATTATGGTGTAAAAATTTGGTGAACCCAAATTTTGAATCAAATCTATTGCTCAAACCTTAGTGGCCTTAGGTTTCTTGTTATGATCTTAGGGTATTCTTAGTTATATTCATGTGTGTCATCATGTCTCTTCCTTCAATCTTCTATTATTATTTTTCAAACCCAAGGGAACACTCCCCCATCCCGGTATGGGTTGTTATCCCTCTAATTAGGTCTATGCCCATATCCCATTTGATGAAGTGGGTCTCAATGATGCTTCTACTTGTTTGATGATTGATGAGGATATTTTAGCAAGAAAATTTGTTGGGTAGCAAAATTGGTGGTTATCTTGCCAACGCTCTGGGAATCTAAGTTCGTCTACTTGAATGGTGGATCTCCATATAATTATGTGCATGTGAAATTTGTTTCTGTGGTGGCCTTTTGACTGGGGATCCAATAGGGGCACTCCACTGACCCTTCGAGAAAAAGATTGCAATCACTTATAAGATATGACTTTGGTAGGAGGGAGTGAGAAAAAGAGAGGGGGATTAATGTTATAGGTAGAAAATTAGATTCCTACAACCATTAACCAGAAAATTCCAACACACATAAATTAGAAGAAATACAATTTTACAAATGGAAACAAGAAAAGTTAATATTTTGAACACAAAGTCTCACAAATATCCTTATAAAAGAGGAAAAAAATCCTTCTTTCTTCATTGATGTTTGAGAAAAATTGTACACAGTGAGAGTGAGAAGAACATAGAGATGAGAAAATGGAGGAAATGTTATCTATTTGCTTCTTCACAAGTGATACTCTCTCATGAACACACAAAATTGACAACCCCTTGAAAAGAGGGTGTCATTACAATTTATAGAACTAGAAGAGACTCTTCACCTACCCCCCACATGACCTTTCATATGCCTTACACAACTTATGACTTTTCATATTCTTAGGAAAGAATTAAGTCCCCTTTTATAAAATAAGGGTGACTTATTACATTATAAACATAAAGTCACTTTTTAAATAAAATAAGGCATAATGAAAAATTGTAACCCCCAATAAAGAAATAGAACATGGAGGAGAGATAAAATGGGGAGAAGAGAAGAGAGAGAAATAAGAAAAAACTAAGAAAGAATGTCGATGAATAAGATGCCTCTGATGAAGTTCACTAATCCTTACGTAATGATCCAATGAAACACTCCAATACAAAGTGAACTCTGGATATTTGAATGCTTTACACCACGATAAACCTCATTTGGATGACACAAAAAACCCTAAACTAAGTGTTTAGAAACATTGTTGAGTGATTCCTTTGGTGACCATGAGTGTCGCTCATGAAGATCCCTTCTAAAGAGGTTGAGGCTAGAAAATGGACCCTGATGACCTTTGCAACATGGCCATACTACTACGCATTGATTGGAAAGCTCTGATGAAGTGCATTTTAACAATAAAGAATTCTCATTCTGTAATATGAAACAATCACTTCAAACCATGAAGTATCATCATTCCTTTGTTCTTCTAGTTACACATGTGGATGAGAAATTGAACTAATCGGACATCAGTAACCATGAAGATCCTGTCACCTTGAATACACTGATGACTAAAGATGAGACTGATTTGATGCCTATGAATTTGAGCTTCATTGCTTTTGAGACACTTCCCTATATCCAAAGGGGTAATTTACTAGTTTTAGTAAATGGGGGGTCTTCCACTCTTTTCGAATCCGATCACTCAAATTGTCCTTCTGGATGACCTTTGTGTACACTGCTTCTGTCGAAACTTCCCTTAGTGATGCATTACTAAAAATAGCAAGTGCTTGTGTAGGATGCTTACTATTTTTAGAAATTAGTGTTTAGGACCTTGGTTTTTTATGAAACCACTTTTTTATATGAGTTTTTTTATTTTTTCACACCTATGAAGTTTCATTTCAATCTGGTCTCTAGAATGCAAGATTTTAAAATTTAATTTTTTACCGTGGGGAAAATTTGGTTTCTTCACCAAAAAATCTAAGGAATGCATGCAAAAAAAAATCTTTGATCTTGAAGGTGCCTAGGAATGAAAAAGAATGCAAAAACCCTCGTGGAGTTTCATGCACTTGTTAATGAGATACGAGAAAATCTCCTCGAGGTTTTCAAAGTCTCTTCGACAAAAAAATCTTGTTTTGGTTATTGAAGAATCCATATTTTTTTCATGTTTTCAAATTTTTAAGATCATGGTAGCATGGATGAAATCAATAGAGGATGAAAATGGTGGAGGAAAATTCTAGGAAAAATCCAAAAGATTTTACGTGGTGTATGGAGAAATGTGGGGGAATGAGAAAAAAAAGTGACTAAGTGTTGTATTTATAGTTTTTGGAAGGAATGAGGGGAAGGTAACCTTTTTGTCCCCATTGTCCCCTTGGAATGGGAAAATGGGTGCACAATGATGGGTTGTTGTAAATTCCAATCATTTAATCAATCTATTTAAGTGTTGATGTCATTATAGTCCAGGGTTATGTTCAAGGTCAGATACAGAGAAGTTGATGTGCAAATCGACCACTATGGTAGTTCTCTCTTTGGGGGGTTTCATTTGGTGTTGATTTTCTTTTTCTATACTACTTAACTACTGAAAGCAAATGAATGACTAAACTATTGAATATATAAATTTTCTAGACTATAAAATTGAAAACAGAGTATATCAAATGCATTTATGCTACTAAAATAGAATTACTGAATGAAATTCTTGTTTAAAGGAAATGAAAAGTAAAGGAAATTCATTGAAATAAAGAGATATAAAATTATATTTAGATAATCACCAAGTCAAGATATTAAAAATGGAACTTAGTAAATGTAAAGATTTTACATAAAGTACCAGTCCTTCAATCTCCTCAGTCAAGTGGGCCCTTGCTCTACTTCGGGATTGAGACTCTTAACACAAACGTATCCTCAAAATATCATGTATTGTATTGATAAAAAATGAGTTTGTTACATATTTTAGAGAGCAAATGAAAAATAACTTATATCTATTAATTGTTGTAATACCAAAAAAATAACTAAGAAACAATCATGAGAAGATGTCTTAAGGACACGGCCGGTTACAACATATGCCAAAACTATAGGAAATCGATTAGAAATTCATAAAAATCCCATAATGCCCCATAACTCTGCTGAAAACATGGATCCTAGTTTGTAGCTTGTTATGGTTCAGTCTTCAAAATGGCATAGTGGTTGTAGACTTGGTCTCCTTTGACTGTAACTATTCAAAATGGAAGAGAATGTGCCTCATCATCTTGCATATGTCACCAAATTACTCAAAAAAGTAGTTAGTGGAAGTTTCATTGGTCATTAGTTCGCTTAAGATAGAATAAGGGGAAATGCATTACTTTCTACTTTAGATATAACTATTTAGAACATTCCCATGCATTGATTAATGTTTTTGAAGTAAATTTTATAGTTATATAGATGTTATGATGAGTCGTTTTATGGACTCATCATATCCCTTACACTTTACCTTTGCAAGTCCTCTTGCAAACTATATTCGACCTGATTGTTGTTCAAGTTGATTTGCCATGTCATACTCTTCAAATTGATATGCATATTGTTTCTTGGTTCCCTTACATCCTTGGGTTGCAAACATAGTTTCTTCCCATGCCATAAAGATTTCATTTTATTGAGGAGAATTGTTTTTCCAAGTAGTCATTGGGTTGAGAAGCAAGAGAGGCATAACCTGCATGCCAACCCATTCATCATTATACTCATTGATCCATTTTTGTGCTAATTGTCAAATAATTTCCACAAGTGCATCTCCTCTTCTCATGCTCCAACGAAGATTCTAAGGAGAAATTACTTCTCTCCTATTCAAAGGGTAGATTCAAGGTATCCCATCTTTTTCACAAAGTTACTTATAGCCCGGCCAAAGTTTTGCTGAAAGTACGCTTCAAACTCTTGGACACAATTTGCCAAGATCTCATACGTGTGTTTACCAATTCCGGCTTGGTAATACAAAGACCTAAAATCTTTCTTCATCAAAATATAATTATGATGTTGGGGTTGAATGTGAAAACCAATAGTTTTTGGCCTCATCGTGTGAAGATATCAGTTTTTTCTTCCCACGCAATCTGATTTCTTATCAATGACTGAAAATATTTTAACTGAAATTCTCCTACTAACATATTTATGAAAAAATCAGGAACATTTGGAACCAAGATGTTATGGAGATAGAATTCACATAATAATTTTTGTACCTCTGGGGTACAACTCTAATAAATCTATAAAAAAATTCCATCAGGAGCCTCATGAGGCTCTCCACAAAAATTCTATGCAACTGTCATGAATAAAATTTCTCTTGAAGAAATAGACTATACATTGAATATGGTTTCCTATGAAGCTAAGA
Organism: Taxus wallichiana var. yunnanensis; assembly: GCA_018340775.1. Taxonomy (NCBI): domain Eukaryota; kingdom Viridiplantae; phylum Streptophyta; class Pinopsida; order Cupressales; family Taxaceae; genus Taxus; species Taxus wallichiana. The sequence continues at coordinate 561,933,851 of CM031239.1, read as the reverse complement.
TTTTACAAGCTAAAGGGTAGACATACTCAACAATCAAGTTTTCCAATTTTGTTTTTTCATTAGAGCTAGATTTAACCTCTTCCTTTCAAGTTTCTTATTTACTTCTACCAAATCATTATTTTTAAGAGAAATTTGTGTCCAACGAGATGATAAATCATCCCATGTTTTCAAACCAATATCTTTCTGTCTCTTTAAACTAGTAACTTCCATTCTCAAAACATGTATTTTTCTATCTTTTTCTATATTCTTTTACACAAACTCATTTTGAAGAGACAAATGAGTTATTTCCATACCTCTCATTTTTATTTTAGAGCAGTAATTTCCTCTTGGTGTTGCCTCAAAACCTCGTCATTGTGAAGAAGAGCATGTCTTTGTGATTCCTCACATCTAATTTCTTGTCACAGGCAACAGTTTTCGTAGCTACCGTCTAGATTTCTAGATCTATAGGCATATTTTCTGGAGCTTCCAAATGAATTTCTGGTGCCTCAGCACCATGACTCTATTCTTCAAGAAGGGTTATCATGATATCATTTTTCCTCAAAATTCTAATCTCGGGGGTTGTTTGGCGTCATCTTTAGAATCTTCAATGAACATAGAGGCGGATCGAGGAGTGGATTGAATTGTGGGCTGAAAGATGTCATTGGTTTGATAGAAATTTTTGTATGAGTCCCCTTGATCTTATTCTACTTGGAACTTTCTCCTACAATCATCTTTTTTACTTTCCTCTTAGGTTTCCTAAAGGCCTGGTGTGAGAAAATCAACTAAATAAGCCTTGGGTGCTTAATTACAGCATCACCACCTCCATTTTTATACTTCTACCCCACTTTTATGATGACATTTTCTAGGTATTCGAGAGATTGACTTTGACCGCAATTTTTACCTTCCTTTCTTCAAATGGGTAAAATTTTTCATGATATCTCCTATTTACTTGATTGTTTATGTCACAGATGAAATACCTATTTACCCAAGAATTTACCTCCTTCCAATGTCTTGACAAGATTTCTCTTTTAATACCCTTCTAAACCCCTTTGGGATTGACTATTATCTCAGGAAGAGGTTCCCATCCTCATGAAAAATGGCTATCAAATATTTAAGGGGGGGTGCTAACAATTTGTCTATCTATTTCAATTCTTTTCCCTCCTACTATAGAACAAGTTGCTTCAAAATTCAATAAAAAAATTTCAATCAAATATTCATCAAACCCTTAAAATTTTCGAATGAAATTCAACCAACCTACATCGTGATATTACTTGTATAAATCAAGACATATACAATAGAATAACATGAGAGAACACCAAAATATAGATAAATTATGACAATATGATCATATAATAGCTTTGCCACTTCGAGGGGACAACCTCCAATACCACTTCAAGGGGGTAACCTCCAAACCATACAATAACACTCTAATACTCAATATGATGATTAACTACAACCTTCTAACCCCTATATATACCATTCTAACCTATGGCCAATACTGAGGCTGACCTCCTAAGCATAATAAATCATAAATGAATGATATAATAAGATAAGGGGATGTGTGCCACATGTCGGCATCTCCATCAATACATATACATCATAACATCCTTTCCCTAGGTGCATAGCATTCCTTCCCTCCTTGACATGTTTTGTCCCAAAACATAAGAAGAAACCATGTAATGAGTGTGTTGTAAATTTTTACACACTTTGCGCCATGATCGATCATCCATCCATATGTGATCCTGGTAGATGATACATATCTGAACTAATATCCATATTCCGTTGTGCTACTCTGATTCCATTCATGACCATAGTTTATCATCCTTGGATTCCATGCATAACCAACATAAGGATTCAATGCATAACCATAATAAGGATTCCATGCTTCATAATTGTTGCTCCATTGATCCCCTGTATAAATAAAGTGATTATTCCTCCAATTACCTATATATCTATATTGGTTGGAAATATGATGTGCCCTGGGATATCTCCATGATTTTTTTCTCTCATGTTGACGTGGATTTCCATATGCTGTAGTTGTAGTATCCTCAACCTTATCAACCTGTTTCTGAACTTTCTTTTCTTCTTCCACCTTTGCATTTGATATTTTATTTTTCTCTTGAGTAGATGAATCATCATTTCCTTCTTTTTCTTCATGTTCCTCTTTCAAATCATCCTTATTCCCTTCTTCTCCATATTCTAAATCATCCTCATGGTCTATATTGACTTTTCTTTGATTTCCATTAAGCCTAATATCCTGTAAAGTGACCTTCTTTTTGTACCAAATCTTCATAAACTTATTTTTCATATTAATACTAATTGTCCCCAATGTCTCTAACTAAGGATACCCAAGAACAATATCCAAACAATCCATATATAAGGAAAAAAATATGAATGTAAAGTATATTTGTCCATAGTAAGTTTTAAATATTCAAAAACTCGAATTTTCTTACCATTTACTTGAGCTTCTTTGATATTACTTTCTTGAATATGTAGATGTTGAGCCATATCCTTGTTGATGAATTTATACTTGCTGTTAGGGTTTATGGAAACAATTATCTTATTCCTTTGAATGCATCCATGAAACTAAAATATGGTATCTTCCTTCTTGGGAGCTATAATATCTTCTTCTGCATCAATATCTTGTTTTTCTTCCTCTTCTTCATAGTCTTCTTCAACTTCTTTTGCATTTGATTCTTCAATATATGTTGCACCATCATCTTCCCTTGAATCTTCTTCACCTTCCTCTTCATCTTCTTTCTCTCTTGATTCTTCAATATATTCTTCCCCATCATCTTCCTTTGACTCTTCTTCCTCTTTGTGGTCCCATCTATCCATAAAAAGTTGTTCCATTTCCTCCCAAGACCAATCCTTCCTATCATTTTTTAACTCAGAAAACCAAATCCATGCAGGACTACCAAGATAATTTGAAAACCTATTCCTTGTCATGAAATATGATAAATATATATTCTTAAATTTTATCCACCATTCTTTAGCATCCATCTCACCATTTCCATAAAAATTTGTTATCCCCGTGATCATGATTAGGGTTTAGTAATTCTAAAAATATTTTGGTAGATGGATAAAAACACAAAGAAAAAACCCTAACTGAAATTTCAATAGCTTTCCGAAAATATAAATTTTGCTAAAAAAAACCAAAATTTGCTTCTTGAAAAGTGAATTTATGAAAAAAACAAAAACACCCATAACATCCACAAAACAGATCCAATGGAGCTGAAATTTTTAGATATTCGACTTAGAGTGTCTCCAAATTATGATGAAAACATTGGGAAAAAAATTAATACCCTCTTCAAGATATATTCAAAACAAAAATTAGGGTTTTTGCCTAATTTTGGCGAAATCAACTCTCGATACCACTTGAATAATATTACTTGTATAAATCGAACATATACGGTAGAATAACATATAGAACACCAAAATATAGATAAATGATGACAATATGATCATATAATAGCTTTGCCACTTCGAGGGGGAAACCTCCAATACCACTTCGAGGGGGTAACCTCCAAACCATACAATAACACTCCAATACTCAATATGATGATTAACTCCAACCTTCTAACACCTATATATACGATTCTAACCTATGGCCAATACTGAGGCCGACCTTCTAAGCATAATAAATCATAAATGAATGATATAATAAGATAAGGGGATGTGTGCCACATGTCGGCATCTCCATCAATACATATACATCATAACATCCTTTGCCTAGGTGCATAGCATTCAACATCGAGTGGATCTTCATTATGTGAAGAGGCTATCTTGCCATACAAAAAGTGGTACTTACGATAAATTGTGTCAACAAGAGGCTATCACAAGAGATTGGCTCGGATCGTCATTCAGTGTCAAGGCATTACGACCGTACATCTGGATGGTAGTTGATCATCATGGACGTGACATCTTCCAAAGTGTAAGACCCCTAGAGGGTAGATGTGGTGATGTTTCAGTATTGTTGAAGTGTAAGACCTTCAAAAGGTAGATGTAGTAGTACATATTTCTTGGTGTTGTCGAAGTGTAAGACCCCTAGAGGGAAGATGTGGCAATATCTAATTCTATGTAGATTGTATGTTGTTGAAATGTAAGACCCTAGAGGGAATATGTAGCAGTATATTTCTTCTATTCTTCCAAAGAGTAAGACCTTAACAAGCAAATGTGGTAGTACCACTTTCAGTGATTTTGAAGTGTAAGACCCCTAGAGGGAAGATGTGACACCCAAGACAAAAGAAGGATACTTAGCACCATAAAGTGGAGGTGTTGAGGTCCTGAAGGGGACTTAGCACCATGCGGTGGAAGCGTTGAGGTTTGTAAGAGGACTTAGCACCGTACAATGGAGGTGTTGAGGTCTGGAATGGGACTTAACACCACGTAACAGAGGCATTGAGGTATTGTAAGAGGAATTAAAACCATAAAGTAGAAGCATTAAGGTTTTATGAATCATGTTGGGACCATAACCCACAGGGCCAAGATTGGAATCAAGTTGTCGAAGTGAAAATAATTTAACTTCCAATGTGATAGTAGGGTATTCAAATTCAAAACAAAATGGAAAAATGTTCCAGTAAGCTTTTGGTGGAATAAAATCCTTTCCCTTTGGGGAGGTGTAATCCAGAGGACACATGTTCCCTAAATATTCCAGGATCACTATAGTATGGAAGAGCTTTTTGGTGACTATTTGAACATTGAAAACAGAGTCCGCATGTGCAAATGGTGGCCGGTCAAAGCTTGGCTCAACCTTGGTCAACATTTAAACATGTGGACCAATGGCAAGATGACGTGGCAATTGTCGACAAGGAAAAATAAGGTTGTTGATTTGGTTTGCAACCTTTGGTCTTCGTCAGGTGTAAAATTTGGCTCAAGCAGAACAAGAGGCTCAACTTTTGTAACGGAAGGGAGCTCGACCACTATGTGGACTATTTATCATCGATGACGTGGTGGGTCCTCAAGCCACCACGAATCAAATTCATTCGATTTTCCTATCGAGATTCGACATATGGGACTATATGTTAATTCAGCTTAGTGAGCTATATTTCTAGCTTGGTGGGGTGGTCAAATACCCACCGAGGCCTATATTATCCTCAACGGTCGAATTGATCACATTCTATATTGGTCCAACTTATTTCCTTATGCTTCGGGTGTTATTTCCACATTGGACGGAATTAGGATTAATGCACATGGTTGTTCCACATATTACTCGGCAACCGATAAAAATCCATAGTGATATGCCAACTCGGTCATATGACTTGGAATTTTAAACAATGCATATCCCATACGATTTGGCGCGTCCACGTTACTGACTTGATGGGATAACATGTTATCCACACATCCTGCATGGGAACTTAGACAAACAAATCGCCACATCACAGCTCGCCACGTATATGTGGTTGAACAAAAGGGTGGAAGGTGTGACCTAAGTCACATATTACATGGGTGGCCGAGCCCATTTTAAACCACAAGCCCACCATTCACGCCAAACATGTGGGATAGAGCCCATGGTAAATGCGAATGAGTTGACATAAAAGGAGATGGGTAAGCTCGAACCCACGACCTTCCCTCCATAAGGCCTTCTCCTTAACCAACTTGTCATCCGTAATGGCTATGTGGAAAAAGCAGAGGGATAATTATCTTAAGCAAATATTTCGGGCCCTTTAGCACTATAAAAGGGACCCGAGACCCTCTCTATAAGATAGAGAAATGAAACAAAGGCATTAGGATTTTTGTAAAGAAGCCCGAGGTGAATATTAAAAGCTTCCAAGTTATTTCAATAGGCCTTATAATTTTTAAAGGAAACATTTTTGTAATAAAGTCCTATTTAATATTTTAATAGGCAAATATTGGGGAGCTAATTCATATTATTTTAATAGGAAAATTGTAAAATTGGGAGTTATTGGAAACTCACCAATTGGCCCATAGTGCCACACTGTTATTTCCGAAGCCTAGAATTGTTGACCAAAGATCCATAGGGCGTCTTGCGAATGTTTGGAAGGCTGATCAAGTTCTGTAGGATTCTTGTGCACCAGGAAGGTGGAGGACTAGACCAAATTAGCATTGGTGTTCTTTGAAGGTATGGATTACTTTATATGAAAGTAAAGTTCTATTAGATTTTGTTGTAAAAGTCATATTGTACTTACAAATTTTGACTAGTGGAATGGTTTGATAAAAACCCGGAGACGTAGGCTATTACCGAACTCCGTAATCAATCATGTGCAATGTCATTTATATTAATGAATTATTTTGGATTGTTTTACTTAGAATGGAGTTAAATTTAGCGGTAATTTTAATAAGCCTATAAGGTCACGAAGGTCCAAAAAAAAAGTTTACTGGATTTTTGAATCAAGCACATGAGTAAAAACAAGAATAAATACAAGGGCACCAGGATGATCAAGGTGCAACGCGTGAATGTTGATCAATGGATGTCGAAGAAGATGAATGATCTATAATTACAACCCATGCGGGTCACAATGAGCATCGAGGCAACACACGCGCGCGAGCCTCGAAGGAAGTGATACATGTTAAGTATCGAGATGTAACACATTAGAAGGAAGTTTATCAAGAGACTATGGGATTCATTAGAGATCTATAGGGTGAAATATAGTGCTTAAAGGAGTAGGTGCACACAATACAACCTGCAAATAATGTTGAACTCCTAGAAGGACGTGGATGACTTGAAGAAGGTGTGTAAGATGTTGCGCTAGGAGAATATTATCCCATTGTTAGGGGAATGGCTTCAAGAAGAGGTATCGTGCACTTGGATTTGAGCGTGAGAGGAAGATTATTCTTACAAATCTACCACCTCAAGACCATGAATTTGACAAAGAGATCACACTTGATGTAGTGATTGATGGTTGGTTAGTAAGCAATATCTTGATAGATACAAGTGTTGAGGTAAATGTGTTGAATCTTGAAGCATGGAATCATATGGGAAGACCTACATTGCAACCATCTTCAAATGTGTTGTATATGGAAAACAAAACTAAGGCAATTCCTATTGGGGTACTAAAGGATGCATCTATTATCATTTAGGGAGCTAAGTTTATTAGAGTCTTTTAGGTGTTAGAGGTTGTTGAGGAATATAATTTTCTAGCATTACTTTGGCGACACTTGTGTTATGCAAACAATGTTGATCTACGCTTTAACAAGAGATACATCAGTTTTGAGAACAAGGATGAGTGCATGATTATACCTTTATTTAAAAAGAAGGAAAAGCCTTATGTTGAGCCTTTAAGTGAGGAATAACTTAATAGAATATATTTTTAGAAGGTGCATGATCCAGAGAATCTAGAGCCATCTAAAGAAGGATTTCGATAGTGGGAGGACGCACAATCGGTAAGTGGCACTACTAGTGTTGTTTGTGATAACTGGGCTCATAAAATGTATGAAATGGTTGGGCATGAAGTCAAGGGGTGAGTCACAAGAATTATTAGGCCACACATGGTGAGGAGGTTGAGATTACCTCAAGTACTAAGGTATACTTGATGAAGGGAATCCCGATACATTATTGTGCGCAATGGAGACTCAAATGCGAATGAAGGGGATAAAAGGAACATGTTGGTCTATATTTTGTGCAGAGACGATAATACGATGGTGGGAAAAACATAGAGATAACCTTTTGGAATGAAAAGAAGTGAGAATCACCTTTTCTACTAGGTTTACTTAGAAGCAATGTACCTACACAAACATGTGAATTTCATGGGAAGTCTCCTACCTCTCATCACATCCATGAGTGTGAGAGATCATGGGCACAAGGTAAAGAGGTCCTATTGCCATCACTTTGAGTACACAAGTTATAATCCATATTGTGTGGGTACGCGTGCGCATTGTATGTACATGCCGAGTTAAAAGGAGAAATAGGAAATTAGCAAGAGATGAGTGCAGGTATGATCCAAAATTTTGATTATTTTTCTACTAAGCCTCCAGTCCATGAAGCATTGTAGATAATGAAGTGCATCACATTGAGGGATATCAAGAAGACTAAAGAGCTCATGTTGGAGCTAGTTCGAGAATTTGATCTTGAGGCATTCCTTAATCTTGAGGAGACAAAAGAAATCTAGATGGGTCGCTCTGGAAAGAAAAAGAGAAGGGTAAACTGGTATATATGATTGATGATGAGGAAGTTGAAAATTTGGATGCTAACCACACTGAAGATGTGTGTGAGGTATTGTATTCTGTAGATGAGAAGGCATGTGCATACCATGCTCCTATGATGAAAAAGCATGTTAACATTGGTACAGAGGATGAACCTAAGGAGGCCATTATTGGTGATTATTGGTCGAACATGAAGTAGCCACAATCATTGAGATCTTACGCAATTTTTAGGATCTCTATCCACAAGGTTATCATGAGTTAAAAGGTGTGTATCCTTATTTAAGTGAGATGAAGATCAAGATGAAGGAAGGAGCGTGCACAGTTAAGAAGAGGTCAGTATAAGATGAATCCTAACTTGCGCGTGAAGGTGAAGGAAGAAAGTGATAAAATTATTAAGTCTAAAATTATTGAGCCTATTAAAGAGTCCTGAGTGGGTTAGTTCTATGGTTATAAGTATCAAGAAGGATAGAAGGATTAGGATCTAAGTGGACTATAGAGAGTTAAACACTTCATGTGTCATAGATCCCTTTCCCACCACTTTCACAAAATAAATCATTGAAAGTGTATCTGGACATGAGATATATTCCTTTATAGACGGTTTTTCAGGTTATCACCAGGTGCACATCACAAAAGAGGACCAGGAGAAGACAACTTTGACTATTAAATGGGGAATTTTTGCATGCATAGTTATGCCCTTTGGACTAAAAATGCGCTAGCAGTGTTCTCACACATTGTTGTGTAGGAATTTCAATATTTTATTCATAAATTCTTGTAGGTGTATTTGGATGATTGGACAATATATGGCTTAGTCAAGGATCACTATGATAATCTAAGACTCTTGTTTGAGAGGTGTAGACATCTGAGCATCTCTCTCAAAATTAAGAATTACATCTTTGTTACACCCTTTGGAACCTTTCTTGGGCACATCATTTTAAAGAATAATTATTGGTAGATCTATCTAAGATAGCTATCATTATAGGTTTGAAAGAGCCTACCAATCGAGTGAGGGGTGTAGATTTACGGGACATATAGGATACTACAGAAAATTTATAAAAGGTTATGCAAATAATGTCATGCCCCTGAAAGAGTTACTCAAAGCTAAAGGAAACTTTTATTGGGGTGACATGCAACAACATGAATTTGATACATTGAAGGAGAGGCTTACTATTGTGCCTATTTTGGGATTTCCTTCGTGGGATAAGCCTTTTCATGTTCACTTTGATGCCTATGACATGACAATTGGCACAATTTTGGCACAACCAGGAGAAGGAATTGTGGACCACCCTATTTTATTTACAAGTAATAAGCTGACACTCACGGAGCAAAATTATATAACCACTTAGCATGAGGCATTGTCTATTATCTATGTTCTGCATAAGTTCAAAAAATACTTGTTGGAAACCCCATTTATTTTCTATACAGATCATATGGCACTCAAGTATTTAGTCAACAAAACTTTTTGCAAGGGTGCATTTGTAGCTAGATACTTATGTTTTAGGAGTTTGATTTCATAGTTGTTGTGAAACCAAGTAAGATCAATTCAAGGCCTGACCATTTATCAAGGATTAATTTTGGTGGGGACACCCAAAGCTTTGAAGATACTATCCCCATGTGCAAATTTTTAGATTGATCTACGCGCCCATCAAGTTAGAAGATATAAGCTGTCTTTTTGTGCACCAACATTGCAGAAAACAGGAATGAAGACATTGGAGGAGAAGCAACTTGTAATACGTTCGGCCCATATTAGTTGATTGGAGGAGACTTGTATACAAAATGGGTAGAGATGAGGTTTTGCATTGTTGTTTTCTTGAACATGAGCCCGACGTTATTATGGAGGAGGATCATGGTGGAATAACATGAGGGCATTATGTTGGTGATGCCACCGTGCGCAAAATGTTAATGACTAGACTTTTATGAGATACTTTGTACAAGGATACTAAGGAGTATGTGAAAGCATGTGATCATTTTCATTGCCTTAGAAAACAGAGACATAGAGATGAAATGTTGTTACAACCTATTAAGCAGAAACCTTTTGAGAAGTGGGATATTAACTTTGTAGGTCCTATTTCACCACCCGCACGTAGGACTAGTGCGTGTTATATCATAACTTATGCAGACTATCGACAAGGTGGGCGAGGTGACACCTACAAAGGACTATATTGTAGCTACAATAGTGATATTTTTATGGAAAAACATTATTAACAAATATGGATGCCCATTAAGCTTGACAAGTGATAGAGGAACTCATTTCTTTAATGAGACAATAAGAATCCTATTAATAAAGTTTATGGTGGCACACCATAAGACTACTCCTTATCACCCACAAGATAATGGTGAAATAGAAGCTTTCATCAATATTTTGGGACAAAACTTGAAAAAAATTGTGATGTTGGGAGAAAAGATTGGGATGATAAAGTGTCAGCTATACTTTGGGCATACAGACCACTTATAAAATGTTGAACAAAGCCACACCTTTTTAGTTGGTGTTTGCACGGAAGTAAGTGGTACTTGACAGATTGAATTCATGTTATCATCCATGCGTATTGCATGCACATGAGGACTTGATGATGAACAGGATGTTGAAGAGTGCATTGACAAACTAATGCAATTAGATGAGAGGTGCACCATTGCGCGTTGGAGCCAGAAGACTAAGAAGGCAAGACATAAGGCATGACATGATAGGCACATTAATAATAAGACATTTAAAGTTATAAATATGGTCCTTATCTATGACTCCAAGTTTACACTGTTGGACCCTAAATATTGGCTAAGTACCAAGAGGCGCGCGCACGATGCCGGTGAGAAGAAGGGCACTCGGGGAAAGTGCACAGAGAAAAGGCGTTAAAGAAGGGTTTAAGTGAAACCAGGGGCACGCACGTGAGGCGAACATGGTTTTAAAGGACTTAGAAATATTTGGCATCATAGAGTCACTTGAGGAAAATGTGAGGACCTGACTAGGCGTGATAATTGGATAAGGTGCCATCCTCGAAGCCTTGGAGGTCAAGAAAAGGATATTCTCGCATAGGGAATATTCCTAGAAGACATCATTATAGAGAGTGGAGGGTTTGTAAAGGGATAAGAATTCACATTTGGAGGACCACATCAAAACTTGGCACGCGATCTACGCTTAAAGAAGGCATTGTGGTGGGTGTTGATCTTATATAAAGAAATGCTCTAGCCGGAGACTTAGTTAAGGGGATATAGATGAAGAAAGAAGAAGATATACATAGAGATAGATAGACAGAGGCAAAAATCCATGGAGTAACGAAGTGTTGCAGTAATGCTAGGGTTTAGAGAAATTAGTGCTAGAGGGTTGTAAGGGATGCCATAAACATATGTATGGGTACTTGGGATCATGTAACAAGGATAAAATGGGAAAATTATAGTTATGATCTCATATCAAGAAGGTTTGCGGAGACAAGTCTCTGTCATTATATATATATATGGTTTGAGATGACGCTTTTGGCCTGTAATGTGGCTACTAGAACTCTTTTAAATAAATATATATGTGGGTTTTTTCGTATAACTTGTTTATGGGTGTAAAACCTCGAGTTATATGCCTTATCATGGCTCAAATCTAGCTCATTAGACTTCTTACAATGTTATTTAGCTTCTGTGATGCATTAATGTGTAGATTTGTTAGTTGCATCTTCTACCTTTTCAAGTAAGTGAATGTAACTATGTTTCTACAAATAATCCTCCATTAATGGCAGAACCTTCTCACAAATCTCACATAAAGGAGGGCTTAGCACCCACGCATGCCTCGGGTGAGTTCCCAATGCCTGTTGGGTGATAGGCCGGTGTGCTTGGGGTTAGAAATAAGTATTAAGGGTGAGTAAAATGACTACATACACGTAACCTAGGAAAGTTGAAGGTGCATTGGTTGGGACCTTTTATAGTAACCAAGATACTTAAATCAACCACATGTTAGTTGCATCCGTTGGATGACACCATGTTGATCACATTACTTTAATGGGAGTAGGATGAATCCCTAATATAAATAAATATTCTTGGTCTTTGTAATAAGGTAGTATTGTTGTTCGATTAGATTTCCCTATCATGTGTTTCTTTCTAGTCATTCCTATGCTTTTGTTTGTTTCTCTTGTTTTGTTGTAATAAGTGCGCTTGTGTGTAAGAAGTTGATTACTATTCATTAAGTTCATGCGTAGAGAACCACACATACTTTTAGTGTGAGGTGAACAAGATGCATGTGTAAGTGAGTGGAAAATAAATATGATGGTATTAGGGGATTTATATACATGTTGGCACGTTGGGAAGGATGACATAGGTATAGGTGTGGAACCTATGTGAAAAAGGTGTTATAGGTGCTAAAGGTGATGGTGCTCATAAGGGAAATTACTCAAGATGAAGACCACATGTGAGAAAAGGGTCACATAGTGTAATGTGAGGTAGGTAGTGGCATGGTGAACTACTTGGAATATGACACAGAGAGGATTAAGTACTATGATGCATAGAGGCACATGTGAGGAGGTTTGTGGCTTGTGAAGTATTGGAGTGCACCGAGAAGGTCACGGCAAGTGTGAAATAAAGTAGTGAAAAGCGTGGAAGAAAGAAGTGAAAAGCACATAAAAAGTGAAAAATCAAAATTAAAGCTGAGTACGGTGGTAGGTAAGGAGCAATTAATGCGGGAAATTTTGAAAAATATATAAAAGGAGTGTAAAAAAATTCACTCTTACCTTGCATGTTTGAGCATTTGAGCCTTGGAGAGATAATTGAAGTGTGAACGATTGTAAAGTGTAGGTAAGACTCCATCGAAGTGGAGCTCTTTTGAGGAAGATTGAGAGCGAGTTAAGGCGTGAAAAGAGTAGGGATCGAGGAGCTAGGGTTTGGAAAGAAGACATACCCGGAGGTATGCAAGGATAAGTTGTGAAAGTTAGATATGCCATCGAAAAGAGAATCAGTAGCAGCTATAAGGAGAAAAAAGAAGAAGGAACCTAAGGTGGAAGTGGAAGAGGCCCCGAAGAGATATTTTCTGAAATGTAGTATCTCGAGGGTGTAATTATGGGGCATGTTTGGGAGTCTCATGTCTGTAGAAGAAAAGTGAGTGATTACAATCCTTGCAATAGTTCAAATAGGGATCAGATAGATAAAGAGATGATAAAGAAGACCAATATTGGGACTAAATATGAAAAACTAATTTATGATGATGAAGGATACAAAACCTTAGAGAAAGTGGGGTTGTGCGAGATCTACAAGTTGTCGAGTTGCCTTATTTTGAAAAACCGAATGACTTTACCAATGGCTCACGTCATGATTCCATGAGGACTTCTTTTACTTCGTAGGAAGAAGAGTGTGAATCAATGCACCACTGATTGGGAGACTTATAGGATTGTGAAGCTCGGGTACATAAATTACGGTTGACATAGATGATGAAGTAGGTGTGGAGGCCACTGCAGTTGAGATGGTGTATCGAAAGGATGGCGCATGATGAATATATTAAAGGTTACTGAACCTATTGTTAAAATTGTCACGCATCTTTTAACCAAGTTCAATTAACGGGGAGATGGGGCCAAGTAAACAAGAAATGGCTCCACATCACGAAGAAGATGACAGAGGGGATAATATACAATATTTTTTATTCATCACATAAGTCATTATCAAGGAAGTGCGCGCGGGTGAAAAAATTACCTTGGGCACGATCCTCTTATCTATCATGTTTGCGAAAGTTGGGGTATCGGATGGTTCTAAGGAAAAGATATGGTAATACACGCCAGAGAAGAAGTAATTGGCCGAGAGGTTCAAAGACTAAACAAGTGATGGTATGTCAAGCACTTATAAGATCAGATTGGAGATGTGGTATAAGAGAATGCGTGAGGCATTCGAGCATGAGTGGTGCATACCAAACTTGCCTACGGTGTTGGATAGGAAGGAAAAATTTACAATATACCGAAATTCTTGCATTAGAAGGTTCTTCATGAAGAATGGGAAGAAGATCCCTTGGTTCAAATTTTCATATGCATTCATAACACGTTACTTCCAAGCCTTAGTGAACAAGTTTTCATACATGTAGAAGCTAAGGTTTGATGTGGATAAGGTAGACTACGACTACCACACACTTCGAAAGACTCACGTGTATCTTGGTAAGTCATCCTACATTAAGACTATGATATCAAATGATATCATCATTAATTCCATGACCTTAGCAGTTGGGAAGATAGATGCGGCTAAGGTATACATCTACCTTAATCCTAAATTGGTTAAGGGAAGATACATTGAGGATGAGTTCAAACTTCCAAAGCTACCTAAAAGAAAATATACATCGGAACAAGACAAAAGCGCAAGGCCACCCCTCCAAGGAATGATGAGGAAGAAGAGCCTAAGGATGAAGAGGAAGAGCGGGAGGGTAGCAACGCGCTTGACATGGCCCTAGAGACAACGATTGCAAGTACCAAAAGGTAGTGTAAAGATAATCCTTCGAGGCGGGAAGAGGAAGAGGTCGAATTGATCTTGAAGGCGAGGAGCCGAGAAAGGAAAAAAGTGGCATGCTTGATGAGGGGTATAGGAGAAATCTCAAACGAAAACCAAAACAAATAAAAAGCGATGGCATGGGACTGTTGAGGAAATGAGGATATCACCAAGAACAACACATGTAAATCCAATCCCGGAGAAAAGAATACTGCGAGAAGGCACAAGCTCATGACACATGATGAAAATGAGGAAGAGGGGGTATTGGATGAGGCTTCGCATAACACAGAGCCATCTCTTGATGTTAATACAGGTGGGGAGGAAGCCAGGGAAGAGGAGGCCCACCGAGATGAAGAATTATTTAGTGAGGACGAGGAAGAAGGCCCCATCGGAGGAGATGAAGAAAAGGAGAGAAGTATAGGTGAGATTTTTGGAGTGTATGTAGAATCTACTGTAGAAAAAAGAGAAGGTATGTTCTTAGGGGCAGGAACTCATATTCCCATAGGTAGGCAGACTGATAGAAAAAGGGGAGAAGAATATTTGTAGACAACAAACCTTGGGTATATTAACGACACTACTAAAATTGTTTGCAAGAGATTCCAGAGTACACTCACTCATGAACATTTATATGGGTGGGAGTTAATGGACCCTTAGAACGTGAGTATGTGCACAAGGAAGATGTTGAGCTAGACTATGCGGAGACACACATGGAAAAAATTCATTCGATGTTAGCGAGGAGGCATGTATAAGGCACAGAATGAAGAAGGTGCCTCAAGAACCCATGTAACTATTGGCATAAAGGCCTAATAGGTGTTGTCATTGATGCAAAACCACATTAATGACAAAGTGTATGTTACAGATATGATTTCATGATGTTGTATGAGGTGCTTGCATACATCTTGGTTCGAGATGTGGTTGAGCTACTTGTAGGAAGATTCAGTGATGCATGCTTGCTTTAGCAAGCCCATATAGGTGTCTGGGAGGTATTGCTTGGTAGTAAGAGCTTCTTGGATGTTGGAGAAGCATGTTGACATGATGAATAATATGTTTTGAGGGTGCTTGAGCACTCACAATAGTGGTATAGTACAAATATAGGTACATCTCTTTGTTAAAGGTGCTCATTGGGAACATGTAAGGAAACTATGAGGTGTGGCAGAGTGATTTACAGATATATATAAGCTCATGGGTGTATGTAATCAGGTATATCAAGATCTATGAGGTATGTTTGGGTCATTTTTAGAGGTTTTATGTTCAATTATTGCTTTGGTTCAGTTTGTCCTAGTTGTTTCTATGAGGATCAAACATGTTTACTTGGGTAAGTATCATTTTCCTGGAGAGTTTGGTAGATGGTGATGTCATTCTGATGATTGCAAACATTATAGTTATGAGTGATGATGATCTCAGCAAAAATTCAGGTGCCCATGATGATATTTTTGCAAGTTATGGTTGTTTTGGTGAAACAAGGTCAAGAACAAGTGCATTTCTAGCTCGAAATGCAACTTCAGATGCTTGTTGTGGACAATATGATTTGCATGGGACCTTGACACTTTCAGGGATGTTAATAAGGTGAGTCTATAATATTTTAGAAGAATAATGAGGTTATTTTATTGTCAGGTTTTTATGAATGAACATTAAGAAGGTAAGAAGGTCTAAAACCCTAGTTAAACCCTAGCTAGGAGCAATTTGCAAAAGGTGAAGTATTATGAGTCTGTTTTGATTGAAAGCTCAAATTTGATGATTGGATGTTGTATTAGACTCCTATGGATTTCCATAAATGTATATTTTAGGTCTTGACCATATGTGGGCCCCACCTGAAAACAACAATTTATGAAGAGTTTCAATTTAGGACAAGTTGGTCCAAAGAAGTGATATGCCAAATTGATGTTGTATGATTTATGTGAGTTGTTATAAATTTAAATGGAGGTTTCAGATCAATTTCATGTAGGTTCATGAGGTTTTGAGGTCCAAACAGGTTGACTGGTCAAAGGGTAGTTTTGGGATCTCAAAAAGTAGTCTTCAGTGTTTTGGCCATATCTTGAGTTTCAGGTTGATTCCTCAGATGATTCAAGTTGTGTTGGAAATAGGATTCAAATATATTTCCAATTATATATGGATTGAATCATTATTAGGTCATATGACATGGTTTGCAGGGCATTCTTTGAGTAAGAAGGTTTTTGTAGTTCATGACAGGATTTGTTTTTGTGAAAGTTTGACATTGTTTGAAGCATAAGATGGATTGGTTGATGCTTCCTATCACCTAGAATGTGAAGAAGGATGAATTTTGCATCAAATTAATGAAGTTTTAATTTTTAATTTTTTCATAATGGTTTTATGTGTTAATATTTGGAGAGAAATTTTTTTGGCAGGTTGATTTGGTGAAGGCAAATATTGTTGTGGTTTGAAGTGAAGAATGTTTCATGACTTATAACATGCTTAGAAGTGTTATACATGTTCTGATATTTTTTTATTGGTTACATGGAATTTTTCATTGAGTATGAGTGACTTGGTTATTAAATGAAGTTTCTAGGATCCTGAAGGGTGTATGAAACAACTGTTTTGAGAATTACAAAAGGAATTGGGCCCGATAAATGAAATAATTTGATTATTTAATGAAAATTGCCACCATGGTTTATATTTAAATGATGTATCACTCATTTTTTATTAGTATGGGGTCATGAATAAGCATGGTTTTGGAATGAGGAGAATTTTGGCATCCCAATGCATGTGTTTTAGTGATTTTTGGATCATGAAATGAAGGGTTTTTTTCTAGGCCAACCTACTTGGGTCACTTTTAGTTGTTGTGAAAAGATATGGGATGTTTTTAATGATAAATGGGTCAAATTTATCATGAGGGACCTACCTCCTTTGGGTTGGAAAGAATATTTACATATAAAAGTGAAGTTTTGGCTCATTTGGTGAGCTAGTCATGCATGGGGAGTAGTGCGACCTAGAGAGGTATTGTTTGCATCTATGAAGGCATGTAATAAAGGAATATAAAGAGCATGATAGGTTGAAGAAGGAATGAAATCATGAGAGCAAGAAGATAGAGCAAAGAAAAGTGAAGAAAGAGCAAGTTTGATGCCCTAGGGTATGAGCTAGGGTTTGTGAGCTGAATTAGTGATCTCCATCAGTTGTAGTAGAAACATTTGTAGAGATCAAACATATTCAAGTTGATAAGTTGGTACTTGGTCATCCTTAGGGGGGTCTAGCCTTCTTATGGAGTGGGTGCTTCACTAAATTAGGGGTTGGTGCTCCTTGTAGAGTTGGTGCTCTACTAAACTAGGGGTTGGTGCTCCTTGTGGGGTTGGTGCCTCACTAAATTTGAAGCATGACAATATAATGTTTATGTTTCAGTGGGTTTTATTCCCCATGAGGGTTTCCCACTTAAATATTGTGTCTATGAGCTCTCTTGCATGTGTTGTGGTTCTTTGTTGATATTGTGCACATTTATTATGTTATGGTTGAATGTGTGTGAATGGATAAATGATGTTACATGTTGAATTTAATGGTAAATGAAGTAAGAAATTTGTAGGATTGATTCACCATCCCCCTCTCAGTCCATTGTGCTTCTAACAAGAATGATAAATCCCACAAATTTTACAAACAAGAAGGAAAACAATGCTTTTACAAAGATGATAGCAGAAGTGGCTCAAAGAAACTTGGATAAGGTGGTCCCACTCATGACGTTGTTAGAAAATAATAAAAGTAAAGAAAAACAATCGAGAAACTAATTAATTGAGGCGCCATGATAGAGGCTTGAGAAGGGTAAAAAGGATATTTTGGAGTTTGTGGTCGACATTGGAAATGAAGTTTTGGAGGCACGTCCAAAATTTGATGAGTAAACACAAAAGATGTACCCGTGGACCTTGTACTTTCTACAAGATTTGTTTCACTGCTACTTATGGAGAGGTGACCATGCAAGAGGAGCTCAAGTAGACAACTGCGCGAGAAAAGTAGAAGAAAAAATACTATAGCGCATGATTAAGGAGTACGACGCCATGCTTCTGATGTTGAAGGATGAATCAAGAAGAAGTTAGGTTGGGAATCGAACAACTACCAAGATCCCGAACAAATCTTTAAGGTGTACACAGTCAAGAAGAAAATGAAGTGCTCTGGCTAAGAAGGATGGAGCGCTTGGTATAGAAGAGAAGATATATGTGATTGTGAAGAAGCGCGATGCGCTTAAGGTAGCGAGGAGCCACATGATGAAACAATAAAGGAGTTAGGGTTGATGGTGGCAAGAAAGATGGACTTTATGGAGGGAATGATTTTAGGCATGGCTAGAGTGACAAGGAGCTCAAGCACAAGAGGAAGATATGACTCCAAAAGAAATGAACGAGATAGTTGGGACAGGTCCCAACTACAAGTGAAAAATGGGTGGTGGAATGGAATGAGTGGAGAGCACAATCAACAAAAAGTACCACGAGATTTTGTTACTAGTTGAGGAGTAGGAAACAAAACGCACCGAGAATTCTTCCATTCTTTCATTATTTGTCACAAATTTTTTATTCTTTAAAGCTACAAGATAAGACAACCCCATTCTTTGAGGACGGAAATGTAATTAGTGTGGGGTAATGTTTTACTAATGAATTAGCTAAGTATCAAGAGTGCGGGGAATGAGGTGCACAAGTGGGGCGCATGCACATGTGCAAGGACCAAGATCTGATGACATGCGAAGTCTCGTGCCTAGGAAGATAGAACCCAGGAATTAGCCAAATTTTGGTACCATGGGCTCAAAATAGAAAAGCAAGTTGGAGTGCGACTCAAGCAAAGGATAAAAGTAGGATGACTTGGCAGCCAAGAAAGGGATATTTTTGGATAAAGAACAAAGATGAAGGGTCATACATGGAACCAGCTATTAATAGGATGAAATTGAGCCTTATTTATATGAATGTCTATTATTAGTTATCTTGTAAAGCACACATGTAATGTACGCATGACTATTTTTGAGCATACAATCTATTTTAAGAGTGCATAGGCGGTGAAGGGAAAGTCCCTACCCCTATATATATATTTATTGTGTCATTGTTTTGGGTACCATGAATACTCGTGTTTTGGAGATCAACAATTATATCTGAGTGTTAGGGTTTGATACTTGTGCATGTACCAACGCCTACTCACGGTGATATATTCAACTATATTGTTATGTAAGAATTTATTATTAATGGATCATGGAGGATGGATTATGATTATTGACGTGTCTGAATATGGTGATTACATGATGCATTTGAAATTAATTATTATCTGATTTGTATGTTTCCTTATTACATGTGTTTCCAATTGAATGTATGTAATGGGTTCTTATGATTGAATGAACACTTGGTTTATCTATCATCATGAAAATGTATGCTAACATCCTGACAAGCATCACAAAGGAGGGACCTGGTAGCTTCACGCGCTTGGGTGAGCGTTGAATCTGTCCCGAATGAGGTGCCAACGCACATACATAGCAAATATGTGGAAATAAGAGACTATAACATTTATTGTGTACATTGTTTATGAACTTTTAATCAAGATAATGTTAGGAAAACTATGGTTAGTGCTTCACATTATGATTTATATTTACTTATGGTAAATATATGTGAAGGTTAGTAAGTTAGTAAAATGTAAAAAAGGTAAATGTAATTAGTAGTTTATGAAGTTGTTACATAAACAACTTAGGTTTGTTTTATTGTTTATTATTTGAGGAGTGGTTGAAACCATCCGTATGGTTTCAACATAAAGACAAATATTTTGTTACACCTATTTTGGTGTGTTTGCTTCCTATATATATGGGAGCCTTTTTGTAATCAAATAATGAGAAATTAATAGAAGATCATTCTCTCTTTGAATTCTGGTGTTGCTCTTACTCTACTTTGCATCCACAAAACTCGTATGTCCATTTCATCTGGTATCAGAGCGACCATTTGAGGGTTTGTTGGAAGCAATTGTTGTGCATAGGAATTGCCGATGATTGTTGCAATTCTTTGCGCATGGATCACCAACTATTCGACATGAGTCACAATAAATCGAGGATTGTATAAAATCGCCAACATTTTGGGTAAATCACTAACAATTCCTTAGAAATAACTAGAAATTCTCTACACCATTGTAAAAATTTTGTAACCAGATTTCTGACGCATTTGACGGTTTGTAAAACAGGGCTCTGGTTCTCAAGTTATCGTCAAATCATCAGAAGTGGGTTTTTTGTAAGATTCAAAGCTTCATCATGTAGATCAATAATATTTACATCATGAGCCTAAAAAATAAATCAGATTGATTCAACAACATGAAATCAGAGGCTGGAAGCATCGAAGGTAGGAGTTGATGAACGACCTCTCGTCAATCACCTACGACAGGGCCACATCAAAGGTTTGGTGGCACATTTTTTTGTGTGTTTTCTTTCAGTTGTGCATGGTATGTTTTTCTATTGTGTTTTGAGTTTCTTTTTCAGTATGAGTTGCAATGTTCAAGTGTTGTGAAGATATGCTAGTTTTCCTATGTCATCTCCTAATGAAAGATGTGATGAGAGCTGATGGATGTACTTGGCACATCGTGATGTGGTTGTTGGTAAACCACTCGAAAACCATCACTTTGTGGTTTGTGGTAAACCACTGGAAAACCACCATACTCTTGGTTTTTGGTCAGCCAAAAGAAAACCATTTTTGCCTTGGTTTGTGATTAGCCAATTGAAAATCACCTTACTCTTGGTTTCTGGTTATCCAAAAGAAAACCATTATGTCTTGGTTTGTGATCAACCAATCGAAAATCACCAAATCACAAAAGCAAGTGCATGTACAAGTTTGATGTTTTCCCCATGTTCGCACTAAGGGGGAATGTTAGGAAAACTATGGTTAGTGTTTCACATTATGTTTTATATTTATTTATGGTAAATATATGTGAAGGTTAGTAAGTTAGTAAAATGTAAAAAGGTAAATGTAATTAGTTGTTTATGAAGTTGTTACATAAACAACTTAGGTTTGTTTTATTGTTTATTATTTGAGGAGTGGTTGAAACCATCCGTATGGTTTCAACATAAAGACATATTTTGTTACACCTATTTTGGTGTGTTTGCTTCCTTTATATCTATGGGAGCCTTTTGTAATCAAATAATGAGACATAAATAAAACATCATTCTTTCTTTGAATTATGGTGTTGCTCTTACTTTGTTTTGCATCCACAAAACTCATATGTCCATTTCGAGATAAGTTTTACAACTTAACAATAGTAAGACGTGTTGGTTTATAAGTCGTACAATACTAATCCAATGTTAAAATTTTCAAGTATCATCTTGCTCAAAGCTTGTACACACTCATTATCCATTACATGATAGGCCAAGTACTTTTGAGCTTCTATGTATCCATGAAAGGCTTGTGGAAACTTTCTCAACCCTTTTAGAATCAAATTTGTACTTTGTTGGTATTTTGTACACACTTTGAAAACACTTGTAAAAGAGGGATTAACCTCACTTGTTTCAGAACCTAGCTAGAATCATGGTTCTAGGTATGGAATACTCAAGACATATAACTTCGGTTGGAAGTTATGTGGTCTATGTTAACTTACGAAGGTTGGTGTGTTTGGGAAAACCACCATTTGATTATCACATATTTGAATGATTTGATTAATTTGCTACATTAAATCCCAATGATATTTACATTGACTTAATGGAATGGATCTTCATCAAAATAAACTTAAAAAAGGAAAGAAGGGAGGTAAAAAATGAATTGGGGTATATTTTTCAACCACTAGGTGTAGTAAGCACCTTAACGCAATTAAAACTCAAAAAAACACAGTTAACACAAAATAGTGTAACTCATTCCTATATTAACTCTATGCAATCAACCTAAGTGAATTCATAACCAAAAATACATAGCGATTATTCATTAACACTATCTCCAAACACTTGGATGAACAAGACTCCTTTGGCACATCTAAGAAACCAACTTTTCGAAACAATAATCCATGAAGAAAGACTAGCTAGACTCAATTTATTCACTCGCCAATTTAAATCAAAGATGAAAGTGTAAACTCTACTTAATAACTAAAATTTATCTATTGCCTACGCATAGAGACAACAACTATTCAAGCAAAGAAGAAATTTGGAGCTTTATATGTCCGAATTGTCTCAATGTTTTAATTTGTTACAATTTTAATTTTTTTAATTAGAATGAAGAATGTGTGTGTGTGTGTGTGTGTGTGTGTGTGTGTGTGTGTGTGTGTGTGTGTGTGTGTGTGTGTGTGTAAAATCAATTAATATTACGTTCTCTATATTTATATTTTTAGCTAAAAAAGTAAAATTAGCAATTAATTTAAATTGTAACTATTTTTTAAATATTCCAAATAAATTTATGGTTGTTATATCCATTTATTATTTGAATGTCATAAACATTTTATTTTATAAAATATATATTATTAGATTTATGATGCATTTAAAAAATAAGTTATAAATATATAATTACCAAAATCACAATTTATACGACAATATTACAAATATTTATGATACATTTAACCATTTAAATAAGAAATATATAATTTACAAGGACTCAATCCATTCTACATTATTACGGTTTGCTAAATATTATTACTACATGTCTATGGATTAGTCCATAAGTGCCTTGAGCCATCCATGTTTTAAATATGGGTGAAATTCATTTTCGCACCATCTGCCACTACATCAGTGTGTGGTAAAAATTTTGTACTGCATTTAAATTTTTAAGCTCCCACTGTTCTCCCAAAACAAAAGAATCAATATTTTAAGCATTACAATACATCTAAATAAATTCCCAAGTCAATAAAGGCATTTTTAAGAGCATGATGAATAAACTAATATTTGGGGGATTAGGAAATTACTTGTAGTCAATGCATATATGATATAAGAACATGAATAGTTCCATTCTAACAAAGTTGCTTCAGGCACAATCTAAAACCACAACCAAATACATTATGTACACCCGGCTTTGGCTTTGGTCCCTACATCATAACAATAAGATAAGTATTATTATATATATCTTATTATATAAAAAGTGATTGATATTGACTATGAGAATTTAATATTTTTAAAGGTTTTTTTGTTTCCATAAAATAATAAATATCACATATAATTAAAATAATTAATATTTTTATATTTTGAAATTTTTAGAGTTATAAAAATAGTTTTATTATGCATTTTAAAATATATTTGAGAGTTGCAAAAATATTTTTAAGATGCATTCCACTTTTACTGTCATAAAAAATAATGATCCGTGAGATTTATATATTGCATAAAATAAGTCTATTGATTTATTATATTAATTTTTACAAGAAAATCCACCTTAACTAACGATAATGTATATATTTTGAGATGGTAAGAAGGATAAATGATTTCATAGATTAAAATCTGGTGGTAAATCTCAAACATATAGAGTAATATGTGAAGAAGTTTTAAAAGATATATTGTAAGAACAAGGATTTTTTTAGAGAGTTGTACAAACAATTCTAACTTCCAATAGTAAATGCCAAGTAAACAAGCAAACATACACATCCCACAACCAATAAATTATTATGTCAATAAAAATGTCACTTCTATCATGACGTCACACCTATCAACATGACAAAAATAAATAAAGAAGATACAATAAATTCAGAAAGCAACATATGTTTTAAATACATTTTGAAATAACCCTTTCAAATAACTTTATATACTATCACAAAAATAACTAAAAAGATTATATTAAGAAAAGAACAGAAATAATAAAAGGTATTGGAAAAAAACTTTATATATTTTGAAGTTTTTAAAAAATATTCTTCTAAAAACTATTAAGGAGATTATATAAAAATAAGAGACATGTTTTCATTTAAGAACCTCTTATGAAAATATAAGGACTTCGAAATTTAAAATGTATATAAAAACTTACATCCCATCTTTCAGATTGAATTCCAAAGGGTTCTCAAAATACCGAGGATCAACATGGTTGGTTCGCAACCAAATTAAGACCTTCCACCCCTTTGGAAATATGAAACCTAATAAGATATAACATTTTCTTCATTAGAACTTAATTTTGTAAGTAATATTTTTAAATAATATACTCTCAAAACATAAGAAATAGATGATAGAATTAATACCATTGAAATCTACATCTTTTGCTAGAGTGCGAGGCATAAAAGATGATACATTGGCTAGCCTAAGTACTTCATCAATCACCTGCATCAATAATGCAATGCATATTAGATTGTAGAGCCACCTCATTTTCACTTTTTTTTTTTAATTTTCGAGCACAAAAATATTTCAATACAACCTTTGATGTATAAGCCATGCTTTTAACATCCTCATAGGTTAGAAGTTTTTCTCCTCCTTTATTCTTCCTAATAGCCGTATTTTCCTCCTGAAATGAAAAATAGAAACCAATTTAGAAACAGCTTCCATATGCACAAGGAAGCATAATCTATACAGAAGAAATGAAAACGCATATAGACAATGTATCTCCCACCCTAAGTTTCCGGAGAACAGTGGGATACTTGGCCAAGTAATAAAGGGCCCAAGTGATTGAATTAGCTGTGGATGCATATCCTGCCAAGATTAGACCCAACATGTTATCCAAAATTTCCTCCTCACTTAATGTATCACCATTGAAGTCTACTGAATCCATCAAATTCTGCAGGAAGTCCTCCTTATTGCTGTCCTTATTCATCCTTCTATCATGCATTTCAGCCAATAATATTGCTGACAACGTTTTTCTACACTGCATATATAACATTTTACACAAGAATTTGGCTCATTAATAACAATTAAACAAAGTATATACTCTTGAAAAAAAAAAATCAACTTTAATATAATTAACAAAATCACTTCAACTGTTTCTTACAAATAAAGATTAAAACATGCAAATGGTGGTTGATGACATGTATTTTATTGTTTATATATATATATATGTATATATTTGCAGGTTGAAATATCTATTAAAATAAGTAGCACTCAAAAATGCTAAATAACCCATTGGCTGGTCAATATTTCAACCTTACTAATATATATACACTTTCTTATAAGTTAAGATCAAAATCCATTTAACTGGCTGGATGAAATAAATATAACCATGAAGTTTATATATAACTTGTTACAAGTAAGAATCAAGAAGAATGACCAACAAAATGTATTTTTATTAGACGTATAAACTAATGCAGGGGCATCTCGGGTCTATACTAATCTGCATTGACCAATGGTTTTATATTGGTAGTTTTGTATTTTGGTACCCAGTGGGGTTTGGGATTTACCCAGATGGAGGTGCCATACTTTTAGAGAACCTCCACCCTGAAGAACTGATCGACTCGTTAACAGAAATGGAAGAGTACTTCAAATATGATGAGATAGAGGAATCAAGGAGAGTGAAAGTGACACAAACCAAGCTGAAAATTCATGCTGCACTTTGGTGGAAGGATATATAGGCGAAAAAGAGGAGAAAAGAGAGAAAAGATCATAATATGAGATAGGATGGTTACAAGAATGGAGGCCAAATTCTTGCCCGCTGATTATCAGCTTGATATATTAAAGACATCGCAGAACTTGAGGTAAAGAGAGTTGAGTATAAAGAGAGAGTTGAGTCTAAGGAGTTACAATGAGGAATTCTACAAGATCTCCATTAGGTCTGATGACAATGAGTTGGATCATGAGAGGGTTGCTAGTTACATCAATGGCCTAAGGATGAATATACAAGTTGAGCTAAGTAAAAAGTAAAACTCTATGTTGCCAGGAAACGGAAACGGTGCGGGTGAAAAGTGGAAACACCAATTTTCAAAAACCTTGATATATATATATATATATGCTCAGTACTCATTTTAAAATTGTACTCCGTAGACCATAAGAGATGAGTATAACTGATAAAACACTCAAACTATTTTGTATTCATTTTAATAATACATTATTATCATGTATACTTATCTCTAAGACGTTTCGAAGGAGTTTCCATTTCAGAAACATTTCGAGGGTGAAACGGGGTGGGCCTAGGCTTTTCCTGGTAACAGAGAGTCTAGTAAGGCAAAGGACAGTTGAAGATGCCTACCATCGCCAATATACTCTGAAGGCTGAGGAAAAGTTATCAAGAAGACAAAAAATCTCTGCTACAGGCAAAGGTGGGCACTAGAGACAGAGAAAATGCATGCAGCCAAAGGAAAGTGCAGCCATGATGGTGAGACTAGTAATCCTCAAAGCCAGAAAAAAAAACTGTGAAGCAAGAGGAAGAATGTATCAATCAAGGGGAAGAGGTGGATTGCAAGAGGTAGAGGCAGGGGCTTTCATGGAACTTGCTACAGAAGTGGGCAGGCTGGACACCAGTCTTTGAGTGTCCACAAGCAATGGGAGATGCTGGTGGACACGTAGCCAAAGGTGATGAAGAATCCGTACCATCTACAAATCAGCCAGATGAACCTGAGAAAAGGGAGGCACTCATGATGAAGAGGGTCTTACTGAAGTCTGCAAAGGAGAAGAAAGAGCTCATTCAGAGGAAGAGCCTTTTTAGGAGGGTCTACAAAGCAAAGGTTAGTATTGTAAGGTCATAATTAATAGTGGGAGTACAGATAATTTAGTTCCAGTTGGAATGGTAGAGAAACTAGGATTGAAGAGAGTAGCTCATCCAAACTCATACAGAGTGTCTTGGCTGCAACAAGGCCATCAAATCTTGGTTGATGAACAATGTTTAGTAAGCTTTCAAACAGGCACTTACAAGGATGAGGTACGTTGTGATATTATGCCCATGGATGAGTGCCATGTTCTTTTCGGGAGACCCTGGGAATTCGATAGAAGAGCTGTCCATAATGGTAGGGCAAACGCTTATGCCTTAGAAAAGAATGGTAGAAAGCACTTTATTAGTCCACTCAAAACCAAAGATGAAGTGGAGAGCAGTCCAAGGATTTTACTTGTGACTGGGAAACAATTTTTAAGATAATCCAAACATGAGTATGCGTGTTTTTGTGTGATTCCAAAGGTGCTACAGGTTGAGATAGCAACAACAGTGACATACCTTCAAAGGTAAAGAATTTGTTGAAAGATTTTGAAGAAATTGAGTCTAAAGATATGCCGGAAGGAAAGCCACCAATGAGAAGCTCGTGTCACCACATGCATTTTATCCTTCGAGCAAGCTTACCCAACAAGGCTTTCTATAGATTGATCCCTGCAGAGAATGAAGAAATTAACAAACAAGTATGTAAGTTGTTGGAAAGAGGACTGATTAGGGAGAGTCTTAGCCCTGTGCACCCAAGAAGGATGGCGAATGGAGAGTGTGAATGGATTCAAACAATTAACAAGATAACCATCAAATACAGGTTCCCATTGCCTAGAATGGATGATCTCATGGACTGCCAAGGGAGGGTTAAGTACGTCAGCAAATTTGGCAAATGGAGAGTGTGCATGGAGTACTAAGTACTTCAGCAAATTTGAGCTCTCTATCCGCCCAACCAACTAAACTGTGAGCTCTCTTTGCTTTTAACCCATTTGGAGTGTCCCTCATCAATTCTTTTGCAACTTCTGGACCGAATCAATAGTGAAACGTGCTCCTAAATGAGTTGCGCCATTATTGAGAAATGGTCAAAAATGACTTCTCAAGTCTTTAGGAGCTCATTGTGTCTAATACGTGTGCCCATTGGTCCTGAGGTTGCTGTCAATTAATATCTCTCGATGAGATATTCCCAACAAGCCCCTTTGTTTTCAGTGTGACCCTTTAAAATTTCTTCATGTCGTTCAGCCTTCACAGTTAACTATGAGTTTTTGTGTGTGCAAGATTGAGACATGTGCCCCCAATCTTGTATGTGATTGAGATGTGTCAAAACCATTGACTACTCGTGACATTTGAGCTCAATGACCAAATATTTGAATGCACCAACGTGGACATAGTCCGAATGCACCATGTGTTTTCACCACATTCATTTTCTTTTGAATTTGTGGGCTCTCAATACGTCAAAGAATTTAATTCCTCTTGGGAATATGATGAAAAAACATATCTAAGCATGACCATCAAGGGCAAAGCAAAGATGTTAGTTGCGGAGCTGTGGGCTAGATCACATCATCTTCGGTGTAAGACCAGTAGATGGACCATTCTAAAGGAGGATTGGGAGAGAACTTGTCTTTTTTTGTAGTAAGGGGGTGGTGGAGATGGAATGACATTTCATCATGGAATGTATAGTTTATGATGATATTCGTATCCAACATGAAAACAACTTGGAAGTGGGCAACCTAAGTGAGTTATTTGAAGAGGCAAGGCTTAAAAAGACTGTTGGTTTTCTGATCAAGATCCATTGTAGGAGGTCCGATATTGAAAGAAGTCTGAAAATATCTTAGGGCTGCGGCTTTGGTCCCATAGATTGTTTGGTCTTGTGGACGTCATTAAAATCTTTCATTCATTCATTCTCAAACCATAATGATTAAATGTGACCACGAGTAGTTCTATTTTCCAAGACACCTTGTGTCCTTCGAACCAAAGTGACACGCTCAATCCTTTGTATAAAGTGACCCCTCTTAAGTTATGACCTTGTAACACCGCATAGCTCTATTTGTTAAGAGACCTCGTGTCCTTTAGAACCAAAGTGACATGCTCAAACGTTGATGTATAAAGTGACCATTCTTGAGCTATGACCCCATAACACTTTAAGTTAAAGTGTTAGAGTAATGGGCCCCATGAAGTATAACGTGACTGTGCTTAGCATAGAATAGAAGGGATCCCGAGGGATTAGAATAAACCCCTTTTGAGCTCACTAGATCATTACCTAATAAAAGAGCCACACAATATATTAAGAACCGGATGAGGTGCTCCCCCATTATTGTGATCCCGCAATGTTGAGACCAAAAACAAGGGAAGCTCAAGAAAACTCCATGTAAGGTATCATCCAATTAGGAATCAATAGACCATCCAATAAGGAGGCATTTTGAGCATTCCCAAATAGAGACAAGTTTGGTTCTCTAGAAGCTTAACATAGTCCGTAAGCTTAAGATAGGTTAGGTCATAGGATTGGAATTCTTAGAAAAATCTTGTAGAGTCTTGTCATAAAATTGTCATTAAGTCTGGAGACATTATGCCCAAGTCTGTGAATCTTTCCTCATAGTAATAAAACAAGATTTTATCTTTTCTTATTAAATGTGTCGAGATCTTGCTTTGGCAAGATCTAACTTTGAATTAATGGGTTGTGTGCTCTAAGGCATCCCTTCGTTGGTACCCCTAATTACGACTACATCATCTAGTATCGAGCAAGGATTTACAGGTCTTATTGAGAAATTTGTTGTATGTGTTAAACATCAATATGGTATCTAGGATTCTAAGTCATGTTGCAAAAGGCGAGTATGTTTTTGTATAATAACATCAATCTAGAAAGTGATCTTTAGATTTCTTCCATTCAATACATGTGTGTGTGGGTAGAAAGTAGTTGTAGACATCTTCCAACATTTGGGTTGTTGGGTAGAAGGTGCAGATCACAAACTCTTGTTGGGTGAGTGATTGTGAGGGAGATATTAATGGCACAAGGAATGGCCATTAGAGAAAATAGAGCACCAATACTTGTAGACATGGTTGAAATGATGAGAGGAGTATAAGCCCATTTGGAGGTATGGATGATGATGAAAGTGATGGGGAGCATGTGAAAAGAGCACACGAGGACCAAGATGCTGAAGAAGAGCATGTTGATGAACAAGAGGATAGATTCTTGCGTGCAATCAAGAGAATTGACAACAAGCCAAAAAAAAAAGAGAAGTTCCAGTTATTCTAGGAGCTTAAATCAAGAAGAGCTCATCAATTGAATCGCAGAAATGGAGTACTTTGAGTATGAAGGCGTAGAAGATCCCAAGAATGTAATATTTTCCTATACTATGTTGAAGAGTCGTGTATCCTTTTGGTGGGAACAGGTGTAGATCGAGAGAATACGTAGAGGCAAAGACAAGATCAAGAGTTAGGATATATATTGGTGATAAAAATTAAGGCTAAGTTCATAGATGTAGATTACAAATCTGATTTGTTCAAGCAGTTGTGGAATTAGCATATGAAGGAACTAAGTGTGAAGAAGTACATGGAAGAGTTCTATACACTCACCATTAGAGCGGGTCATGTGGAGGACGATGCAGAAAAGATCTCAAGGTATGTTAATGGATTATGCATTTCTATTCAAATTGAGTTTAGTATGATAAGATTGAAATCAATAGAGGAGGCCTATCAGTTTGACTTTGTACTAAAGGCGGAATAGAAGTTATTGCACAAATAATAAGGTGGTGTGCAAGGGAAGGAAAGTTCCGTGCACAAGTGAAATTTTGTGCAATGATGCCCAAAATCATGCGCATGAAGGTGAAGTGAACTCCTTGCATGAGAAGAGTCATTTATTTCAGAGGAAGAGGATGCGAAGAAGTAAAGGATTTGATGGAACTGTTTCCGCCATAGAGAGGCTGGACATCACGCATTTGAATGCCCACAAACCAAGAAGAATAGTGGTGGAAGGAGAAATGATGTTAGCAACTATTTTGTGCAACATGTGGATGTAGAGAGTAATGTGTCAAATAGTTGTGTAAAAGGTTCAATGTGTAGAGAAGATCTCATCTTGAAGAGAATCTTGTTGAAGCCAACGAAGACATAGAATGCACCCACAAAAAGAGAGAATTTGTTCGTAACCATATGCAAATTAGGAGGCAAGTGTTGCAAGGTGATTATTGAGGTGGCAGCACATATACTCTAGTTTCTAATGAGAAGGTTGACAAGTTTGGTCTGAAGAGAGTTGCGCATCTGAATTTGTATAAGGTTCCTTGGTTGCTGAAGGGTTGTTGGTTGCTTGTGTATGAATAGTGTAATGTGTCTATCATTATTGGTGCATATGAAGATTAAGTCATGTGCAATAATGATGCCCATGGACATATGCCATGTGTTGCTTACCTGACCATGGCAGTATGACAGAAAGGTAGTACATGATGGTTGCATAAATAATTACACATAGGTGAAGGACAGATGGAAGTACACTCTGAACCCTTTGAATGAGGCGAGTGTAGAGGTGGAGAGGACTCCATAAATATTTTTCATTTCAAAAAAGGATTTCTTGAACAAGGTGAAAGGGGGTAGAGAATGCTTTGCATGCATTCTAATCCTTATGCAAAAAATAGAGTATTACGCAGCCGCACACATGAAGGATATCCTACAAGAAGTGAGGAGATGCTAGGTGAGATATCATGCCACAAGATATTCTAGATTGTTTACGACCTATGTGTAGTATCACTTATCATATGGGCTTGATATCAGGGTCTAGTTTAACACACAAGGTCACATATAGGTTGACACCTATAAAGAATGAGGAGATGGGAAAGCAAGTGCAAGACTTTCTTGAGAAGGGGTTGATTAGAGAGTCTTTGGGCCCACGCATAGTACCTGCAATATTGGTACCAAAGAAAGGAGCTAAGTGTAACATGTGCACTCATTCCAAATCCATCAACAAGATTACCATCAAGTATAGATTCCCATTTTCGTGCATGGATGATTTGATGGACTGTTTGAGTGAAGCAAGGTACTTTATGAAGGTTGATTTGAAGAGTGGATACCACCAAATCAGGATAAGAGAGGGGGAGTGGAAGGCTATGTTCAAAACACATGATGGATTGTATGAGTGGTTGGTCATGCCATTTGAGTTAACCAACGCACCAAGCATGTTCATGCGGTTGATGAATGAGGTTTTGAAGCCTTTTCTAGGTAAGTTTGTCATTTTATATCTAGATGACATTCTGATTTTCATCAGAACCCAAGAAGAGCACTTGGTCCATTTGTGGAAAGTGTGAGTGTTTGCATGAGAAGCTGCTAGTGAACTTGAAGAAATGCAATTTCATGCATAGAGAGTTGATGTACCTGGGATTTGTGATATCTCAAGAAGGATTGAAGATTGATATTGAGGTGTGAGCTATAGTTGATTGGCAATCGCCCAAGAATGTTACGAAGGCGCAAAGCTTCCATGGATTAGTGAGCTTCTACAGGAAGTTCATTAGAGGATTCAATGAAATTTGAGCACCAATCACAGATTTGATGAGGGGAGATAAAAATGCGTTTGTGTGGACCACAGATGCAAAATATGGCTTTCAAAAGTTGAAGAAGGTCATAGAGCAATAAATATTCGTCTTGGCTAATTTTTGTAAGGTATTTCAAGTTGATTTTGATGCAAATACAAAGTAGCCATTGGAGTTGTGATGAGGGAAGAGGAAAATCCCATCACATATTTTAGTGAGAAACGAAATGACATGAGGAGAAGATATTCATTTTATGATCAAGACCTATACGTCATAGTGCAAGCTTTGAAGAAGTGGAGGTACTTCTTGTAGCCTAAGGAGCTTATGTTGGATACATGATCACCAAGCATTGCAATTCATAAATAGTTAGGGGAAGTTGAATCAAAGACACATGAAATGGGTTGAATTATTTCAGAGAACTCATTTTTCTTGAAGCATAAAAGTGAGAAGTCAAACAAAGTTGTAGATACATTGGGAAAAAGATGAGTCTTAGTAAGTGAGATGCAAGTGGGAGTAGTAAGTTCGAGGCATGAAGGAACTCTACGTAGAAGATAAAGATTTTGGAGAAACATGCACAACATGCCAAAACCAATGAGTGTAGATCACATGCCTTGGTTAGACTACTTCTTGTAGGAAGTGGTGTTGTTCAAGAGCACACTTGTTGTGCATGTTCCAAGGTTCAATGAGGAAAATTTTGATCCAAGAGAAATATTGTAGAGGATCTTTCAAGTACTTTGGAATAGAAAATACCTTGGCACAAATATGTGAGAGATACTTCTCACATGTGGATGGCTACAAATGTGCGCAAGAATTTGCAAAGATGCAAAGTATACAAGTTAGCAAAGGGGAAGAGTTAGAACACAAGGTTATATCAACTCTTACAAGTACTTGAGAAACCTTGGCATCATTTGAGTATGGATTTTATTTTTGGTTTTCCCAAAATGTTGAAGGGTTATCTTTGTTGTCGTTTAGATTCTAAGAAAAATGGCTTAGTTTATTGCTTGTAAGAGAACCAATGATGGTACACATAAAGCTAAAAAAATTTCAGGGAATTTGTGAGACTGCGTGGATTTCCACACAACATTGTGCATGACACATATACTAAGTTTGTGAGTCATTTTGGTGCACATTATGAAATAAATTGAACACAAAGTTGTTGTTTAGTTTTGTGTATCATCCACAGACGGATGGCCAAATGGAAGTGGCCAACAAGAATCTTAGCAATTTGTTACGATGGTTGGTTGGAGAGAAGGCAGGAACATGAGATTTTGTTTTTTGTAGACAAAGTTTGCTTATAACACTATGTGAATAGAAGCTAGGAAGTTTCCTTCAAGATTGTTTATGGGATAATTCCAAGAGGAGTTGTTGAGCTACAAGACTTTCCATGAGAGGAAGGAAGAAGCACAAAAGCTGAAAACTTTGTGTAGGGAAGTGTGCGAAAAATACGCAAATAGATGGAGTAGAGTCATGTGTAGTACAAGCAATGTACAAACTTGAGGAGAAGAGGACTGGAGTTTGAGGTCGGAGATATGGTTCATGCACACTTGTGCAAGAGAAGGTTCCCAAGAAAAACATACGATAAACTCAAGTGGAAGATGAATGGACCTTATAGAGTCGTGAAGAAGTTTGTGAAGAACGCGTATGAGATAGAGAGCGTAAAAGGAATAAACATTCCACCTACCTTGAATGTAGTGATCTATACTTGTTTTTAAGGGGAAGAGGAGAAGCGAGACCATACAAAAGTAGATTGGAGACACCAACTACCAGCGAAAAAGAGCATAGCTATTGAACACATTCCGGAAGAGTGCATGGTAAAGACAATGCATAAAGGAGCATAAATAATATCTAGGAAAATGAAGAGGCGGAGAAATTGAGGATGCATCTTAGCTTAGTGAAGCAGAGATCGCTAGACTTGGTCATTCCAATTAAGACCTTCAGAAATACGCATGAATAGGGGCTCAATTTCTTCTTATCTAGGCGTATGATGTAGGAGCATTCGGGTTCATGTGCAATCATGTGTCAACCAAAAATACTTAGTTGAATAAATGACTTACATAATCCCACGTTACTCTTCAAGCAACCACATGTAAATTTGAAACCTTGCCTATTTTCCATGCATGCCACAAAGGCCTCTCTTGGCTGCAAAGGCTTATTTCTCATTGCAAACACTATTAATGCCACTCAAAATTGTCAAATCTAATCCCAAGCTATGAAGTCTTGCACAATGTCGTGCAAATCTTATTGATATTGCAAGTGCATTTTGGATGACACCAAGCCTTTTGATGCCATGATACTTATCCATGCTGCGAAGTGTTGCATATCGTAGGGGACCACTACCTTATTGATCCGGAAATAATCAAGTTTTTATCTACCTGATCTCGGACCCTTCTAGGCTTTAATTATTTGCCGATAATTTGCTCCTTTTTCAATAATCAATTTAAAAATTAATGCAAGACAATAAAGACAATTGCACAATGATTGATTACGGAGTTCGGCAATTGCCTACGTCTCCGAGTTCTTATCGAACCATTCCACTAGTCAAAACTTGTAAGTTATAATAGTACTTTCACAAGAAAACCTAATGGAAACTATTAAGAACTTGCTTAGAAGAATAACTAGACCTTCAAAAGACAAGGGTGAAAAATAGCACCCGACTTCCCCTTTCCTGGCGTATTCGGCAAGCTCGATGGCACTAGCTCCACTATTCGGAATCCTCTATTC
The DNA here is from genome assembly GCA_018340775.1 of Taxus wallichiana var. yunnanensis. Taxonomy (NCBI): domain Eukaryota; kingdom Viridiplantae; phylum Streptophyta; class Pinopsida; order Cupressales; family Taxaceae; genus Taxus; species Taxus wallichiana. The sequence goes on along the minus strand of CM031239.1, from coordinate 561,898,663 downwards.
TCGATCGGCCTTCAGGAAATAACGCCTATGGCACTTCGGTCGATATTCCAAGATTCACAATAATTTGGTGTGGCGCTATGGGCTGACTAGGTAGTATTAATAACTCCTAGCCACAATAATTTTAATTTATTATTGCCTAAAAAATAATAGGTCAATAATAATTAAAATAATAATGCCTAAATAAATTAGGTCTTCACACAACTATGCCCATGACAACTAACTCTCCTCTTGGCTTGCTCTCCACCTTTCCGAGCTCTAGGAATGAGCTTCTCCGTTGCGTTGTGTGTCCATTACAATGAAATGGGTTCCCTATTTATACAAAAATAGGGCCCTTAAAATAATGCCTCAAATATTATCTAAGGCTAATATTAGCATAGCCCGTAGCAAAATAAATGGGATTATTTCCCATAGTGGCGGATTTGCTTTAGGAAAGTGGGTATATCCCACATTGGGGGGAGGAGATAGGTTTTAGGCTTAAAATAGCCTTTCCACATGTTTTAAAGTGGTCAAAGGACCACTTGGGCATAACCGCCCCCACCTCCTTCTCACGTGGATCTCCACATGGCATTTGCATGCCCCCTACCACCGCTTCATCTCCTTCACCACGTGGACTTGGCAAATAGATATGGGGTTGGCTGCTTATGTGGGCTAAGCGGTTGAGATCACACTACGTGGCGAGTTGGAGATTAATGGGATAATATACACCCCATGCAATATTGAAGAGCTCGATCACGTGGATAATTTGACGAGCTAAAATGTAACTCGACCATATAGTGCACTTGTCGATTCTCAATAGCAAAATCGAACTAATTCGATTCATGGTGGCTTGTGGACCCACCACGTCGGTGATAATACCATAGTCCACACGAGATCGGGCTCCCCTCCGTAACAAAAGTTGAGCCTCTTGTTCCGACGAGCTATCTTTTTACGACCGTCAAAGACCGGAGATCGAAAACCCACAAACGACTCCCTTTGCCTTTTCGCCATGTGTCATAGTGCCCTTGGTCCAATATTGACCAGTTGACCATAGTTGACTTTCCCATTGATTGAACTTTGACTGGACATAACTAGAGCTCCCGATGTCCGTTTGTCGCGTTCTCATAGTCGATGGAAAGCTCTCAAAACGATCTTCTGCACTGACACCATTTAGGGATGTTTAGGGAACTTTAAAAAATGATCCCCTAATCACTTATGCCGCCATGATTGGATCTCGCGTGGGGTCAAATCGCCTATCAACATCAACATAGTTAGGGGGAGTACACAAGGCCTTGATTTGTTTTCCTCACCCAAGGACGAACCAAACAACTCAAGAACTTGGAAGATCAATGCAGCGATCTCGGAATTGGAAGAATCTCTGCAAAGTATCTTTACTCATGAGGTATCTTTGTTCTCCTTCCTAAGTCACAACATATTCTATATATAAAAGGGCATTGTGAACATGTGAGGCATTGGATTGCAAATTAGGAAAAAAACAACCATGCAATAGGGAGGCATTTTGAGCTTGCCAATTTGAGCCAAGTTTGGTTCTATAGAAGCTTAGCAGAGTCTGCAAGCTCGGGATAGGATAGGTCATTGGATTACTTACCGTGGAACCATCATGCCCGAGTCTATAAATCTTTCATCGTAATAATAGAAGACGTTTTTATTGTTTCTTGTTAAAGTTGTGCCTGAAATTTTGCTTCGATAAGATCTAACCCTGAATTTGTGAGCTTCGTGATCTAAGGCATCCCTTCATTGCAACCCCTAACCAAAGTACATCACTAGTTGATACAAGAGATCCCTCAGAAAAGAAGAGACAAGAGGGTGCATATGAAAAATAGGGGAGTGAACTGCCCAATATAGCACAACTGTGTTTATGCTTCCATGATGGGTGGAGGACTGAATTGGGGAAGAGACAAAAAAAGCAGTATCATTTTGCTTTGAACTAGGGAAAAAATAGAGAACGCTACCCAATATTGTATGACCATGTGCAGGCCTGTATAATCAAGAGGAGCTCGTATAAAAAGAGAGGACTATTTTCTTTAGGGTTGTGTGCAGGCTGGAAGATGTTTTGCCACATGATGGGAGGCATCCCATACTACAGGAGAAGCTGGAAAACATCATTTCAAACAAGGGAGGTTGCATTTTATTTATGGGAGGAATGTGTTTCATCAGACCCCATGAGTCTGAGATGAACCTCATAACAAGTTCATCAGTTAAGGAGGTCTAGTTGTTTTGTTTATATATATAGATTTTTGGTTTTTTTTTTTTTATTTTGAGGGAATGTGTTTCATCAGCCAAGAATCAAGAAGAATGGCCAACGAAATGCATTTTTGTTGGTTGTATAAACTATGTCCAAATAGTGTGTTATGATGATAATGAGATTTTCCTTTAAGAAAGCATTCTAGATTGTCCACCTAGAATGTTAAAAAGAAAAGGTAGATTGAATTATTAACTTTTGTGGGATTTTGCTTGTGTGTTTAAGTTATCTCAAATTAACCTCCAATAATTATTTTCTTAATGACATTTTTTTTGTTTCAGTACTTTTGGAGCATTCGTTTAGTTGGGGTTTCTCACCCTTTAACCTTTTTATCGTATTGGCAATGTTTTTGAAGCATGTCTTTACAAATCAATTATATATTTTTGTTAAGTAAGTGAAGTCTTCCATAAATAATTTAATTAAATTATTAATTTTGTAAAATTTTACTAATAAAATTGGTTGTTCTATCACTATGTCTGATAACTTAATCTTCTGTTTGAGATTGGGAGTTTTCCACCTTAAAAACCCATGGGTGTGCCTAAGATACAAGTTTGACTTCCCCAATCTAAAACTGCACCAGAGTAAACAGAGACTCTATCCTACCAAGTTCCTTGAAATGCTATTTACTATTTTGTATCTTCCAAGACGTGGAATGCAAATGGTGCTTAGATTCTTTCCTTAAAAATAATGCTCAATCTTATCCTAAAAGGCTATATGGGAGATCAATAATGCCAGGCAAGATTTATCAAGAAAAATATAGACAAGTATCATATTTTCATGTCCAAAACCAAAATGGAAGTATTAAACAGTACCTTTACAGCATGGTGGAAGGCAGTGCCAGGCAAGTTAATGGGCTGAGCTCTGATTCCACATAGAAATCCTTTGTAACACCTTTGCATCTTTTTCAACAATGGGGTACTATGAAAGCTGAATAGTTGTGCACATATGTGCTGAATGTCAACTACAATATCAAAAATCATAACAGCTTCAGGTTGAGTGTATAGTAGAGTTATCTGTATACAGAGTTTTAAGTGTAAACCATACACATCTCCATCTCGATGACGAAATGGAATTAAAATTGATATTCAAAAAATTATCACATCGTTTCTGAAACAAATTTTCTATGGACCTAGCTTCCAAAATTACAAACGATGAAAAAAAAAAAATCAAACTAGTTGAGTTTCCAAATTCAGATCAGAATGTAATTAGAAAAGGACTGATTTATATTTATTTACCTACCTCGTTGGCTTCATCAGCAGCAGTGATTGTACCCTTTTGAGCCCAACTCTTAAAGGCTGCTCTGAATGAGGGCTGTAATGTGACAAACATCCTCCTAATTGACTCTGGTCTATTGACGGCTTCCATCACATGACGCCTCATTCGTTTGTGTTGCATGCCTTCCACCATGGCAATTGAGCTTCTCCCCATCAGCTGAGGAGAAGGCCAGCCAGAAATTAAACTGCTACTCTCTATTGGTCCTGTCATAAACCTGTTGGCCTCTGGAGAACATGTTATGATAGTAGGTGAGCCAAATAAATGGGTTCTGTAAACCCCAGTGTCCCCATACCTGCAAATTGCAAACAATGTACATGAGTAAAGACATACGCATCTCTGCCTGAGTCTCTCTATTTCACATGAATTCATCAGGGTGCAATTTGGTTATAAACAAACATATATAGTTTTGGAATTTACTGAAAAGAATCCTTGCACAACTGCCTGTATTTTATTGGTATGCAATTACTTGAGTTCTCTGCCCACACAGCCTAAACATTCCATATAAATTTTAGAATGCAATATCAATACTATTTTCTTATTCGCTGCTTTCTTTTAGAAGTAAACAAATTCTCAAATCCCAACAGATCGCATGTAAATCTATATTATTTATTATTAATTTTTTCCATAACAATGTGTAAATTAAAAACTGTGAAGATTTATGTTTACAGCAGCGTTTGGAGTTTTCAGCAGCTTTCAAAAAGAGGACATTCAAGTGAGGACGTGTGTTGCTGGTAAAAAGGCAAACAAACTATTTCATAAAAAAATCAAATACAATTCTCATGTAGTTTGTCTTTCAACTGTTTGACAGAATGTTTTGTTGAAAAATCTTCAAATAGAGCTACTAAAGAGATTGTCTGCGAACTGTTTGACAAAATACTCTGAAAAGATTTCTCATTGCAAACTCCATAAATCAGTTGCTAATGCTACCTCTCATCCAAAACCTCTAACTTATTAACAAATGTCATATTAAAAACATATAAAATTTACTTTCCATGGACCATTTTTTCCTAATATTTCAGGTTTAGAGTTAGGAAAATTGCACCTTGCTAAAAGAAATTTACCATCTGATCCAAGAGGGTCCAAAATATTTATACACTGAAAGCGAAAGAAGAAAAGAGATGGACTAATTACTTGGTCAGTCTCTTCCATATAAAATCATCCGGCTTGCTTGTGAACTTAAAGCACCGTAAGAAGTCCAGTAGCTCTCCAATAACAGGCCACCCCATATGACCAGGAGGTAGCTTTTTACCATTTTTGCATTTTAAATAGGAATGACAGTACCTCCATTCATTGAAGGATCTAAGCACCCATAAAATCAATGGAAGCATACCCAATAAAAGTCCTGCCGTCCACATTTTATCCATGGCTGTTGGTCACTGAAAAGTATACTGAAAGGACTATAATATCTACCATCTAACTGCGTCGTGGGGATTTTATAATAAAGCATGAGTTTGTCTCGTTTTGAAGTTGGGTTAAGAGTTTCAGATCACGGATATTCCATTTTCATTTGTCCTGTTTCGAAGTTGGATATGGCAGAGGAATCTGCTCAACATCTACTCCATATTAAAACGATTTCCTGCTTGTAGAGATGAAGTGACCGTTTAAATATGCGAATAATTTGTCAAACTCATATTAAAACGATTTCATTGAGATGAAGTGACGGTTTAAATATGCGAATAATTTGTCAAAACTCAATATTAAAACGATTTCATGCTTCTAGAGATGAAGTGATGGTTTATATATGCAAATAATTTGTCAAAGCTCCATATTAAAACAATTTTATGCTGCTAGAGATGAAGTGATGGTTTATATATGCAAATAATTTGTCAAAAACTCCAAGGTCATATGTTGTTTTAGTAGGTTATTTGTTTGCATCATGTGAAATTCAAGTGTCATCTTCTTAATTCGTTTAAGTTTGAGTCATGTAACTTATAAGGGTAGGGTATGTAGATTTTACTATTGGAAGTGCCCAATATATTAAAAAATATATAGATATTCTGGAGTTACAAGAGCAAGCAACCAAAATACTCACGATCCCACAAAAAAGCCACGAGGGCAACACAAAACGCCCAAAGGGCTAGTAGAGAATGCCACGACAGTAAACATATGAACTACATAAAATGAAAAAAATTTAAGCGCGTCCCCACTCTAGGAGGAGGAGGAGGATCATCCCGAGGAGGGATGAAAGCTCAGCAGCTCACGGAAAGGAGGATCCACTACGAGCCATCCCGATTAGGAATTTGTGGTACCATAATTCCCTAACATACTAAAAAGTTTAAACTCCATGCAAAGGAGAGGCCCACTACAGAGAGCCTACCACCGCCTTCCCCTGTCTTTGGAGGAATTCACGACCACAAGAGGACGAGTGGAAGGGCGACCCGTGGAGAAAGAAAACTTGATCTGCGAGCGGCTTACTCTACGACACGATCCTTGCAAAGGTGGCCCACATGTCGGAGATGGATGAGGTGGCAGCAGTAAAGGGTCAGGGGGGACCCGACTCATCATGCAAGGACAACTCCCCCAATGTGCTAGCAATTCCTACAGATGGGAAAACTCCAGAGCAACTTTTTTAGCTTGAGCTTGAATTTGTATGCACATAGAAGACAACATAGACACTTTATCATTAGTGGAAAAAAACAACAGAATGATCACTCTAGAATATAACATAATTATGAGCTTTCCAAATCTGAAAGAGAATACAGGCTCTAAACACATGCCACAACATATCAAATAATTGACACCTTGCTAAAAGAAATGTCATATGCCATCTGAAAGAATTCAAGGGTTGGTAAGGTTCAAAATATAAATCCAAACGACTTGAGCAAGGGGACAAGACCAAAACAAATGTTTAAAAGATTCCAATCGAGAACAAAATGGGCATTTAGGATTGGGAAGGCATGTGACTAATCGCTCATCAACTTGTGAATACCCACATAAATAAGGCAACATAAAAAATGGTTGACTTTAGGTTCCAAGCAAGGAAAACCGATGAAGCCAAGTAGTGACCAGGGGTAAGATTTTTACCCTAATGAGTGTTGAGTTTGGAAATGGAAGGAAAAATAGGACTCCATTAAATTGAAGGGCATTATAGTGAAGAAAATTTATGTTATGATTCCACCGCTAATCTCGCCACCACCCATCCAAGGTTTAAGTCCTAGCCGTGAAGCATGACATCGTCAACTCTTGAATTCATGGATAGATGAAAGTCACTTGAAATCTCATCTTGAAGCTTAGGCCATAAAATTCATTCTACCATCTAGATCTTTGAATAGCGTGGATCCTTTTATTAGATAAAGCATGAGAGCTTTGTCTCGTTTTGAAGTTGGGTACTATATGTTGAAATATGTTATACATTGTTATATTTATCAAATTCATTTCACAAAATAGAAGATGGATACATTCTTATACTTAAAGTGTACATAAAAATAAAAGTCAATACGCTCTAATGTGTATACTACACTTAAAAATAAAAGTTACTACACATAAACTACCTCTAAATAATGAAATTTATAACCTACATGTTTGATAAGGCCCTCACAAACTTAAGTATCATATCGAAAAGACATCGAATTCAATCCTCATATCTAAAAATATTCATTTTAACCGTTTTATGTAGGTTATGTGTCCACAGATTTTGTGACATCCAAATGTCCTAATCATTTAAGGACTTGGGGACTGGGTAGAGGGTTTTTTCACTTTAAAAAAATGATGTTTTTACTTTTAAAAAGCTATTATTTTTACCAAAAACATGGAATTTAATATTGAAAGTGCACTAGTTCATTAAATACAATTTAAATTTCTAGATTTTATTGAATAAAGTTATAATATTTAAATATTAATGTATATTTTTATTTTAAAAGTTGTCCCCAAAAGTTGAGGAAAAATCACTATTAAAAACCTTGTCCCTCCATCCCCCTCTCCTCCAAATTTTAGTAAATATTGTTTTAACAAAAATTGAAATAAAACTAATTAAAATAACTTAGTTATGCCGATAGGAATTTCCTCAATCAAATAAATCATGTCCCTCCATTTTTAATCCAATTGGTTTAAAACAATTTACATACACATGAGGATAAAGGTGTAATTTTCTTTAGCGGAATGAATAATTTCTCTTACGATTTATGATTCAACATCATTTAGAATTACATGTCACATCCCACCCATAATAAGGTTATTGTTTTCACTACTCCTTCTCTCTTATATTGTTGTGTTCAACGATTTCGTACACTATTTGATCATCACTGACATGGTTTATTTCATAGTTAAATAATCAATGTCACCAACTATAATTCTAAAATCAATTATAACTTTAAATACATTAACACATACACATATATATGTGTGTATGTTATTAGCTAAATATTTTTCTCAAATTTATAACCATACACACACAAACACATGTCGGTGACAATCAAATAGTTTTCTCTAATGTATGTATGTTGTGAAACTTATAGTAATATGAACTAACTATATGCACATGATAAACTAAAAATATAAATATAAATTTACATCTCAAACTATTAAATATATGATGGAACCAAAACCCATCAATTTTTGTCAAAGTCTAAGCTACATTAATACAAACTTTCTACAAGAAAGATGCTAACACAAAACCTTTAAGTCCCAAATATTATTTTGAATTAGTCTTTAATAATGTTTGGTTTCCTATAATGCATGCCTTCTCGAAGAACCTTAAATTAAATGATTCCATTAATTATTTGGTTTTATTTTCATATGTACCTTCCGAATAACATTTTCAACATGTAATTAAAATAAAATAATGTTATCAAAGCATATAGGATTTGATTTATAGGGCATGGGATTGGCTTATTTTGGCATAATCATAACTATTTTGCTTACCTTCTTATGTCCTTGCCCAAACATTCATCATAACATACAATCAATGAACAAAAATAAAATAAGAGGCAATGAAACCATGATAATGTATATTTCATTGATCTTAATGCTATCTTATGAATGAAAAAATCACTCACAAAAAAACTAGTTCTTCACACATTTTAGAATAATTTGGGTAAAATGTGAACACAATCCATTGAGAGGCCTTACTTGTGGGGGATTAAAAAGAAATCCATTTGGCTTCTACTCACATAACAATTCAACTCCAATATAAAATATAGAAAATAAATCACATATCTCAAAAATGTGAAACTATCCAATAGTAAGAATTTGGAAACATTTTCAATGGTAATGTTCGAGAGAGATGATAACATGTCATTTTATCTTGAAAAATATATAAAGTAACCCAATTCGGATTCTATGAAAAAATGAAATATTGAATCAAATCATCAATCCTTGATAATCAATTATGTAATAATAACTCATCACGCCATACATATGTTGAATCATTGAGAGTTCACTCGAGGGTCATTAAAAGCTTTAATGGATACTATTGAAAATTCAAAACGTAGGTCGGTGAAGACCAATAGATCCTTGAATGTGTATGACCCCAAATAATGCCAAAAACAAATGGCGGGGCAAAATTAAATTACTAATGCTCAACATGTATTACATAAAACATCCTTATTAAAAATATGTTAACCAAATTAGTCCATTGTAAAAGTGGATTGTGTGATTATTTATAAAAACCCAAGCATGATTGAAATGATACATGACAAGAAACACATGTGCCACTTTTGTCCCTTCCTCTTCCCCTTTATGTGTGTATGCACAATTTCTTTTTGCAACAATTATAAACTTGTTATAAATAATGTTGATACAAACTATAAAAAAACTATTAAAATTTAAAGATTGTAATAGAGACAATTAATTGAATGATGATTTCAAGAAATGTTTATAAATCAACATGTTCCTCTTATATTGGCTTATTGGCCAAACTAATCCATTTGTAAAAATTGGACTACTTGATTATTCAAATAAATTTAAACAAGAATTAAATGATACATGGCATGAAACACATGTGCGACTTATGTCCCTTCCTATTCCTCCCCACTTTATGTTTATATGCACATTTCCTTCTTATACCACTTACAAAAATGCTAAATAATGTTGATACAAACTATAAAAGATCTATAGAAAACATAAAGATTGTAATTGAGTCAACTTATTGAATGATGATTTCAAGAAATGTTTGTAGCAACATTCAACCAAAAATATAGGTGTTATTTTATATACAAATCGTATTGAGATAAATAAAAATGTATACTCAAAAAATTGTTAAAATAAATAACTATAAGATTATTTTATACTTATAATTTTAAAAATATATCAATAATATTGTTTTCAATATTTTGACTTGGGTAACATTCAAAATTGTTTCATGGGCATATGTGGCCCTTAAATTTAAAGCCTCTCTACGAGATATTGTGATCTACATACTTGTTTTCTTGGTTTCGAAATGAATTTTTGGAGGATACTCCCTTTTGGAAATTGGGAACGAAGCTACCCCTTTTCTACCCACCTTATGCACTACATCTCGGTGTCTCAAATTGTTTTCTTTAGAGATGGACTCGTTGGGTACCAAAAGCGTATGATCAATTGAAATGACCCAAACTAGCAATGCCAACGCAAACTTATGTTTGTATTTTTCCACTAACAAAATTGATTCGGTGGTTTTCTACAAATCCAAAGAGGTATGCGATGCATCGACATCCAAATTCGTTTGGGATTCATATTTCTTGGAATTTAGTTGGAAGGAAAGTCCTCACAAATCAAAAATGGTGATAAAATGTTGTATATGGTAAGTAACACGATGACATCACCCTTTTCAACAAATTTGTATTATCTCAAAGTTGTTCTCCAAATGAAATTATTGGAAAAAAAAATTGCAACAAGAAAAATAATTGAGTGACAAAGTGCATCCTATATTGACCAATTGGCCAAATTATGAATCAATGTTTTTAGTGTTTAATCGTAAAATATTTGTAAAAATTTGATATTATTGTCTTACAACTTGTAGATAATTTATATTAACATGTGTAAGATTGTTTATTACTATTTATAAGAATACAACATTTGAACATAATTAGAAAGGAACTATTGAAAAATTACCACCGCTTGAAGATTTGTTTGACCAGAAAGGTGGCTATAAAATTTATAGCCTAATTTCATTTTGTGTAGTTTTGATAGTAACACTACATGAAGTAAAATCCAATTACTAAATTTAATAATATGCATCTTATTTAGGGTAAGTGCACCAATGGGGGCAAAAGGGGTCTTCGGTGGATGCATTTTTACGAAAAAAAACTTCAACTTGTACGGATTTTTGAAATAGTTACACTCAAAATTGGAAGATGTACGAATATGAATCGTAGCATTTTGAGTCTAGTTTCTAAGCTACTAAATTTTATTGAAAACGGATAAGTTTAAGTGGGTCAAACAACTAAAATACCAACAAATGCTCATGTTTTTGTTAAAAAAACATAATAGAGTGACTTTCGTGCCCCCACCATTTTTTGAGCACCATTTAGTATTTTTGAAAACCCTTCAGTAAAAAGATAGCTAGGAGCATCTAGTTTGGGCTCCATTTTTATATTTTTTTAGTGAATATTTTTTTATTTATGATTTTTCTAGTACAAAAATTTTATGTTTTGAAAAATAACGGAGCTCCGACCGTGCCCCCTAACTACCTCAAAAAATATCAAAAATTAGATTTTTTTTTTGAATATGTATAGAATTATGCCTAGTTTGGGCTAGTATATTTTTTTAAATTTCGATCACCCAAAAAAAAGATACACCATGAAAGATAGACATATTTACACTTCAAAAATAGCTATAAAAAGGCATAGTTAGAAAATAAATAATATGAAAACCTTATATTAGTCAGAAAATTTGAAAAATTATATTTTTAGAAAGAAGAGACTCTGTTCTACGTCGTGGTATAATTTTTTTAAAATGGATCGATTGTTTTATTTTGATTTATTATAGAGGAAGTGTCATTTTTACATTTTCTTGTAAAAACTCGTTGTTTCTTGTGTTTGTGCAGGTCCATGCCTCAAGCTTGGGGATCCAAACCAGATCCCAAGCCTTGAGGCATGGCTTGGGAAAAGAAAACCAAAAACATGTACGCGTTACATAATGCATACATGTTACGTAATGCGTACATGTTCTGTGTAGTATAAACATAATGCGTACGTGTTATATAACGCATACGCGTTACGTGCAGAAGTATAAACATAACGCATACGCGTTACATAATGCGTGCGCATTCTGTAGTATAAGCATTATGTATGCTTTTGACATGCTTCTATTTACATAAGAAATTAGGGCCACTCTGCACCTTATGGAATTAGTCTCACACTCCATGAGTCATGGTTTAGGAGATAGTTTTTAAAGTATAATTTGATCGATATAGGTAATTTTTCAGATTTCAAAGACTCAACTAAATCTTTTAGCATTTAACTTCTACAATCGAAACCCTAAACCATAGGCCATAAACCTAAACACTAAATTGTAAACCTTGAGCCCTAAACCCTAAACCTTTAACCATGATCCCTAGACCCTAAAACCTAAACCCTAAACCCTAAACCCTAAACCTTAAACATTCAGCCCTTACCCGTGAGCCCTAAACCCTAAGCCTTAAGCCATAAACCTTAAGCCATAAACCCTAAACCCTAAACCCTAAACCATGAACCATGAGCCCTAAATGCTAAACCCTAAACCCTGAACCGTAAAAACTAAATCCTAAACCCTAAACCCTGACCCCTAAACCCTAAACCTTAAACATGAATCCTAAACCCTAAACCCTAAGCCTTGAACCCTACACCCTTATCCCTGAGCCCTAAAATCTAAACCCTAAAACCTAGACCATATACCCTAAGCCCTAAACCCTAAACCTTAAACCCTAAACCCTAAACCCTAAACCCCAGAGCCCTAAACCATAAACCCTAAACCTTAATCCCTAAACATTAAATCCTAAACCCTAAACCCTGAACCATAAACCCTAAAACCTGAACCGTAAACCATAAACCCTTATCCCTAAACACTAAATCCTTAACCCAAAACCCAAAACCCAAAACCCAAAACCCTAAATCCTTAACCTCGATCCATAAACCCTAACCATAAACACTAAACCCTAAACCCTAAATCTAAAACCTAAATCCTAAACACGGGGTTCACCTAGTAAAAGTATGGTATAGCACGTGCGTTCGGAGGGTATTAAAGAATACCCTTGATTTTAATTTTTACCTCTACTTATTTAATTGATAATACCCCCTCCCGTTATATTATTAAAAAAAAAATACCCCCTATTTTTTCCATGTACCTCACTTACCCATTTTTCCATTACAATTTTATTTACCCCTTGTTATCTCTACCCCTATATGTCAAATAAAATATATATCATCTTTCTCACTCACATATTAGTTTTATAATACATCTTTTCTATAGAAAGTGGGTTTGAAGACATTCAAGACCTATTACCAATTACCTTAATGTTATTCTTTAATAATTTATCGTTTTTCAAGTAATTAAGATGGTGAAACAATATTATTTAAGATGAAAATAATACTCAATCTTAGTTACTAAAAAAATCGGATGTTCCCTTTGCATCTCAATATTTCCTAATTAATAATCTTCTAATTGATATTTTCTTAGTCAATAAGAGACTATAATTTAATTTTGTGACCACACTCCTCTTGCACTTTTTGAGTCTTTCAAATAGACCACAGTAAATAAATTGGGAAGATTATCAAGTATAATTGCTTAGATAAATCTATTTTTATATTAGCACTTATCAAGTATTAGTCATGGACTCTTTATTATTATATGTCTATATAAATACCCAATTTTTTAAAATAAAATAATAATTTCAATGGATGTAAACTCATTTACACAAAGCATTGAATTTAATTTAATACATGAAATTAGAATGAATGAGGATAATGATAATGATTTCAAAGTCATTGTTGAATTCATCATAAAAGAAAACTTCAAATGAGATATATTACATGCAACACAACTAACTAAATTGAAATATGGCTTAGCAAAAGTAAGGGAGCAATTAAAATAAATCAAGTTCCGTGAAGAATTTATCCATTGCCATAAACAAAATGAACTAGTTCATATCATGACAATTTGACGTAACATGCCCAAAAAAGGAATCTTGAGATTCCAAAAAATAAGCTTAATGTTCTTTTCATTAGTTCAAAATATTTATAAATTCATACAATTAGATAAATAAATGTTTTCTCAATAAGTGGATCAATATTAGTTCACAAAAACTATCACTATTGAGTTTGAATTTACATCTATTGCCTCTTAGAATTATTTTACAATGGAATCTTTATTTGGAATGTATGTGTTCTTAATGATTAATGGTTCATTAGAGACAATCTCTTAGCAGCATGAATGGACTCTTATTGTCTTTTGGAATATTGTTAACGTTGAGAAAGTCTTTATTGGAAATAGTAGTTAGTGAGCCTCCCTCTAGCACTCATAGTCTTGAGATGATTATGGTAACCAATAGAGTTTCCTCTGCAATTAAAACATCTTCCCAACTTTGGTTGCATAACCTTTAATAAGTTTTGAATCCTGTGAATCCATGTAGTTGTATTATTTTGAGCTTGTGTTGAATTCAAAATTGCATATATGTAAACAACTGCACATGGGAAATTGTATTTATTAAAAAAAAGATAGTAAACTTAAACATACATTGAAGAGAAACTTTTAGTGTTCAACATTGTTGTGTGTTTTGCAACAACAAACAGGGGTCCAAACAGATCACCCTTGGACTGGTGCAAGTGAATGAAGATAACATCAGATGCAACATTTTAGGAATGGTACATGGAAATCCCAACATTGAGGAAGAAATGGTGGCCATACTTCAGATTGCATTGGATTGTGCCCTTGAGGAAATAGATGAAAGGCCTACTACACAGTTGTACTATACAGGTAAAACATGAGGTTTATAATTGCTTCATATGCCATAAAATTATTATACAACTATACTATACAGGTAGGGGGATCACTACACAACTGCATATATAGGTACTATCGCTGCATATACATCTACATATACAGGTATACAACTGCATATACAGGTATTGTCGCTGCATACACCGCTGTATATACAAGTACACAGCTACATATATAGGGGGATCTAAGGAGCTTAGTATAAAGACAACAATGCTATATAGATAAGATGTTACAATTTCCCACTAAATTGTTATATCTAATAGAATTTTACTTTCAAGGCTGAGTTATAAAAACCTTATTTGAAACAGGTTATCACAAACTTAACACATAAAAGTATTCAAGGTATGTTCAAACATGAATACGTGGAAAAATGATGCTTCTTTGTTAACACAGTTCACCCAAATAGAACTGAGGCTTACTATCCATGGAGACAACAGTCAATTTAGGAAGCATAACAAGATCATGTAACGGCTTATCAAATGTAACTGAGTTATTATAGGGGTCTGATACAACTGATTGCATTCTCCTCTCAAATCAAGTTTAGAACAAGTATGAATTATTCAAACACTCTTTGGATGTCAATGTCACACATTTGGACAACTCAAGAAGAGATACTTCAAAGCAATGTTCTTTTCATATATAATTCAGGTAATTTGATAGAAGTACATAATGACTACATCCAACTGAGTCTAATGAAAAAATCATCATGTTTTTGGAAACATCTGAAATTACACAAGATCTCAAAAAGAATAACACTAAAACACAATATTCAACAATACATCATGTTGCAACAGAAATCTGAAAACACAAAGTTTAGGAGACTTATTCCATCTCTTTTCCATGTTCAAAGACTCATACAAAACCATGATGAATAAGGCCGTCTATAACATGATCAAGTCACCTTCAAGCTGAAAATAACAACATAGTACAACAAGCTGAGGGAAGACTGTATATAACAAATTCCACTTCCTTTCCAATATGAAACCCAAAAACTTGATAGATTACAGAAGTGCACTGAGCTTACTTCTTACAGTCTACGTTGCTTAATAGCTACAGCATTGCATAGATGTTTCCCACAAAAGTGTACTATCTTAATCATGCCTGCCAACCACAGAAAACAACTATTTTTATTCTTCAAAGCAATGGAAAATATACAAAGATTGCAGTGATTATTGGAATACCTAGTGATTTCTTACTTACTTTTAGAAAAGAAGACATGCAGAAGTACGAATAAAATTTATATTGAAAATTTTAATGAAGTATTGCCCCAAAATACCAGAAGCTAAGCCTCCAACATGCCTGGAAAAGGAAGAAAACAAACTGGCAAAAGGATAAACCCACTACAGCTTATTCCACAAGATCAACAGAAAGATCAGTAGAAAAATCACCATACACTGGAAATTGCAATTAAAAAACTAAAGAGCTTGATTGAGGCAGAAAAGCTTACTCACCGTTGAACCCCAAAAGCCTGAACAACTTCTTATCAATTGGAATCTTTGAACTAAGGAACAACATGATGAAATATAGTTCTAGCACCAAATGTTTAGAAACTAGGGCAAAACAACAATACAATTGGAACACAATCACTTGCAAGGCTGGATAATCACAATAATAAGAGGATATATGCGGGGGCGTGTCTTACCCTAGGCAACCTAGGCAGTTGCCTAGGGCACACAAAAGGGAGGGTGCTATATTTTATAAAAAACTTTCCACGTCGGCAGTTAGCTCGGTTAAAATTTTGTTTTAAAAAAAATGATATTAATAGTTATCTAACCGGCACGCCCACAGCCCATTCGGTGCATTCATTGTTTCACATATATAAAAACAAATCAAGGCAAGTGCCACCATATGAACTTAGTAGAAGGTCACATACTCACAGCCTACAGGTGATTCATGATCCCTTATAAGAAAACATCAGTGGCAACTAATGATACAAAATTTTATGAGAAGAATTTATTATTATTGCAAGACAATTCAATCTTAAAGAATCTATGAGGTGTTAAAGAATGGTCCTCCGTGAATCCTGAAGGGAGTGTGCACGAAGGCTGCAACGCCAACACTGTGACTGTGTGTGAAGGCAATTGAAATTCCGAATGTATTATGTTTTATATGTCAACTGTCACGTGTGGCGGACTGGCAGTGTGAATGACTAAAGTAACTTGGACCTTGGTGAATGGTGCCCATAGGCTTTCTCGGGATGCATTGCGGTGATAGTCTCAAGTCTCGCCTCAGTTTATCAGGTATTAAAAATTTAAAATCAGATCTACTAACTTAGCCCGCATTGTAGTCTGGCAATAGTATCCCTCTATTCTTCTTTTGGCAGCGGTTTTAGCTGCTCATTTCATTGTAACAACTTTTCTCAATGGAAAGAAAAGATTATAACTATTTAGAAATTAAAAAAACATGTCACAAAGGATGGTCAGTACAAGTCCTCATAATCTTTTTGTCAAATTAATCTGTTAATTCCAAATACAAACCCACCAAAGCTTTACAAACAATTGATCAGAGTGGAACACAACTAGTTACTACCTTTTAACATAAAATAAATGTTGATGACAAATACAACAATTATCACACAAATCCATAAGAGAAGTCGACGTTGGGTATCCCGAATTTATTGATTTGCTTCTGGTCTGCCTGTCTGCATATCCAGCCGAATTTCTTGATTTGCTTGTGCTTTTGGAAATTCTCCTAGAAATATTGACTTAATGCTTTTAAATATTCCATGAAATAATGATTTAATGATTCTTTTTAAGCCACTCAAAAGCCTTAAGAATGGACATTTAGAAGGCAGCCCATCTAAACTTCCTTCCCTATCATTCTGCACTTTGTTGTAGGCTCTATCATTGCCAATTTTCCATTAATGATTAATCATTATATTAGATGAAGACCAACACTAAATTCATGTTGAAAAAATTTATAATGGCCCATGGGTCTAAGTAAAGTTTAGTATTTTATTTTGAGGTGTTATTGTAGTCTGTTACAGTGTATTATGTATAAATCATACAACATGAACATCTGTATATTTATTATTCAGCTCAGAAATCTTTAAGTAACAAGTTTAGTCTTTACAAATTACAATTTACACTGCCCATTGCCATACACTAAATAGACAGGAATAATTCAAATTTTAGACTTCATTGGAGGGTGATGCATTAAGACTACTGACACAGGCCCAATAAAATTAGGATCTAACAGTCAACACACTGTCCCTGTGACAGTATGTTTGCAGCAGTTGAATGGTTTATCATGTATCTCTTGGAGAATTGGAGTTCTCATTTAGAACTTTTTGGGACTTTGATTCGATGAATTGAATAATTACTGTCCAGAGAAAAGATCATCCCAAGGGAACTGATAGCACTTTTGAAATTGAACTTAATGATTTTAGTACCTTTAATGGCTGTATTATATAGGGCTTGGAAAAAACAAAACATGGCACCTAGTCTATCAAATGAAAAGGGATATTTCCATGGAACTTGGAAATGAAGATTGATGTAAAATTTTGTCGTTGGCTTCTCTTGAAGAACAATCTGTACCATCAGAGGCTAGACAAGGATATCATAGCAAATCGATGATGTTGAATTCAATAAGTTCCTCATTAGAGCGATAACCATGAAGTTATTTATTCCAACCATGCCATTAGCTTGAGAAACAAAGAAGTGTTTTCCCACAGGTTTGATTGAAAAATGGGGAAAAATTTTCATGGTGCAATGGGATTTTCTATGATGTGCCATCGATTGGAGTTGGTATAAACATAGTGCTAGAGTTGCTTAAGATTTTACAACAAGATAGAATCTTGGGCTAGTGCAAGAGACACCCCATCTAGAAGTGCAGATAGTTGAAGGATCAGATACAATATGCAAGAGACACCCCACTTAGAACTTTGAATAGGCTTGTTTACAGGGGTTGATTGAATATGTGTTGGTGCCAACTAGGGAAGTAGGAATGTTTCAAATCTCTGAGATCATCATAAGGTTTGGTGAATGTTCTGCATGCTCTAAAGGTTGTATCTACATGTCTATTCTATGCCATTTAGGCCTGTAGAGACCTTAAAAGGTAAGTGTTGAAGGGTTAGTACAAATTGTGTTGATGCTACAGTGATCTTCCAGTGGATACAAGAGATGGGTTATATCTGTGTTATAACACTTATAATAGCATGATTGGACCATTGACTATGTTCTGAGATGGTGAATAGTGTATTGAGGTCATCTAAATCTATGTAAGTACAAGAAGAGACTATGAGGTTTGTGTGCAAGATAAGATCATCAGTCTGAGATCATATGTTCATATCAATAGATCTATTGCTTAGTGTTCTGTCAAAGAAATGTTTAATGAACCCCTTAAGGTACTCAATAACTCTTATAACCATCAAAGTCTGACTATAGGCATTGACCAAATATTAACTTATTAACTTATCAATTTGCACCTGTAGGGTCTTCGTAAGGACTTTCCACTCAATTTCAAGCATTGAAATTTATTAGAAATCATCCTACTGGTTGTCTAAAGGAGAATTAAAATGAATTAGGCAAGAATAATCCCCCAGTCTTCAGGTTTTGTTGACAGTTGTATGGGAAGATTGCAATGTACAGTGGGACAAGAATTAAGGAAGGAAGTAAGCATTCAAGTAAGGACAATAATTTGAAGGCCTTATAGTAACATAGAAGTATGAAAATTGGAACTAACCATCTCAGTACTCTCCTCTCACTGTTCAAGAAAATTTGGAAGCTTTACCTATTATCTAACTCTCACTGTTCATGACAGTGTTGGTAAAGGTCAACTAAGAGAGGGAGTTGGAGAGAGAGAGGGTTTTGGAGTTAGCCCACTTCCAAAGTGAATCAATCCTTGAAAATACTACTGAAGCTCTACAATACTGTGGGAAAGGTGAATTGCTCATGTATGATTCTCAGTAATTGTGCACAAGTTTAAGACTTAAGTGCATTGTATTCATGTAATGGTTGTATGTATTTGGGAAAATCTATAGTTCAAAGAGAGTGAGTATCAATCATTGTTTCTTATACTGTCCAGTAGGGTTATAAAAGACTACAATTTCTTGATTACAAATTCTGAGTTGTGTCTTGAATCAGGCTTTAGAAACCTATAGTGGTTGAAAGGTGATAAAATCAGTGTTGTGTCGTGTATCATAAGGTGAGTGAACGTTTTGTGGAACCCCACCAATTTGAATTTGAGCCAACAAGAGCCTAGGGTTTTGTCTTCATCTACAGTTCTTGAAAAGGCAGGGTTGACTGTGTTTCCAGTTGTAACGTTCGAAGGGAGGCTCATTATTAAGATTTAAAATTTTGGAAGGTTGAAGGATGTCTGGATAGAACCTTAGAAACTAACAGTAGGCTTCAAAACATTTTGGATCCCAAGATTTTTGTCATTTTTCTCCTTTCGGGCAGGTCTGAGACTGTGAAACCCTGAGTTAGGGCATCAAGGAGAAAACTGGATATTGCACTCAAATTAACCGGTGAAAAATCACAAAAATTGGAGAGAATAAAGATTGGAATGTGCTTTATTTGTTTTTGAAATTTTTAGATCATTTTAAGACCATACAGTATGGTATTTTGCTGATAGAGTTGTTCTAGACTGTGTTGACAGGGTAACAAAAGGACTGTTAAGAAATTGGAAGGTCAATTGGTGGAATTGGAACCTGAAATCTTTAGAGATTGTCCAAGAACCTATTGGAGACTAGAATCAAGCCTTCTATGACTAAAATTCATCTTGAAATCAGAAGTATGCGGTGCATAGCAGTGGTAAGCCTACTAGCCTAAGGTATATTACAAGCAATTAAGGTAAGAGTGAACCTTGGAGATCTACTTGATCATTTGGGCTATACCACGATTCCACTAAGTCGTAGTTTTCCAGTCTAAAATTCACTATAATCACAAAATTACAGAGTTTAGACTTCTTACTCATCACTGTAATGACAACATGGACTTGCAGATCCTAAGACCACTGTAGATTCTCCTTGAACAGGGTACATTTATAAGCTTCTTGCTTTGTAATCACTCTTCATACCACTTCTCCAATCTTGGAACTTCCTAGACAGTCATAAAGGCAACTTAATCCATTTACCTCCCTGTGCATGCATATTATTGGTGTTGCTTATGCTTTTAACCATATTACCCAACTTAGATTGCCCTTATTTCTTTCCCAAAACCTGCACAGTCATCGCTAAATCACCAAACTACAGATTTGTCTAATCAATAGAGTAACTTTCATCATATTTCTTGTAGTTTCATCACCCAAAGACCAACCTTGTCATTCTATAATTGTTATCATAAAAATATTATTGTTTTGGCATTAGTCCAGCCATACACTTTATAAGAAACACAAGAAGATACATGAACATTGTCATTCTTAATTCTCGTCAATATTTACAAGAAGTCCAACCTATAATTACAAGAAACCTGTTATGACATTGCTTCCATTCCCAAAACCTGTTATTCCTCTTGCAAAGCACACTCAAAGAAAATGTTGCAGCTGGCATAGCTTCTCAGCGTGGAAGATTATCATCTGTTTCTTTGTTTGGGAGGATGGCTCAAGTAAGATACGATTATTTGAATATAGTATTTTATCTGATATTCTTATTGAAGATCTCTTGCACCCGGTATGGTTATTTAAATCATTAGACTTTTAAATATCTAATAAATTGTATCCAGGGATTCCGATCATCCCAATCTAGCATGGGTATTTCTAGAGGAAATGGTGGGATAATTGGAAGGCTGGATGTTTTACGTCAAGTGGAAGCTAAGTACCCAACATTTCTTTTCAAGCAACAATTTACAGCTTATGTAGAAAAACTTTATGGCATGATTCGTGATAATCTGAAGAAGGAAATATCTCCTTTACTAATCTTGTGCATACAGGTATACTGTTTGACACATTAGTTTCTCATTTTACCATTTCAAGATGAACTATGATTTTTATCCTACCATAATCACAACAAAATTTTACTTATCAGGCGC
Organism: Taxus wallichiana var. yunnanensis; assembly: GCA_018340775.1. NCBI lineage: Eukaryota > Viridiplantae > Streptophyta > Pinopsida > Cupressales > Taxaceae > Taxus > Taxus wallichiana. The sequence goes on along the minus strand of CM031239.1, from coordinate 561,877,288 downwards.
CAAGAATAGTAAGAGCTCGTTTGATTAGAGGGTCTTCTTGATCTCTGCAAGCAAATACAACAGTAAAACAAGCACTAAGCAGCCACTGACAAAGCATTTTCAAAAGCCTAAGTAGTGTCCTCCAAACGTTGCGGTCCAATTATGTGAGTGCAATTTTAATTTTATTTTCAGCTAAAAAACCAAGATAGGGAATTGAAGCCCACCTTGGGACTTTAAGAAAGCACGAATGATTTGGGCTGGCTGTTAACTTTTCTCTATTGCAGGTACCTCCAGTTCTGGTGATATAGAAAGTAGGACAGATTTGGAATTCAGGTTTGGTTATCCTATGTTCATCATTCCTTAAGCTGAATCTAACTCCTCAAAAATAAATATCTATATAACAACCAATATCTCCTTGATATGCCTACACAGATTCCATTATGCACACTTACAAATTTCTTTCAAGACAATCTAGTTATTAACTTACAAAGATTTTCAACCCTTAGATAGTTTAATATCCTTATATTATTTCTTCTTTGCTCCAAGTCTTGCACAGAGATAACACATATGCATTCAGACCATTATTTGCAGAAGTACAAACCTTTATGTAATAAGAAATACATTCTCATATGGTTGTATCATGGATTTCTTACTTACTTTTAGATAAAATCACGTATCAAATAACTATATTACGAGTTTCAGATATTTCTGTAGGTTCAAGGAGAGGGAGGATGTTTGCACTAACCTGTAAAATCTAAAATTGCATCGTTGTCAAATGGTCTCATCAAGCACCATTTTCACTGCAGCACATGCCAAAAAATATAAAATTAATATTATGGGGGTTACAAATGAATTGATAAATCATAAAAAAAGAAAATTAACAAAGATTTTAAAATAATCTATAAAAAATATTGTATCTACTATTTTTTTCTCCATGTATAGCTTTAAAAGTATCGTATCTGCTGTTTTTTTCTCTATGTATTGAACAACAAAAAAAAGTTGAGTGGGAAAAATAGACCCATGTCAAACAAACCCACCAACCAGGTTAAGCGCTCTTAAAAACCCAAAGTAGAACATGGAGAGTGACACATACTAAACAGCCTTTCAGACCTCTCATTTTCCTTGCATGATAATACAAGCACTTTATTTGAGATCTAAAGGAGTTAAACCATGCTAAAACCCAAGTTAAAGTTGTAAATTTAGCAGTAATTGGATAGTTGCAGCGAGTACAGAAGTCAGATTTCTGATTTACTAGCAACGGTAAAGTATGGTTCTCTACTCTCATAATTAAATAAACATAATGTTATGGAGAACTATGCTAAACAGAGATATGGCTAATAGCTGTCCTAAAATCAGTACCATTATGGGTTAAATCAGAAACATATGAATTGTATAGCTTTAAAAGTATCGTATCTGCTGTTTTTTCTCCATGTATTGAACAACAAAAAAAAGTTGAGTGGGAAAAATAGACCCATGTCAAACAAACCCACCAACCGGGTTAAGCGCTCTTCAAAACCCAAAGTAGAACATGGAGAGTGACACATACTAAACAACCTTTCAGACCTCTCATTTTCCTTGCATGATAATACAAGCACTTTATTTGAGATCTAAAGGAGTTAAACCATGCTAAAACCCAAGTTAACGTTGTAAATTTAGCAGTAATTGGATAGTTGCAGCGAGTACAAAAGTCAGATTTCTGATTTACTAGCAACGGTAAAGTATGGTTCTCTACTCTCATAATTAAATAAACATAATGTTATGGAGAACTATGCTAAACAGAGATATGGCTAATAGTTGTCCTAAAATCAGTACCATTATGGGTTAAATCAGAAACATATGAATTGTATAGCTTTAAAAGTATCGTATCTACTGTTTTTTTCTCCATGTATTGAACAACAAAAAAAAGTTGAGTGGGAAAAATAGACCCATGTCAAACAAACCCACCAACCAGGTTAAGCGCTCTTCAAAACCCAAAGTAGAACATGGAGAGTGACACATACTAAACAACCTTTCAGACCTCTCATTTTCCTTGCATGATAATACAAGCACTTTATTTGAGATCTAAAGGAGTTAAACCATGCTAAAACCCAAGTTAACGTTGTAAATTTAAGCAAGAATTGGATAGTTGCAGCAGTACGAATTAGATTTCTGATTTACTAGCAACGGTAAAGTATGGTTCTTTACTCTCATAATTAAATAAACAAAAAGTTATGGAGAACTATGCTAAATAGAGATATGGCTAATAGCTGTCCTAAAATCAAAAATACCATTATGGGTTAAATCAAACATATGAATTGTATAGCTTTAAAAGTATCATATCTGCTGTTTTTTTCTCCATGTATTGAACAACAAAAAAAAGTTGAGTGGGAAAAATAGACCCATGTCAAACAAACCCACCAACCGGGTTAAGCGCTCTTCAAAACCCAAAGTAGAACATGGAGAGTGACACATACTAAACAACCTTTCAGACCTCTCATTTTCCTTGCATGATAATACAAGCACTTACTTTTACTTTTAGATAAAATCACGTATCAAATAACTATATTACGAGTTTTAGATATTTCTGTAGGTTCAAGGAGAGTGAGGATGTTTGCACTAACCTGTAAAATCTAAAATTGCATCATTTTCGAGATGGTATCATCAAGCACCATTTTCATTAATATCCGAACCTTTCACTGCAGCACATACCAAAAAATATAAAATTAATGCTATAGGGTTACAAATGAATCGATAAATTATAAAAATGAAAATTAACAAAGATTTGTAAATCATCTATAATAAAAATAAATTCAAAGAAGGAAGACAAAATGATTTTAAAACTACACCTTGTTTAAGTTTTTTGTGAAATTTTCAAAAGTAATGTAATCACTATCTTCTAATTTGTAGGTATTGCTCCTAGAATCATATGATAAGTTGGCAGCCGCGATGATAGATTCAAGTTGTACAAAAAGATGGTCTGTAGAATCATACTTGTATATGTGTTTCCCCTTTATTTTATTGTACCAACAAAGTTGAAGTTCAATTCCTTCTTGTCTATCCAAAAGATCAATGTCATTATGGTAATCAAACACTTTATTACCATCTTTTTTCCATATTCTTTGAACCCTCCCAATGTACCATGTTCCGCATGAAACACCGTGATTTGTACTTCGAGAAACCCCTTTTCTTGTAGTCCGTTCAGCTATGGGTATAGAATCAATGTCAAACAAAACCCCACAATCTGACCCAATGCCAAAGCTAACTGAAACACCCTTTCTTGGTGCTCTCTCATCTCGTCTAAAGTACACCCCATTTCTCACTTTGGTCAGCCTATCCTTGGATAATGTTGGATTTCCATTCAATTGACTAACCAAACATGATTTATACATATCCTTACCATCGAGATCAACAACTGGTTTAATGGTTGCACTTTCATTATCCTCAATGGAATCTAATATTTCATCCAACTCATGCCTCCACTCACTTTCCATTGTTTGAAATTCACTTCCATCAACTACCATCAATGATGAAGGTTGGAATATAGAGATAGAATGCTCTGGAAGAGAGTCATGAAGTACTTCATCCACAACTTGAAATTTTGGATAATTTTGATCCTCTTTCCATGGTTTAAGCCACCAAGAAGATTGAGTGTTATTAATGGGTTTCATGCCAAGACTTGATAAAATGCCTTGTGCATCATTCAATCCTTTTTTAGAGCTTCTATAATTTTATCATCAGTTGATATTGTATCATATTGTGACAACACAATAGGGTTATACTTCATGTTTTGATGCAATTTACTCCATATGTTTTCTTGCTTCTTATGAGATTTATTAAAATGAAGTCCTTGGGAACTTGCTTCTTCTTCAACAACCCTATTAAGAGTTCCAACAGTGTGAAGTAAATCAGTGAAATCGTAGGACCTTTCTACTCCAACCATGCCACCAACTTTGCTAAAGAAGTTTTCACATACATCTGAACCAGTTAGGTGCAATACACATGGTAAGTGTGGGTAGTGATCCCGAAACAATTTCATCAATAAAACTACAAAATGGCAAGAAATCTGCACATCAAGATATGCCTCTTTGCTGATAAAATTAATGCTAACATCTGTTTGGGACTGATTTTGTACCCAACACAGCCATAATATAAAGAAATGATGAACTCTTGATGCATTCCACACTCTTTCCCAAAGAGTCAGAGTATTAGACAAAAAAATGTCAATGTAATCAGCAACAATTGATAAATAAATCTCTGTACCTAATGTCCTCTCTGTCCTGCCACTTATTGTACTTCTCATATCTTTCAAACAATTTTGAACATGCCTTGAAGCAATGCGTTGTGCTGAAGCCCAATTTTGTCGATCTATCCTCTCTATATCTTCAACTTTCAACTTGTGATCATCCACTTTAAAATTATTATAAACCATTCGAACATGATTAAAACTAATCAACTCTTTTCCAACTATCAAATCCCGTCGACCACTAAATAAAGGATTCACTAACTTTTTTCCATTATGGATGTAATCTTGATCATGAAGTCCTGTTACTTTTTTATCAATATATGAACCTGTTAGCCTCCATCCTTCCCATGGAATTTGATATCTGATCCCATTGTTGAAGAATAATCCCTTAACATAAGATGTCTTCTTCTACTATCTCCATCTGAGGAATGGCCAATAATAGGTCCTAAATACATTTCTACATGTTTCTTCCACATCACTTCTATTGTTTTCCATTGTTGATGAACAAAATCTGCATTGAACCTATTGCATGTTGGATGAAGAACCACAACCAAACGAGGAAGCATATCATGTAAGGGGTTTGCAATAATAACACGTGCATAGTGTCCAATCACATTGTTCTTAAAAGCATCTGTAATATTTTCATATCCTACTAGCTCCTTCGCCAACCGTCACTAAGAAATGTGATTGACATTGGTGTTCTTCTTTATTTCCACAAAAACCCACCAACGTATCACTTTTTGCAACCCACCTGATATATTTTTTCACAACTGTTTCATCTTCAGCAAGGCATACAGGAATTGGGCCTTCTATCCCATGCTTGGACTTATAACTAGCATAAATATTTCCTATTGCCTTAAAAATGTATTCATGTTCCCCTGGAATGTATGTTAATGATTTTCGAACTTGCCTTAGAGTTGTAGATATTGAAGGACCATCTAGATTCAAGCTAAGAAAGCTATGCAATCTAGGACCTCCCCATAGCTTAATCATCTCGTAAATAGATTTGGTGGATTTACTATACCTTTTTCCTTCCTTAGAATGCACAATATTGTGAAAGATATCCTGTACAAATTCCCAAACTACATCCTTACCCTGTAATTTTCCTTTTTTATGTGCCTCACACACATCTTTGCAAAATCGATATACATCTTTCCTTTCTATAGATTCAAATAACTTTTCCTTTAGGGATCTAATTCTAATAGATAATGAAGCAACAATTGTCCTCTCCCACCAAAGAGCACGCATTGTTATTCTTAGGCTTGTATTAGCATCTCGTGAAACTCTTTTGAGTTCACTTTGAGTCAAAAAGTCTAATCTTCTCCCTCTTCCTGTATCTCTCCCATGTCTTTTAGTGGAGCTTATCATTTCACGATATAAACGCATCCTGAAGTCATCACAATTGGGAACCAACTTACAAAATGTACATGTCAATGAATCAAAGGGGAATCCTGACTCAGAGACCCTTTTACAATGAATATGCCTATAAGTTCCATTGATACTACATTCAATGCCATTATAACATATTGATCTCTTGGTATGCTTCTCAATGGCCCAAAATTTCCCATCCTTTGATCATCCATTAAGATCTTAGTGTCTAATCGCTTCCCATTTCTATAAATATATGGTTCCCAAAACCCCCAACATAGAAGTAATATGTGAGATCCATGAGCTGTAAAAAGGAAATATATAATTAAAAATACTATTAAGTAATAATACATTAGAGAAAGTGATAATCCAATAATAATTACAAGTTATGCAACGTACCTGCATGTGAAACTCTTGTGCTTGTAGAAGCTTCTTGCACTATTGGTTGTGATGATGGGACCAAAAACCTATTCAAACTTTGTTGGGACTTATCAATGGTAGGCTTCTTGGGTCTACCAACTGTGCCACTCCTCAACTCAACTGTAGAAGTCTTATTTGTAGTAAGTGTGTGCTTCTTTGATTTCATGTGCTCATTTATAGATGAGGCAATACTACCACTAGCAGGAACTAAAGAAAACCATTTATTGCAGCGTGTACACTCCACTTTGACTTTTCTCTTGTCTGCATATTCTCCAAGTGTTGCTTCCACCACCTTGAACAAATCTGAATCTTGTGTCTTGTTAAGATCGTGTAGAATTTTGATTGCATGTTCAATCTCGATCGATCTCCAGACACCTTTTTTGGTGTTATTTGGTTGCATGATGGACTTTCACTATTTCCAATTGTTGTAATTTTATGTTGATGCTTTTCAGATTTCATATGAGAATTCTTGTAGTTACGGATAGTTTGACTTGCTGATGATATATCCCCTGATCCATAATCAATTCCACAAGCCCCACAATGAAGTTTTATTTCAGGTTTTCCCTCTTTTAAACATTTTTCAAACTAAGCTTCTCGAGGACAAACTTTTCCTTTAATTCATTCAGTTTGTCTTCCCATTTTTTCAATAAATTGATATCAAAAACTACAACCTGCTCTACTGATTCGGAACTTTCAACAAATTTTGATTGTTTTTGCATGGGCTCATTCACATTCTCAAAATTTTCAGCAGATCTTGATTGTATAAACATGGAATCCATCACATTCTCTCCAACAGTTGCAAATTTTTCTACCATCTCGCTTATATTGTTTTCAGTTGTACCAATATCCAAAGTTTCAAGTTTCCTCTTGATGCCTATAGTTGATGAAGAAACTTTCCAATTTTTCTCTTGCTTTGGGTTTAATGAATGCCCTTTACTATTAACAAACTCAAATGGATATTCAACAACATCATCTTTCACCATTTCATGATGAACAATAGAAAATGTAGAATCCCTCGGACATCTAACTATACCAATGACATGATTCCCTTCACCAGTTACAATATCAATATCCAAATCATCCCCTGGATCCATCTGTAATTCCATCAATATGTATCATATTAGTACAATAAAATTATTTGAATCTAAAAAACAAATAATAAAAATTATTAAAAAAATAATACTATTGGTCACGAGTGATTTATTAGTATCTAACGACCTTCTTAAAATATTTTAAATGAAATGCAAGAGTATGTTTCAAAACACGCTTTGTCAAAAATGGATAGAACATGTGGCTTACATGCAATATCAATAAAGAGAACATGAGTTCAAGAATATCTAAATGAGAAATGAAAGCAATTACTAAATTGATCTTACATGTGGCCAATGACTAAGAGCTAAAAATGAAAATAGAAAACCTATTGTCGATACAGTTCATAAACTCTAGAAAGAACATTGATTTCCGTCTACTGCAGGAAGTAAAAGAGACTGGGGTGGCCCTTGAGTTTGCACTTAAATTCATATGGCCTGGTGTCAGATATATCTATACCAGCCATGAAAAGGTAGGGGATATGTCTTTACCAACCATGAGATGCCTTAAATATGAATAGACCACATAACGCATGAAACATATAAATTTGAAAATAAATTGTTTAAATATGAAAAGGTTGATATTCTGATTTCAATTTTGCTGCATGTTATTCCAGGTGAATCAGATTGGCACAGTGACCAAATCCATCCAAGCAGCTCTTAATTCTAAAGATGTTGGTTGGGGTGTTATGGTTAGCCATCAAAGTGGAGAGACCGAGGACAATTTCATTGCAGATCTGGTTGTTGGTTTAGCTAGTGGAAATATTTTGGCAATATTTTAACTCTGACTCATGATGACAACTTACAAAATTACTATTAAAAAATAATAAAATAACCTATATGACTTTGAATCATTTATAATAAATGATTTATTTCGATAATAACAAAACTTAAATGAAAAAATACAATTACAAATTAGATTTTACAAATGAAATTATACCTTTTAGCACATAACTTTTACAATTGGATTTGACATACACATGTTGGATACTATGACTTATATACTTAAATAACCTAAACAAACTTATTTGGATAATACCACAAGAATTGACATTTTATCGTTAAACCTATTCAACATAATAAGCAATACATCTAAAATTATTTTGCCTAAAATACTTATTGACATATAAAGACTGGAATATTATAACACTAACTTAAATCATGACTTTTCCATAATTGTGGAAATCAAGCCAAAGACTATCTTGGCGTGGACTGCCCTTTCTCACTTTTGAATAGAAAGTCGTGTGACAATTAGATATACACAACAGATCTTGACATCAATTTACATGGATGGTGAGGTCTCCACGTGGAGTGTAAATACTGTTGCAGGAAAATGGCAGTGATATTTGATGACAAAACGTTGCAAGGGAGTCTCGATGCAATGACGGTTGAGTGGTGATTCTGAACTGAACAATCAACACGAAATGATGGATGCTCTGTTCTTTGAATCAATGATCCAACGTAGAGGTGGGTTGTGATGCAATAAATTGAGCTTAGGAACATACAAACATGTTGTCGGCATTGAATGGCCAAGGATCCTGGAGATCTGAGCAAGCTGAGAATCACAACCAATCAAATTCGCACTGAAGCAAACAATTTCAGTCGTCCTCTTCAATTCAGACAAGCTCTCACTCTTAATGAAAACTGGTGACTTGAAGTATAAACGTGGTATTTTTGAGTATTCTACATATGCATCATTGAATGTGGATAGGGATTTGAGTTGAAATACTTGAAATCATATGGCTCAAAACAATGCATGGCAGGAGTAAACTGTAGCAGTAAGATTTATTCTTTTGTGTAGATTGTGATTGAGAGAAAACTCAAACAAAACAGACCTCAATCCACAATGAATGTCACTGCATACAATATAGAACTAATGAATTTATATTTGAACTCTATGTATTGAATATCTTGAGGTGAAGAAGTTCCTGCATATTTTGTTAGAAAGAAATATTCAGTGATTAAAATGAATTGATGTTGGCCATCTATTGGAATATGGGTAGGAAGAGCTGAAGCATTAAAGCTTGTCATTGGAAGGTGGCCAGAAATTGCCACTCAATTGGTCTCTCATTGACATATATAATTCCCATTATCTGTTGTGAAGGATTGGTGTTGTCTTAAACATGAAGGAACGACAAGAAATTATACTTATTTCAGAATATGATGATGTCCATGCTATAAATGAAAAATATGAACGGACCTCCTTTTCCCATGTATTAGAGCTAGACTCTTCAGTGTCTCCTCCAGAAAGGATTCTTTTAGGATCAACCAAAAGGATGTCCGATGCTAATTGTTGTGAAGGCCGAAATTTGCAAAGGAAGACTCGGAATGTGAGAGATGATCAACGGCACAAAATAATTACTTGTGATACAAAAAGACTTATTGCAGCTTCACAAAGCCTGATATTTTCAAGGTGATTGGTATTGTTTCTGACAAGCAGAACTTGATCTTTGTTGAAAAGATACAGGTTCCTGAGGATCAAATTTTTTCCTATGTAATAAGCTTGTTCCAGATGGTGCTGCTATCACGGGTCAACACTCAGAGACTAAGATCAACTTCACTGCATTGAATGAGCATTGTCTGCCTGTAGTGGGATTCTATGGAGATAAGAGGATGATGGTAGAAATATTTCAGAATAAAGGTCTGATAAAAGATGTGGTTCTTTCCAACTTACAAGATGGGAAGTTTGAGTCTGGACTTTATGTACAGGTCCTAGAGAAAATGCTTGTGATATTCTACTGGCATGAATGCGAGCATCTCAAGAATGCATCTCGAAAGGATGTGTCATGCAATTTTATTCGATACTTGGTTGAGCTCTGTGATAGCATACATGTTTGTGTTCGAGGGAAACCCCAGTTTGGAGCCTTAGCTACTGTTGCTACAACTGTAGCCTTGAAAAGGAAAAGAACAAAGAGGCTTCAGATTAATCATTTGAAATTTTGAAGAACACTGAGGATGGTTGCAATCTTTCTAATGGATTTAGTGTACAAAGAAACAGAGACATACAGATCCTACCACCTACAACTGTATCTACGGTAAGTGACAACTATATCTTCTCCGAAGGGTTTTATCGTTGTGTTCTTCTGACAAGAGACTACAATGTTTGAAGAGATCTCTTCATCGCTGTCAAAAGGGGCAATCTGAAGATCCTTCGAGATTTACACAGTCAGAATGCAATTGGGAGCTATATTACCCAGGTTACATTTGAGGGGAACACAGTCCTCCACATTACTGCAAGGGAAGGCCATGTGGAGCTCGTTAAATGGATTCTTCATAACGCTAAGAGCCTAAGTGGCCTTCCCTATTGACTGGGGCTCGTAATTCTGATAAGAATACGCCATTACACGAGGCTGCCAAGAAGGGTAATCAAGAGGTAGTCAGGATTCTTCTTAAACACAACAAGTATGTTGTGCACAGGCACAATCAGTTTGGAGAGACGCCATTGATAATAGATTCAGAGCATGGTCACGTGGATTCAGCCAAGCTGTTGTTAGCGGCCACGCCGTTGTTTCTAGTTTTCTGGCCCAGGGAGAACCGTCAAACATGTTTGAATGCTGCAGCTTATGGAGGACATTTAGGTAAGATTTTCTGTCCTTCAGAAAATTGTGAGTGGATCTAAAAATTTGATGCTTCAAAATTCAAATCCCTCATTGTCGAGATAACAATTTCACACGTTTGGTTTTAAATAGTGCTTTTTATTTCTGTCCTGAGGTGTTTTTAATAGCATCCATGGTTGTAATAATGAGTGTTTTTAATAACAGACATGGTTGCAATAATGAGTCTATAATTGTTTTAAAAACATTCACATATACGTGGGTTGTTGGTCCCGGTGGGAGGGGGGCGCACGCTCAGAGTACTGCTTAGGCGCTCGGAACCCTTAATTCGGCCCTGAATGTTTCAAAAGCAAGCAGACGTGAGGAATTAACGACTAATTCAGAAATGCTTAAAAATTTACTAGAGAACTGGACGAAGTCATCTGATGTTGACTTCAACATGCCGAGCAACAAAGATTTCATGTGCCTTCTAAAAATTGTCCAGCCATCAGAGTATGACGATTACTGCAAGTGGAAGGAAAATCGCATTGTTCAAATGCAAGAGAACAGGAAAAAAACATCATTCTCAGAATTAGAAGGCAATCAAGAACGTGTCATTTCATGTTTTCTGAAAAATCTACCCAAGTTCTGCCCCAACATTGTTTATTTGCGGGACTCAATGTGCAAGAGAGGTGCCGGAAAGTCATGCCCGAACACTGCCAGTTTCCCTTTGGGATGTAGCACATCCAGCATTGAACAAGAGTCATATTGTTGCATAGATAAGCTGGATCAACTGCACCAGGAATTGTGTTTGGCTTTTTCAAACATGGAGAAAAATCTTAAGCCATTGTTTGTTGGGTCAGAGATCACGCTTACTGCTGGCAATAGGATTTTTAAATTTACAATTGGAAGGCCAGAGAAGCCGATAGGGCCCATAATATACAGAGAAAAAGTTGTACTTATGTTCTCAGACCCAATAGCCGGTGAAGACAAAGGAATATTCTTCCAAGAGAATCAGAAGGAAGGTTTGATATTTTCAGGAGATAGGTTATTGCTAAGGCTTTCCAGTGATGGTAAAGAGATCTGGGGACCGTGGAAGTCATGGATCATAAGAGTTCAAACATAGAAACTTGGCTGGGATCTGTGATTCCAGCAAGGTTAGTTAATCTAGAAAGAAATATTGGCTTCTTATCTTTCATACTGAAGAACGGAGATGTTCGTCAACTAAGTAAATTGAGAAATTCCATTATAGAGGATCTTTTGATTGGTCGTGACCTGTGCTCTATTGAGAGATATCTACTGAAAGAGATGCATGGTCTCTGCAAGCAATTCCGACACCAGCCCTGCACAATCCAAAAGATTACTGCAATGTCTTACGGCACCATCAGTTTGGCAGTGGAACAAGAGTAGTGCACAAGAGTAGTGGAACTCCTCTTTGGCAATTATCCCATCAATTTTCCGATCATCTCTTCTATGGGTTTACTTTATCTCAGACACTACTTTGCATGCATTCTCTTTTCTCAAAACATACTTCTTTTGCATATGAGGTAGCATATTCAGCAAGTCATCCTCTCTGGGTCCTGATGAAGGAAGCACATTTTGACATGACTGATTTCTTTTCCCAATTGACAAGACATGTTTGCACCCGAGGGTTTAGTGCTCTTATACCAGGAGAAATGGATATGATGTTTTCTTGTACTGAAAATATCATATTTGTTCAAATCTGAGGTTTGTCCCCTGACGTTTAGTCATGAGTTACTTGTAGGAAAATAATGTCTTGTATTGCTTCTAAAAAGCAGTCTCCATCTTACTTGAGTATGTTGACAAGTCTTGGCTTTGCTGCCTGTTTATTTCGTAAATAAAATTATGTATTCCTCTTCATCATTTTGTTTAGTTCTTTCTTCCTTTATGTGATTAAAGATCATTCTTAATTCTGTAGCAATTTCTGAGAGCCTTCACTTATATTACATGTTCCTCAGACTTGTCAATGGTCCTCTCAAGTGAACAATGGTTTTCAAATTTCTTCTCTGTACCTTAACAGGTTTAAGGGAAATGGAAGGGGGATCTAGGTGTTGTCATCTACTTTGATCTCATATATATCCCCTTCTCATCATGAACTGATCTTTTCCTTACATTTTATGTTTTTTGATTCAATATCCTACTTTTTTCTGATATATTGGTTCAAGTTACATTGACTTCATACATAATGTTTTTAATCCTTCATGTTGATATATTTGGTCAAATACTCTTGCATTTGGGCTGGTCACTACTAAACCTTGACCTACATTGTGTTTTCCCGTGCTCAAACTATCATTTCTATTCTTTCTTGCTTTTATATCGACACCTGAAATGTCAAGGAATTATGACTTTCAAATTAATTGTGTAAGTTGATTGAAAGGATCGACAATTTGAACCACACTTTGAGGTTCATCTTTAGGATGATTAATTGATACGAAAGCAGAAAAGGGTTTCTTATATAATTAAACCAAATTAATTTATAGCAACTTGTATGGATCAACAATCGTCCGTACCACCAATAATTAATGTCGCTATCCAATATTAAATAAATAAAAGATATGTTATTACTCTTGCCTACAATTATTAATGAAATCAACCAGGAGGCTTGAGTAGATGAATGATGGGTCTCCATGTGTCGCTAAGGTCAAGTTCATCATCTCGATTGAGATTGTTTGGATACTTGCTAATCTCGATAGCTTCTATACCTTTCTTTACATGTAGTGTTCCTTCCTCTCTAAAATTTTAGCCTTTTCCATACATATGCCCTAGGATGTCCTATGAGCGTGTTCTGCTAGACCTGAGATTTTAATGCAATCTCAGTGGATATCAGAAGGGTGCTCCTTTAACCATTGTTGAAATGGTCTACTTGTTATCCTAATATAAGGGCAGACACATGCAATCAATATGATGATGATTCAAAAAGTGTGGTTTGTAACATCGATATTTTCAAGCATTTTACACAATCAATCTAGAAGTTGTGGTTTCTTGACATTATGGATTGTGGAATCTTGAACACTTTAACCTACAATATTGTTAATATAGCTCGCCTTCTTCATCTTGTCAATGCCATCCAACTTATCAATTACCATTCTATCTGCAAATGCTTTTTTACTTTATTCCTTCAATCTTCGCCATCTTTAAAATATTCTTGCACTTGATTCCTTCAATCTTCTCTATTTGTAAAACATTATTGTATGTGACTCCTTCAATCTTCTACCAAATGAATCTGGAGTACAATCATTCAAGGCATCCATACGTACAATCTTCACAGTTGTCTTCCACCAAAAGCATACAATTTAATGTGTGCATAGCACATATGAATGTCTCATGCATATCTGTGAACAATTCTCTCTACGTAAATGACAAGCATATACTATTTAATGTTCTAATCTGTAAGGAAGTATTCTGTTAACTTTTCAAACTAGGTTGACTGATTTAATCTTGAAAAATTATCGTTGTCTTTGAGCTCAAGGGCATGATTATAGGGCATATAAAGAAATTCAATACAATACCAATTTCACTCTAGCAAACTTATTAGATTATCCATTTTCAAAAATTGACAAGGAGAGATTCCATTGACCAATGAGTTTATATTAAAATAGGCTTTTCCGTGATACAGATTTTAAATTTCTATGCACAATTCTTTAAACAATCTTCAATCACACCCCTTCACCCATATAGATAAGCATAAGAGGAAGAAACGAGTAGCCATGATAATGTGCCAATGGATAAAAACAAGTATCCTATATACTGTTCAGCCTTCACAGTCCTTAGTCAAGGAAAGAGTTTATCTGTAAGCAGACTGGATAGCTTGACATAAATCTAATTCAAATAACAACCTATTACAGACATCACGTAGCTTATCAACAAATAGCTAGACATACACTAAAGAAGATATCATTAATGACAAGAAGCTTATCTAGTGAGGTACCACTGGCACCCAAAGCAGGGAAGACCTGTAAGACATGGACATGGACATGGACAATGGATCCAGAATAAACCCAAAACCAAGGAAAGATATCAGGTCAAGCCAAAGTTGACTATACAGTGATCTGCTTTTAAACACATTTCTTTTTAGTACAGGATTAAGATAACACAAGAAATATTTATGAACTGTGACCAAAGTGCCAACTGAGACTTTGCAGCCTAGAGACTCGAATAGTTTTGGCCAAAAACATAAAATCTTCAAACAACATAATGTTCAAACAAGAGAGTATACCCAAATAAAAAGAGAGAGAATAAAAACAGACCCAATTTGAGAACTCCTAATCGTTAAGCAACCGGATTCAATGAAAAATGAGACTGTGTGCCAAAGACTGCGTGCCAAAGACTTCATACTGCAAGACATATCCAGTTTTCAAGAAACAATGCAGATGGGTTATAGGCAGATGACTTGCCTCCACAATACTCGTCAGATTTGGCAGGAATACAGATTTTAGACGACTCCTGCGTGCTCCCATACGACGCACCCACAGACACCCGCTCCTGCCGCCTGCCTCTGAGAAACCCGCTCCCTCTGCCTCTCCTCCCAGGCGCACACAAACCCCGCCTCCCTGCCACCTCCCTCCTAAGAAACCCGCTCCCTCTGCCTCTCCTCCCAGCTCTCCTCCCAGTGCACACAAACCCTGCCTCTCCTACCGCCCGCCTCGAGAAACACACTCTCCTCTGCCTCTCCCTCCCGGCTCTCCCGGCCAAACACGCACGCAAACCCTACCTCTCCCCGCCACCCGCCTCTCCGAGAAATGCACTCCCTCTGCCTCTCCTCCCGCCTCCTCCCAGCGCACGCGCAGACCCCCTCTCATCCCGCCGCCCGCAGACCCTGCCTCCTCCTAGCTCGTGCCTTTGTACCTATCCCCCCAATACCTAATTCGCCATACTGGAAAAACTAAACCCTTCCACCCGCATAGCATACCGGTATATTGACCCTTTTTTTGGCGATTTTTAATCCCCCAATATGAACGGACGTGGTAGGATACCACCTAGTTTAGTGAACCCCGTGATCCTAAACCATAACCCTAAACCTTGAACCACGAACCCTAAACCTTAAACCCCGAACCATGAGCCCTAAACCCTAAACCCTAAACCCCAAACCTTAAACCCTAAATCCTTAACCTCGATCTGTAAACCATAACCGTAAACACTAAACCCTAAAACCTAAACCTAAAACCTAAATCCTAAACCATAACCCTAAACCTTAAACCCTTAACCCTAAACCCTAAACCTTAAACCTTGAACCATGAGCCCTAAACCCTAAACCATGAGCCCTAAACCCTAAACCCTAAACCCCAAACCATATTTCATCAATATTTCCTAGTCTCGTGCCTAGAACCATCATTGAGTCTACTTATAGAAATACCTTGTTTATGAGAGGTGGGACAAGTAACTAAATGGATATGGCATCTACCTTGTACCTTGTAATGCATATATTACACATCTCTTCCAAACTTGTTTCTCCCCACATATACTTGCACTCTTGAATGTAAATTTATTCACACTCTGAAACAAATTTCACATTTCTCATATTTCCATGTATGGTATTATGCAAGCCAGGATGACCCATTGGAAGCTGGAAAAAATAACCATCACAACAAAAAAATTAATCTTAAAGGAAACAAAAGAAACATAGAGAATATATCAATGCAGAGGTGTAGGATCATAATTGAATTTCCTATAGTATCCTCTCCTCCGGAGAAAGATAAAGTTCAAGTGTTCTACTGGAATGGATAGTAAATTTGATAGAACTTCCTAAAGTGTTCAAAATAAGCATAGAAACAAGGGAATGGCTAAGAACACTAAGGGGTTATCAATCACCTAGTAAATCTTTCTTGTTTAGTTCTAAATAGGAGTTACCTGGCCTACGACTTAGTGACCTTCCATTCATTGATAATTCCTTATATGATAAACCCATGGATGTTTTCAAAATCCCTAAACAAAAAGATAGGGGTAGTCATCAATCCTAGTGAAGGGTGTGATGTGATTTCCAAGCAACTTGAAATTCATATAGATTTAGAGGTCATAACACGAATTTACAAATATCTTCATCATATAAATGGAAGCCAAGTAATAGTGTCTCCTTGTACATCCAAGGATTGAGGACTATTGGGGTCTTTGGAAGGATTGGACAATCAGAATATGACATTTCCCTCCTTCAAAATATCAACAGATGAAAAACATCAAATTTTGATGACTCTCTTTGAATGTTCTACCTACAAATTTAATGAACCTTGAACTTTGTGACCTAAACCCTTAACCCTCAACCATGAGACCTAAACCCTAAACTATAAACCCTAAACCCTAAAACCAAAATAATAAATCCTAAACCCTAAACACTAAATATTAAACCCTAAACCCTTGACCCTAGACCCTAAACCCTGAGCCCTAAGCCCTAAACCCTAAATACTAAATCTAGAGCCCCGAGCTCTAACCCCAAACCTTAAACCAATAAATCTAAACCCCAAACCTTAAGCCATAAAACATGAACCATGAAACCTAAACCCTAATCCTTAAACCACAAACCCTAAACCTTAAGCCTTGAACCCTACACCCTAATCCTTGAGCCCTAAACCATAAACCTTAAACCCTGAGCCCTAAACCCTAAATCTAGAGCCCTGATCTCTAACCCCTAAACCTTAAACCCGTAACTCTGAACCCCGAACCCTGAGTCATAAACCTTTAACCATGCACCCTAACCCTAAGCCCTAAGCCCTAAATCGTAAACCCTAAACCTTAAGGCCTAAATCTTAAATCCTAAAGGTCCCTAAATCATAAACCCTAAACCCTAAAACCTAAAAACTAAATCATAAACCCTAAACCCTGACCCCTAAACCCTAAACTCTAAACCCCAAGCACTAACCCTAAACCCTAAGCCCTAAGCCCTAAGCCCTAAACCCTAAACCCTAAGCCCTAAAAACTAAACCCTAAACCCTGAACTCTGTGACCTAAACCCTTAACCCTAAAACCTAAACCCTAAACCTCGAGCCTTAAACCCTAAACCTTGAACCCTTTACCCTAAACCCTGAACCTTGACCTTTAAACCTTAAACCCTAACTCCTAAACCCTAAACCCTAAACCCTAAACCTTAAAACCTGAGCCCTAAACTATGAACCCTCAACTCTCAACTCTAAACCGTCAACCCCGATACCTAAACCCTAAACCCCGAGCCCCGACCTATAAACCTTAAACCCTAACTCCTAAACCTGAACCATAAACCGTAAACCCTCAACCCTAAACCTTAAACCCTAAACCGTAAACCCTAAATCCTCAACACTAAACCTTAAACCCTGAGCCCTAAAACCTAAACCATATACCATAAACCCTAAGCCATAAGCCCTAAACTCTAAGTCCTAAATCCTAAAATCTAAACCCTAAACTTTAAGGACTAGACCACGACCCCTAAACCCTAAACCTTGAGCCCTATACCCGAAACCCTAAGCCCTAAACCCTAGGACTTAAGCCATAATCCCTAAGCCAAAACCCTAAACCTTGAACCCTCAAACATAAACCCTTGACCCTAAACCCTAAAAACTAAACCTTGAACCCTAAACCCTGAACCCTAAACTATTAACCGTAAACCCTCAACCCTAATCCCTAAACCCTAAACCTTGAACCTTGAGCCATAAACCCTAAACCCTCAACCTTGACCCATAAACCCTAAACCTTGAACCTTGAGACCTAAACCATAAACCCTTAACCATAAACCATAAACCCAAAACTCTAAACCCTAAACCCTAAACCCTAAACCATGAACCCTAAGCCCTGAGCCCTAAACCCTAAACCCTAAAATCTGAACTATGAGCCTTAAACACTAAACCTTAAACCCTAAACTCTAAACCTTGAGTCCTAAACCCTAAGCCCTAAACCCTAAATCATAAACCCTCACCCAAAGGAAAGTCCTAAAAAGATCATTCAACGTGTTTTAGTGTGTAGGGAATAGTGTTTAAGGTGATCGATCAACTCATTTAGTTTTTATGAGAGACTACTTCCTTTGAAGGCCTAAAAGGCATTTTTGGCCATTTTGTAGTTAATTGAACACCCTTCAGAACAAGATAAAATGAGCTAGTCATGTCACCGAGTTATCAAGGACCATTATTTGTGAAGTATTAAGGCATCGTTTGTCTCCATAAGAGACATATGAGAAAAAACATGTATGAGAATCATGAATTTGATTCCATGAAAGGATGCTTTTAGAGCTAGGAAAGGTGAGGGGATGATCTTTATATGGAGCACCATGTTTCTAAGAATGAGCAATCATCTGAGTTCACTTGATGCAATTCACTTGGTACTATTTGTAACAACTCATTCAACACCTAGTAGTGTTATCACACCTTAAGGAGGAGGCACATTACAATCACCTCATTTTGGCCATAGGACAAGAATCGCATTCAGGAAAAAATCCTCTATCTACAAAGTGAGGATCTCTTTTTAGTAAGAAGTAAACAAACATCATAGAGTTAATTCATGGTCACTAAAGTGAATTATGGACCAAATTTAAAAATTAGTACTAATTCAAGCAGTGGTAGGGCCAAAATCCATTTTAGAAGGTCAAAAAACCTAAAAAATTACTATATGATTTCCCAAAACAAAGACCGAATACAATATATATGCCCTGAAAGTTTTAGGTCATTTCTGAAATCCTGAAAATGAGTAAGTACTGACCAGATTAGATTTTGAAAAACTATCTTCTAGATTATAACTGTTGGAGCTACGAGATCACTTCCATAAGGTGCAGAGTGACCCTAATTTCTTATATTTACTAAAATAAATTTAAAGTATAAGAAATAATAAAAGTATAAGAAATAATAAAAGAAATCTTAAAATGTGAGCACGTATACCCCACCAAAACACATATTTAAAACGCGAGTGCATTTTAGCAAAACGCGTATGCATTTTGGTTTTTTTGATTCTTGTCCGATTTTTGGCCCCCCAACTTTGTGCACTTACCCTTTAGGACTTTTATCGTGTAAAATAATAATATAATTAAAAATTTGTGAGGACTTTTTGTTTCTACTTTTAACTAATTGTATGCTAACATATGATACATAATGTTGATGGGGTCTGCAGGTGGAGTGGTTAAGATTGATGGTTGCATCCGATTACACCCAGGTTCAAATCCCACTTAGGCATGATCCCCGTTTGGGGTGGTAATGTTTGAGTTGGCACGACCGGCTGGCTGCTTTAACAGAGGTGGATTCTCGGTTAGAGATTTCTTGTCTAGAAGTGTGTCCAAGTGTGGTGGATATGGTTCGCTAATTGTTGAGCTTAAATACTATATCTTGGCTGAATGTACACTGGTTCATATCTCTGGTCAAAAGCGTTTATCTATCTTAAAAAAACATATGATACATAATAAATTTGTATGTTAATCTTATTCCTTATATCCAATGGAGGTTTTTGGAGACTTAAATCCCATGTATCAACACCTATCACTTTTCGTAACACCTATCAACTTTACGAAAAGTGAGGAACATGCCAAACAAATAACATTATCATTTCACACATCTTTTGAGCTTTTTTTTATTATAATATATAATAATTTAGAGGTCTTAGAGAAAGCTTCAAATTGACTATTTGTAGGTATTTTTGTGATTTAGAGAATATATGATCGAAAATTTAATGGATTCATAAAAATTACAACTTGAAATATTTAATATATTATATATTCTTTTAATATTCCCTCACACACACACACGTATATATATATATATATATATATATATATATATATATATATATATATATATAATTTAAGAAAATAAAGATCTTGTTAGTATTTATAGGAGGGATCATACTAGAAGTATATAAACATGTATATAAAAATTGTAATTTGTAGCCACCTAAAAAAGCTTGTTGTCAACAAATTTTGAATTAACATGTAGTTTAAATTTTAAACATGACTTAGAGTAGTATTAGAAAACTTCTAAACACAAGGGAAAGGTTGTTATTTAGTGGCAAAGAGAGTTTAATGTTGTTAGCTTAGGTTTATGTCTTATAATTACTTGGCTCACTCAAATATTTCATACATTATTTATGAGATGGTATATTAGTTCTATAAATGTAATAACATACGCAAATGTTCAAATTTTTGTTTTCTCCAAACTCTAATCGGGGAAAATTTTAGTGGCGAATATTCGTTAATTCATGAATATTCCAATTTTCAAATTTTGAAATTGCCAAATTTTTCGGTATGAATAGGGAATGGGTCGCCAAAATTTACCTGGATCAAAGTTAATTTTAGGGGTTGGTTCGCCAAGAAGTTTCCATCAACAACCAACTGTTATCATTAAAATCACCCTTATCGTGAAATTAAAATATGTCAAATTCACCTCACACATATATATATATATATATATATATATATATATATATATATATATATATTCTATTTAAGTATTTATAATTCATTATTCATAGTTCTAAACATCAAACTTTGGAACCTCCCCTTCCATAAAATCGCAATTATCAAATATTTCCTTTAGGCTTTCTGCTTTCAAATTTGAGGACTGTCACCGAGAGGCGATATTTCCTTTCTCTTTCAAGGTACTTTAGTTTGTTTGGTAGCATGTAGGTAGCATATTATGCAGCATCTGCATGATGTTGGCCGACAACATGAAGGATGTTACCATCCAATATCATATTTCATGTTACCAAATGTTAGCATACTTGCATGCTATCATTCAACATCATGTAGTATGCTACTGTCTGTATGCAACCGCATGATATTGGCCGCTAGCATACTACTACATGCTATCAAGGCAGTAGCATGCTACGCTACCAGTAGCATTTTACATGGTGCCGATCGAGGTAGGATATTGCATGCTACCGACCGATAGCATCCAATATGCATTTGATTGCATTTAATACAAATTTTAGAACTGTTTAGATATTGATTCAATTTATCTAATTTAAATATTTTCATGGATAGGTACAATGGCTTCTCTGAACAATTAAAAAGGTAGAAAAAAAGAAAAGGTAGCATAGCAAATTTTTTTAGCCCCACAAAAAAATGAAGACCCAAGTTGCTTCCACTGGAAACATTAACATAGGTACTGGTAAGTTGTAACAGATTATCATAACCTTTTTCCTCTTTTTCGTCAGTTTAGTTTATTTTTTTAATATCTTTGTAATAGTCAAAACATTTTTCATTTTTGAAAACATAAACCCCTTTTGTTAATTTTATTCATAATGAAATAGTAAACCAAAACATAAACCCTAAGGAAACAATTATTTCAGTAGATGAAGATTTTATTGACCCAGACATGCCAGAGCTAGAAGATTGTCCCGAATGCCAAATGCGTTCAATAGATGAATGTTCAAATGAAAAGATTCCAGCAGAAGATGATAATGATAGAACCCTTAAAAAAAAAAAGTATGTGAGAAAGAAGAAAACAACCTGACAA
Organism: Taxus wallichiana var. yunnanensis; assembly: GCA_018340775.1. Classification (NCBI taxonomy): domain Eukaryota; kingdom Viridiplantae; phylum Streptophyta; class Pinopsida; order Cupressales; family Taxaceae; genus Taxus; species Taxus wallichiana. The sequence continues at coordinate 561,855,264 of CM031239.1, read as the reverse complement.
TTGGAAGGTCTTTTTAAGTAGATTGGATAAAAATACCCATTTATTGAACATGTACAACTGAGATAATGGTATTGATGCTCCCAAATAATGTAGATGTACTATTTGTACATGGAAATTGGGTAAAGAACATAGAATGCAACTTAAATTGGAAACTATAGAGAAAAATTGTGGAAACATATATTACATAGTCACCGACAATTATGGAAAAAAATGAAGACTCATAGGTGGAAAAATGCAAAAGAGTGTATGCATGTAAGATATAAAGAGGAGTATGAAAATAAGTCTGAAACACGCTCAAAAACTTCGGAGAAAGGAGGAACCATAAATGTAAATTTTGGAAAAGGTACAAATGAAAATTTGAATGCAAAAACGACCTAGTTTTTAACCATATTCTTTATTCGAAAATGGGCGAAACAATTTTAGATTATTTAGAATATAAAAATTATAAGTTCAATGTGTTTCCAAACCTTCTAAATTCACATTGGTGAAAGTAGTGCTTGGGAGATGGATAGATGTATTGTGATGATTGAACATGATTTGAAAGAAAATGTCAAGAATGCAAGTTTCATCTCCCTTTCAATGTGAGGTTATAGTTATAAGTTGTAAACAACACTTCTTGAGTGTGCATGCATGGATATACATTCCAGAACCACGAGGACACCTCATATGCTATCGGTTCATAAAATACAAGAAAATTGCATTACTAAAAACCTTTCCAAATTGGTTATATCTAATTTGAAGTAAATAATAAGAATGGATAATTATTCTATAGCTACAAAGCTGATTTATGTTGGTGATGATGGTGCAATAGTGATGTAGGGTCATAGAAATGCTATATGTGTGCATCTAAAAACATCTGTTTCTCCTTATATGATTCCTATTCATTGCATGGTTCATAAGATGAATCTTGCATATGGGATAAGTAAGCACATTTGAATGTGTTGAAAAATTTGAAGAGCTTATCTCGTGAACTCGCATGCCTATATTTCATGTAGTTGTTGGTTTGAAAATCATCGTTTGGGTAGATCTATGGATAAACGAGCCAACAGCAGGTGCACGGGCATAGCCCCTCTTTGAGTCAAAGAGCGGCCGGTTTATCGCTATTCTACCAAAGCAGGAATCTTGTGCAAGTCTCACAATATTCTGCCTTCAGGGGTTGGGATCTCATCCCAGTAGAGTAGTTCCAATGAAGAACAGAAAGGAATGAAGGAAGGAAAGGAAAGAAGACGGATCTAAAGGGAGAAAAGAAATGAATTCCAAAGTAGAAAGGTTAGAGGGTCTATGTTTTGGGCTGGTAGTAAATAGAGCCGAACCTACTTGCATAGACGAACAAAACAATACTGATGAATAAATGACAATAAAACAAGTAGATCAAACAGAATAAACACACGATCGCGACGTAAGAAAGATCTAATGCATATAACACATGTATTGAGCACAAAGTCCAAATATTGTATTAATATTTCTTTCATACAAAAATCTCCAAGTCTTTTCTTCTCACTTCTATTTTTCATCTAAAAGATATCCACCCCCGAATACAACAAGTATTCAAGTATATATAGAAGGAGAGAAGAAAAAGAAAACAAAAGCAAACCTACCACTTATTTACAAAAATATCTACAAAATATCTTACAAAGGCATTTGTTGACTTTTTACAACTTTGATGAATGACATCATCCCATGGTGCAACATGGATGATGTCATTGTTTGTGTCAACATGACTTAGATATTTTACAAAGAGAAAGATGAGAAGAAAGAAACTATTCGTCGTCGTCCCGTGGCTGGAAAGGAGTATCCTGCTTTTGCTGCTCGGGTGATGAGATGTGGAACTGGGCACGGTACTCCATGAACTTACTGATCATGGGTTGAAGTTGATCCTCGGAAGGATCCTTGTGTCTGTCGCTGATAGCTTCGCATGTATCCCGCTCATCTATGAGATTTTTTGGGAGTTTTGAATAATCATTCTCTGCCTCTATCAGGTACCCGATGAAGTCACGACATGCCAATAGGTTATTGATGGATTCTGAATCGAACGTGACCTCTGGCCCCAGTCCCTGTGAAATGATCTCCTTGAAGATCTGAATAGTTTCTTCAACCTTTTTAAGGTGAAAGGAGTGAGCAACCCTGGAGACATTCTGAGAACAATCTATTCCATTTGATGCATTCCATCTAGGGCTACCTCCTTTACTTTGTTGATCTTCTCCAGGATGAACTCCAGCTGATCCACCCGATAATCCAAAGTGGAAAGGATTTTGTTGAGGGCTCTGGGGTGTCCAAAGACGCCAAACTTGACCAGATCATCGACTGAACAGTCGAGCATATTCTGAAAGGCCTCATGTTGCATCCTGGCATGATCAAGCTCTTCGGAGATGGGTCCTGCTATCGCCTGGAGTTCTTTGTTCGTTCGATTGATATTCTGGTACAAATCAGTGAACTTAGTGATAACTCCCTCGCTTTCCTTGAGGATTTGGCTCCTCCAGCAGAAACTACCATGCCCTGCTCACCGATTTTAGCATATTCATTGATCTTATCCTGGTTCAGAGGCTCAAGAGTTTCAGGCGCGGTTGTAGGAGGCGCACTGCCCATTTTCTGCAAGGCGCGGAGAAGATGTTTATTTTGCTCCTTTAGCAGCCTTTTCTCTTCCTTTGCTTCTTATAGTTTCTTGCAAAGGGCGTCAACTACGATAGAGCCTCTCCTTACGCTTTACAAGATGTACCCATCGTGACTTGAGTCACTGTGTAATTTGTTAGAGACAGATCCTTCTTATCCTTCAAAGGATTGGGGTACGTAATCTCCATCACTCTCTCCCCTAATGCACTCTGTGAGAAGCGGGTTAAAGGCTTCTGCTTCTTGATCCCTTTTGATGGGATGATGGAGAAGTCCATCGGGGTGATGGGAACTTTCCTCTTCTATTGACTCAGGTGCTGGGAGATCCAGGCTGGACTTGTGGGAGAAGGACCAGAAACAGAGAAGGGGGCAGCTGCAGTAGTAGAACGGAAAAACATGGAGACACTTGGAGGTGGCATCAAGAGGGAGGCCGAGGAAGTGCTCACGGGAGGAAGAGATATCTGCGGGGGAGGAAGATATAGGAAGGGAAGGGAGCTCGAGAGATGAGGGAAGAAATGGAGGGGGACAGTGCAGAGAGAAGAGAAGATGGATGAGGAAGAAGGGAGAACAGGGGAAGACGGGGAGAGGACACGACCAAAGGAATGGTTCTTGGGTCACTCGAGGAGGGGGAAGGAGGAGAGGGAGAAGGGACGAAGGGACCTCAATAGTTACATTGGTGGAAACATCCCGAGTGAATGTGCCTATCGGACATCTTCCGCCGCTTCTTTCTCTGAAGAAGCCAGAGTGATAATTTGTTCGGGTGCAGCGGAAGGGGGACTTTCTGGAGCTTCCTCTTGGGTGGAGCTGGATTCACCCTCTTTGCCTTTTCCTTTCCCCTTTGGCTGCTGTTTTGCCTGAGGAGGTGCGTTGCCCAACGGAGAGGTTTTGAAATCGACTCCGAGGTAGATGAGCCCGTTCATTCGGCACCAATGCTTTGTCCTTCAGAGTTTCCTTGACTCTTTCCTCAATTGTTTGAGGCACTTTGGTTCTATCAATCACTGCGAAAGGCCAATTGTCCCCACCCGTGTCAAGATACACTTGATCAACCTCTTGCTCGGCAGTTTGATAGCCTTTTGGGATGATGGCTACCCCGTACTGGATGATTTCTGCTAAGGCCAGCGAGAATGATCCTTCCTCCTGAGCTCAACCTCATGATATATGTCGATGTAGATATCTTCGATCTGAGGGATGTGGATAGGATTGAGCTTGGTCCTGGGCAAACAATTTCTTGGGTCGAAGTGGGCCTTGCTTGGAAGTTATGTTTCAGATTCAGCAGTTCCAGTTCTGCAAACATGTCCTTCGCTTTATGGTGAGTGAGACACGTATATCTACCCATTGTGAGCGGGAAAGGAGTTCCACCCTTCTTTCTCTTTAGACACTTTTCGTGGTAGGTAATAAGTCACCTCGATAGCTCTAACAAGATCAACTTGGGACCAGCATATCTCATGTAATTTAGTTGGTTCTCCCAAGAAGTTAACTTCCCTCGATAGGTGAATGTGGGGAATTGAGTGAACAGGGCCCCCATTTCTTTGTAAATGCTTCTGATGCTCTTGGTCGTATGACCGTGAGTCATATTCGACCTCAACAGGGAAGATGATGAAATAGAAGAATGCATCATTGATCTTTGTGAACTGGGGATGCTATTTTCTAGCTTCGATTCACGGATAATATTCATAGATTTTAACTTGGGGCCAAACCCCGCACCGCATCGAGCCGGATAGTCCCTTTAAAGTGCAAGCGCATAGACCACGTAGGAATTCATATAGAACCTCCCTATTGTGTTAAGTTGTTTGAGCTACTTAGATATTGTGCTCGCTTATGATTTCTTCCCACTCAAAAGCGTTGATCGGGCACATTTTGTTCATGGTTTCTAGGTATCGCAACATCCACTTTTGAAAATAGTGGGCATCAGGAAGCCCAAAGACTCGATTAGGAACGTGATTGTGTCATTGAGTTCCTCTGAAAAGTCACTGTGATGAATGACTTGTGGCCACCAAGTCACCACCTTTTTGTTCTTTAGATATACCTCGTTCATCAACGCATGCACTGATCTTCATTTTCGTCCCAAGCTTTGATGCAATCCTCCTGGCTTACGGCCACAAAGTGCCGGTGATGAGGAATTCTAAGCATTATCTCAAAGTGGCAAGCGTGAGGTTGATTATGACCTCGCCCTTCTCACTATGGACACATCTTGTGTCTTTTTTGTAGCATCGGGCCACTACCATCATAAACTCGTTGTTTACAGGCGCTTACAGGGATCCCACCAAAGCAAAATGTAGTGCACTGCCCATCAGTTTGTCCATCCATGGACTTCTTGTGACCCTCTGGGTTCTAGCCTAGAAATCTTCCATGTCGATATGACCCACCCCGAGTCTCGATATCTAGGTCACACTCTGCTTGGGACTCGGGCATCCGGACCCTTTGATACTTGTACTTCATTTCTTCTTCTGTGAGCTTGGCTTTACCCTTAGACTTGATGGGTTTCTTGCTTGATGTTGACATATGTGACTCTGAACTCAGTTGCTGATCTGCAAGAAGGAGGAGTGAAACCCAACGCAAGAAAGTCATATTAGCTTTGTTTGATCTTCCATTGAAATGCTTTGACATAAAGAAGAGTTAGTGATTTTAAGGCCTCGGGGCACAGGCGCATGAATCTGCAGTTACATTCTTTGTTGTTGTAAGCATAAGTGCGCTTTGCACCATATGTATACTTTTATAAAGGGCGCGAGTATTTTTCATGTTACATGGGTGCGGGATGTGCCAAAGGGCGCGAGTTTAATGTGTGTAACACCATTTTTTCATGCGCCATAGGGGAACTTGCGCGCGCATGGAAGGTCTCCACAACATGATGTTCTTTGTAATAACGGATGCACTGCGCCGCTTAAAGCTTTGCACTTGCACATTTAGTTGGTGTGGCATAGATGCAGGGTGCGCCAATAGGCGCAGGGTTTTGTAATGTTGCACGCAAGTTTGGTGCTCCAAGAGGGCACAAGTTTAGCGGTTGTAACAAGCGAAGGAAGTGCGCCTTGAGGGCGCAGCTACTTTTTATGTAACAAGCGGAGGACATGCGCCATTGGCGCAAGCTAGCATATATTATGTTGCATAGGGTAACAGATGCGCCAAAGGAAGAAAAATTACGCCTTATTTTCAAGCCAGGATTCCTTCTCTGAGGGGTTTACATGTGGTTTTAAGCCTCTTTTGCGGGATCATTGGGTGATGAAGAGGCTTAAACAAAGGGTTTCAAGCCATCTTTTGGAGACGAGTTTCCTCTTTACCAAAGATTTGGAAAGAGGGGGAAATGCATGGAAAAGAAAAACAACAAGGAGGGGGAGTCCATGATTTCATGACTTGGTAGTGGGTTCATGTTTGGACAGTCTTTCTAATCACACAAACAAGCAACCAAAACATAAAACACCAAAACACAAAAGCACAGAGGACCTCTTACCTGATATATAACGAGAAAATGTGCAAACGGGTCCACGAATAGATTTGAAAACGACAGGGCAGGTGCGCTTTGCAGTATAGAGAAAATCACGTGATTGTGTCGGATGACAATGCCAGTGCAGACGCGCCTATATATAGGCGAGGTGGCAATAAATGCGTCACCAACTTTTTCAAAAGGTGCATGAAAAGCTCACAACACAAGAAAGTACGCGCCCTTGCGCACCAAAACACTTGCCAACATGAAGTTATGCGCCAGAGCGCACCGGAAGTGATGTTGACATAAGGATATGTGCACTCTTGGCGCTCCAAAAATTGGCACAACAAAAGTATTGTTGACACAAAGGCGCATGCGCATTGGCGCATGCAAGAAAGACTCAACATAGTGAGGCACACCAAAACGCTTGTTGACACAAGAAAGCATGCGCCAAAGGCTTAAAAGGGGGCGCATGAACATTTGATGTTGCATAGACATTATGTGCGCCCGACCAAAAAAGACCAAAAATGGCTAAGTTCGGAAAACTAGATTTCCCGAGAAAGGGATTTGGCAACGTTCCGAACGTAAGGAGTCCCTGATGAGGGACCGGAACAAAATTTCGGTAGGGTTATCTGTAAAATTGCCCTTGCCAATTTCACGGGATAACAAATGCTTTTTCTCGGGACTATCCTCGAGCAAACCTCATGGGTTGAGAATGCCGAGATCTCATGTGCCTATCCATGGGTAACAGAGTCAAAAACAAGGGATACCGGAAAGGGAAACACACAACCAACGAAAGCAAACACACGATAAAAACAAACACACAACTGAAGCAAACTGTACAAAGAAGAGAGCAAGCTCTACTTCCTGAAGATTTTCAGATGCTACCCACTATAGGGAAGTGGGAGTTCAGTTCCATCTATATATGAGAGATAGAAACTATTCTCTCTGTTGAGCTACTTGATCTTGAAAGGCCCTCTCCACAGGGAATCAAACTTTCCGTGCATGCCCTTTGGCTCTCTTTGCTTGTCCCACAGAAGGATGAGGTCTCCCACCTGGAAATTTCTTTGCTTAGCTTTTTTATCGAACAATATTTTGACCTCGATTCTGATGTTTGGTGATCCTGTGACCACTCTTACTCTCTTTTCTTTGAGCTCTGCTAGGTACATGATCCTCTTTTCAAGGGAATTTTGAAAAGTCTCATCTTCGATTGCCCGTGCCAAGCGCAGAGCAGAATTTCAGCAGAAATGGGAAGCTCGGCATTGGTGCCATATAACACTTGGAAAGGTGACATACCGAGAGATCTCTTGGGAGTAATGCGATCTGCCCACAAAGCATCATATAAGGACTTGTGCCACATTTGTTGGTTCTCATCCACTAGCTTTCGTATGATGGTCACCGGTTTTATTCTTGGATTCTACCCCGACCATTTCCCGAGGGTAATAATCCGAGGTGTGAGCCAAAGTTATTCCGTATTCATAACAAAAACCAATAACTTCCCGTGAAGAAAAGTTAGAAGCATTATCAGCAACAATCTTGTTGGGAACGCCAAACCTGACAATGATATTTTCTTTGATAAAACTGCAAACAACCTCGGAAGTGGCATGTTTGACAGGTATGGCTTCCACCCACTTGGTGAAGTAATCTCATTGCTGTTAGGACATAACTATGTCCGGCACTCGATTGGGGATTGAGTGCACTGATAAAATCAATTCCCCACTGCTTGAATGGTTCGTTGACAATGACCGGCCTGAGGGGAAAAGTAGCTAACTTGGGCTTGCCGACGAACTGCTGGCAAGGCTCACATTTTGCTACCTAGGTAGCTGTATCTTGGAAAAGCGTCGGCCAATAGTACCGGCTGGATGATCTTGTGTGCTATCACGGAAGAGGAGAAATGGCCTCCATAGGCTGAATTATGAAAACTTTCAAGTAACTTCACCTGCTGTGGCTTGTCGACACATCACAAGAAGACACCATCTATCCCGTGTTTGTATAAACCGTCATCCCAGATGACATATTTGGCTACTCTGAGCTTTATAGCGCGCTTCTCCTTTGCAGGTCAAGTGAGCCGGGCATTCGCCGTAGGTGAGGAAGAAAGTGATATCGAATACCACTCATCGCTAGTTGCGATGAATAAGACCATAGGCAGTGAATCGGGTTTCTCCAACCGGCTTTGTGCTTCATTGGTACAATCATCCTTTTCTCCGAAATTTCTGACCCTTGGTTTTCGGCCATAAGTTGACATAGACCCTTGCCTCTTACTAACTTAGCTGGTTTTATATCTAGATCGTACTCTCACGGACCTTTGCAATCCAATTTCCTCGCAAGCTTCCTAACTTCTGTTGAGTTAGAATTGATTTGACCGCCATGTCGTGGACCAAGATTTCTTTGTATGAGAATTTAAAATGTAATACACAAGTTTTTTACTGCTTTGACAACGGCGAAGGCATGCTTTTCCAACTGAGACATTTTTAATTCGTGAGGCTTGAGGGGAGAGCTCATGAACGCAATCGAGATTCAACATCCTCAGAATTCTTTTGCATCAAGATGGTAGATATAGTATGCTCAGATGCATAGCTATACATGATAAAATCTTTGGAGAAATCGGGACATACCAGGACTGGCGCGTGAGCAACAGAAGCTTTTATTTCTTCGAATGACCTTTTCCCTTCCTCGCTCCATCGGAAAGTTGGTGACCCTTTCATCATGTCTAATATTTAACGAGTCTTTTCAGAAAGTCCGGAACAAAGCGCTGAGAAAGTTCACCTTCCCGAAGAAAGAATGAACGCCGGTCTTGCTTGTAGGCAAAGTAAGGCTCTGAATAGCCTTAACTCTTTCGGCATCTATCTTCGTTCCTTCCTTGCTAACAACATGTCCCAGCAACTTCCCTTATGTGACTCCAAAAATAGACTTTTTCGGGTTCAGGGAAATCCCATGTTCTCGGCACTTGGCCAATACTTGCTCTAAATGATCACAATGATCATTTCGTTGTTTAGAGAACACAGTTAAGTCATCTAGATAAACCACAATGACCTTCCCCATCATACCTTTAAATGCAAGGTCCATGGCCCGCTGAAAAGTGGCACCAACATTGGTCAGACCAAAAGGCATCTTGCTTTGTAAGCAAACATGCCCTAGGGAGTAGTGAATGCTGTTTTAAATTGGTCTTCAGGCGAAACTTCAATCGATTGTAGCTTCGAAAACCATCAAGCATGGACAAGCATTTCGATCCGATTCTTGCGCTTGCGAACTTGATCCATTATAGGAAGTGGGTAGTTGTCCTTTAAGGAAGCTTTGATTGAGTTTTGAAAATCTACGCATATGCGTATTTCACCGTTCTTCTTGCACACTGGCACAATATTCGCCACCCAAGTATCTTTGTGATGGATAGGAAAAATGATTCTCGCATCCAGCATTTTCTGAATTTCAGCCTGGATAGTACCTGAGATCTTAGGGTTATAATGCCTCTGCTTCTGGCGAAAGGCTTTGACGTCCTCTTTCAACGGGATGTCATGCTGGATGTCCTTTGGCTTAAAAGACTTTAGATCGGTGTAGGACCATGCCAATACATCCATGTATTTCTTCAACAGTTTGACAAACTTCCGCTTCTCTTCAGGTGTGCAACATTTTCTCGATGTTCACAAACTGCGGATGTTCTACCGATCCTAAATTAACCGGTTCGGTTTCTGGGGATGAGCTAGCATCATCTCGCCTTTTATTTTTTACAAAATGATCATGCCTGTCGAACAACCGCTCTAAAGAAACCAAGCCTTTCAAAATTTTATTTCCTTTGAGCTGACATATGCCGTCATTCCTTTGGATTCATCCTTTTGATCGGTGACTGATTCACGGCACATGGAAGTGGATCCTTCAAAATGTAATTCCTTGAAATTTTCCACCTTTTCTAGAAAGGCAATGAGTTGATTGTCATCGTTGAATACTTGCCAATGCTGAGAATTGTCTGGCACACTTGGGTGGAAAACCACCTCAATGGTGTATTTGTGCTTTTTCAAACTCCGGGTGAGGAGCATGAGGGATGCTGAAATGGCCAATGAATCGGCCATGTCATTCTGAGCTCTTGGGATGGATTCTATTGAAAAAGTATCAAATTCTTTGATGCTGTCCCACACCGCATTGCGGTAATGCCTGAGCCTCTCATTCTTTACTTGATATATCCTCTTAACTTGATTCACGACTAGCTCTGCATCACCTTGTACTTTCAAATTTTTGATCCCTCTTTCCTTTGTGGCTTGCATGCCAAGTAGCAGAGATTCATACTCAGCAGTATTATTTGTATTGAAGAACTACAACTTGAAAGAGAGAGGAATAACCTCCCCTTCGGGAGATATTAGCACAGCTCCAGTGCCACATCCACTGGTTGCGCAACTGCCATCAAACTGCAAAGTCCAGATCTTGTTAAGATCCTCTTCTTGGATGAGAACAACCATTTTGTCAAACTCTATAGACAAGAAATAGTTCCCCATTCCCGATGATTTAAAAGAATTTTGAGCTTTGGGGTCCTCTGAGTTAGTAACCAAGTACTTCTTTTGTGATTCTGGCTCCAATGTCTGCATTACACCTTTGACGGGGATTCTAGCCTTAGACCAGTCCATATGAATCTCCCCACCAACTTCACTGCAAAAACTTCTTCCCAACAAAATTCCATAGGCTGCTGGAATGTCGGCAACGAGGACGGTCATCTTTACTCTTTTCTCTGGGAACGCCGCAAATATGGCAAATGCGTCTTTGATTTGACCAATCAACGGAACCTGCTTGGTTTCCAAGGAATAACATCTGCCAAAAGGCTTGGTAAGGGTGAGGCCCAAAGCATGGGTGACTTTTGCCGGCATGACATTATCAGAAGCTCCAAAATCAATTATGCAGTTACTTAACTTGTGGCCATTGATTAGGAGGGAGAGATAGAAAGGTTCTATCTTGCCTGATGCAGATGTTGAGGCAACATTTATGCGGGATGCAGGAGGAGTGGAAAGGATTCCTTTTAGGGAAACCTGGGGAGATATGATAGCTTGACTTTGAATATACTTGGTCAATCTTACAAGTTGTTCAGGATTTGACTGAAGATATTCGGCTTCAAACATTTGGATCTTAGTCTTTTTAGCATGATCTATGATGTCAAACACGGCTAAGGGTTGCGCTGGTGAAGGAATGAGTCCCTCACTTCGCGATGGTAGCGTAGGATTATTGGTCTTTATGGGAATAGAAGAAGGCTGATTTGGAGGAGAGATGGGGGAAAAGATTTCCTTGTAAAAGACTTAACAGGGGTTGAGTAGGAAGATGATTACCTCTTTTAGCAATGGTTGGAGGCACGTTTGACACGAACTTCTCCTTCTGCACATGGGCAGCGACCTCTGCTTCTTTTCCTTGCGAGCGGGTAAAAACGACATATGATTGTCCACTTGCATAGCCCTGTGTACCTTCTTCTTCATCAGATTCTTCCTCATCAAATTCCATATACCCAATAGTAGAGTTGCCAGTCGGTTCACCGACGTCTTGATCATCTTCGCCTTGAGACGAAGGTTCTTCGTAATCTTGCTCCTCTTCTTCAATTTCGGCTAAAGCGTTGACCGGAGGAGCCTCAAGTGCCAACCATGGAGCAGTTGCGGGTAAGCGCGCCCTTTGTGAAACATTGTTGGAAATGAAATTCCTCCGTGGAATATCCCGGTATGAGGAACTGGGGGAAGCTTGGGCTAACTGCTTCTTTAATGCAAGCAAGTCGTTCGCCATCTTTTGAAATGCCGGATCAGACGAAGTAGTGGGAGAAGGGCCCAAAGATTTAAGCTTGGATGATTCCCTTTTTAATTTGCCAGATATTATCAAATTATCTTCAATTCGGATGGCAGCGGCCTGGGCAAGAATCAAGGTAGCTACTTGCTCTTGCAGGAGTAAGAAACTTACTTTCGAACTCATAGCGTTCACGAAGAAACACTTCTGATTTTCTGGTGTTGGAAGCATGGCAACAGGCACATGGTTGATTAATGCATTGAACCTGGTGATAAAATCGCGCATGGTCTCATTGGCCTCCTTTTTCAGGTGAGTGATCTGTGATAACAATGCAAATGCATCTTCGAAGGCTTGTACCTGTCTTCAAAAGCATCCCGTAAGGTGGCCCAACTGGTAATAGATCCAGCCGGCAAATGTTGGAACCATTCTGCTGCGGGCCCTTGTAAAGTTTCCAGAAAAAGGTGAACCGACACATCTTCATGAGTTACATCTAGGATACTACATGACATGATGAATGCAGATATGTGTGAATCCGTGCTTTGGTTCCCGCTCCCGTCAAATTTGGGAAAATTCTTTCGGTTTCCATGTGGGAGCACGTGAACAGGATGTGGCAAAGCCAGGGACCCATAGCATTTCCCCATGGTACCGCCATCTGGACAGCTGGAAAAAGAACACGGGCTGGAAACACAGTTCCACTGAGCAGCAAGGCACTACAAAGGGATGTGGAGGCTCCTTGTGAAAACCGGTTCTTTCGTGGAGGTGAGGCACTTCTGGCTGACCGATCAGCTGAACTTAGTGATGAAAAGCGCGCCGGTGTTATATTGAAGTTGTGCCTTTGAAGCAGATCGAAAGTAGGATCAACTTCTCCACGAGCTTGCCTGCTATAAGTAAATGGTTCACCCGCCAGCGTACCTTCCAGATCTGCGATGTTGTGGAGTAGATTTAAAATTTCTTTTTGCTTGTACTTGTTGTTTTTCTGGTTTTTCTGACAAAAACCAGCAGCATGTACTTTTTTGAATATTTAAAAATTATCCTCTTCTGAAAACCGATTGCGGTTTAATGACAAAGAATAACGAGGATAAAATGATAGTGAAGATTAGTAAGCTGATTTTCAGATCTAAAGTTGACTTTTTCAAAGAGTTTGAAAATTTTGGTAAACAGTCAAAAACTCAGATCTACGGAAAAATACAGATTTTTATAAAAACTCAGCGAACTAAAGATCTCCAACTAGGCCAGATCTATGGATCTTAGAAGAAATTTTTTGATTTAGAGCACTTTTGCAAAATTTTGGATTTTTAACAAAAAGTTCAGATTTGTAAACAGGTAGTGATTTTTTCTGATTTTTTTATTGATTTTCTATCATACCACCATCATAGATCGGATAGATCTGTTTGATCCCCAGTGAGTCGCCAAAAACTGTTGGTTTGAAAATCTGTCGCTTGGGTAGATCTATGGATAAACGAGCCAACAGTGTGCAGGGCATAGCCCCTCTTTGAGTCAGCAAAGCGAAACTGGTTTATTGCTATTCTACCAGTAGGAATCTTGTGCAAGTCTCACAATATTCTGCCTTCAGGGGTTGGGATCTCATCCCAGTAGAGTAGTTCCGATGAAGAACAGAAAGGAATGAAGGAAGGAAAGGAAAGAAGACGGATCTGAAGGGAGAAAAGAAATGAATTCCAAAGTAGAAAGGTCAGAGGGTCTATGTTTTGGGCTGGTAGTAAACAGAGCCGAACCTACTTGCATAGATGAACAAAGCAATACTAATGAATAAATGACAATAAAACAGAAGTAGATCCAACATAATAAACACACAAATCTGACGTAAGAAAGATCTAATGCATATAACACATGTATTGAGCACAAAGTCTAAATATTGTATTAATATTTCTTTCATTACAAAAAGCTCCAAGTCTTTTCTTCTCACTTCTATTTTTCATCTAAAAGATATCCACCCCCTGAATACAACAAGTATTCAAGTATATATAGAAGGAGAGAAGAAAAAGAAAACAAAATCAAACCAACCACTTATTTACAAAAATATCTACAAAATATCTTACAAAGGCATTTGTTGACTTTTTACAACTTTGATGAATGACATCATCCCATGGTGCAACATGGATGATGTCATTGTTTATGTCAACATGACTTAGATATTTTACAAAGAGAAAGATGAGAGGAAAGAAACTATTCGTCATCGTCTCACGGCTGGAAAGGAGTATCGTGCTTTTGCTACTCGGGCGACGAGATGTGGAACTGGGCACGATACTCCATGAACTTACTGATCATGGGTTGAAGTTGATCCTCGGAAGGATCCTTGTGTGCATCCGATAGCTTCGCATGTATCCCGCTCCTCTATGAGCTTTTTGGGAGTTTTGAATAATCATTCTCTGCCTCTATCGGTGCAGGTAAGTCACGAAGTCACGACATGCCGATAGGTTATTGATGGAATCAATCGAACGTGACCTCGGCCCCAGTCCCTGTGAAATGATCTCCTTGAAGATCTGAATAGTTTCTTCAACCTTTCTTAAGGTGAAAGGAGTGAGCAACCCTGGAGACATTCTGAGAACAATCTATTCCATTTGATGCATTCCATCCAGGGCTACCTCCTTTACTTTGTTGATCTTCTCCAGGATGAACTCCAACTGATCCACCCGATAATCCAAAGTGGAAAGGATTTTGTTGAGGGCTCTGGGGTGTCCAAAGACGCCAAACTTGACCAGATCATCGACCGAACAATCGAGCATTTTCTGAAAGGCCTCATGTTGCATCCTGGCATGATCAAGCTCTTCGGAGATGGGTCCTGCTATCGCCAGAGTTCTCTATTCGTTCGATTGATATTCTGGTACAAATCATGTGAACTTAGTGATAACTCCCTCGCTTTCCTTGAGGATTTGGCTCCTCCAGGGTAGAAACTGCCATGCCCTGCTCACCGATTTTAGCATATTCATTGATCTTATCCTGGCTCAGAGGCTCAGGAGTTTCGGTGGTAGTTGTAGGAGGCGCACTGCCCATTTTCTGCAAGGCGCGGAGAAGATGTTTATTTTGCTCCTTTAGCAACCTTTTCTCTTCCTTTGCTTCTTGGAGTTTCTTGCAAAGGGCGTCAACTGCAGATAGGGCCTCTCCTTGTAGGATTTCTGAAGATGTACCCATCGTGACTTGAGTCATTGTGTAATCTGTCGGAGACAGATCCTTGTTATCCTTCAAAGGATTGGGGTACGTAATCTCCATCACTCTCTCCTCTGATGTACTCTGCGAGAAGTGGGTTAAAGGCTTCTTCTTCTTGATCCCTTTTGACGGGATGACAGAGAGAAGTCCACCGGGCGATGGGAACTTTCCTCTTCTATTGACTCGGGTCTTTGGGAGATCCAAGTGGACTTGTGGGAGAAGGACCGAGAAACAGAGAAGGGGCAGGCTTGATGAGTAGAGGAAAACGTGGAGACACTTGGAGGCGGCATCAAGAGGGAGGCCGAGGAAGTGCTCACGGGAGGAAGAGATACTACGGGGAGGAAGACATAGGAAGGGAAGGTAGCTCGAGATGAGGGAAGAAATGGAGGGGGACCGGTCTACGAGAGAGAGAAGATGGATGATGAAGAAGGGAGAACAGGGGAAGACGGGGAGAGGACATGACCAAAGGAATGGTCGCTTGGGTCACTCAAGGAGGGGAAGGAGGAGAGGGAGAAGGGACAGAAGGGACCTCAATAGTTGCATCGGTGGCAACATCCTGAGTGGATGTGCCTATCGGAACATCTTCCGCCGCTTCTTTCTCTGGAGAAGCCGAGTTATAACTTGTTCGAGTGTAGCGGAAGGAGGACTTTCTGGAGCTTCCTCTTGGGTGGAGTTGGATTCACCCTCTTTGCCTTTTCCTTTCCCCTTTGGCTGTTGTTTTGCCTGAGGAGGTGCGTTGCCCAACGGAGAGGTTGTGAAATTGACTCTGAGGTAGATGAGCCCGTTCATTCGGCACCAATGCTCTGTCCTTCACAGAGTTTTCTTGACTCTTTCCTCAATTGTTTGAGGCGCTTTGGTTCTATCAATCACCGTGAAAGGCCAATCGTCCCCACCCGTGTCAAGATACACTTGATCAACCTCTTGCTCAATAGTTTGATAGCCTTTTGGGACGATGGCTACCCCGTAGTGCATGATTTCTGCTAAGGCCAGGCGAGAATGATCCTTCTTCCTGAGCTCAACCTCATGATATATGTCAATGTAGATATATTCAATCTGAGGGATGTGGATCGGATCGAGCTTGGCCCTGGGCAAACAATTTTTTGGGTCGAAGGTGGGCCTTGCTGGGAAGTTATGTTTCAGATTCAGCAGCTCCAGTTCTGCAAACATGTCCTTCGCTTTGTGGTGAGTGAGACACGTATACCTACCCACTATGAGGGGGAAAGGAGTTCCACCCTTCTTTCTCTTTAGACACTTTTCATGGTAGGTAATAAGTTACCTCGACAGCTCCAACAGGATCAACTTGGGACCGACATATCTCGGAAATTTAGTTGGTTCTCCCAAGAAGTTAACCGCCCTTAGATAGGTGAATGTGGGGAATTGAGTGAACAGGGCCCCCCATTTCTCTGTAGCTGCTACGATGCTCTTGGTCATATGACCATGAGTCATATTCGACCTCAACAGGCAGATGATGAAGTAGAAGAATGCATCATTGATCTTTGTGAACTAGGGGATGCTATTTTCTAGCTTCAGTTCTGGATAATATTCATAGATTTTAACTTGGGGCCAAACCCCGCACCGCATCAGAGCTGGATAGTCCCTTTCTAAAGCTGCAGCATAGACCATGTAGGAATTCATATAGAACCTCCCCGTTGTGTTAAGTTGTTTGAGCTACTCGATATTGTCTTTGCTTATGATTTTTGGCCCACTCAAAAGTGTTGATCGGGCACATTTTTGTTCATGGTTTCTAGGTATCGCAACATCCACTTGTGAAAATAGTGGGCATCAGGAAGCCCAAAGACTCTTTTCAGAACACGATTGTGTCGCTGAGTTCCTCTAAAAAGTCACTGCGATGAATGACTTGTGGCCACCGAGTCACCAACTTTTTGTTCTTCAGATATACCTCATTCATCAGCTGCATGCACTGATCTTCATTGTCGTCCCAAGCTTTGATGCAATCCTCCTGGCTTACGGCCACAAAGTGCCGGTGATGAGGAATGCCGAGCATTATCTCAAAGTGGCGGGTAGTGAGGTTGATTATGACCTCGCCCTTCTCACTATGGACAGATCTTGTGTCTTTGTTATAGCATCGGGCCACTACCATCATAAATTTGTTGTTTACAGCGCTTACAGGGATCCCACCAGCAAAATGTAGTGCACTGCCCATCAGTTTGTCCATCCATGGACTTCTTGTGACCCTCTGGGTTCTAGCCCAGAAATCTTCCATGTCTATATGACCCAATTCTGAGTCTCTGATATCTAGGTCAACTCTGCTTGGGACTCAGGCATCCAGACCCTCTGATACTTGTACTTCATTTCTTCTTCCGTGAGCTTGGCTTTACCCTTAGATTTGATGGGTTTCTTGCTTGATGTTGACATATGTGACTCTGAACTTAATTGTTGATCTGCAAGAAGGAGGATTGAAACCCAATGCAAGAAAGTCATATTAGCCGTTTGATCTTCCATTGAAATGCTTGTGTAAAGAAGAGTTAGTGATTTTAAGGCCTCGGGCGTAGGACGCATGAATACTGCAGGTTATATTCTTTGTTGTTGTAAGCATAAGTGCGCCCGCACCATATGTATACTTTTATAAAGGGCGCGAGTATTTTTCATGTTACACGGTGCGGGATGCGCCAAAGGGCACAAGTTTAATGCATGTAACACCATTTTTTCATGCGCCATAGGGGAACTTGGCGCGGCGCATGGAAGGTCTGCACAACATGATGTTGTTGTAACAATGGATGCGCTGCTGTTGCTTAAAAGCTTTGCACTTGGCGCAGATTTAGTTGGTGTTGCATAGATGCGGTGGTGCGCTAATGGCACAGGGTTTTGTAATGTTGCACGCAAGTTTGGTGTGCCAAGAGGGCGCAAGTTTAGCGGTTGTAACAAGCGAAGGAAGTGTGCCTTGAGGGCGCAGCTGCTCTTTATGTAACAAGCGGAGGACATGCGCTATTGGCGCGACTGTATATTATGTTGCAGGGGTAACAGATGTGCCAAAGGAAGAAAAATTACAGTCTTATTTTCAAGCCAGGATTCCTTCTCTCGAGGGGTTTACATGTGGTTTTAAGCCTCTTTTGCAGGATCATTGGGTGATGAAGAGTAAGCCTCTTTTGCAGGATCATTGGGTGATGAAGAGGCTTAAACAAAGGGTTTCAAGCCATCTTTTCGAGACAGAGTTTCCTCTTTACCAGCAGATTTGGAAAGAGGGGGGGAAAATGCATGGAAAAGAGAAAACAACAAGGAGGGGGGAGTCCATGATTTCACAGCTTGGTAGTGGGTTCATGTTTGGACAGTCTTTCTAATCACACAAACAAGCAACCAAAACATAAAACACCAAAACACAAAAGCACAGAGGACCTCTTACGGATATATAACGAGAGAAATGTGCAAACGGGTCCACAAAGAGATTTGAAAATGATAGGGTAGGTGCACTTTGGCAGTGCAGAAAATCACGTGATTGTGTCGGATGACAATGACAGTGGAGACGCGCCTATATATAGGTGAGGTGGCAATAAATGCGTCACCAACTTTTTCAAATGGCGCATGAAAAGCTCTGTCGACACAAGAAAGTACGCACCCTTGGCGCACCAAAACACTTGCCAACACGAAGTTATGTGTGCTTAGAGTGCACCGGAAGTGATGTTGACATAAGGATATGTGCGCCGCCAGTTGCACACCAAAAAGTGGCGCAACAAAAGTATTGTTGACACGAAGGCGCATGCACCTTGGCACATGCGGAAAGACTCAAAGATAGTGAGGCGCACCAAAATGCCTGTTGACACAGAAAGCATGCGCCAAAGGCTTAAAAGGGGGCACATGAACATTTGATGTCAGCATAGACATTATGTGCGCCCGACCAAAAAAAAAGACCAAAAAGGCTAAGTTCGGAAAACTAGATTTCCTAAAGGGATTTGCAACGTTCCGAATGCAAGGATTCCCCTGATGAGGGACAGAACAAAATTTTGGTAGGGTTATCAGAAATTGCCCTTGCCAATTTCACGGATAACATAGTCCAAAAGATTTTGGAGTTTCAAAAGTTTTCCCTTGGGGTCACAGGATGGTAAGAAAATTTTGAATGATGTTGATACTAGATGGATTTCTATATATGAGCCTACACACGAGTTTTGGAGGAATATTCATCTTTAACTAGTTTCATGTATAAGAACCGTAGGTGAGTGATAGGGAAAAACATTTTCTTTACCATCTTACAAACTTGGAAACATTGTTAACACTTTGCGGGATTATTCCAATGTTGCATGAGATGAATTTCATAACAAAGCTTGCGCAAGAACGATCCATTTATATAGAGGACTTCATCATGTTTAGGAAAAGGGTGTCTCAGACTCTAGATATGTTATATAACTCCATTGAATGATTTAAAGGACATGTATTCAGTAATTGGAAAGCTATGAAAAATTTAAAGGATCCTAACAACTACTTCAGATTCAATATATTTGGTCATCTTTGTATCTTTGTTAACGGGAAGGAGATTCAAATGCACACATTCAAAAAACAAGTGGATATTGTTGGAGTAGAGATTGAAGAGGTGCATATTACACGTACTTTATATGATGCTACTATATCTAAAACATGATTTTTTTAATAGAAAATCTCACAATGCTTATCCAGTGAGATCAAAGATCGTTTTTAAAAAGGAGAGATTCTTGAGGCCATGGGAGTGGTCAATCCTAACTTTTGGAATCTTGTAGGAGGCGGAGCTTCAGCTGATTCATTTAAAAGACACATGGGTACTTTAATTAAACATTTCGGACAATCAGTTGAATGTAATGGATTTCAAATTCATGGTGTTCTTCAAAAGGCAACTCTTGCATTGTAATCAATTGATTTTAGCCGTAAATAATGAACAATTTGAGTTACTGAGTGAACCAAAAGGGAAGGAAGAAATTAAACTTCTATGGAAAAATTTGTATCCTAGTTCCATCCTTTGTGAAAGCATACGTGAATATTTATGATTGCATGAACTATGTAAAACAATGATATTGAGATCAGTTGAAGACGAAAGAGTTTTCAACACATTAACCTTTATAAAATCAAAATATCAGAATGCATCGGATAAAAATGTTGAGACTTGTTTGAGATTGTATGTTTCATGATATGATGTGGATACCTTTCCTTATGAATGGGTAATGGCTATATGGAATTATCTTATAGAGAGGAGAGGAATCAATAATACTAATAGAGGGACTACAGATAACAATGAAACTGTGACTAAAAATCTGTAGCGAAAGATTAGATAAAAGTGTTGGGCAACAAAGTTTTCAAGATAAGTTTGTGTTTGATCTAACTAATATTGAATAAAGAGGAATGATTGCACATTTTTATTCTGGAAATAAAATTTCATATCAGGATTCAGATTATAATGATGTATATTGTTATTTTTGATATGCCTATTCATTTTTAAATAATATTTTCAATGTTGGAATGTGTTTACTGTTTAGATTTTTTAAATGTGAAATGTCATACTTATTGTTCTGTTGTCTTTAAAATGAAAAAATATAATTCCATTTACTAGAGAATTTTCAGTCTTATGCATGAATATAGTACATATAAAACACCATACAGTTTTTTAGTTGCTTATATTTTTAGATAATTTGTGTTTATTCTTTGAAAAATAAATGCCACTTGTAGTTCAACATTACGCGCACAAAGTATTTTCAAATGATAATAATTAGTAATGTACCATGTAATAGTTATATCAAATACAATTGAGAATAACAGTCACATTCATAATCAATTTGAATAAATTATGCACAATATAACAAAAGTAAAAGTAAAACACCACAATCCATATCGATTAAAGTTTAAAACTTTCAATATTATCATACAATTTGAAATTTTTTTACATAAAGATTCTACAACAACAATTATAATTTCACAAAAAAATTGCAGCTTCATAGTTCATCCTTGAGAAGATTCTTCTCTATGTGATTTTTCTCTCCGCACAAGAGAACTTTCTTGTCTGAACTCCCGATCGAACCGGATCCTTGGTAAAGCAACTTTAATATTCGAAAGAATCTCTTTTTCCTCGATTTTCCACATCACCAAAGACAATAATGTTGGATCCTATTATGTTTACTTCTTTAACATTATCTATGGATCCATTCCATTTCCTTTATTCTTCTTCTCAAGGTATTATTCTACTTGTTTAAGATAACAAGCTTATGTTTTAATTCAACTCACATGTGCGGTTAAAATTTTCCTGGCACATTGTAAATACAAATCAAGCACACTAGCCTCATTTTTCAAATTTGTGTACTTTGAATGCATTTCATAAGAGAAAAACTATTAGTAAAATTTCAAAAATGAAAATAATACTTAAAAATTTAGTAAGACTTAACAATGCCTTATCTCGTTCTGCATTTGCAATAACTACAAGGCCCTTGTCTCTCGACCACATATTGTGGTAGGATTGTGCTTCTACATTTAAATTCTCAATTATGTTCAACATAATATCCAACACTTCATCATCATAATTATTTTCAAATTATATAGAACTAGAAACAACCCGATTCAACAAAATATCAATTTTTGTTGGCTCATTCTGATGTGACGAATACAATAAATGTCTTTGGTTGTAATTTTTATATCGTGAATTTATTTCTTTAATCAAAAATTTATCCCTAAGCTACCACAATTTTAATTATTCAACCTCCTTCGATATGATATCAATATTGGCTCTAGTATTATCAGCCAAAAGAATACCAATTGCAAAAGATTTTTTTCATCATTAGTTAAGGCAATTTGTGGTGAAGAAGGTCTGTTTGATCCATCCACTCTTATTGGAGAAGGTTGCCTTGTCCCATGAATCATATCTTGGGGATTGAAAGTTCCATGGGCCTGAAGTCTGCTTTCAATCCCAAGATACTCCTCATCCAAATCAATATCGTTCAACACCAAAACACCCCATCCACTAGGAGCATTTCCCAATGAAAACGTTGGAAAATCGAAGCAAAATTAAGGGTGCCCTGCTTGAAGTTGGACAAGAAAAAGAAATATTATTTCCCGAGAAATTGGTCCTCATATTTTGTGGTGGTGGAGGTGGAGGTGACATCTGCATTTGTAGTGGACGTGGAACTAGAGGCCACTGAAACAATGAATTGTAATTTTTAAATAATATGACGAAATTCAAAAGAAAAACATAATATCGATGAAAAATAAATAAATTCATATAAGATTACAAAAATTACTTCGTTGAGAGGATTGTTGCTAAGGTGCAAATGAAGCATGTTGTTGTTGATGTGGTGGTTGTAGAGGAGTAGACTGAAAAGACTGGTAGGTGTGATCTAAAATATAATTAAGAATTAAATATTTATTAGCTTGTTGAATTTTTATTTCAACAAATATTAGTAAAAATATAAAAACAAGAGATTCAAACTTGGGGCCACAGAGTGAGGTATTGAAGATATTTCTACCTCGTGCGCTTGAGCCTTGTTGATATAATCTTATTGTCTTCTTTGGATGTTTCTATAGAAAAAGCAATATAAATTGTAAGATTTTTTGAAACACATACACGTTTTAAATAATTAATTACATTTATTTTCAAACATTTTGAAACATATATACATCATAAATTAAAATACCTGCGATTAATGCATGTGGTATTTTGGATGTTTGAGTTTGAGGGTTTATGGAACTCCTCATCTTTTAGCGAGAATGTGGAGGGGTGTCCTCCTCTGTTTGTTGATCATTAGAAATAGTAACAGAATCTCTTGAACCTGGTGGGAAATGACCTCTAATAGCAGCTTCCCTTCGTGATGTAGCCGCAATTGCTATCTTCTATGATAATTCAACAAAACTGTTAATTAATTTCAAATATTAATTTTAAAAGACAAATATTACAATAATAAAAAATAATAATTAAAAACCATCAAATCAAAAATTGTGACTCACCTCTTGCTCTTTAATTGTTACTTATTAACAACAAAGCCGTTAACTTTGAATGCATTACTGTTGGAGGAGAGGTGCCACGTAAATTATAGAGAGATTCATAATATAAAAAAGAATAAAATTTGTTGAGCTAATGGTAATGTTAGTGCAAAATCAGCAGCACCCCGAATGGCCTCGAGTCCGAGTGGGGAATTTGGTGTGATTACATAACATTGGACCATCTCTCAATCTGTGGGACTTGCGGACTTGAGATGGCCCTCCAGAGAAGGTTGGTTCCTACTTCCTAAACTACTTGCCACAAGCTACTCTAGTGCGAGACATAACTAATCTAATCCTAATCTAACCATTCCAAGGAGATAAGGAGAGAGAGAGAGAGAGAGAGAGAGAGAGAGAGAGAGAGAGAGAGAGAGAGAGCCTACACTAAGCGGTGATACACCAGAAAAGGAAGTGGCGAGATACTCTGCTGAGGGAGGATGAAACAAGGGAAAAAGGAGATGAGGGAGGTTAAACAGAAGTGTCATGGACCCAGATCCAAATCCACCATTGAAACTCCATGAAGCACGACATCGACACCTAAAAACATGAAATACGAGATGGAGAGGAACAAAGAAACAACAAAACAATGCAAAGGGTTGAAGGACACCACAAAAAAGCATGATTTTATTACTCATGTAGAGGTGCATGGACCATTACATGGATGCTCATAAGCATAAAATCCACTTTCCAGGCATAGGAGAAGGCTTACAACTCAAAATGGAGTCGGAAACAAATTTTTATAGAGTTTTCCCACACCCAGAATGTCTCCCTCTCAAATGAGAAGTATTTACAATATACATAACGTTGAGGCGAGAGAGAAAGAAGAAAACTCAGACTCTACTCTAAAATCTCAACCACCCACCATTAATGCCCCCTGTAAATCCACCTACAATCTGTTGATTTTGGTTCCCCATGTCTGTTTGGCATGTTGAAGAAGGAAGAATGATGGATCAAATCAAATCTGATCTGGTTGTTGAAGTAATCAGATCATACATTAATGGCATGAAAGACATTTTCTTGTTTTTTACCCACCTAACCTTACCAAAATTAAATTTTCATGCTTTCATGGCATAAATGAGGTTGATATCTTTCCAACGGTACCAAATTTGTTGAATTTTGAGAATTGGATCGAAAGATATGCCCATTTGAATATTTGAATCGAATCCATACAAAAATGGCAAAAACCAGTTTTGCAAAATGGGTCCGTGGGCCCAAAACTCACTTTGTGCCTTTTGCACAAAAAATAAAAAAGTGTAAAACTCCCCGCAGCCCCATAAGCCCGAAATTCACTTTTTGGCAAAATTTTCTCTGTGGCCCTGAGACCACTTAGTAAAAGAAATCATCCTGGGCCCATCGGCCCACATTTTCCACTTGGGCAAAATTTCCTCCATGGCCCCACAAGTCTAAAAATCACTTTTGGAAAAAAATTCCTCCGAGCCCCATGACCAGGTTTTAGTTTAGGCTCGACACGTGGTGCCTTCCGCACTTTGACTAGAATCATGGACACGTGTAGAATTGGTTCACATTTGCGGGCAACGCTTTTTGGGCCGTGTCTTTGAAATTGCGCGATGAGACACGTGTCACCTTCCGCGGCTCTGTTCTATTTCTTTGTGTTTTGGCTAAGTCCCTTTTGCTTGGTGGGGCCATATGTTTGACCACTGACAAGTGGAGGCTTGCATGCATTTTAGGACTTACTTCCAGATTTTCCCTTTGAAGTTGCGCCAAGATGACACGTGGCTCCTTCCGGTACCGCCTTTCTTATTTATACTTTTCAATGACCACTCCTGCCTTTTCAGGCTCTGGACATGTGGAGGGCCAATGCTTGTTTTAGTCTTCACTTTGGGTTGCATCTTTGAATTTGTGCTGATGCGACACGTGGCGTCATCTTCTGGTTTTCTATACTTAACCAATTTTGGCCAATTCCTTTCTCAGACCCTAGACACTTGGAAGCCTCACACTCATTTGGGAACCCACTCTGTATTTCACTTCTAAAGTTGTACCGAGTTGACACATGGTTTTGTCCACTCGGCTCTACCCCATTTTGACTTTTCAATGGTTGGTGAGATCTTTTCTCGAGCCCCAACTATGTGGCGATCAAGACTGGCGCTCATTTTAGGACCGCTCTTTGGACCCAAATTTGGTGTTACGTCGAGATGACACATGGAAGCTTCCGCGGCTTTGTCCCAAGCTTGGAATTTTCAACGACCACTCTATTTCCCTTTCAAACTTGGGACACATGGAAGCTCCGCGCTCGTTTGGGGGACCGCCTTTGGCTTCGACCATCGAATGTGTGCCAATTAGACATGTGAAGGCTTTCATCGGTCCTTTCATACTTAGTCAATTTAAATGGTTAGATCTGTCCCCTTTTGACTTTTGGACACATGGAGGGCTAGCACAAATTTAGAGCCTCTGCTCTTGATCCTTCCTTTGAAGTTGCATCGTTGAGACACGTGGCGGCTTCTGCGGCCTTGCTCTATACTTAGCCAATTAAGGCTTACTCCTCTTTCTCTATTTTTAGTGGGTCCCTTCCGCTTATTTAGGAGTGACTATGTTGGGTTCTGGACATGTGGAACTGTGTGCGCTTGTTTAGAGACCATGTTTTGGATGCACCCTTTGGAATTGTACCAAGCCGACATGTGGTGTCTTCTCAAAGTCTGTTCATACTTGGGTGATTTGGGTCTCGAGTTGAATCATATGCAAAGTCCCAAAACTTTTAGTCTTTCCCTGTCTTCTACACTCGAGCCTTTGGACTCTTTTGATGCCATTGGCCTCCCTCATTGTCGAGCTCACCTACCCCTAAGATTTGGAATCAATTGTGAGCCCACTAGAATGAAACAAACTTTCGATTTTCTATGCGGGGCATGTTTGACCAATTTTTCCTGGGGAAAAATTGGGATAATAGTTTAGCAACTCACGGGACATCTTCCTGCTAGATGAAGAGACCAATAGCCTTGTTACATCCATTGGGCATGGAGTCATAAATAATAGCATGGTACTGATTTTTTTCTCTCGAAAATTGGAGCACGAGTGCTTGCAAGTGACCCTAAACTCCCTTGCCCCATGCTATCTGTACCCTCAATTTTTTATAAAAATATTGGAAATGGGGTTTCTGAGAGTAGAAAGTTGTATTGACCCGGGGCTTTCATCTATCCCTAAAATGGACTGTAGGCATACTAAACTGCATGGTGATACAACCTTGAAGCAACAAAACACAACAACATGCTATGTACAAAACTTAAAAATCATACATGCCCCAAGTGGAACATGCAAAGTGTGCACAAGCACTTCTTCTACTGAAAGAAAATCTACTCCTACTCCTACACTAACCATGTAGAAAAGGGACTCAAACAAATCTTGCAAGTGGCAAGGATAAGTAGCTTCCCTTTCTCAAAAGGGGCATCCATGCAAATGATTTGACACTGAATATGGCTTCTTGTATGAGTGAAAAACTAACTATAAGTCGGTCCTCCACCCAAATCATCAAGGTGTCAACTGGAAACAAGAAAAATGCCTCTTTTATTTTCTCTTCATTTGGATTGAAGAGGCATTGCAGCTGATCCTTGGTACTTTGAGCTCATCCTCATGCCCTAAGTGAGCATGACTGGTTTTGGCTTCTCCCTTGGCTCCAATGAAGCCAAGTACCTGATTGGGCATGGTCTAGTCCTTTGAATGTGCCCCTTGCTCTGAATTTCAACTCCAAGAATGGAGTCTTCCTACTGACCTTCCTGGATGGATGGTGTGAGAGAGATGATGACATCATCTTGCCCTTTCTCTTCCTTCTCCTGCGAAGAATATGGAAGATTCATATCTTCCAACCTTGGTTCTAGAGGGTTGTCATGAAGTGCAAGATGTTGTCCTTGAATGCTCTCCTTCATGACAACAGGCTCATGTGCTTGGAAGGTGGATGATGGAGGAGAAAATGATGTGATCTCCATGGGCTCCTCTCCATCAAAGCAATCCTCCAAGTTAGACAGATAATCTACCTCCTTATTTTCCTGTTGCATGTGCTCGACCTCCTCCATGGTGTCCTCCTGATCTGCAATTTGATCACCATGGTTCCCCTCATCCTCAAACATGAAGTTTGAAAGCTCAAAATCTTCTTCAACATTAGAGCTTGAAGGGGATGAAGTGGGAGGAAGAACTGAAGGTTCTTCTATGGCTTTCTCCACACTTGGAGCCTTTGAAACTGTATGGTTCTCCTCTAGAACTGGGATGTACTCCTCTTCTTTTGGATTTGGAGTAACTTATTCTTCCCATGTTTATATTGTAGCTAAAGCTTCCACCACTTGCAGATTGACCTCAACCTCCTCCATGGGCTTAACCAATAAGGGAATCTTAGTAAACCTAAATTTGGCAGCCCAACTCTTCAGATTTTCTATCATTTCTTCTCTGTTGGGTTCCGCTTCTTCTTGTTCTCCTTGACTAGTTTTTGGAGTATCTCCCTGACATGGACTTGGGAGAGTAGGAGGAGTGGTGGATGGGGTCTCTACTAGTTGTTTCCTTGTTTTTGGTGGAGGGGAAGGCATTGCTTTTGGCTCTTGTGGAGGGGACTTAGATTTGGAAGGGAAAAGGGAAGAGGAAAAAAGACGAGATGGAAGACTAGAAGATGGGGAAGGGAAATCAACACTTGGGGAAGCAGATGGGAAACTTGGAGATTGAAGCTCGGTTGAGATGGCGCTATTTGAGAAAGAGGAAAAGAAAAGCTATGAGATGGTGGACTTACCCATTGACAAGGTTGTTTGGTATCAAGCTCATAGGCCTCTATCTCCTCGGTCCATTGCGCAAGTTGGGGCAACGTCTCAACCATGAAGTCAAGATTCTTCATGGGCTTTAGTGTCTTGTAAAAGGGCTGAACCATGGAAAAGGTGCTGCAACCAATCCTGGATGCCTTCATTTGTGTTGTAGCCCTAGATTGCACCATGCTAGCCTCCATTCTTTGGATATTTTCCAATGCAGATCAACATTCTCCACATAATTGTCACCATCATATGCGTCCCCTTGTTCTTGATAAGCTCCATGTCCAAACTAGTTTTGACCCTGCTCATATGGGTAAGCATAATGGTTCTAGATCTAATCATAATGTTGATCTAGAGGAGTTGGAAAATACATTGGAGGTGGACTGCACCGTGGTTGCTGCAAGTGTGAATTCCAAGGTGGGAATGAAGTCATGACTACAAAACTTCATGAATGGAAGAAAATGGAAGATATGGAAATAAAAATGGATGGGAAGAAGGTCTACAACTTTAGAGAGTGAGTTGTTGAACCGGATGAAGTCGTCGGATGTGCTTTGTATGTGCCTCAAAAGGTTGAATCCTAATAGGAACACACAAACCTGCTAAGATGAAGTGGTAAGGTGCTTCAGACCTATCCCACCGGGCATGCCAAAACTATTAGTGGTCACACGGTGGCTTAAGATTTTTGTTTGATAATGAGACACCTTAGAAAGATGAGAAAATCTAACCTCATCTCCCACCGTGCATGCCAAATCTATTAGTGGTCGCACAATGGCTTAAAATTTGTTGTTTGATAATGAGACACCTTAGAAAGATCAGAAAATCTAACCTCATGTCCCACCGGGCATGCCAAAATTGTTAGTGAAAAATAACATCACTCCTAAATGGCCTTGAGTCCGAGTGGGGCATTCGTTGTGATTGCATAACATTGGACCATCTCTCAAGCTGTGGGACTTGCGGACTTGAGATGGCCCTCTAGAGAAGGTTGGTTCCTGCTTCCTAAACTACCTGCCAAAATCTACTCTAGTGCATGCATAACTAATCCAATCCTAATCTAACCATCCAAGGAGATAGGAGAGAGAGAGAGTGAAAGAGAGCCTACACTAAGCGGTGATACACTAGAAAAGGAAGTGGCAAGATACTCTTCTGAGGGAGGATGAAATAAGGGAAAAAGGAGATGAGGGAGGTTAAACAGAAGTGACACAAACCCAGATCCAAATCTACCATTGAAACTCCATGAAGCATGACATATTACACTTGTAAATGTGAAATACATGCACAGAAGAAAACACGAGATGGAGAGGCATAAAGAAACAACAAAACAATGCAAAGGGTTGAAGGACACCACAAAAACATGATTTTATTGCTCTATGAGGTGCACAAACCATTACATGGATGCTCGAAGCATAAAATCTGCTTGCTAGGCATAGGAGAAGGCTTGCATCTCAAAATGGAGTTGGGAAACAAATTTTACAGAGTTTCCCCACACCTAGAATGTCTCCCCTTTCAAATGAGAAGTATTTACAATATATATAACGTCGAGGCGAGAGAGAAAGAAGAAAACCTGGACTCTGCTCTAAAAGCTCAACCACTCACCATTAATGCCCCTACAAATCTACCTACAATCTGTCGATTCTAGTTCCTCATGTCTGTTTGGTATGTTGAAGAAGGAAGAACGATGGATCAAATGAAATCTGATCTGGTTGTTGAAGCAATCGAATTATACATTAATGGCATGAAAGACGTTTTCTTATTTTTACCCACCTAACTTTGCCAAAATTAAATTTTTAGGCTTCCATGGCATAGATGAGGTCGAGATATTTCCAACGGTACCAAATTTGTTGAATTTCAAGCACTGGATTGAAAGATATGCCCATTTGAATGTTTGAATCGAATCCGTACAAAAATGGCAAAAACTAGTTTTGCAAAACAGTTCGCGGGCCCGAAACTCACTTTGCACCTTTTGCACAAAAATGCAAAAGTGTAAAAACTCCCCACAGCCCCACAAGTCTGAAATTCACTTTTTGGCAAAATTTTCTCCATGGCCTCGCAAACCCGCTTAGCAAAAGAAATCATCCTGCACTGGCCCGCATTTTCCACTTGGGAAAAATTTCCTCCACGGCCCCGCAAGTCCCGAAAATCACTTTTGGTAAAAATTCCTCCACGCCCGATAGACCTACTTTTAATTTAGGCCTAACACATGGCACCTTCCATGCTTTGACTTGAATCATGGTCATGTGTAGAGCCGGCGCATGTTTGGGGATCGCTTTTTGGGCCGCGCCTTTGAAATTGTGCCGATGAGACACGTGTCATCTTCTGGCTTTGTTCTATTTATTTATGTTTTGGATAAGTCCCTTTTTCTTGGCATGGCCATATGTCTAACCTTGGACACATGGAGTCTTGGTGTGCATTTTAGGACTTGCTTCCATATTTTCCCTTTGAAGTTACGCCGAGATGACACATGGCTCCTTCCACTGGCCTGCCTCTATTTAGAATTTTCAATGACCGCTCCTGCCTTTTTGAGGATCTGAACACATGGAGGGCCAGTGCTTGTTTAAGTCTCCACTTTGGGTCATGCCTTTGAATTTTCACTGATGTAACATGTGGTTTCGTCCATCGGTTCTCTATACTTAGCCGATTCGGGCCGATGCCTTTCTTGGACCCTAGACACGTGGAAGCCTCGCACTCATTTGGGAACCCACTTTGTATTTCACTTTTAAAGTTGCGTTGAGTTGACACATGGTTCCGTCCACTGGCTCTACCCCATTTTGAATTTTTAACAGCCAATGAGACCTTTTCTTTGACCCCTGGCTATGTGGCGGTCGACGCTCATTTTAGGACCGCTCTTTGGAGCCAACTTTGGTGTTGCGCCGAGATGACACGTAAAGGCTTCCACCGGCTTGTCTTGAGATTTAAATTTTCAATGACCGGCTCTATTTCCCTTTCAGACCTAGGACATGTGGAAGCTCCACGCTCATTTAAGGGACCACCTTTGGCTTCGACCCTTGAAGGTGCGCCGCTTAAGACATGTGGAGGCTTCCGCCGGTCCTTTCATACTTAGTTGATTTAAACGGTTGACTCTGTCCCCTTTTTGACTTTTGGACATGTGGAGGGCTGGCACAAATTTGGAGCCTCCGCTCTTGATCCTTCCTTTGAAGTTGCACCATTGAGACACGTGGCGGCTTTTGTGGCCTTGCTCTATACTTAGCCGATTAAGGCCCACTCCTCTTTCTCTATTTTTTTGTTGGGTCCCTTTTGCTTATTTAGGAGTGACTATGTTGGGTTCTAGACATGTGGAAGTTACGCGCTTGTTTAGAGATCTTGTTTTGGATGCACCCTTTGGAATTGTGCTAAGCCGACATGTGGTGTCTTCCGCGAGTCTGTTCTCATACTTGGGTAATTTGGGTCTTGAGTTGAATCGTATGCTAAGTCCCAAAACTTTGAGTCTTTCCCCATCTTCTACACTCTAAGCCTCTAGACTCTTTTGACGTTGTTGGCCTCCCTCATTGTCAAGCTCACCTGCCCCTCAGATTTGGAATCGATTGTGAGCCCACCGACCGAAACGACCTTTCGATTTTTGTGCGGGCATGTTTGACCAATTTTTTCGAGGGGGAAAAATTGGGATAATAGTAACATTATCATTCAAATGAATATTTGCCAAATTGTTATCCTACAAAATTGACAAGGGCAATTTGTAGGTAACTATACCAAAAATTCTATTTTGGCCCCTAGGGAAGTTTGATAACATTCGAAATAGCCCAAAACTCCCTTTCAAAAAATCAAGTTGTTTCAAGACTTAGCCATTTTTAGCTAATCCTTCAGTGCAGAAATTTGTGTGTCGACATGACTAAAACTACGCCCTTTTACACTGGGCACATTTTTACTTGTGTCAACATCAAGAAATTTGTGCCCCCTTTTAAGTCCTTTAGCGCTGAAATTATTGTGTTAACATCAAAACTTGCGCTAAGCATTTTCCTAAGCGTGATTTTCCTTGTGTTGACACTCCGGAAATCATGCCAAAAGCGGTTGGTGAGGTCATAAATGTCATTTTTTCTATAAATAGGAGCCTGACAAATGTCATTTTCACGAATTGGAAATTGTGAAAAGTTTTTCTCTGTGCGTGTCAGCCCATCCTTGTCAGCCCTCACGTGCCATTTTTCGAGCTTGTGGACCCCTACATTTTTCTTCGTGTTTTATCAATCCGGGTAAGTGGCTCCTCTCCCAGTTGTGGTTTTTGTTTTGTTGTGTTAAGTGTTAGGTTTGTGTCAAATGGTTAAAATCTAAAAAACCCTATTAAATTCCCAACCCAACTGAAACCCTCTTTTCCTCTCCTTCCAAATCTACAAATCTAGAAGGCCCCTGCCACTGAAGTAAATAAAAAATCATCTATCCTTGCTTGCTGCCTTGCCACTTCTCTCCCTTGCCATCTAAAAAATCCAAAAAAAGAGAGAGAAAAGTGAAAATCAAGAAAATTGCCCAAACTATTAACTGTTAAAACCTTTGGCGCAATTTGCAGAGATGTTACATGCTCAGAAATTGCGCCAAACAAATACGGCGCACTATTTTTCCTTGTAACATCTTCCAAAGTTGTGCTTTGGTGCACTTTGCACTCATGCAACATGAATCTTTTCTGTGCCTAGCCAAAGAACACTTAGTAGATTTTTCGAGAGGCGCAAGCGCAACTTCCACAACATCAACATAAAATGTTGTCTACTGCAAACCCGCGCCCCGCGCTTTACCCTTTGGCGCTAAAATCTATCACGTAACACCAATCCAAATTGATCCCTTTCTAACTTGGCACCACTTTTCTTGTGTCGACACTTTCCTAAATGTGCCAAAGTGAAAATTTTTCCCTGTTGTCATCCGGAGAAGTGTGCCTAAGAAGTTGGTGCAAAAATTTGCATGTTGTCACCTAGAAAAGTGCGCCAAGCCATAAAAGCTCCAACACTGTCAGAAACTTGCGCCTTGCATACTAACGCTTAAAATTTCTCGTTCTTCCTTCTTCAAGCTAAACTTAACTATTTTCTCATGCATTCAAAGGTGTTCTGTTATTCTTAAAACTTTCATCATGAATAACATGATAGTTGACATGGCTCTTCTATGTTGGACCTTCTTGATACTTCTTGCAGAACAACAACATCCATTCTTGAGCTCACATATGTCTTCATCAAGCAAGAGACTAGCTAGGACCACAGTAAAAGCTAAAGCTAAGCAGTCAGAGCAAGAAATGAAGTACAAGTACCAGAAAGTCAGAATGCCTGACTCATATGCAGAGTGCGACCTTGACATCAGAGACTCTAAGCTGGGTCATATAGACATGGATGATTTCTGGGTAAGGACCACCAAGGCGAACAATGGCCCATGGATGAATAAATTAATAGGTAGTGGATTGCACTTTGCAGCTGGGCTTCCAGTGAGTGCCGTGAATAATGAGTTCATCATGTTGATTGCCCGATGTTATAACAAGAACACTAGATGTGTTGAAAACAAAGAACATGAAGCAATCATAGACCTCATAGCTCGTCACTTTGAGATGATCCTAGGCATTCCTCATCACAGGCAATATGTGGAAATAAGTATTGAAGACTGCAGGAAGGCATGGGATGATAACGAAGATTAGTGCATGCAGATGATGAATGAAATCTATTTAAAGAACAAAAATCCATTGACCAGATGGCCACAAACCATCCACCGTAGTGATTTTAATGAAGAGTTGAGTGATACAATCATGTTCTTGAACAGAGTATTTAGGCTCCCTGATGCCCATTATTTCCATAAGTGGATGCTGAGATACCTGGAGAACATGAGCAAGAATGCACCTGATCAATGCTTTGGCTGGGTGAAATCATAAGTGACACCATCTCATAGCAGCTTCAACAAGTTCTAATAACTGGGAAGTTCTACATGAACTCCTACGTTGTATACACCGCTATCGGGAAGGGATTTCGTAGGGTTAACTCGAAATGGAGTATGGCCCCAAGTCAAGATATACGAGTTCTACTTAGAGCTAAGGCTCGAAGCTAGCATCTCCCAGTTCTCCAAAATAAATGATTCCTTCTTCTATGAGGTAATCTGTTTGCTGAGGCCAAACATGAGACACAATCGAACCAGCCCGAGTGTAATTACTGCTACAAAGAAATGGGGAGCATTGTTCACACAATTCCCCACATTCACATACCTCAGAGCTGTGAATTTTGAGGGAGAGCCAATGAAACTACCAAGGTTTATGGGGCCAAAGCTAGTCCTCTGGAATTTTCAAGGCAATTAATCACTTATCATGAAAAGTGTATGAAGAGAAAGAAAGGAGGAACTCCATTCCCCCTTACAGTTGGCCGATACACCTACCCTACAATTGCTAAAGCACGGGAGATGTACGTTGAGTTAGAGCTATTGAATTTAAAGCACAACTTCCTAGCAAGGCTAACCTTTGACTACCGAGTTGCCTCCCAAAGGCAAGAATTGATCCCATCCATGTTCCCGAGATCGAGGATGTTTGGATAGACCTAACCCATGAGAAGGACATTAGGCGAAAGGATAACTCCCGGCTGGCTCTGGAAGAAATCATCCACTATGGCATTGCCATTGTCCCAAAGAAATTCAAAGAGACTGATCAAGAAATTGATCAAGTTTACATTGACACAGATGGGGACAACTGCCATTCGGGAAGATTGACATAGCTAAACCTCCAAAGACCATTCAAGAAAGGGTCAAACCTATATTGCAGTGCACCGAACATTGGTGCAATCAGAATGGCCTTACATATTTGGGGGTTGACTTCATAACTTCTCCTTCAGGTAGTGCACCTCCAAGGTCGGACCATGTGCCTAAAGGAAAAGGAAAGGACAAGGTAGGAGAACCAAGAAGGCAAGAGGAAACTCCTAAAGACCTTCCTCCTACTTCTGAGAAGAAAGTAGTCGACATGGTGTCTCCAGGTGATCAAGAAAAAACAAATATTTTAATGGATACATCCACCCAGGATGATGTCATGACTGCAACTACTGAGGTACCCAACATTCCTTCTTCTTCCACTCCTCCTCCTCCTCATGTCATTCAAACATCTATTCTTATGGATGTGTCCTCTCCTCTCCCTTCCTCCCTTCCATCTCCCACCTCTTCCATCTTCTCCTCTCTCGCGGATCTATCAACCAATATTTCCTCAATCATGCTATAGATCCCTTCCATTTCCATGTCCTTCTCTTCTCCATT
This sequence comes from Taxus wallichiana var. yunnanensis, assembly GCA_018340775.1. Classification (NCBI taxonomy): domain Eukaryota; kingdom Viridiplantae; phylum Streptophyta; class Pinopsida; order Cupressales; family Taxaceae; genus Taxus; species Taxus wallichiana. Next base: position 561,820,452 of record CM031239.1, on the reverse strand, counting down.
AGTAACTCCAAGCCCCATAAGCATCGGTGCATCGGACTCCCTGTCAATGCCACCACCGAGTGTTTCAACATACTTCCCTGAGGCCTCTATATTCGCTTCCCCTCTCACTCCCATTTCTTCTTCTTCCTCCGCTCCCACTCCCATAAGTCCTGGTTGGATTTCTGACCATTTGAGCCAGAATAAGAGGAAAGTTCCCATTACAACTATGGATTTCTCCGTTATTCCGAAGAAGGGAACCAAGAAATAGAAAGTGATAACTCACTTTTCTAAAGGCACTTCGGGGAGAGAGTCATGGAGATAGCTTTCCCGGATCCCACCAAGAGAAAAGAAGATCTATCTCCCACAGACTTCATGGTGACTCGGTCACAATGGGGACCTCGTCTGAAAGCCTGCAAGGGGAAGCCTTGTCTTTTATGGATGCTCTCTACAAGAAGCTCCAAGAGACAAAAGAGGAGAAAATGATACTTAAAGAACAAAACAAACATCTCCTACAAGCATTTCGTAGAAAATGGGCAATGCTCCTCCAAATCCTCTATCATGTCGAACCCATTCAAGTTCCCAGTTAGGAGAAAATGAATGAATATATTAAGATTGGTGAACAAGGCATGATAGTATCATCCTAGATTGAATGGCTCCTCAAAGATGGTAAGGAAGTGCTTGGAAAATTCACATTGCTTTATCAGGATATAATCCAAGCAAGTAAGGAGCTACAAACAGTAGCAGGTTCCCTATCCGAAGAGTTGGATAATGCCAAGTTACAGTGGGAAACTTTATGAGCAATGGTTAACTGCTTAGCTGACGACCTATTGAATGTCGGCGTTATCAATCACCCACATATACATAAGAAGGCTCTCACTGCATTAGATTACTAGGTTGATCAGATGGAATATATCCTGGAGAGAATCGATAAAGCCAAGGATGAAGCCCTGGAAGCACGATACAACATGGAGGATATAGTTGTAAAAATGGCTCTAGGGATGCTCAGTGAATCAGGTAGCTTGCAGGAAGTAGATGACACATTCCAATTTTTTGAGACTATCGTCACTCAAGGTTTGGCACCCGAGGTCACTTTCGACCGAGAGTCAATCAATAACCTCTTGGCCTGCCACAATTTCATTGGCTTTTTGATCGATGCTTGTGAGAATTTCATCGAGTTACCTGACAAGTTCAAGAATGAGAAAGAAACCTGTGAAGTCATTCACAACCATTCTAATGGTCCCAAAAATGATCAACTTCAAGCAATGATCAGTAGGTTTGTTGAATATCGAGCACAATGTCACATCGAATCTCCTGATCAAAAGCAGGATACCCAGTTTGAGCAAAGAGATGACGAAGAATAGTTTCTTCTTTCTAGGATGCGTTGATCATTTTTGTTAAATATTTAAAAAATTTTGTTGGCATACACGATGACCTCATCCATGTTGCACCATGGGATGTTGCCATCCAAAAACTTGCCCAAGTCAACTGTTGACTTTTTAGATATTTTCTAGATCTTTTGTAAATATCTTGTAAGATATTTTGTAAGTTGTGGGTTTGCTTTTGTCTTCTTCCCTCCTCTCCTTCTATAAATACTAGAATACTTGTTGTATTCTAGGTGAACATTTTTTGTATGAAAAGAGAAGTGAGGAGAGAAAGACTTTGTGTTTTCTTGCAATAGAAGAAATATTAATACACATATTCAGACTTTGTGCTTAATGTGCATGTTATTTGCATCAGATCTTTCTTAAGTTAGATCTATGTTTTTATTCTATTAGATTCATTCCTACTATTGTCATATGTTCATTAGTGTTGCTTTAATTGTTTATGCAAGTAAGTTTGGCTCTGTTTACTACCAGCCCAAAGCATAAACCTTCTGACCTTTCCATCTTGGAATTCATTTCTTTTCTTCCTTTAGATCTATCCTCCTCCATTCCTTCCTTCCTACCTTTCTGTTCATAGTTGAACTACCTCTACTGGGATGAGATCCCAAACCCCCTTGAAGTTAGAATAGTGTAGATTTGCATAGATTCCTACTTGATAGATTAGCAATAAACCAGTTTCACTTCACTGTCTCAAAGAGGGGCTTTGCCCTGCACACTGTTGGCCTGTTTCCCTATGACTTGCCTAACCGATAGATTTTCAAACCAACACAAATCAAACCTTATCCTGGAGGATAAGAAGCTGCACTACCAAATTTTTTCCCACATAAGGTGTGAAATATATACACTAATTCTCACCATGGAATATATGTATATCGACCTTGTAAAATAATTCGCTTAGAAGAGCTCCACCACGAATCGTAGAAATGGGTGACTTAAATCCTTGAATTAAATCCCTCTTTTAAAGGGTTTTCGGAAGCTATAGTTATTAATACAACAAGGAGAAATATTTTATTAGTAGTGAATTTTAAACATAATCAAACTTTGTTAAATTTAAAATAATTAAAATTTAATGTTGTAAAACAGAAAAATAAACTTACAAGTTGTAGCAAATTGTAATTGAAACAATAGATAATTAAAAACTAGACTCCAAATACTTACATTCTTCATCCAATAAAAACCTTCATCATGAAAAGATCCACATCTTTTTGTGGTAGTCTTGTGAGATGCTCTATTTCATCAGTGTGATGGTCCAAATTACGCCGTGCATGAGATGGGAGTTGATAATGAAAGGTGAAAGTGGAAGTGTCGTAGTTGAGTAGAAGATTGTTAAGTGTTTTCTGGTATGTACAAAATTGGGGCATATACAATAGCCCTGTGAAACTAGCCACTTCAATCCATTGGGAAAATGCATTAGGATCCTCTAGAAATGTGTACAATTGAGGAAATACCAAGCTCTTGAATGAAAAATTCTTCATATTTTTTGTTGACGTAATTGGGCTCTTGGGCTCTTTGGAAGTGTTCTTTCTTCTTGGTATTTTTTCAATCGGTTATAAATTATTGGTTGTAGTTGTCCTTTATCATTCTAGATTCTTCCTTTTTGTATGTCCTTTGGTGTTCAAGTTTTGTCTTTAGGATTTTTCATCGTATGCTCTGGCTTCTCTTTGTTGTGTGGAGTGAAAATGTCTCGCCTTTGTGTATTATAGTAAGTTTAATACAATGAACAACATCAACCTTTATGTCACTGGCCAATAACATTAAATGTGCTACCAGCTGGCAACATATGTAATGCTACTTGGAGGTAGCATTTATAATGCTATTGGCTGGTAGCATGTTTAATGCTACCGACCGACAACATGCGAGAATGAGTGCATGCACTGATAGCATTCTGAATGCTATCGGACCTGATACTAACAATTGTTTTATTTAATTTCCTCATTGACTATATGAATGTTTCCATTGTAACTTAGGTTATGATTGCTAGTAACATACTTCTCAATCATCATACTTTCCTTTGTCCTTATCATTATATTGTTTGAAAGGAAAATAACAAAAGGTGATAGAAGAAACACGTCACCTATCCACTTTGGGCCATGATCTAAGATTGAATTTAATGTTAAAATTTTAATACCTCTATAAACTATTAGTATGCCATTTATAAATATATTTTTTATTAAATTAAATCAACTTGATTAGTGATTAATTCATTTACAAAAATAGATACATCTGTCATCATGTACAAGGTTTGATTTCCATATAGATTTGTTTCATTTGTTATAATTCAATTTCATCAAGATTAATTGTGAGTTTTTAATAATAGTTTAATGTTTGTAATAATTTATTTTATTGGTTTTGTGATAGTAGTTATGATATAAATTGAATCATGTTATTGTAAATAATTCCTTTTGTTTCATCCTCTTTTCATTCATGTTCACATTTTTGTGATTGTTGGCTTATCTTACTCTTACTTTTGGTATCTGTGTTTTGGTGAATCCATGTTCTTTACATATATTTTTATTTTACTCTATGATTATATTTTTTTGTAGATCATAATCCCTCTCATGCTTCCAGTTTCAATCTTGTTGTCATTTAAAGTTACACCCTTTGTTGAAGCTAGGATCAACACCTTAGTGAAACATGGAAAGACCTTCAAAGTGTGGGACAATGACTCCTCCAAGGTCAATCTCTAGGTGAAAAGGTTGGTTCCTTTCACTCTAATTCATTGCAACTAATCTAACCAACTCTATACTCTATTACTAACTAGTTCTAATCTAATATTTCCAAGGAACCAGAGTTTAGAAAGATGAAATACTTAATAAAATATAAGGTGATACACTAAAATGAAATTGAATTCTCTCCTTGAGGTGAAGAATGAGAGGGAAAAATACCAGGCTAAGAGGTGTAATGCAAGCCACATTTAACTATGTAGTTTTTCCAAACTCTGATTCTCTACATAAGTGACACAAAGGATGGAATTCATGCAAATATAAGTAACACATCATGCCATAAAACAAAATAAAAACAATAATACAATAACACAAATTGAAGGGATAAAGGAGAGCCACAATAACTAGGTATCATTGATTAGATTATGCTCAATTTTCTACAATAATGGAGAAGGAACTGAGTGAATTGCATAAAATCAATAAAAAGTTTACAACTCGTAATACTTGGTCACACAACAGGAAACATGACCTTGTATTCAAGAGAGGATCCTTTCTATAATAAAAGTGAGTTACATATATAAAAGAAGGAGAAGGGGGAGAGGAAATATAAAATCAAGAAGATCACCCACTTCTATAACCACCAAGGACCACTTTGCATTCAAGTGTGTAGACCTAACATGGGTATCATAGAATTTTGCAGTAACCCATACTTGAAAACGACCACAAGTTAATTTTTTACATTTTACACCTAGTAAAATACTTTTCCATGACCTAAAAATGCATTAAACATGTATTATTATTATTATTATTCAAGACATTTCTAATGATATAAATTTTATCTTATTTGGTGACCTAGATCAAAATTTATGAGCATTTAAATATTCCCATGTCGTCTACATAGTTGATGGCCATGATGCCGTTAAATTTAACCTTTCTGGTCCACCCCCGCTAACGTGTTAACTCCTTATTTGATCTTGAGTCTCCCTTTTTGTTCCAATTTTTTTGAGGAAGCTGCATATTTTTTAGGATCCATGGAAAAATATGATGTCGCAAAAAACTAGGACCTATAAAAAATAAGGAATTCACGGGAAATTAAGACCCACAAAAAAGAAAGAAGCCATGGGAAACTAGGACCAATGAAAAATAAGGAATCCATAGATAAATTTTCCCACGAAAAGAAGGAATCCACAAGAAACTAGGTTATGTAGAAAATAAGGAATTCGTGAATAACTAGGACCCATGGAAATGGAGGAAGCCATAGATAACTAGGACCCACAAAAAAAGGAATCTCTAAGGAATTAGGAACCACATAAAAGAAGGAAGTTGCAGATAACTAGGACTTGAAGAAAATAAGGAAGATGCAGATAACTAAGACCCGTTGAAAAGAAGGAAGTTGCATGAAATTAGGAACCATAGGAAAGAAGGAAGCCATAGATAACTAGGACCCCACAAAATAAGGAGGCCATAGATTTTCGTGATCCATAGAAAAAATGATTCCTCAAATTTTTAGGATACGTGGAAAAAGAGGAGTCTCATGCGGTTTTTAGGATCCATAGAAAAAGAGAAGTCTATAGATTTTTAGGATTTGTGGAAAAAGAGGAGTGCGCAAATTTTTAGGATCCACATAAAAATAGGAATCCATGGAAATATAGGCATGTGAATTCCCTTTTTTGAATTAAGTTGTCTAAATAAACATGAGTTCTTATTTGACAACATTTTGGCGACCTCTTGGGAACATTTTCCTGCTAAATGTGTGAACCAATGGCCTTTTGTATCCATTGGGCATGAATTCAACATATAACTTGAAAATTAATCTTGAATCTTTGAAAATCACCCCAAACTTGTTCCAACCTAAAGGATTTGTACCAAAAATCCCCACCTTAATCCAACTATCAACTTTCGTCGATTAACAACAAACACTTTTATTTCCACACTTGAATCTACACGTTTTTCACCTTCACTCAGTTCATTATGGCCTAACAACCCAATAGGAACTACAAAAAGTGCTAAAACTTGTGCGACACAAAAATTATTCAAATAAGATCACCACAAAATATTGAGGGAGGGCATCTCAATCGGTGATCATAAAGCAAGGACAAAAGAAGGGGCCCCCAACAACAAAACAAAAACAAGAGAACAACTAAATACACTATGTACAAGGTGAAACATGACCCTCTCATTAATAGGGTTTAAGATAAATCATATTTACTAGGATTTGAAGTACTTTCCTATTGATCTTTTACATCTTAAATGCATTAGCTTTCTTGTAGGCTGAGATGATGTATGGTCCACTCCATAGCACATAAAATTTGGAGTGTCTTCCTAGTTTGGCTTTATCTACACCCCACTTTAAAATAAGTTCTCCCCCTTTGAATATATTCTCACTAATTTTCCTATCAAACCATTGTTAGGGTAGATTTTGATGTTCTTCCAATATTCTCATGGATGATTGCCTCAACTCTTCTAATTCAGCTAGTTCTGCCATCCTAATTACTCTCCCATATTTGCCTTCTATTTCAGTGATGGGATAGTTCTAATGAAGACAATTAAAGAGATATTGGAAGCCTAGCCTCTCTACCATACATAAGGATGAAGGGAGAATTACTTATTGATCTTTTTGGTGTGATCCTAAAACCCAAAGAGCATGTTTGACTTTTGTGTGCCACTACCTCTGATTTATCTCCATTATCATTTCCATCATCTCGATCAAATTCGTTAGAGTAGGTATTTACCTTAGCTCATGTTCACCTAGGTACTTTATTTACCTTTATTGTATTTATCCTCACCCACTTATGTGTGTGGATATTTCTTTTATCTTATTTATATATTAGGAGATATTATCTAGTTGTTAGGTATAGTTCTCTCTTTGATCTATGGTATTGACTAGATCCTTGATGTCTAGTTCTCTCCCAAATCTATGGTCTTGACTAGTTTTTTGATTAGTTATTTCCTTGATTTATGGCTTGATCTACGACCTTGACTGGTTCTTAGATTGTTATTCCTTTCCTATTTAAGCAAGGCCCATTGTCAATGTATTGCATTGATTTCCATAATAATATATGATATTGTTTCTCTTTTGTTTGTAAAGGTTTTATGTAAAGATATTATGGCAAATTGATTTCATCTTATTGATCATGGTGTTTGATTAGTATCTATGTTCTTGGCTTGGTACGATCTATTTATCGCTCCTTTCATGGTATCAGAGCCACTTTACAACTATTGCTCCTAGTCCAACCACAACCATGCTCCTAGTCCACTTGCAACTATTGCTCCTGAACAAACCGACATTGATATGTCAGTGTTTGAGTCTATTCCTGCTCTTGATGCTCATACACCTATGAAGCTTGTTACTGCATGCTCTTCCACATATGTGCCTATTACAATACCACATGTTGTGTATCCTACTTTTGCTCAGCTGTATGGATTTTTTAAGAAGTATACCTCTACTTTCAATTCTCGCATGCTCCATTCTATGGGTTTCACTAGCGAGTCATTGATAAACATTCACATGGTATTGTTTCCTCTATTCCACATGTTAAGTGGAATTATCATCATGACATTGGTTTTCGAGCATATACTTCATTGGGATCACACATTGACAGAGCTCCTTTTTTTGTTCGCTCAACTCTTTCTAAGGATCCTGAGCAACACATGAGTTCTACATCTTCACTCAGGCTTGAGAAACCTAATATTTTAGTTGTCAGACATGATCAACTTGACACACATTTTGATGTTCTTTTGCATGCACCCATTGTGCATTTTGCACCAAGTCATATACAGGCATCTTCTTCATCTATCCGTGTTGATTTGGGGTGGATATCTGATCACTCGTGGAGGCAACATAGGCATTCATTCGAGGACTCTATAGGCATGGCTCCTCCACCATTTGGCCTCTTGATCCACTTTCTATTCCTTATGCATTGTGATGCTTCTTATTTTGAGCATTTTTCTTTAGCAGGTGTAGTGTATCTCTCTTGTTTGTTGAGAGATTTTGTATCTGTATTTTTGACACTTTTGGCATGTTGACAATATCTCTTGTGGGGATCTATTCTGGTGAAGTCCAGTGTTATTTTGTCAGTGTTCGAGTAGTTGATTTTGGGAAACTCATACAGATTTGTAGCGTCACTCCACCCATTCAGCAGTATGGGAGGGTGTGGTGTTGATCCTGCTTCTTCGGGTTTCATGTCCTTGCCTTATTACCTTGGCTTTTCTTGGATCATGACACTCTAGAGTTTTTGTCCTTGCCTTGTTGCTTTGGTTATTGTTCTTGGATCATGGCACACCTATTTGTAGCAGTTGGTCGAATTATGTTTGGTGTTTTTTTGCACTTTCGACATCACTCCATTGACAGTCTCCTTATATGGAGCTATTCTGGTGAAGCCTAGTGTCAGTTGTTTTTGAGTTCTATGATCAAGCAGTGGATTCAGACCAAACTTCTTCAGCATTGTACAATTTTTTTGAGCCGAGCTTCTTGGGATTCCTTGGAGCTGGGTTTTACTCTCTTTTACTTTGTTGTTACTAGTTTTGGGTACCTTGCGGTGTCCCTTTTTTCCTAGTTATTGTACATGAGTACCTCATCAGGCCTAGTTACGGGACTCATACTGTGGACATGCCACTTCTATTTTGGCCCCTAGCTTCACTTGAGGGGGTGTTAGAGTAGGTATTTACCTTATCTCATGTTCACCTAGGTACTTTATTTACCTTTATTGTATTTATCCTCACCCACTTATGTGTGTGGATATTTCTTTTATCTTATTTAGATATTAGGAGATATTATCTAGTTGTTAAGTATAGTTCTTTCTTTGATCTATGGTATTGACTAGATCCTTGATGTCTAGTTCTCTCCTAAATATATGGTCTTGACTAGTTCTTTGATGACTAGTTATTTCCTTGATTTATGGCTTGATCTACAACCTTGACTGGTTCTTAGATTGTTATTCCTTGCCTATTTAAGTAAGGCCCATTCTCAATGTATTGCATTGAGTTCCATAATAATATATGATATTGTTTCTCATTTGTTTGCAAAGGTTTTATGTAAAGTTATTCTGGTGAATTGCTTTCATCTTATTGATCGTGGTGTTTGATTAGCATCTGTGTTCTTGGCTTGGTATGATCTAGTTATCGTTCCTTTCAAATTCTTGTTGGTGGACTCAACTAGGGAATTACCTTAGGGGTAATATTTGGAATAAATTTTTAGGTAGATACCATGTTTCGTAGATCAATTAGAGATATTAAAACCCAAAAAATATATATCATTATCAAATATTATAGTTTGAGGGAATCTAAACCATGTCACAATTTCCTCTAAGAAATCTAAAATGTCCTGTCTTAGTAGCTTCTTTGAGTGCAACAACCTTGGTCCACCTGGTAAAGTATTCAGTGGAAGTTAAAACCCATTTATGACTAGCACTAGACACTAGATTGATCATGTCAATGAATTCAAGACCCCATTAGGAGAAGGGTTGGTCTGCTTGAATTGGGTGAAGTATAAGGAAGCAAACCTCTTCTTACCAGTAAATAAGGCACATTATTTACCTTTTATAACCTATGAATGGGCATTAATGAATAGTGTGGTAAAAAATAGGTAGCCCTCATGATCTTCATGGTTGTTGCTCTTGAGAAAAATGACCACCAACCAAGCCTTCATGGAATTCACCAAGAATTCTCTCAACTGATCTCTACCAATACATTTCAACAAAGATCTCTCTAGGGATTTTCTTGAAGAGGACACCATATATTAAAACATAAGGAATAAATTGAATCAAGAAGTGTCTCCTCTTTTTTTCCAACCCATGGAGATATTCACCATTCTTGCTAAGAACCCACCATATCATCCACAATTTTTTTTTGATTTAGGTGCATATGTCGTTGATTTTTCTTCCTCTCCTCCAAGGCGTAAGAAGATTCTTGGTCATCATTACCAGAATCCTATGCAATTTTTTCACACAATCCTCTACCTCTAACCAACTTGGTAAATTTGATCATGACATCATATTTCATGATTCTTGCTACCCATCCCGATCTCTTCTCGCTAATTTTTTCCCCCATTATGAAATTTCTCGATTAGGATGAGAAAATAAAAACTTAATACAATTGTTGGCAAGCATATACTTAAATTTTCCGAGAGCCCTCATGACTGCAATACTTTTTTACATGTGGTTATATATCATCTCATAGTCCTTTAATGTTTGACTAAAGAAAGTAGCTAATTTCTCCAAACCTTCATCATTTTGTTTAGTTAGAATGGCTTCCACACTACTCTCAACCCCATAAGCATACAAGATAAAATATTTGTCATAATTTGGGTTAATGAGGGTGGGATCCTGAGTTATTGCCTCCTTGATCTTATTGAAACTATCCTTACCTTCATTAGTCCACTTGAAAGGAGTGTTCTTCTTCAACATTTGAGTGATGTGTTTAACCAATCCCATAAATTTAGGAATAAATTTACTAACAAAATTTATTTTTCTAAGGAAAGATTGTAATGATTTTTATGTGTCGACAAGGAGAGAGCAAGGATAGCTGAAAATCTATTTGGGTCAATAGATATGCCTTTTTTGAAACCACGTGACCCAATAGTTTTCCTTGTGGGACAACAAAGATGCATTTCTTTGATTGAGTGACACCCCAAACTCTCTACACCTTTCAAACACTTTTTCAATATTCTTTATGTGATATTCACTTTCCTTTGAGAAAACGGTTATATCATCAAAGTATTTATTAGAATAAACTTGTTTATGAATCCCTTGAAAGTAAAATCCATGGCCCTCTAAAAATTAGCACTAACATTAGACAACCCAAAAGGCATTTTCTCATAGGCATATGTTCCTCATTTAGTAGTAAAAGTTGTTTTATACTTGTCCTCTTATTTAACCCAAATTTGATTGTATCTAGAATACCTATCCAAAAGGGAGAACCTCTCAACTCCTGCTACTGTTTACAAAATTTGGTCCATGGAGGGTAAAGGATAGTGATCCTTTAAGGAGGATCTATTTAGATCTCTAAAATCAACACATAGCCTGATCTCCCCATTCTTCTTCCTTACATGAACTAAATTTTCCACCCAAGTGGATTACTTGATAAGAAATATAATTCTATCTGTTGTATATATTTACCCCTGGTAAATATAGATACAACAAGGAAATATGTCGGAGAGGTTCAAAACCCGACAACAAGAAAATATGTCTGGGAAGGTTCAAAACCTCGACAACAAGAAAATATGTCGGGAAGGTTCAAAACCCGACAACAAGAAAATATGTCGGAAGATTCAAAACCTCGACAACAAGGAAATATGTCGGAGGGGTTCCAAAACCCGACACAAAGGAAAATTGGGTTTCGGGTTTCGGGAAACATGAGACATGAGACATGAAACATGCAGATCGTAAGGGATGTCCCGATGCTTGAGAGTTCCGTAAACCCAAAACACTGCCTAGGCCAATCGGGTCTTGGAGTTCGAAAACATGTCGGGAAGCATGGGGCGGAAACATGTCGAGCCATCCTCCAAACCCGATGCACATGCAGGTCCATTTTCCGACCCCGAAACAAAGGAAATCTTGGAAATACTGGTGGAAGTGGGTTTTAGGAAAACACAAGCATCAAACACATGTTGAGGCATCCTCCAAACCCGATGCAAATGCAGAGGAGAACCCCAAACCCGACAGGCAGAAGACCCTGACGCGGGAAATATTCAGATCGCCATAACTTTTTACAGGGAGCTCGGATTCACACAAGGTCGGACTTTTTGGAAAGCTTGCAAGGTCCTCTACCCAACTACGACTGGATATCTTCATTTGGGTGAGAACAAGTTCTTCAAAATGTAAAATACACTTCGCCACTGTTCGGTTGTTGAGATTCTCACCTACCGCCATAATATGATGAGTTAGGTGCAGTCTTGGAGGTGGTTGGGGCAAAATTCGAATCATTCTCTTCTCCCTCATTTTTTCCTCATATAAATTGTAAGGAGGGGCTTTTTCTAAAGGGTTGGACAATTTTGTTTTGCATCCCCCTTCTTCCCTTGCTTGCAAGAGAATTTGTGGAGCTTTCAAACCTCCCATACGGGTTGTAATGCCAATTTTTTCTTGCCTCTTGGCCACTGCAATGTACTGTATCAACTCTTAAGAAATAATATATATGTTTGTGATTGATTCTCAACCCTCTCATGTATTCATTGTTGTCATTTTGATCTCTTATTGCAGTTTGGTTACCTGTGCATGGTGTTTGTATTGCATCCCTGTGGTCTGTGTTAAATTTGCAAAATGAGTGTCTAACATTCCTCGGTGCATCACCTCTGTTAGTTTAGGTTTATTTTTATGCATCTCTCTTACCCTGTCTCCTTGGCAAGTTAGATTAGGTTTTGAGTGAACCCTCTGCAAATTTCACGTGTGCATCTGAACAGAGGAATAGGAACCGGCCTTCATCCGGAGAGCTTTTCCGATTTCGCAAGGTCCCACACTTGGGAAAAGCTCCATGTTATGCGATTTGACACCAACAGTTTTGGCACGCCCGGTGGGACCAAGAGGTCATTCCACAAGATTTGAAGGAGTTTTCATGAAATTCGACTAAAAAATTGTAGTTTTTACAATTTCAGATTTTGCACCTTCCAGGCTGAACTCCGAAATCAATTTTCAAGGGCTTAAATTGCTCAAAACAAGTCAAAATTTCACCAGTTGGTAGATCTGAGGGTAATCTTCAAAAGGGTATCTTTAGTTTTTTGAGATTTTGACTTTCAAAATTTCATGTTTTTGGGTTTCGGGTTTTCGAGGTCCGAGAACATCAAAGCAGACCCAACAGTCATTTCAGGTTTTGGGGGATGCATTGCATGGTCCTATTCCCAACAATAGTCATTTCGGGTTTTCTGGGGTGTCGGGCATGTCCCAAGTTCCGACACATGGCAATTCGGGTTTTGTGAGTTGCATTGCATGACCTGAGTTCCGCCTGTACTTTTCGGGATCCGCAGCTGCACAACAAGGCCCAAATTCTGAATTGAAGATTGTCTCCTCTGGGTCCTTCAAAGTTTAAATTATATTTTCAATATTGTCAAGTTTGGTGTGTAACTTGGCAAAATCCAGCCTTTTAGAGGCTTGTTATCTAACACATCTGGCGACTCCAAAGGGATAGAGTTCAGCGGTGTAGCAGCACAAGTTACCCAGGCACATGAGAAGAATTTGAACCAGGTCTAATACTCGAGAAGAGGGGCTATTTTTCCACTTGCAACTTTCACCAGGTAGAGGAAGGAGAGGAAGAAGACCACAAAGATCACCATCTCCACCTAACAGGACTTTGTCTACACCTCCACCTGGTAGACCTTTTCTCGCATCGACTAGGGTTCTTAGGCCAATCATAATGGCACATCTACCACCGAATCCCTTTGTCAATTTCATGGGCAGTAGTCCACTTGCCCTAAATGCTCAGAATCAAATTCCAGTTGCAGCGCTAAAGAATATACCCTATTTCACAGGAGAAAATCATACTACTCCTATTGATCACATCCAGGATATTGCTAATGCATGTGCAATCCATGAAATAAATGAAATGGATGTTGCAGTCAAGTTGTTGGCTTCATCTTTCAAAGGTAAGGCCTTACAATGGTTTAGGAGCCTAGCAGCAGGGTCTATTACGAATTGGAACCAACTTTGTTCAGCTCTTTGCAACCAGTTTGGGGAGAGGGCAGACAATTTGTCCTTATTGGAACAATTGACAACAATCAAAAGGGCTCCTAACGAACAAATGATAGATTTCAACTTCAGATTCCAACGGACATGGGATAGGATTCCAATAGCCGTTAGACCAACTGCCGAAGGAGCATTCCTTTATTTCTTAAAGGCTATAAATTCAGACATAGCCATGATGATCCAATCAATGGGAGGAACAACGCTGCCAGGGGCCTATGACATAGCTATCAGAGTAGAGAACTATTTGATCTAAGCTGGCAAGCTTACGCCAAGGCCACCAATGCCTCTCTATCCGGATATGGGAAATCCTACAACCAGTCAAGCACCAGAGTTGAATCCCATTCCAACTCCTAGAAATCAAAGCAATAATGAGGCATCAACTTCTTCAAATACTTCAAAGGAATTGCAGGAGGTTATGAAACAGCTACAGAACCTTGGAAATGAGCTAGTGACTATCAAAAGAAATCAAGCTCAAAGTGCTAGACAAGATATCACCTTTAAGCACAGTACCAAGCTAGACCCTCATACCAACAAAATAGACCACCACCTCAGGCTGCAAATCAAAACCAAAACCAAGGACAACCTCAAGCTGCTAGGCCATTTCGACCGTATGATCCAAATGCAACGACGTCCTCAAGAGCCTTGGTCCCGACACAAAATAACATGGCACAGGAGTACGACTGGTGTTACCCTTGCAATCTACCCCACAATCAGTCAGCATGTTTCAATGGTGCACTGAATCAGGCCTTGATGGTGCAAACCATTGGTGTGCCTCAAGAACCAAGCCAAGAAGGGAACCAACAGCAAGAAACGCAACAAGAAGGACCTCCGACGGAAAACCACATTGGCTAATTGGCAAACGGAAGACTTCTGTGGAGTTAACCAACAACCTTTTCAAGGCATGGTTGCCAACACACGGTCAAAGAAGAGAAGCATGGAAGAGGGACAGCCGTCTAATCCAGTTGTTTCTCAACCCACTCTTACACAACAAGGGGTCAGTAGACCAAACATAACTCCAAATGTGCAAAATCAGCCTAAGGTACCTGTTGTAGCAACACACGCACATGTTCAAGCTCCAGAAAAGTTTGCACCAAGTAAGGGACAGCAAAAGGACAATTCATCCCCCTTCAACATCATCGATCAAATGAAGAAGACACATGTGAACATTTCCATGTGGGAATCACTGGTGATCCTAGGGCAACGAGATTTATTGCAAGCTGCAATGGCTAATTGGTCTGCCACAAATGTATCAAACCAGGGACATGAGAAAGTTCTCACTAATGCAGTGCAACATGATGGGGGCCAGACAAGAAAAAATTTGAAGCCTCCACCATTCTATGTTTCGTTGATTGTTGGAAACCACTTGGTACACAACTGCATGATAGATTCAGGGAGCAAGTAGTTCAGTGATGCCAAAGCAAATAGCGGATCAACTGGGTTTGAAGTATGAGCCAGTGTTGAAAGGAGTAGTACAACTAGATGGAATGGTAGTGGGAACAGTTGGGGTCATCAAGGGGTTAAGCCTAACACTACATTCATGTCCTAATGTTACAGTTCTGCAAGATGTGTCTGTGATTGACCTTCCGCCACTCTTTGCGTTGTGTCTATCAAGGGACTTCACTGTAAAAATCGATGGATATTTATCTGCAAATTGGTCACACATGATTTTTAGGACAAGGTATGGAGCTAAAGCAACAATCAGGTCAGAGCCAATTGCCAATTTCCATATTGAGCCTCATGTACCAAGTCCTATCAATGCAAATTGCTCAGCTTTTGATCAGGAGGAGTGTTCAAATGATCTAGAAGCAGGTACTAAGGTCGAGGGAATTCCTGATTTAACTTTGGATGAATGGGCAAACAAGAGTCATGAATTTGACCCATACAAGGAAATTGAAGAATCTGAATTAGGCGTGTATTGTGTACATGAAGAAAATTCACCCATTCCCGACATCATTCAGCCTGAACAAAAGGATGAAAACAAAGTTTGGAAATTATTCTTCGATGGTTCGAGAAGCAGACAAGGTGCTGGAGGTGGTGCAGTGTTGATTTCACCACAAGACATCAAATATTATTCAGCTTTTCGTTTCCAGTTTTCTTGTTCAAACAACACAGCTGAATATGAGGCCTTGATTCATGGACTTCATTGGGCCAGGAAAAAGGGCATAAAGAACTTACAGGTGTTTGGAGATAGCGAGCTAATCATCAACCAAGTTAGGGGACAACATGCTACAAAGAATGACTTGCTAAGGAGCTACAAGAATAGGGTATGGGACCTCATTGAGGATTTCGAAGCTTTCAACATTGTGTCCATACCTAGGAAGAAAAATGAAGTCGCAGATAGGCTCACAGCAGTTGGAGCAACATTTGATGTGGTTGACAACATCAGAAGGGGAAAAACACAGCCACATATCCATGTGATTGTGAGGCCAACAGTTCTAGATAATAACACAAGCTGGCAGTGTTTGAGAATGATCAACAGATCATCAATTTCTTACAAGAAGAAGCTGAATTCTCAACTAGAAATCAGATGACAGATTAGAGCAAGCGATGAGTACGGGGATCAAGTAGTGTAGTGTGACATGACAAACAAGCTTCCTAAGGGTTTAATAACGTTGGAGTCTATCTTCAACCCTAACGACCGCCCAGTAAGGAAAAGGCTAACATACAGTCAAGAGAGAAGATTCGAGCCAATTCGTTGGGGAAGGAAAAACACTCCAAATTGGTAAAGTGGCCACTTTGAGCAAGAGAAATCAGATTTCATACAGCTTTGCCAAGAATTTCCAGATGTCTTCGCTTGGAGCTATGAAGACTTGAGAGGATTTAATCAAGTTGGCACAACATACCATAGAATCGGATCCGATGCTAAGCCCATCGTGCGTAAAGTAAGAGAGACCACCAACCCTCACATTGAGCCTCTAATGAAGAAAGAGTTAAACAAGATAATAGAGGCAAGCATTATATTCCCGATCAAGCACTTAAGTCGGGGTTGCAAACTTGGTTCCAAATAGAAGAAGAGTGGAGAAATCAGGTTATGTGTGGACTTCCGAGACCTCAATAGAGCATCTCTCAAAGACCATTACCCGCTCCCTTCAATGGAACAAATATTACAAGTAGTATCCTGTTGCAGAGATTCTCTCTCCTAGATGGCTACTCGGTTATAATCAGTGATGGTGAAAGAAGATGACCAGCTTCAAGATGACTTTCACCACCAAATGGGAGACCTATGCCTACAAAAAGATGCCATTTGGGCTATCAAATGTCAGCCACTTTCCAAAGGGCAATGGATATGGCATTCAAGGGGTTGATCAATAAAATAGTTCTAATATATCTTGACGACATCACTGTATTCTCAAAAAATGTAGTGGATCACCTCTTTCATCTAAGGCAGGTATTTCAGAGGTGTAGAAGATTTGGGGTATCATTGAATCCCAAAAAGTGCATATTCTTGGCTCACGAGGGAAAAATTCTAGGCCATATTGTTTCAAAGGAAGGGTTGACGATTGACCCAGAAAGAGTTGAAGCAATTCAAACATTGCCATTGCCAAGTCACAAGAAGGCTCTTCAAAGCTTCTTAGGAAGGATCAATTTTGTCCGCAGATTTGTTCCAAACTTTGCAGCTCTCGTAAAGCCAATAACGCTGATGTTAAAGAAGAGCATGTCATTTAAGTGGACATCTGAAGGCAAGGCAAGTTTTGAGGCAATAAAAGAGGCTATATCTCAAGCCCCAACTCTCGTCAATCCAGACTTCTCCAAGGATTTCATGTTATATGCCTTTGGTAGTGGGGACACAATTTCTACAATCCTGGTACAACAAAACAAAGGAGGATTAGAACAACCAGTTGCTTTCTTCAGTCAAGGCTTAGAGGAATATGAAACTAGGTACTCTTTCATTGAAAAGCATGTCCTTGCAGTGATTAGGAGTTTAAATAAATTCAAGCACCTAGTCTCAAACAACAAGATCCAATTGTTGGTCTCTCATGCGGGAGTCAAGGACTTCCTTCTAAATAAGGATTTGAATGAGAAACGTGTAGGATGGATCACTCGTGTCATGGAATATGACATCGAGATCAAGGTCACCAAACTAGTACGTGGAAAGGGACTATGCGAACAACTAGCCTTGAGTCAACAAGTTGAAGCAGGTGATGAAAAAGAGACTACCTTGGTACTACAGGATGGTCAAGAACATGAAAATGATGATGTAGCCGCTCCTTGTTGGACTCAGAATATGATACACTTCCTACAAGACAGACTATGCCCTCTAGAAATGAGCAAAGCAAAGAGGAGATACTTTAGATTACAAGCCATTCCATATGTGCTTGTTGATGGTGTTTTGTTCAAGAAAGACATCAATGGAGTTCTATTGAGGTGCATTGGGACAGGTCAAATTGAGAGGGTGTTACGAGATTTTCACGATGGAGATTCTAGAGGACATTTCACCCCACGAGTAACAACTCTCAAGATAATGAAGGCAGGGTATTATTGGCCCATAGTGTTCAATGATTACTATACATGGATAAGAAAGTGCAAGAAATGTGCACTCTTCACAGGCAAAGAAAGACTAGCAGCACTTCCATTGCACCCAATTTTGGTTGACCAACCATTTATGCAATGGGGATTGGACTTCGTCGGGGTCATCAATCCAAACTCAAGCCAAGGCCACAAGTGGATTCTCATGGCAACGGACTACTTCACCAAGTGGACTGAAGCAGTAGCGCTCAAAGAGGCAAACGAGTCTAATATACTAGAATTTTATGAAGGAATAGTGACCAGGTTTGGTGTGCCGGCCACTATCATATCAGACAATGCATTGGCATTCATAGGTTCCAAGATTATAGAATGGGCTGTCAAGAATGGAATCTACTTGAGCACCTCTTCCAATTATTACCCACAGGGTAATGGACAGGCAGAGTCCATGAACAAAAATTTGCTAAGAATCATCAGGAGGACTCTGGATGAAAATCAAAGAACATGGCATACCAAGCTAAAATCAGCATTATGGGCTGATAGAATAACACCAAAGAGGTCTACGAGTGTAATTCCTTACAAGTTGAAAGAGGCAAGATGTGCCTATATCATTAGAACTACCCGCATTGGAGTTCATGAAGCAAATTGGAGTTGGTGAGTTCGAACCAATGGCGGCCGGTATGCAAAATTGATGGAATTAGAAGAAATTAGAGAACATGCAGTTCAAACAATTGAGAAAGACCAGGCCTTAGTGAAAAGATGGTTTGATAAGAAAGCAAGAGCAAGGACCTTCCAGGAAGGGGACCTAGTTCTGAAATGGGATGCAGATCGGGAAAAACCAGGAAGGCATTCCAAGTTTGATGCCATTTGGAGTGGCCCCTACATGGTCATGGAATGTAAGAATAGCAATGCCTTCCAATTGTCTACATTGGACGGAGAAGAAATCCTGATTCTGGTCAATGGAATCTATCTTAAACATTACTACTGAAAAGAAAAAGATTTACCCTTGTAAATATTAGCCTAGATTTCAATTCCTCTAAGTGCGTATGCACATTGTCTTGTTGTAGTTAGGTTTCAGTTTCCCTAAGTGCTTTGGCACAGGTTTTGTTGCTCCTGGGTTGGATTTCTACAGTTCAGCATGCTCTTAGAGAAGGAGTTACAAAGATCGTGCTCGGATCGATATCGTGTTGGTTTCAAGTTATTGATTATGACTCCATGCCCAATGGATTACTAAAAGGCCACTGATCTTCTACCTAGCAGGCAGTTAATCCCGTTGAGTCGCCAAATTGTTGTATATATTTACCCCCCGGGTAAATATAGATACAACAAGGAAATATGTCGGAGAGGTTCAAAACTCCGACAACAAGAAAATATGTCGAAGGTTCAAAACCCGACAACAAGAAAATATGTTGGGAAGGTTCAAAACTCCGACAACAAGAAAATATTTCGGGAAGGTTCAAAACCCGACAACAAGGAAATATGTCGAGGGGTTCCAAAACTTGACACAAAGGAAAATCGGGTTTCGGGTTTGGGAAACATGAGACGTGAAACATGCAAATCACAAGGATGACCCGATGCTTGAGAGTTCTGCAAACCCAAACACTGCCTAGGCCAATCGGGTCTTGGAGTCGGGAAAACATGTCGGGGAAGCATGGGGTGGAAACATGTCGAGCCATCCTCCAAACCCGATGCACACGCAAGTCCTTTTTCGACCCCGAAACAAAGGAAATCTTGGAAATACTGGCGGAAGCAGATTTCGGGAAAACACAAGCATCAAACACATGTCGAGGCATCCTCCAAACCCAATGCAAATGCAGAGGAGAACCCCAAACCCGACAGGCAGAAGACCCTGACGTGGGAAATATTCAGATTGCCATAACTTTTTACAGGGAGCTCAGATTCATGCAAGGTCAGACTTTTTGGAAAGCTCGCAAGGTCCTCTATCCAACTACAACTGGATATCTTCATTTGGGTGAGAAAAAGTTCTTCAAAATGTAAAATACACTTCGCCACTATTGGGTTGTTGAGATTCTCACCTACCGCCATAATATGATGAGTTAGGTGCGGTCTTGGAGGTGGTTGGGGAAAAATTCGAATCATTCTCTTCTCCCTCATTTTTCCTCATATAAATTATAAGGAGGGGCTTTTTCTAAAGGGTTGGACAATTTTGTTTTGCATCCCCCTTCTTCCCTTGCTTGCAAGAGAATTTGTGGAGCTTTCAAACCTCCCATACAGGTTGTAATGCCAGTTTTTTGCCTCTTGGCCACTGCAATGTACTGTATCGACTCTTGAGCAATAATATATATGTTTGTGATTGATTCTCAACCCTCTCATGTATTCATTGTTGTCATTTTGATCTCTTATTGCAGTTTGGTTACCTGTGCATGGTGTTTGTATTGCATCCCTGTGGTCTGTGTTAAATTTGCAAAACGAGTGTCTAACATTCCTCGGTGCATCACCTCTGTTAGTTTAGGTTTATTTTTATGCATCTCTCTTACCCTGTCTCCTTGGCAAGTTAGATTAGGTTTTGAGTGAACCCTCTACAAATTTCACGTGTGCATCCAAAAGAGGAATAGAACTGGCCTTCATCCGAGAGCTTTTCCGATTTCGCAAGGTCCCACACTTGGGAAAAGCTCCATGTTATGCGATTCGACACCAACACTATCCTCTATGAGTTTGGAAAGCTCTTTCTTCATTAGGGGTTCTATCTTGGGGTTTACAGGTATTTGATTTTTCCTAATAGACTTGACATTGCATGTCAAGATCTATAACATATTGTATAATTTCAATATTAAAACCCTTAAGATCTCCATAGCTCCATGAGAAAGTATCATGGTATTGCTGATTTAAGGACATAATTTTTTTGTTGTTGTTACATCACATACCTTTGAAGTTGCAACTCCTTATATTGGGAAATCACAACCTTTTGATAGTCTTCTTCATTATTCATCATGTTTTTCTTTTCTCCTTTGAACTCATCATCCGAGATAAAAATGTTGTCAAGATTAATAAGACATCTTGGTAATTTATTAATTCTTAATTGGATAACCTAATCTTTGTATCCCTCTTGTAGCCTTGACTACAACTCGATGAGGAATCAACTCCATTATCAATAAAATGGGTAATTTTCTCATCACTCTCAAATACTTTCCAACTCACATTATTGTCCGGGATGGATGGTCTCACCACCATCTTGACATGTTGATCATGTCCCTAAATGAGATCTCTAGGTGGGATAAATTGTGACCCTACAACAACCATTTGACTATCTTCTACATTTAAATTTCTTGGCACTAATTGGAGATTAATAGCCTCAAAACTCTCAAGTAGGTCCCAAACTCTATGTTTATAAGCCTTTAAGAGATTGTTATTCGTAGTAAATTTTCCTATTACTTGGTGGAAAATCAAATCGTGTCCCCAAACACATCTAATCTCTTAATATGCCCTTCCCGACTAATAATAGTCCATGAACCAAATCCTCATACTCAACTATGTTGTTAGAGCATACAAATTGAAGCCTATGATAAAAATGAAACTTCTTACCCTTTAAAGATATCAATACTCCACCTACTCTATGTTAGGTTGTGGAGTCTATTTTCATGTGTGGAAGTGTCAAGACCAGTACACTAAAAGTATTGTACACTTTCCACAGCTTGTCTCATATGGGCAGGGATTTTTGACCCATAGGTTTATGGGTCGGCTTTTGCCAATGGTTTTAGTACCCATGGTATTGTAAAACTGCTTAAGCAGTTGGCTATTTATGTGGTTTTGTGCACATGGTAGGGTTGATGTAACATTGCAGATGTGTGTGAATTTAGGTGTGAATTATGTAGATTTTTTTGATCATATCTCCAAATAGATCTGGGTATTGTATTATATTGAGAGAAGAGGTGGCTTATAATAAAATAAAAGCAAGTGATTCTTGGTGGACGTAGCCCAAATTGGGTGAACCATGTTAAATAATGTCTCTTTGTGTTGTGTTCTTTTTATCCTACACTTTTATTTCAGATCTGTAATAATTTCTGCATATTAGTTTTCTACTATTGCAATTTTCTAAGGGATTGTTCTACGTATTTTATCCCTTATTCCCTAACACTCTAGCTCCATTCCTACTCCTAGAACCATCAAAAAACATTTTCCATAGGCCTTGGGAATCCTCCTCATTTTCTCTTAATGCACTTGGGATAAAAAAGAACCCTCCTCTTGGATAAAATAAGTACCTAAACCTAGCTCGATAGCAATTTCATATGGATTAAATGCGAGACCTTTCCTTATCCCACTCATCTAGCATAATATCGTGGATTGATTATGATGAATGCATTGCTTTGAATGACTTTAAATCACTACTTATTTCTCTTTGCACCATTAGCTTGAGTTAATAGGGATGAGATCATGGACCTCAACATGATAAGATGAGATAGTCTCAAATTTAATTATAAACTTAGTCCCATACCTTGTCCTTAAGAGCATATGAGACAAATCTGAGGAAAAATAACCTCCTACCTTTTTTGTGAAGTTTTTGACAAGAAAATAAAAAAGAAAGGGGGAAAATATATAACGATATGTCTTGAGAAATAGTTAGGCTAGGGCATGCTTGGACAATTAGCTCAAGACCTCCGATTACTTTAACTATTCTAAATGTAATACCATCATATTGTAAAACACCCTTAACGATCGAAATGTAATCAATCTCCAAAGTTTTTTCTATTTTCTTAGGCATCATAGAGGAGATGACCTATGAATCTATTAGAAAATTATGCACTAAATGCTTTCCAATAATTAAAGAGGTATAAAAGGTCATATGTTTCTTTATTTCACTTACTCGCTCCTCCTTAGGTTGACATAAGTTAATTAAAGAGCTTGGACTTTGTTTTATTGTCTCATATGATAGAATGAGATACTTTAAATCCTCTTGCAAGAGATCCAATTGATATCGAATGGACAAGGTATCCTACATTGTCACATTCAAATTATTTTTATTCATTTGTTCAATATTGTTCCTAGGAATAACTACCTCCTTGTGCATCATTGGTGTCACCGTTTCTTTATTTGACTTTTAAAATGTCGAAAATACTCTTAGTTGAGGAACAACCTCCTTGATGGGTCTAGGAATCCTCCTTAGTGGGAGGTGTGATCCAAAGGAAGGAAGTTCCTTAAACCTCCCAGGATCACTATAATGTAGAAGTAGACTCAGAGAGATTTATGTCGACTATAAGAATGTGGAAAATGGATCCCGTATGAAAAACTTGTGGCTGGTAAAAGTTTGGTCACAATTTGGACTTGGTAGAGTCAATCGCCAATTGGAAAAAGTAGATTTAGGAGAAAAGGCTATCAAATTGAGTTTGTGTTTTGGACCTCCACTCTTCAACGCTCGATATCGTCATCTTTGTCTCGATTGAAAAAATATTTCCAACGTGGTGGGTCCTTAGGCCACCATATGGCCTGCCACCACATTGCCACATCATATTGTGCTCATATATAAATTTTCCATGCTAAATAACAAATCTAACACCTAGTAGTTTCTAAGAAATCAATCAAACCCTATAGAACCATCAAGATAAGAGCTTATGAGAAACAACTTCTTCAATGCATGAACAATCTCAAGTCAAATGCTAAGCTATTTATTACTCTCTAGATTTATAATCTAACAAATGAACCTATTTAGATCACTTTAGAAATTAAAAGGGGAGTGATTTCCTCAAGGTTTGAAGATGGAATCTCACCAAAACATGGATACAAGACCATTTTTGATCTTCCCATGATCTTTAATTTGAGAGAATGGATGCAAGATGGAGAAGCTATTTCCTTCAATGGAGAATGGCTCAAGATCAAAATTCCTATCGTTTATCCTACAGTTAATAAGGTGTAAGAAGAAAGGTAAAGGGGGGTTCTTTATATAGCTTGCCTAAACTGGAAAGACTAGCAAATTGATGAATGTGGGATAAACCCCAAAGAATAAATACAAAGGCCATGCATGTTTAATAAAGTATGTGCACTTTTTGGGAGTTGAAAGGGGTTTAATTAATCAAAGGTGATTAATTAATAGAAGGGGGTATGCTTATATAATATTTTAAGAAGAAAGTTAGTATGATTCGGAGGTTTTAAGAGAGTAAACAGTTCAATAAATGGAGATTTATTGATTTAGATTAGCGGTAGTAATTAATTAAGAATAATTAATTAACCTAGGTAGAAGCGAACGTTAATTAACAAAAGATCGTTAATTGGCATCCTAAATGATAGGAGGGCTAATTAATTAGTGAAATGTAATTAATTAATGATGATAGAGGGATAATGGTGGTTTATTGACAAAGTGTCGTCAATTTATGGGAAAGAGGATAGTTAGTGCAATTTAAGTATTAAAATTTCTTGACCAAATTATAGGTGTATACATTTTCCCCTCTTTGGGGTGGCATAAGCGACGTCACTTCAAAGATAGTAGAAAAGTGTGAACAAGTGAATTTTGAAGGGATAAAAGAAAAATTAGTAGAGTGAAGGATGCCCCCTCAAGTGTCGATGGGGTGATGAAAGAGGTTGATCAATGATCAAAAAGATGAAGAGAAAAGACCAAAGTAGGGAAAATTACATTGCAATGGGATACATACAACGATATACCGACTATCAATATAGAGTAGAGGTGTGGGCTTTGATCCTGCATAATACCAAAGATTTAACTCTTTTATTGAAAAAGTTCATGTGGGTATCATTGTGAAGCACAAGAAATGCTTTTCTTAATAGATCTGTTGGAAATGATTTGTAGCAGGTGATCCCTATTTCCCAAGTGAGTTGGAAGAATAGTGTTAATAGAAGATAATGATATGGAAGAAAAGGAAGATGAAGGGGATGGAAATAACTTGCATCCAACTTGATGTAAAAACCACATTATGTCATCATATTATAAGTGATCTATGTCATCGGTTCTTATTAAAAATGTACGCATAAAAATAAAGTGTATAATGAAATGAAAAGCTATAATATGAACATTTGTTCATTTCCAAAGCACTAAATCAATGAAACATACATAATGTAATGCAATACGAGAAAGTAAATAAGCTAGCCTTACAGGGAAACAAGTATAAATACACATACTCAAACCAAAAATGTTCAAGACAACAGACAAATGTTTTGTTATCAAGCTTCAGCTTCTCAAATGTTCGATTTGACAATAAGGGTTAAAAATGGTTCCCCAAGAAAGGGGAATAATGGAGGATGTAGGGTCCAATGAAAAATCATTCGTGTGCTACTTCTGAAACAAGATTTGGAAAATTGGTGGGCCAAGATAGTACCGACATAACAAGCGGACCAAATTTGCTAGTGGGGTAGATCTAGATGATCCATGAGTCATTTGAATAATAACATGTGATAAACGAAGAAA
Organism: Taxus wallichiana var. yunnanensis; assembly: GCA_018340775.1. Taxonomy (NCBI): domain Eukaryota; kingdom Viridiplantae; phylum Streptophyta; class Pinopsida; order Cupressales; family Taxaceae; genus Taxus; species Taxus wallichiana. The sequence goes on along the minus strand of CM031239.1, from coordinate 561,794,921 downwards.
TGTAATGATTGAATACCATGCATTGGACATAGGATTCAACCGCATACTAGCTCTTTACCACTTTTTGCAATTTTTTTATTGTTACAATTTTTGGATTTATGGAATTTTTACGGATTTAAGGATTTTTTAAAACTTTTTAGTGATTTTGGATATCTTAGAAGAAATACAGAGAGAGGATTGCCCGAGAGAAAAAAATTCCCGAGAAGAAAAATGGTCACTAGGTAGCAAAAATATTCCCCGACGGGATGAAAAATGATTATTTATTAAAAATAAACATCGCAACGGGTAGTAGAAGAAAATGGAACCATCACGTGGTCAAATCACACCTTTCCACCATCATGGTGGGTGAAAATGCATTGCAGGGGGGTCCAAATAGCCATAGATATCATGTCGAGGGGAGGGGGTAAAACATTATGAGTAGTTATTTGTTACCAAACTCTTGCAAATTTTCTATTGATCTTTATTTGACTGTGGGAGAGATGGCATGAGTTCCAAACCGTGAGAGGCATGCAAACATTATTTGAGAGTACCAACGGTATCTTGAGGATGGTGCACATGTGAGTTGACCCAACTTGTGTCTTTTTTTGCATTTAATAGTATTTATTAGGGGGAACATGCGGCGGACTTATGCTCGCCCCTTGGGGCACGTATACACTATCATGGGCACATATACTTGTTGGGGTTTGTTCTTAGGGAACATGAGCGAGCGCAAGGGTGTAGTTAGTGGCACATATGTGTCATTAGGGGTGTGAGTGCGCTTAGGTAGGGTTTTGGCGCACAAGCATGCACATAGGTGTTAACAGGAGTGCGTATGCGCTAAGATGAGCACACATATGCTCCATGATATTGGGGGTTGAGGGAGGGCACGTATATGCTAGCATAGGCACACATGTTTAAAGTGGGGGTGCATGCACTAAGGTGCACATGTGTTATTAGGGGCACGAAAGTGTTAGAAGGATCTCGTAAGCATAAAAAAGGGGGTTTGTGACCTTTAGAAGAATTCGTGATTTTTAAAAGAATTTAGGGATGAATAGAAGAATATTAGAAGGCTTACTTTTAAGAAATGAAGTTAATGAATGGTTTTACTTGACTATGCATGGTGACCTATCCGCTTTGGAGACACATGAGAAGAATGCGAGGCTGCACTCGTTCTAGGAGATGTTTAGGAGATGCTTAGAGGATCTATTTAGAGATGATATGAAACATGACTAAACTACCCTACATGGTGCAAATGCCACAGACCACCTTGGATCATAGGCTCTTTACACACTTAGCTAAGAGGTGGCATAGTGAGAGCCACTTGCTTTTGCATTCTAACCGGAAAGATGACAAGATTACTTTGGAGGACGTATGGAGGATTTTGTGAGTTCCCATCTAGGGCCGACTCATGAGTATGAGGGGATGCTGCCCATATCACATAGTGCCTGATTGAGACTTTTGGCCTCCTGAAATACCTTAGGAGGGGATGTCGGTTCGGATACAAAAATGCTTCACTAACATTCGACTTTCATGCATTCTTGTGTATTTGATGGCTCTTGTTAGCAACATCTTGCTACTGACAAGACTGGTGTTTCCTTTCCATTTGGGCTTGATTAGCTTCATTCACGATTGGTCGGTAGGGAGAGATATTATTGGGGTTAGTTCCTTCTTACACATTTTTACTGGGACATGTATCTTATCACTTACCGCAGGCAAAAGACCGTGGGCTCAATGTCATTCTTACGAGATATAGTCGTGGGACCATATTGCCATTGGGCACCCCACATGAGTTCTATGAGTGCGGGCTACGATGAGCCTTTGAACATGGGATGGGCATCGGTCGAAGATGATGTCTGTGGGAATATGGGAGATACCTATTACTACTAATGTGCTTTTGATGAGATACAGTTACACATGGTTACATAACGCCCCTACATGGATTATCAGTGGCCTAAGGATGTGGTCGAGCACTTTCTTATTGACATCCATAGCTATATTACAAAGTGGTACATGATTAATTGTATACTAAGACAATTTGGTACGTAAAGAGTATTCCCGGCAAGGAGTGGTGGTATGGTCGGTGCTCAAGGGAGACCTTTGATATTGGGCCTTTGATCGAGACCACATCGAGCTAGAGATAGTTTTTAGTAGATAGTTCCCTAGGCTGTGGATACCTTTACGTCATATCGTAGATCCCAGAAAGACAACTCGATTATTAGGCTTGGTATGAGACAAGACTTCCTGCATTTGAATATCCCATAGGATGTCATTAATGTAGGTATTGCAGCAGTTGTAAAGGGGTTACAGGGCAAATCTCATAGAGTTAGAGCACAACAATTAGTACAACAGGGTGCCTAAGGACATGATGAATAGGTTTAGATGCCTATAAAACAATAGGTCCCAAATCGCAGAGGTTCCCATGCCAAAAGTACATATACCACATGTTTTTGTGTCGCCGCCACACGTAGCTAGTCCACCACATAGTCTCCGCTTTAGGGATGATGGGATGGAGGAGGTGGAGATGGATGGGGATATGGATATGGAGATGGATGGGGAGATGGAGATGGAGACGGAGATGGGGATGAAGATGGAGATGGATATGGAGATGGAGGTGGAGATGGATGAGGGACTCCACCATAGAGTCCCATAGGGTGAGGATGGTTGGGATAGACCACCCAAAGGGTAAATGAGCTCACTACCTTATAGTAGTAGCTACAACGGGTTATAGCACAACAAATTTAGGTCACTACTAAGAGGAATTAGATTATGATAGAGAGAGACCGGATGGTTGTGAAGAAATTTGGTTGGCCATCGAGAGGACTCAATTCTACAAGATGAGTTAGCTAGCATAAGAGCGGAGCGTGATACACTCTAGTAGGCATGGGGAGAAGGTGGGGTCTTGAAGATGGTTTGGGAGTGTGCTATAGCCACCTGGGAGGCTACCTATTACAAGATGTTATACTATTCACTATTCCTGTGGATCGAGGGCCCCAAAGTATAGTCAATTATCTAGTAGTCGGTCACAATTCAGGTCACAGAGGCCATCGTGATCCACAAGATCCCTATAGGGTCCTTTAGTATAGTAGGAAGCTTCGTCCCATCAAATGCCACCACCGGTGGTAAAACCGAGAGTCTCGTATATGGGAGAGAGTCATAGCTAACTCCTTTTATTGATGTATATGTACATATGTATTTTTTTTAATGTATGCCTCGATATGAAGGAACACTTTTGATATGATGTATATGTATTATTTTTGGTCATGCCTCGATATGAAGGCACATTTTTAATCCATTCCCATGATGGCATACATTGTATCTGATGATTATGTACAGAGACACATTGTATATGGACATTGACATTTTGACATATTTACATGTATATGATGATGGAATTGATGATGTATGATTATATCACATGTGTTTAATTTATGAGATAACATTAGATGATATCACATTAGTTTTGATGTCCAAGTTTTTAATTTTTGATATTGGTTTGGGGGGGACTGGAGGCGGTCCCTATTGCCCCATTGGTGATATGGTAGGATGATAGTAGCTTAGCATACATGTTGAATGTTTATTTTCATGATGATGTAGCTTATTTATTATTGATGAGATATATATGATTTATGTGATGTTAGATGTGATAACAAACAATGTACAAGTAACAAACAAGCACAAGCAAAAGTTAACAAATCTACCAAATTTACACACTAAACAAATTGACAACACAACTTTGTACAAATATATACAAGCATGTAAACAACACCGAATATAAACAAGCAAGAATGAATCTAATCCAGAAAAAAGAATAAATCAATATAAGAAGTATGTTAAGAAACACACTATACAAAATTTACATGCAAGGAAGTAAAGCTATACAAAAATGTACAAACAAACAAGCAAAGTAAGAAACAAACAAATAAGTAAGAAAAACACTACTATGTTTTTTTGTGAGACAATTTTTCTATACGTTTTATCTGTCATTTTGGGGATTTTGGAAACAATGTTCTATTGTTTTTGTATTTTCTATGAGATTATTTTCTAATATTTTGGGATTAGTAACCATATTTGAATGTTTTTGCAAATTTTCTGACATTGTTTTTGTTTTACCAATGTTTTTGGATTTTTGAATGTTTTACCAATGTTTTCAATTTTTGAAATTTTTTGCAATGTTTTTGTAATTTTCTAACAGTTTTCTAAAGTTATGTACAAGAAGATGGAGAAAAGTGGATTCCCTAGCATTATATGGTAATATACATGGGAAAATGTTACGTGTTATGTGCAAGAAGGCGAATATAGGAAGATGCCCCCAGCGTTAGATGGGAATGTAGAAAGGCAATCTCTTCACGATTTACAAGAGGAGGATCAACCAGGATCAAGGCTTCAAAAGGATAGGCTCAAAAGGAATCTTAGATGTAGGTGAATAAACTAGCTCTAGACAAAGCAAAAGTACCCCTTAGATGTGAGATGCTTGTGAACAACGAATCCTCCCAAGGCGTCAGAAACTGGTTTTCACCAAGGGACATGTCCAAAGTGCCACAATTGCATGGTTTTCACACTTGGATGACCTATTTTCTCTTTACTTTTTCTTGATTTTTTTGGTTTTTGTATTTTTATACTTTTTTGGTTGTTTTTGAATTTTTGCACCATATTCAAGCATAGAACCACTTGAGGTGGATGGTGTTCATAGGTTCATGCAACTCATCTCCATCAGGATAGGTAAGTTTGTATGCTCCTGACCCATATTTTTCCACTATCACATAAGGTCCCAACTAATTAGGTTTGAACTTTCCCTTCTTTTCTCTTTCTTTCACAGTGTTGAACTAATTTTCCTTCAACACCAAATATCCTACCTCAAACTGATGAGTTATGATCATTTTAGTGTAGCTCACGGGATTTTTATCCCATTTTAGTGATTTCAGCTAAAAATTGAGATAACCATAAGAATTTTTTGAAAAATCTCTGAAAAATCCCTTTTGAAAGAGATTTTCGGGTTTTTATTGCATGAAAACATGTTTCTCTCATGCATCATGTCTCATGTTTCCCGAAACCCGAAACCCGAATTTCCTAAGTCCTTCATGTCGGGTTTTCAGAACTTAGAAGCAACTAAACATCTTATGCATCATGTCTCATGTTTCCAAAAACGAAACCCGAAATGCATCATGTCTCATGTTTCCCGAACCCGAAACCTGAAATGCATCATGTCTCATGTTTCCCGAAACCCGAAACCTGAAATGCATCATGTCTCATGTTTCCCGAAACCCAAAACCCGAAATGCATCATGTCTCATGTTTCTCGAACCCGAAACCCAAAATGCATCATGTCTCATGTTTCTAACCCGAAACCCAAAATGCATCATGTCTCATGTTTCCTAGAACCCGAAACCTGAAATGCATCATGTCTCATGTTTCCGAACCCAAAACCTGAAATGCATCATGTCTCATGTTTCCCGTGAACTCGAAACCTGAAATGCATCATGTCTCATGTTTCCCAAACTCCTAAACCCGAAATGAAGCAAATCCTTTGTTATAGGTTTTCGGATGCTCCAAGCATGATGACATGTCATTAATGTCCAGTTGTCTGGCAGTTGGTACACATGTCAAGTGAGGTGTATTAGCAATCATTCCAATGCACCAGATGAAGCTAAGATGTAGGGCACAATCCGGAAGTTCTAGGAATTCTGAGACAAGTAGGCTTTGGAGGAAGACAAGGATGATGAAACAAAATAAGCATAATGTTTCATGTCATTTCAATCTTGAAATTGACATGTCTTTTTCATTTCTGTTTCGTCACATAGGAAGCAAATTTTGACTTGGTCTCCTGCGTGAGAGCCAAGCAAAATAGGACTCTTGTTAAAAGACTATTTTATAGGGTTTGTCCTATTTTCTCTCAACTATTTTTATTATAAATAAGGGATGTGCATACATTCCAAAGGGTTGAGATTTTTGAAATATTGGGAGCTATTGTGAAGAAGAAAAACTTTGTGTTTTCTTTTAATCATTTGAGGAATAGAAGCTGATGTTGTTTTCACAAACTTTGTGTTGTGAGAAGTGTTTTTCTTAAGATATTGTTCTTATGTTCGCAATCTTAAGCTATTCCTTGTTTAGTGTCTTGATGATTCTAATCATTTCAAACATTACATTTGTTATCTAAAGCTCGTATGATTATTTTGTGCTCTGTGTTTACTCGAAAGAAAATACGTTCCTCTCATTTCCTTTCCATTGTGTTTCTTCCATTGTAATAATTTCTGATCTAGTTCATTTATAAAAACAAACGTCTTCCCAAAGTGTGGATATGGATTTCGGGATTCTATCCCAACCCCAATGGTTAGATTAGTGTGAATACTGTATATATTGTTTCTGCTATGTTTTAGACTAGTAATAAATAGGCAGCCTCACCTATCTTTGAGGAGGGATTTAATCCCATGTACTATGGTTGAACCTCATATTTTGGATTGACAAAATATCCAACCAACAGTTTTTGGCGACTCCACTTGGGAATACGGATTTATAGTGTAAAGCTTATCCTCTTGGTGTCTAGCGACTCCTTATTTTCCTTATTTTCAACAAGATCTCTTTCCTGGTTCAAGCTGGCTGGAAAGATCTTCACTCGGTCCCGCCGAGCCCGGTGAAATTGATCCACTCTTCGAGTTACTACAACAAAGATAATTTTAGTCTTTCCCCAACAAAGTGTTATTTCTAATCGAACCCAGTTCTTCACTGTTCGAGAAACCGGATCCCAAGTAGAATGAGACATGTCTCGCAACTTGTCACCCGTTATTCTTGTCTGACACTTGGATCCCCATACGCACTCTTTTCAGAAGGATGGCAGCACAACTGTGCCACCACAGGCGCAGCTATTGGTCCTCTTTCTTTAACTCCGCCATTGCACGAGTTACCACATGGATCACGTAAAAACATTCCCAAGTTCAATGGGGATGGGAAGCAACATCCTGATGAACACATTGCATCTTTCTTTGTAGCATGCGGTGTCCTCGGAGTAGCTCATGAAGATGTCTCTGTTCGACTCTTTGTTGAAACATTGCACTGGTGTAGCAGCTGAATGGTTTTATCACCTTACAAATGCATGCATCAAAAACTGGGCTACCATGCAGACCAGATTCAAAGCACGTTTCAAACCAGCTAAGGATTCTCATGCTTTGTTAGCACAACTTACCCATATGAAGAAGGAATCACATGAACCCACGCGAGACTTCGTGGCAAAGTTTAACAAGCTGATCCGAAAGATTCCATAAATCATTGTACTGACTCAAAAATAAAAAATGCTTCTTCATTAAAGCTCAGCCCCCCTATGTGAGCTTTTTTATTAAGAAGGTCGGCTATCCCAGATTTGGCTATCACTCAGTCAACAGCTATTGAAATAGAGGATGATCTCATTTTGGCCGGAAGAATCAGGAAAGATGTACCCAAACCTAAAAATCAAGGTTCTTCTCAAGGTAATACTGACCCTATGATCCAAAAAATGGCTAATGATTTGATTTCTTTAAAAAAGAAAATGTCCCAATGCAGGTGAGTAATGTTCCGTATCGGGATATCCCTAGACGGAATTTCAATAACACCAATGGTGCACCTACAAGAGATAGGCCACGGTTAACCCCTGCTCAACCAAGGCTAGCAATCGAAGCTCCTCCCGTCAATGCAGCAGTAGAAATAGTCGAAGAAGAGGAGGAACCTAAAGAACAAGATTCCCCCGAGGCTTTTGAAGCTTCAGGATATGCTGATGAGTCTTATGACGATTCGGCTGGTGACTCCAGCATTGGGTATTTGGAATATGAAGAGGATGAATGTGCACCGGATGGTCAGTCATTTGCTATCTTCACTCGATCCCAATCTCAGAATCCAAGAAAACCTCTTGAAAGCCCCAAGGAGAAGAACAAGGAACCTCCCATAGCCATAGTTAAGAGAGGTGCTCCTATTTCAACAAAAAAACGAAAGAGAAGTCACCAAAAAGGTAATAACTTCTCCTCATTATTTTTCTCCTACGGTCGCTGCCCACTCAAGCTCACATGATTAGAACTAAGCCTACCATCACCCCTTCTTATACTGCTTTTGAAATTATCAATCATGCAAAAAGAACCAAGATCCAAATGTCAGAAGTGGAATACCTTCAGTCAAATCTTGAACAGTTCAAAAGCTCGCCAAATTCATTAGAAGTAAAGCCACCATTCTCTCACCTCCAAAAGGTCTTTTTCCGAATCCTACTCAATCCCCACCTCAGAATAATCTAGCCTCTGCTTCTTCTTCAGGAAATATTGAACCATTTTATTTGTCTTTGCTAATAAATGGGTTTAAGCTCAGCAATTACATCATCGACTCAGGGGCCTCCGACAATGTTATGCCCGCAAAAGTAGCCCATGCCCTTGGGCTTACTTTGACTAAGTCATATGGACGATGTTACTCCATGGAAACCAAGCAAGTTCCCTTGATTGGTCAAATCAAAGATGCATAGTTTGCATTCGTTGCCTTCCCAGAGAAGAGAGTGAAAATGACTATTCTAGTTGCCGACATTCCTGCAGCCTACGGTATCCTCTTGGGTAGAGGTTTTTGTAAAGACGTCGGAGGAGAGATTAATATGGATTGGACCAAGGCAAGGATTCCAGTCAATGGGGTTTATCATGTTCTCCATCCCGAGCCTCAGGCGAGGTATTTGGTAACTAAATCAGATGACCCTAAGGCTCAAATTATTTTCGAAGATGCTAGCTTTGGAAATTATTTCATGACATCAGAGATACCGGCGGTAGATGTTAAGAAAGAAGATTCTAATGCTATTTGGACCCTCAAATTCGATGGTAGCTGTTCAACCACCGGATCGTGGGGCTGGTGTAGTTCTTATATCTCCTAATTCCGAGATTTTCCCTATGCCTTCAAATTGTAGTTTGATAATACTAATAACACGGCTGAATATGAAGCTCTGTTACTAGGATTAGAAATGGCGAAAAGAAGGGAATTCAAAATCTCAAGGTTCAAGGGGACACGGAGCTGATTGTCAACCAGGTCAAGGGAATCTATCAAGTAAAAAATGATCGCTTGAGACATTATAGGAACAAAGTTTGGGATAATATAGAATGCTTTGATGCATTCTCCATCAAGGCAGTTTTGAGAGATTATAACGACAAGGCTGATTCTTTGGCCGTGTTTGCATCCCTCCTTCTCCCTCATCCCTAGTTCAAAGAATATACATACACCATTGAGATCGTGTATCATCCCAGTATCCCAGATAATGTGGCTCATTGGCAAGTGTTCAATGATGATCAACAAGTGTTGACTTTTCTAGAAAAAGTTGACAATTTTAGTGAGTTGTACTTTGAAGGTTCGAATCAGCTTTCCGTGAATCTATCTCAGATCCATATCAAGAGGTTGATGGTGAGTTTATTCAGCTTAAAGGAAACAAGATACCCAAAGGTCTGGTTTCTCTGGAGGGTTTTTTTGACAAGCATGATCGTTTTATTCAAAACAAGAGACAAGTTGAAGGAGCTTCTTCCTCGGAAGTAGATCAAGTCAATCTAGGTTCGTCTGATCAACCTCGGATGGTGAATATTGGGAAATGTTGTTCCCCTGAGGAGAAAGTGAAATTCACTTCACTCTTGAAGAGATACATGGATGTCTTAGCCTGGTCTTATGTAGATTTAAAATCCTTCAAGCCCAAAGATGTACAACACAGTATCCCTTTGAAGCCTGATGTAAAACCATACAGGTAGAAGCAAAGACATTACAATCCCAAGATCTCAGGGACTATCCTTGCGGAAATTCAGAAAATGTTAGATGCTAGAATTATTTTTCCAATCCATCACTCCACTTGGATTGCTAACATCGTCCCTATCAGGAAGAAGAATGGTGAAATCCGGATTTGTGTTGATTTCTGAACCTAAATCAGTCTTCGTTAAAAGACAATTATCCCTTACCTATCATGGATCAGGTGTTACAGACCATTACTAGATCAAAAATGCTATCCATGCTTAACAGATTTTCAGGATATAATCAAGTTGAGGTAGCTGTGGAGGATCAACACAAGACGACCTTCACAACCCCATGGGGGACCTTTGCTTATAGGAGGATGCCTTTCGACTTGATCAACGCCGGAGCCACCTTTCAGAGAGCTATGGACTTGGCATTTAGAGACCTGATGGGCAAAGTCATAGTGGTATATTTGGATGACTTGACCGTTTTCTCTAAAAAATGGAGTGATCATTATGATCATTTAGAGCAAGTACTTTTGAGATGCAAGCGTCACGGGATTTCATTAAATCCCAAGAAGTCCATGTTTAGAGTGACCGAAGGAAAGTTGCTGGGTCATATCGTGACTAGAGAAGGAACCAAAATCAACCCAGAGAGGGTAAAGGCCATTCAGAGCCTTACCCTACCCACAAGTAAAACTAGAGTTCATTCCTTCTTTGGAAAGGTCAATTTCCTAAGAAGGTTCGTACTGATTTTTTGATAAAACCAAGGATATCCTTGGGATGATGAAAGGAAAAATTCCATTTTGATGGAGTATCAAGGGAATCTTGCATTCGACGAAGTCAAAAGGGCGATTTCTTGCGCACCTATCCTAGTATGTCCAGATTTCAAAAATATTTCATCATGTACATTTACGCCTCTGCTCACACAAAGGTCACCATCCTGATGCAAGAGAATGGGGAGGGCATTGAAGCTCCCATCACTTTTATGAGCTGTCCATTAAAGGAACATGAGCTAAAAATGTCACAAATTGAAAAGCATGCTTATGCGGTGGTACAAGTGGTGAAACATTTCAGATACTATGTGTTGAACTCTCATACCCTCGTTCTTGTTCCCGACACCGCTGTTAAATCCATTTTGACTCAACAAGAGCTGGGTAGTCAATGAGGTAACTGGATAGCTAAAGTTTAGGAGTATGACTTGGAAATTAGACCTACCAAGTTGGTACGAGGAAGGGGCCTGTGCCAATTGATCGTGGAAAATCATGCTGAAACAGAATGCAAAAGGACAGAAGACACCTCTTCAAAGTTTCCCATGGTGCTTTTCGTGAGCACAACTGATGAATGGTACACAGATATTTCTTTCTTTCTGACTTATGGTGAATGCCCCCCACATTTAAGTCAAAAGGAGAAGAGGACGGTCAAGTTAAGATCTGCAAGATACGTCTTGTGGGATAATGGGCTATATAAGAAAGGTATTGATGGTGTATTCTGCGCCGTGTTGATAAATCACAATGCTTAAAGTTTTTAGAATCCTTCCATAGCCTAGCATGCAGAGGACATTTCTCATCCTCTCAGTAATGCTTATAAGATCCTGCGCGGGCTGGTACTATTGGCCTACTCTCTTTTGGGATTCAGCAGAGTGGGTGTCTAAGTGTGAAGCTTGTCAACATTTCGTTGGTCATCCTAAGCTAGCAGCTCTTCCCTTGAAGCCCGTAGTGATTGAAGAACCTTTCCGCCAATGGGGAATTGACTTCATTGGAACATTAAATCCTACCTCCAAAGCTGAGACACAATTACGTGCTTTGATCGCTGAGACTATTTTACCAAGTGGGTGGAAGCCGTGACAATCAAGCAAGCAACCTCAGAAGCTGTGTGCAAGTTCCTTAAAGAGAATATAATTGTCGATTTAGTGTGCCTCACAAGATTGTGGCTGACAATGCCTCCAATTTCTCATCGCATGAGCTTACGAACTTTGTTATGGATTTGGCATTACCCTAGCTCACTCATCTGATTATTATCCCTAAGGTAATGGGCAAGCTGAGTCCAGCAACAAGAACCTGGTTACCATAATTGGAAAGCTAGTAGATGAAAACCAGAGGACATGGCACAAAGCATTGTATGATGTGTTGTGGGCTGATCAGATTACCCCAAAGCGGGCTATAGTAATGTCTCCTTTCCAAGTATCAGTATGGGATTGATGCTTGAGATACCTATCTCAAAGAGAGTTGCACACCTTCTGATTGGCCAAAAATAAAGATGTGACCTTTCAAAATTCTATTGAAAAAAGGGTTATGTACCTAGCTAGGCTAGAAGAGGAATGAAGCAAGGTGGTTGATCACATTGCAGATCATCAAAGAAAAGTAAAGAAATTTTTTGACAAGAAATCAAGGAAACATAATTTCCAAATTGGAGACCTAGTGTTGCTGTGGGATAAGAGGAGGGAGAAAAAAGGAATGCACGGAAAGTTTGATTCTTTGTGGAAAGGACCTTTTAAGATCCATCAGCTGAGTGGTGAAAATAGTTTCCATCTATCATATCTTGATGGAGAGTTACTCCCTTTGCCTTTCAGTGGCCAACATCTAAAGTTGTTCCATCATTAATGCAAGATGCTCTTTTTCATTGTACATACTTTATTTTCTATTGTGTGTTTTCTCTTGGTCTTCTTTCTTTCCTTGTTCTTTTTAGTTTTCTTCTTTTCTGACTTCGTTGCCCAATGGATAAAGCCAGAGATTCTGAGTTCTCTTCCTTTGATATCACAAAGAAAGTCCCCAACTGGAGCCAGTTGTTATCCCATTTTAGTGATTTCAGCTAAAAATTGAGATAACCATAAGATTTTTTTGAAAAATCCCTTTTGAAAGAGATTTTCGGGTTTTCGTGTTTTATTGCATGAAAACATGTTTCTCTCATGCATCATGTCTCATGTTTCCCGAAACCCGAAACCTGAATTTCCTAAGTCCTTCATGTCGGGTTTTGAACTTAGAAGCATCTAAACATCTCATGCATCATGTCTCATGTTTCCCAAAACCTAAAACCTGAAATGCATCATGTCTCATGTTTCCCAAAACCCAAACTTGAAATGCATCATGTCTCATGTTTCTCGAACCCGAAACCCGAAATGCATCATGTCTCATGTTTCCCGAAACCTAAAACCCAAATGCATCATGTCTCATGTTTCTCGGAACCCGAAACCCAAAATGCATCATGTCTCATGTCTCCCGAACCCGAAACCTGAAATGCATCATGTCTCATGTTTCCCGAACCCAAAACCCGAAATGCATCATGTCTCATGTTTCCCAAAACCTGAAACCCGAAATGCATCATGTCTCATGTTTCCCGAACTCGAAACCCGAAATGCATCATGTCTCATGTTTCCCAAAACCCAAACCCGAAATGAAGCAAATCCTTTGTTATAGGTTTTCAAATGCTCCAAGCATGATGACATGTCATTAATGTCTAGTTGTTTGGCAGTTGGTACACATGTCAAGTGAGGTGTATTAGCAATCATTCCAATGCACTAGATGAAGCTAAGATGTAGGGCACAATCTGGAAGTTCTAGGAATTCTGAGACAAGCAAGTTGCTACGGAGGAAGACAAGGATGATGAAACAAAATAAGCATAATGTTTCATGTCATTTCAATCTTGAAATTGACATGTCTTTTTCATTTCTGTTTCATCACATAGGAAGAAAATTTTGACTTGGTCTCCTGCGTGAGAGCCAAGCAAAATAGGACTCTTGTTAAAAGATTGTTTTATAGGGTTTGTCCTATTTTCTCTCAACTATTTTTATTATAAATAAGGGATGTGCATACATTCCAAAGGGTTGAGATTTTTGAAATATTGGGAGCTATTGCGAAGAAGAAAAACTTTGTGTTTTCTTTTAATCATTTGAGGAATAGAAGTGATCTCAAGTTTTCGCAAAACTTTGTGTTGTGAGAAGTGTTTTTCTTAAGATATTGTTCTTATGTTCGCAATCTTAAGCTATTCCTTGTTTAGTGTCTTGATGATTCTAATCATTTCAAACATTACATTTGTTATCTAAAGCTCATATGATTATTTCGTGCTCTGTGTTTACTCGAAAGAAAATACGTTCCTCTCATTTCCTTTCCATTGTGTTTCTTCCATTGTAATAATTTTTGACCCAGTTCATTTATAAAAAAAAACATCTTCCCAAAGTGTGGATATGGATTTCAGGATTCTATCCCAACCCCAATGGTTAGATAAGTGTGAATACTGTATATATTGTTTCTGCTGTGTTTTAGATTAGTAATAAATAGGCAAAGATCCCCTGTCTTTGAGGAGGGATTTAATCCCATGTACTTGTGTGGTTGAACCTCATATTTTGGATTGACAAAATATCCAACCAACAGGGACACTTGATTCTGATACACTTTCAAGTGGTTGAGTGTCTTTGAGGTGTCTTTCATCTATTAGTTCAAGATTTTCCAATCTAGCCACGTGGTAGTCTTCATCTTTATCTAGATAGTCTCTTTGAGATATTCTCGGGAAGGAAGCTCTATTTCAAGGGGAATGATAAAATCAGTTCCAAAAACTAGGGAATAGGGTGTCACACTAGTAGGAGTACAAATGGAAGTCCTATAAGCCCAGAGGGCGGGATGGATCTATAAATTCCCAGTCTTTTCTTGAAATACTTGTCATTCTCATCCAAAATGGTGGAAGGTATACCGTAACAACAGATAAGATGATTCATGATAATTTTTTAAATTTGTGCCCCAATAACATACGTGAGAGGAAAAACTTCTACCCATTGGTGAAGTATTATGTGGCAATTATGATATGGGTATGGCCATCTGAGGAGGTAGGGGTGAGCTTCCCTATGAGATCTAGTCCCCATTTATAGAATGACCATGGTGTTGTGATCAGTTGCAAAGGTTGCACTGACACATGAATAAGGTTCTACTTTTGGCACAAAGCACACTTCTGACATACTGATAGTAATCGGTTTCCATGGTAGGCCAATAATAGCCTACTCTCAATAATTTATTTACCAAGACCATTCCATTGGTGTGGGATCCACAAACTCCTTCGTGTACTTCCTTGATCACTCGGACTAACTCCGCTACATCTAGACAATGTAATAGATTCCCATCATAGCCACGATGATAGAGGGTGCCTCCAAGGAGGGTGTAACGAGATATATTTTGGATAAGGTTACTTTTTTAGAGTGGGTTATATTTTGGGAAACATACCGTCTTTTAGGTAGGTAAAGATAAGATCATACTAAGGGGAAAAGGACCAACAACTTCACAGATGGACATGATTCCAACATGTCATATGTAGGTTGTCACAAATTTTTAACAAAGAATGACATGTCATTATTTTCTGGTGGAATTTGTAGCATGGAACCCACTATTGCCATAGCATCTACAAACCAATTTTGTGCTCTTGGGATCTGTTCAAAAGTGATATGCACAAAATACTCTTTGAGAGTCTCCACTAACTTCTTATATGGGATGAGCTTCTCATCCTTGACCTTATATTCATCATTGAACTGCTTGATGATCAACTGCAAGTCTCTAATGACCTTAAGTTGTTGGATGTTCCATTTGATAGCTAGCTTCATCCCAACAATGAGTGCTTCATATTCTGCTATGTTGTTTGTACATGGAAATATGAGGCGGAAAGCCTAAGGTATAAAGTCCCCTGAAGGAGTGACTAGCACCACTCCTGCTCCTAAACCATGGAAAGTGAATGATCCATCAAAGTGTGGAAGATTTATAAGATGATTGATGATGATTGATAAAAGAAGATGACTTAATAGATCTTTGTAGATTTGGATTTAGAGATCTCGTAAGTGGAAGAAGATGTGGATTTGGAATTGTTTGGCATATGTTTTCCTAGAAGATGGCATAAGTACGGGTAGATAAAGAGGACCACATATCCAGTTAGTGGATTCCAACTTAGGGGTCAACTTGGATGATTGATTAGAGGAATTTTGAGTTTCTCAAATCTTCAAAGGAGGAAGAGGCCATCGAGGAGACCGATAAAGGGGTCCTACAAATAAAGGGAGGACTGTCACTCAAGATTTGAATTAGAAGTCCGATAAAGGGGGTCTTGTAAAGAAAGGGAGGACCATGACTTAGGAGTTGAATTAGAGGAATGATGGGGATAATTTTGGTGACAAAAATCCTTAGAGGAAAACATTGTTTAGGTGACTGATTATTCCTTAGAAGAAAGTTGATTGAATGAGGCTCAAGACACTGAGGGGAATCAAAATAATAGTTTATATTAGAATAATTAGGAGATTGAGAAAAATCAAAAGAATAGTTGAGATTAGAATCAGAAGAATAACATGGATTAGAATCATCAGGAAGTATATCACCAACTATGATATGAAGGTGGGGAAAGGGTTAAATGAATGGGTTCTCCAACGCAAATAACCAATATAGGTTTAGTAGTGATGGGCTTGTTTTGATGTGGATTACAAACCTTAGTTCCCTATTGTCGTAAGTGTGAGGAACCATGCAATAATTAGTCATTATTGGCATTGTTGGGTCCAAATGCCTAGACCTATATTGTGTGATTGAACTCCTTCAAATGGAAGTAAGTTCCATGTTGATTTGGGAAGAAAAAGACAACCAACTAGACATTTTGTAAGTATGGAGATGTTCATGTGATTTTTGAAGGGAATCTAAGGAAAACAGACATCATGATGACATAATTTTGATAATCGACAAGGTTTGGACAACAAGTTGCAAGTGTAAATGTCAAGACGGCTGATAAAAAATTATCAAAATATTTGTCCTTAGAAAAACAAGTTTAAAAGATAAACAATCACAAGAAACAATCACGCAAGTTTGGAAAACCAATCCAATCTAGAAGGAAAAACTCCCTATACAAATATGTCTCAATGATATTTTAGTGCAAGATGATCAACACAATGTCAACACTTAGGTCGAGTTTAAAATAAACAAGGTGTAAGTATTAACAAGGGGTTGAAGTGACTTCCGTCTCAAAGTATACTATAACCAATCTAGATACAAATAAGGCCTAAATCCCAAAAATTGGAAGTTATAAGTAAAATCAACGCAACAATACCACTTAGATGCGTTAATAAATATTTGTGGAAAAGTAAGATACTAGTATCGAAATGATATTGATACGACCCAAACAATTTAACAACAACAATTTTTAAGGTTGAGGTAATGTTTGGAGGAAAAAAAATTCAGAGTATACCAATGATTTGTTAAGGTGCGAGAAGTGTAACGATACAATCTCAAAACTTAAATAAAGTTTATGAGAAACAAGATGTAAGTATCAAAATTTTATTGAGGCGATGTGAGTAGCGTAACACCTCAAGGGAATATCGATGATGAAACAAGCCTAACTATGATGAAATGTCTTGATGTGGGTATCAAGATAAGGCTACTCAAGATTTGAGGACATACCAACACACTTTCAATGCTTACTATTGCAGTCACAATAAGGAAGGATGTAAGCGGGTGTAAAAGTGGTGGACAAAATCTTAAGTAACACTATGTATGTATGCTTTCTTTTGTCCCAAAATGGAAACAAGAAATAAAAGGAGTAGACCAATTCGTGATGAAAGATACTTGGCATCACTTTGGTAGAGTTTCACCTTGTCTTAAGACAAGTGAAAAACTAAGACAAAGTAACACTTCACAAATTTCATGATGAATGTCACACGTATATAAATTTGATGGACTCTCCCTTGTTTGCATAAAAAGGTTTCGACTCCAATTTTTTTCACTTTGTGAGAGATCTTTGAAACACGATTGGTTTTGGTTAAGTTAGCTCCTATGCAAAATGGCTTCCTATTAGTTCACTCTCTAGGTGTCACAAATTATCTCTGTGAGTGTGGTTTTCCAAGGAATTTGCACTAACTAAACTAAGGAGTATCTCAAATTTACTTTACCCCCTTCGATACAATGAGCAATAAATTGCGTTCAGTTGTATCTCATTGGGGTCATGTGAAGATAATTTTGACGCTAATCTCACAAAGGCGTACTAGTCAAGTGGGTAAGTGGAGTGCTTCCCGTTTCGTTCACCGGTTCCCTCAAGGTGTGAACTACTTTGGGGTTCTTGGGGTAATCCTCATATTGAGTTTTATGGCTTATGCCAAGGCACTTCCCCAGTTTTAAGCGGATGAGCCGTAACTCTTAACCGAACTTGCAAATACAATGTTTTGAATAGTGGTGTGTTTTTAATCTTTTATCTTAATGTGGTTTTGTACACCGTTGACAACCTGCAACAAATTGTATTAGTATTGGTTTAGATCCTTTTTCTTTAACAAATGAGTATTGGTCCTATGTACAAAAGGTTAATAATTCTCCATGAAACTTATAAAATTTTAAAAAGAGGATCAAATGTTGTTTTTGATTCTCAAGATCATCTAAAAGACGCAAGAGAAGAGCATACACAACAAGTAACCCAACGTGATAGTAATGGAAAACTCTAAATCAAAGGACCATTAAACATGTTTTACAAATTAATCATTCCTTAAGCAATAATTAAATGAATTTTCCAAATTAATCCAAAATGTTAGAAAAGAAGACCAAAGTTGTTTTTGATTCTCAAGATCACCAAAAGGCGCAAGAGAAGAGCATACACAAAATTTGATCTAAGTAAAAATAGAAAAGCTTAAACCACTGACCATTAAATTTTTCAAAATATTAATCCCTTAAGAAACTTAAATGATAAAATTTTCCAAGTAACCACAAAATGTTAGAAAATAAGACTAAAGTTGCTTTTGATTCTCAAGATCGCCAAAAGTGCAAAAAAAAACATACACAAGCTTTGATCTACCTTAATCAAAATAGAAAAAAATTCATTAAATCATTTAAATGTGTTATAAAAATATCCATAATCATATCCATTTCTGATTCTCAAGGTTGCTTGAAAGCGCAAGAGAAGAGCATACGTGGTGTTGATCAAAAATGAATCTAACATGTAACAAAAATGACCAGTTTTATAATAAATGAAAACCCTATACTTTTGTAAGTCTAAATATAAAATTTATATTTTCATTGCATATTTCACTTCAATATCTTTCCAATGCAAAAAAATGGAGTCGTTTCGAGTTCGGGAGCAAAAGTTATGGCCTTTAGAAGATGGGTTATGCATATGCTCTTATGCTCACGGGTATGCACTTAATATGTACTCAAAAATGTCAAAAAAACATCCCTTAATTTGCAAAAAGGTCAATTTTTCCAACCAAGATTCAATTTTGAAAACAACCCATCTCATTAATATATGAATAGAAGACTCAATACTATCAAACATTAACATTCATGATAAAAAAATTAAAATTTTCAAGAAATTCACAAAACGAACATGTAGAATGATGAAAAAGTAAGCGCTAAAAATGAAAAAACAGAGAAATCTTATTTTTTCTCACAAAGATTCAATTTCTACAACAACCCATCTCCTTAATATGTGAATAGAATACTCAACACTATCAAACACTAACCTACATGCTCAAAAATTTAAGATTTTCAAGAAATCGATAAAACTAACATGTAGAAGGTTGAAAAATGAAGCTCTAAACATGAAGACATGAAGAAAAATCTTGAATTTTTCCCATCAAGATCCAATTTTTATATCACTTCACCTCCTTTATACCTATAAAGAAGACTCAACACATGCAAACTCAACAAAACAAGTTAAGAAAAATAAGTTATGTCAATATATAAAAAAAAGGTTAGTATGCAAAAACAAACTTAACCAAAATAAATAATGCATGTGAGACAAAGGGGTGTCCCACCGGATGTGCCAAATGTTCTTATATAGAAATTTTCCATGCTAAAGAACAAATATAACACCTAGTACCTTCTAATCAATCAATCAAACCCTATAGAACCATCAAGATAAGAGCTTATGATAAACACCTTCTTCAATGCATGAACAATCTCAAATCAAATGCTAAGCTATTTCTTACTCTCTAGATTACTAATCTAATAAATGAACACTTTATCAATCAAAATGGGAGTGATTTTCTCAAGGTTTGAAGATGGAATCTCACCAAAACATGGCTACAAGGCCATTTTTGGATCTTCCCATGCTCTTCAATTTGAGAGAATGGATGCAAGATGGAGAAGCTATTTCCTTCAATGAAGAATGACTCAAGATCAAAATGTCCTATAGTTTATCCTAGGGAAAATAAGGTGTAAGAAGAAAGGTAAGAGGGGGTTTATTATATATCTTGCCTAAACTGACAAGGCTAGCAAATTGATGAATGTGGGATAAACCCCAAAGAATAAATATAAAGGCCATGCATGTTTAATAAAGTATGTGCACTTTGTGGGAGTTGAAAGGGGGTTTAATTAATCAAAGGTGATTAATTAATAGAAGGGGTATGCTTATAGAATCTTTTTAGAAGAAAGTTAGTATGATTCGAGAGATTTTAAGAGAGGAAATGGGTTCAATAAATGGTGATTTATTGATTTAGATTAGTGGTAGTAATTAATTGAGAATAATTAATTAACCTAGGTAGAAGTGAACGTTAATTAACAAAAGGCCGTTAATCGACATCTTGAATGATAGGAGGGCTAGTTAATTAGTGAAACATAATTATTAACCGAGGATAGAGGGATAGTGGTGGTTTATTGACAAAGTGTTTTCAATTTACGGGAAAGAGGATAATGTAATTTAAGTATTAAAATTGCTTAACCAAATTATATGTGTTTACACATATTAAGAGTGGTGATTTGAACTAACTCGGTATGGCAAGCCACCTCAATGTCACCGAGTTAAGGGAGAGTCAAATCTACAAACGAGCTCAATGGCAGAGCTTGGCATTGTGAGCTTGAGGACTATCGTAGTGGATAACTTGTTGAAACGTGATGTAGATAGTGTGGCGATAGTGGGACCAACAGGTGATGTGTCACAGTGGAATTGGTGATCGCGGACACTCGGTGGGGTCGAAAATGGGGTCATAATGATCAAAGTGGCATTGATGGACATGTGGTGGGTGACGGAGATGGTTAGGGTTATGTGGTAGGATACACAGACACAAACGGAGGTCGATCCCACATGGAAAGTGGTGTTGCTTGAACCATTGTGACCCCGTAGTGGACTTGCCACGTGTCTTCCGACCACCACTTCTTCCGTGACACGTCACCTATTGGTCCTACTATCGCCACATTTTATGTGCCATGCGTCACCAAGTTATCTACTGCCATTGTCCTTGAGCTCACCATGCCAAGCTTGCCACTGAGCTTACTTGTTGAGTTAACTCTCCCCTTAGCTTGGTGACATTGAGGTGGCTCACCCTTATGAGTTAGTTCAACTCGTCACCCTTATTATGATGTATCAATATGGTGGCAAACCAATTGTTGGCCCGAGGACCCACCGTGTTGGAAACATTTTTTTGATCAAGAAAAAGATGACGATATCGAGTGCCGAAGACAGAGGTCTAAAACACAAACTCAATTTTTTCACCTTTCTTCCCGAATCTACTTTTGCCACGTCATTACCCAATTGGCCGATTTACTCTGCCGAGTCCATACTGTGACCAAACTTTTACCAACCATAACTTTTTCATATGGGCTATGTTTTCTACGTTCTTGTAGACAAAGGAAAGCTCTCGAGTCTACTTCTGCAATGTATTGATTATGGTAGGTTTAGGGAACTTTCATTCAACAAATTTTCCTTTGGATCAATAGGTCTGTTAGAAATATCGAACAACCCATCCTTACTCAAATATTCCCATTTTCCTTCTCTTTGCAAAGAGAATCGTCTTGTTAGGAGGAAAGTGAAGGCTGAGAATCAATTATTATCTTATTAGATCTTGTATTATCAAGAACATGAATTTGAGTTTTGTTATAAACTCCCATAATTTGATTATTTGCCTGACAAACCTCATCACACCCAAAAAACATGAGATTGGCTTCAGGGGTGGCCTCTTGAGTCTCTTCAACATTTGTATTTAGAACTTCCATCATTAATTTGTGTTGATTGAAGGAAACTTACACCATGATATCCTGACCTTGCACTCCATTTTCATTTTTTTATCATAGGGTTGATTACTTGGGAACACCATTCAATTCCTTGATTCATATTGTTTTGAATTGGAACAATAACTTTAATTAAACTAGGAGTAGGTGCATGTTGTGGGGGAGGAAATGATTGAAGAGGAAAGTTAGGGTTTGTACCCTTAAATCTATTTTGTTGTTAATTCTACTAGCACCCCCTGATTTGGATAGTAATTCCTTTCTTGATACCCTTGATTCTGATTTTGGTAGGGCCTGGAGCTTGGGTTTGTTGCTTCTTGAGGAAACTATCTCATGTGACATATTATTGATCAAGGATTTGAGACCATCTATCTCATTAGAAGAATTAGATGTAGGGGTAGATGAACTAGATTTAGAATCGGGGATTAGGAAAAAGAAGGTTGAATATCTTGGGGTAGCTGCGGGAAAAGAGAGGTTGGGGGTCTAGGGATAATTTTCATGCTTGAACCAAAACATTCTTTATCCGAATAGCTATTTCATAACTAGTGGGTAATGTCATAGCTCCCATTGACTAGATAATTACTGTAATATCGTAATTAAGAGCTCTTAAAAAATACAAATATGAATCTTGAGGAGATGGCCTTAGGAGGGGTGGTATTTTGTCCCATGTCCTCTAAAACTTAAAATTGATTTCCATCATTAGCTCAGTAGGGTATCTTTTGATAGTTATTAGTTTCTCCAACAAAGAGATATTATCCACCTTTTCTCCAAAATGCTTGCAAAGATTTTCCCCAAGCTCATCCCATGCATGAATAAAAGTAGGTTGTAGATTCTTATACCACTATAATGATTTATATTTGAAATATGAGATAGAAATTATGACCGCCACATCATCTCTAATAACAGATGAAATGAACAAAAATTAATAACATCTAAGATGTGCTCTATAGGAGTAGTTGAATTTTAACCAAAAACATGGAATGATATAGGGTAGATACTTTGTATGTCATGTTGGGCATTCAAATCCAAGGGACTTCCACCATTAAATGTTATAAAAGTTTGATTTCTCTAATGGGCCATGAGGGAATGGGTCTTAGGTTCTTTCGAAGATGAGTGACAGCATACCAAAATGGGGATTTGAGTGAACCCTAGGTGGTGGGGATGGAATTATTTGAACATGTATTCCTCTTCTCCTTGGTGAAAGTTACAAGTATTTAAAAGGATCCCCTCTTGTTATGCTTTATCTTGCATGCACTCTTCTCATGAAACTGAAAAAATTAATTGTTGAAACCATAAGATTTGAATTTAGGAGTCACCCGATGTGTTACTTGTTTCCTTCAAATAAAAACTACCATTGAAACACACATCAATTTCAGTGTAGTAGATAAAATTTGAGTTGCGGGTGGAAAAATGAGTCCCACCGAGTGTGCCAAAAAAATCAGTCACTTGAAGTTGCACCCTTTTTAAAGATATAATTCACAAAACCTCAATTAAACATGGAAATAAATTCAAAGTGTGAGACAATAAATCCTCTAATTTAAATCTCTAGATGAAAATTTTGATTCCTTTCACTCCATTTCACTAAAACTAATCTAACCAACTCTATACTCTATTACTAACTAGTTCTAATCTAATATTTCCAAGGAACCAGGGTTTAGAAAGATGAAATACTAAATAAAATATAAGGTGATGCACCAAATTGAAAGTGGATTCTCTCCTTGAGGAGAAGAATGAGAGGGAAAAATACTAAGCTAAGTGGGTAAAAAAGCCACACTAAAATATGTAAATTTTCCAAACTCGATTCTCTACATAAGTGTTACAAAGGATGAAGTTCATGTTAATATAACTCACACACAACATGCCATAAAAGACAAGAAATGTAAGAATATAATAACATAAATCAAATGGAAGAAAGAGAGACATGATACCCAAATATCATTGATTATATTATGCACAATTTGTTGCAATAATGGAGAAGGAGCTAAGTGCATTTCATAAAACCAACACATAAGTCAACAACTTAGAATCTTGGGTCACACAAAAGGGCAACATGACCTTGCATTTAGGAGAGGATCCTTTTACAATAAAACTTAGGTACATGTATAAAATAAGGATAAGGGGAGAGGAAATCCAAAATCAATAAGATCACTAAATTCTACAATCACCAAGGACCACTTTGCATTCAAGTGTGCAAACCCAACATGGGCATCATAGACATTTACGAGAATCCATAGCTGAAAATGGCCACAAGTTTCTTTTTACATTTTTATTCTAATAATTTTTTTTTATGAATCAAAACTAATTTTAGCATATAGTTATCTTCAAGACCTTTCCAGCAATATAATTTTTCTCTTGTTTGGTGACTTGTAGAAAAGTTATGAGCATTTTGATGCTAAAAATCTAGGTTTTCATATATAAATTCAACAACGATAAATCAAATTAACTCATGAAATGGAAAGCATAGAGAATAGAGACAAAATGTAAATAGAATGTAGCAACTTATATTAAATATTAGAGGGGTTTTATAAAATTTATTTCTCCTATAATCATGGAGTCAAGTCTCATCACATTATCCCCATATCTCTCCTCTATTCCCTAGTCTTACTCCCACACCCCTATCTATGAGTTGTGCATGAAAACTAATTGTGCACACTCATGTATTATTTAAATATTAAATAATAATAATATTCAAACCATATGTTCACACTATGAACACTAATTTCCTAACATTCACCCCCTTAGTGTGAACATGGGTAAGTTATGTCTAGTATCTACTCATGTTCTACAAAATGATGGTTTTCAAAGAGTACCATAAACTCTAACAGGTTTTCTAGTGGAACCATTAACCACTCTGTATGTGATTTTCTAATATATTTACAAAATCTTAAATTGGTTTTCTAGTGGACCACCAACCACTCCATAGTAGCGTACATGTTTCCCCACTCACATTTTACAAAAGAGAACAATATATAGGAAAATATGTTCCTAACTATGAACATGAATTATCCTTATGTTCTTATTTACTACCACACATGTTGAAAGCAAACACACTATGAAAGCATAAAAATAAATGATCACCAATACAATGAAGCAATCTCTTTGTTGGTGACTAACAAGAGATGCTTATTTTTCCTCCATCCTCCTTTTCCTTTATCCTCCATGCGTGATTCTAGTTAGTTAGAAAATGTAGCTTTTAAGCTCATTACACAATTGTCTTGGGTGTCAGATTCAACTGATAATGCACCCCCTCACCATGGACATTGCGTACAAGTGAAAATGCATCCAATTTTTTAAAAGTGAGGAAATTTTAATTTATTTATTTTTAGGACTTTAACGACACACCTTTTGATGACAACTCACAAATTTGAAAATGACACTTTTGACTCGAGACAAGAAGACTCGAATAGAAATTAAAAAAATAATAAAATGAGATTACTTTTTAAATGAAAATTACATTGAACATGAAAATACAATTAAAAAAATGTTTCAAATCGTTTACATGACATTGATTGTTTTAACAACACTTGACAACAATAATACAATGATATATATATAATAAAAATAGACATAATGTCAATTGATTTTCTATCAAAATCTATTGAAACATTTAAACATAATCTCCCTAATGATTAGAATAAATTCGTGACTCAATAAAAAA
Organism: Taxus wallichiana var. yunnanensis; assembly: GCA_018340775.1. Taxonomy (NCBI): domain Eukaryota; kingdom Viridiplantae; phylum Streptophyta; class Pinopsida; order Cupressales; family Taxaceae; genus Taxus; species Taxus wallichiana. The sequence goes on along the minus strand of CM031239.1, from coordinate 561,769,657 downwards.
TTAAAATGACACTAAAACTTGACACATGTAATTTAAACAACATTGACTATGTAATTTAAACCATGAATAGACTCACTAGTATAACAACTTTGAATGTGATTCACAACCTATGCTTTGAGAGAGCCACATCATCACAAATGGTATGACGTCAAGAAATATGCAACAAGTGGCTTGTAGATTATATCAATAGTCGGTGAGAGAAAAAATACGAAGGCCACATTGATCAAAAGGAGGAGATATTTGCATGGGTTGATGGGAGAATAGTCTGCACTTGAAATGATAAATGAGGTGCAAGGATCAAATTTTAATGCCGAGTTTAAAGAGATCTCAGGCCTTGATAATCGGTGGAAGAGTTCAAAGGAATAAATAAAAATATAAATGTAATTTGTGGCTGGGTCTTATGCATATCTCGGTGAAACCAGAAATAAAGGAAGTGAATTTCTTATGAGTCGAAGATTAAATCTTGCTAATGACTATGGTCAACAAACAAGATCCAACTCTCATATCAAAAAGTGAGAAAGATTAAAAATGCACTTTGCACTTTGCACTTCGCAAATTAAATGGTGTCAATAACATAGAACACATGCAAACAGATTTATGAAATATTGGTGACAACCAATATGATGATGCGTGAAGAAGAACTGTAACATGTGTGAGTTGACTTGGTGCATGCACATAACAATATTTTCTACTAGAATCTATAAGAAAAATGCATGTTGAGCGTTTAGTCCAAGTTCTTATTTTCTTACTGTGGCATTGATAGGCACGTGGCTAGTAACAATTTTTTGGGAAAATATCCTCAAACATGTGTTGAATAGACCATCCCGGATCTACATCCAATAATGACCTGAGACAAAGATCATCACATGAATCTCATAATCAATGGATTGAAATCAATATGATACTAGATGATGCTAAAACTCTAGGTTTGCATATATAAATTCAATAACAATACATAAAATTAACTCATGAAATGGAAAACACAGAGAATATAGACAAATTGTAAATAGAATGGAGTAACTTATATTGAATATTAAAGGGATTTTTATACAATTTTTTCTCCTAAAATCATGAAGTCAAGTCTTATCACATTATCCCCATATCTCTCCTCTATTCCCTAGTCTTACTCCCACACCCCTATCTATGAGTTGTGCATGACAACTAATTGTGCACACTCATGTATTATTTAAATATTAAATAATACTAATATTCAAACCATATGTTTGCACTATGAATACTAATTTCCTAACACATTTAAATATCCCCATGTCGTTTGCAGACAATTGATGTTCACGGGCCATCAAATTTTAATCTTTGGGTCGCCCTTCTAACATGTCAACTCCTTATCTCGATCTTGGAGTCTCCCTTTCTCTTCTCGTGAATTTTGAGGAAATTGCAGATTTTTAGGATATGTGGAAAAGAGGAAGCCATGGTAAACTAGGAATCGTGGAAAGAAGGATTCCACAGAAACTATGACATGCAAAAAGAAGGAAGCCATGGAAAAATAAGACTCGTGAATAAGGGAATTTTTGGATAACTAGGACCTACGAAAAAGAAGGAAGCCATGGATAATTAAGATCTGCGGAAAGGAAGTAAGTCATGGGAAACTAGGAATAGGAAAAAGAATGAATCTATGGATAACTAGGACCCGTGGAAAACAAGGAAGTCATGTGGATAATGGTGTGTAGACACCCCAAATTTACATACATATTCCCAACTTATCCTCAATTATTCACATCCCGTATGATTGATTAATTAAATTAATTAATTCATGCACATTACAACTTTTTGGGATTAATTAAATTAATTCCTAACACACTTTAGCTAAGTTAATTAACATTTATTAAATAAATGGTTAATTAATTGTCTCACACTTTGTAGCTAATTAAATTAGTTACTTAATTGGAAAATACACCTATTTTCCTAGTCAAACTGCCACTTAGACTCCATTTGGACCCCACTTGGACTCCACTTCACCATCCCAGTCAAATCCACTTGACTACACTTATATAATCCTAAAAATGTAGAAGCGAATTAAATTGCACATACAACCACCTTCCCGGATGTAACTTCTTCCAACCAAACAATCATTGCCCCTTCAAAGCTACAATTGCATAAACTAAGGTTACTTGATATTTTAGGTAATTGCAATTATTATTATGGATCCCACTCAAACTTTGATCCAATTTTCATGGCCTCATCATTAGCTATAAATGGTAGGCCATTCCATTGTAAACCCATCCCTAGAAACTTTGAGCCAAATGTAGCAAACCTCTACCAATTTTACATCCACATCCTTGTGTTACAAGCTCATAACATTTGTATTCATCCTTTGGAGAATTGATAAAGAGCATCCAATATTCAAACATCAACAAGATTATACACATCGATAAACTTCTACAATCTTCTTTCATGTTTGCAAAAGATTTACAAGATGTTGGTCGTCGAAGAGGACTTCAAGAAGAACAACAGTCAGGGGACAAGAAGTCCCTCCTCTTTAGTGGGAGAGGTTCCCTTATTCAAGAGAAAAACTTATTTACATATGTACATTTTACTACGGAACTTGGATATCATGAAAGTTTTTTAAATAGATCATCAATCACAAAAGTACAGAGGAATGAAGACGTGGAAATGAGCAGAAAAACACTCTCCAGAATTATAGATGACAAAATAATTCCTTATGCATGCCAGAATACAGTGAATTGGAATAAGATCATTTGTACTTGAATTAATAAGATGAAATTTGAAAAGACACAGTTCTATAAATAACATCTACAAGAATACAAAGCTTCTCAGCATAATGCAAACAAATGATCTAACAATATTCAATGGATAGCTTGCGAATGAAAGAATCAAATGGACAAAGAAAGAAGATCCTTTTGTATTGATTGCTTTAGTATTTCTTAGACTTTCAAAAATAAGCCAAGTTTTCCCCCCTTTCAAGATGGCAAAGAGAGACCACTATATAGTTTTACAAATCAGTTACTCTTGGTAACTACCTTTTTAAATAATGCTTAGTTAAAGGGCTGCTTAACGCAAAACCCCAACTAATTACAATAAATCTGAGATGAGGAAAGAAAGAAGGGAGAAAAGTCAGGAGAAGAAGACAAGTGTTCATGATTGAGAGGGGCCCACTGATTTGAGGATCCACTGCCTAAACCTTTTTAACACCTCTGCTATGTCTCTGCCACGTGGGACCGATGTGTTGGCAGTGGACTGGGTCCAAAATCTGAGGCACTTCTCCATATCTTTGTTGAATTCGACGTGTGTATGATAATCTTTATTTGCTTCTTCAATAGCAGACTGGAGAGAGAAGATCTCCTTCATCTTTTCCTTAGAGACAAAATCCTCTTTGAACAAATTATGTTTGACAAAAGCTTTGAATTGAGCTTTGATTTCTTGTAAGGAGAGGGGCACACCAGAGGTCTCATCATGGAGGTGGCAATGTATATCCTTGAAAGCAGATACCACCAAAGTCTTGAAGGCCTCACCCTTCTGCCAGCTATTTCTCAATTCTCCCAAAGCTTCCTCTAGCACCTTGATTTTCCATTCCACATTGTATACCCATGATTTTGACAAGTTATCTTTTGCATCATCGAAGACCTTGTTTGCCATTACAAGATTTTCATTAGCCTGTCCCATAAGGTGAAGGTCTACTATACAGCTGCTCCATAGTTTGAGCTCTTTATCTATATTTCCAATGGTGGAGGATAGTTTCGTGTAGATTATTTACCTTCTCATTGAGTTTGAAGGCTTCACTAATGAAATTCAACCCTACAATGAGCATATCATCCACAATGGCCTCCATAGCCCTTCCATAGATGGAATACTTGAGTATATATTTGATACTCTGGACTTCATCTTGGTGAGGATCATAGGTGGTGGAAGAGTAGTTAGTGGGGAAGGGTCCAAATCTTTATCTTTGGACAACGGTGACTTGATGAAACCTGCAGAACAACCCGAGCCTACTCTTCCAGTGCTCTATAGTTTGTTGCCCTTTTTCCACCCTACCAATGACCCTGGTGACTATTTCTTGAAGATTGTGAATCTCACCTTCAGGGGTGGACTCTCCCATGGGGATCCTCGAGATCTCTAGATCAGACACCTACAAATCATGTTTTGGCTTGTCAACCTTGGGCTTGGCTATCTCCAGGAATTGCTGGCCCTGAGCATCAAATACTATTCATGAGGTGGTCTTGGCCTTCATGGTAAGAGTAGGAGGGGTAGTACCTAATAAGGCCGCCATAGCATCAAAGTTGGGTCCCGAGATTCGAGAGGAAGACTTTCTCTTCCTACTATCAATGAAAGGTTGTACCCATGCAAAAGAGGAGGAAGAAGGTGAGGCAAGAGGACCAAGAGAAAGAGAACTCATGGCACTCAGAGTGTGCACTGCTATTGCCTCTAGTTGAGATATGAGTGGGGCACTCAGGGCCTCTGGTACAGAGGAGTCAATGGTGCTCGGAAGCTCAGTGCTTTGAACTTCCTTTTCTTTATCCGTTGGGGCTTCTGGAGTGCTTATAGAGACTGGAACTTCACTCTCCTCACTTTCACTGAGAACAATGATGTTCTCTGGTCCTGAGGGCAATGCTGGATGATTCATCAGGGGATCTTCTTCAAGAGGCTCCTTCTTGACTTCTTTGATTTTCTTCTGATATACTTGGGTGGATGAGGAAGGAGTGGAGGATGTAGGACCTTTATTTGATGAGGCAGGAGGGGTCTCAGATAGGTTCTTCTCGAACTCAGGTGTCAATGCCTCCTTTCTTGGTGTTCAAGTATCCTTGGAGGAGGATTCTCCTGAATGCCTTCTAAGCTCACAAACTCTCTGTCAAACCAGATTTTTGTTCTTATAAGGACAGGGGCTAAGATTTCAGCCAGTTCATCCTTCTCATTTTTGAACCAATCCAAATCCTCCAAGGGAGTGTGTTTGATTAACTTGTCATATTCATATGAAAATAGGTCAGAATTGTCATCCTTAAGCCCTTCAGAACTTGATACAAGTTAATCTCTTGAATCAATTGGAGAGAAGACCGGCCATAATTCCTCCTCCTTGCCTCGAAATCATCAAAGCCACAAACAGCCCAATAGTCTTCCTCGTATCTTCCCTATGATGGTAATTGATTATGAGGTTCTATTTGATAAATTTCTTCAAGTCAAAATAAGTTCTTGGCCCGAAGAAATGGACGATGTGATGGGAGCCGGGGCTCTCTGTGTCTGTTCATCATCTAGAGCCGTCTTACAGTGCAGCTTCCCAAAGATATAGGGAAGTGTAGGCCAGTGATTTTCTTATCCCTGCAGGTTATGTGTAACTTGTCCAATTGCCTGCATATCTCGATCAAAGCCATTTTATCATTACAGAACATAGGAAGCTTGAGAGGGGTGCTCTCATAGCCTGCAAGCCTGATATAGGAGAATTTTCTAAACTCGATGAAGTAGGCACCGCACTTCAATATTAGTTTCATGGCTTCATCAGAGAACCTCCTCACCGTGTCACTTTCTAGAAGTCTTACAATGTACATGGTGAAAGCATCGTTCACCCTCCTAAAGTTGTGATTGCTAGTGTCTAGGGTGAATTGAGGATAATAAGCATATATAGGGTCACCTTTATGAGCATCAATGTATGTGAATCCAAACCATTGCCTTGATGATGCTAGGGTATACATCAGATATGAAGTCATGTAAAACATCTTTGTTTGTTGTACATTGACAGCTGCTCTTCTAGGTTCATGTTGATGATTTCTACCTAGTTGATATTTTGAGTTCCTTTGCACACCATGTTGATAAGTGGGCACATCCAAATGGAACTCATTTGTAGAGGATAAGCCCATGACCCAAGCTAGTAGGATTATAAATTCGACGACTCTTCATTAAAATCAGCACAAAACAAAGCTTTGGACAGATGGGACGCCCAATTTTAGGGGTTTTGAGCTAATATTTTGCCACCCTTGCCTTGTATTTTTTTCATGTCCTTGTCGAAGAGGGCCTATTCTTGGTTATGAGAGATTACTATAGAATTGTACATTTCAGAATCCTTAGGGTAGTGCCAATGGTGGTAGCATCGAGCTTGGTGATGAGCTCCCCATGCACATTCGTTAGTTCGCTTGAGTCGGGATTGAAATGAGTACCGTAGGCGAGTACCGTATCTACATATTGCACTGAGATTGGGAAACCAGCGGTGAATACCAAGCCAGTATCATGAATCATTTGTGCCATAAGAGAGGGGTTTAAGTCTGTCATCCTAGTCTAGAAATCTCCAAAGTCCAGGTGGCGAACTTCACTGTCCCCGATATCGGGAATGGCAGACTCGAGTGTGAAACTTGCTCCTGACCTTGGAATTTAATCTTCATGTTTATAGTGATTTGAAAAACAAAGTCACAAATCTGAACTCTTGATGAAATTGCAAAGGAATTGGGTATACGCACGAAATTCCGATTGTTAGGGTATGAGCAATTGATAACAAGAAAGTAGTGTGAAAAAGTGCGTAGGAGGGCAGCTTATTAAATAGTCGTTTAGGAGAGAGAAAGATAATAAATGTGCATTAAATACACATCTACCAACTTGAAAATTAAGATATCCGAAAAGGGCGGGAAAAATTAGCCCGATGGCCTTTGGTTCATTTGGGACATGAGGGACTCGAAAGAGTGACTCGGCCCGATGTGGGCGACTCGGAAAAAAGAATGCACAAATGTTTTCGGGACATGAGGGACGAAGGTATATGAAATGTGCGATGCGGTAAATGCAGTGAAAGGTGAACTTTGAGCCCGAGCAAACTTGAGTTATCTAGAGAAAATATTTCTGATGGGCCCGCGAGAAAACAAATTCTCGGGTAAAGTGGCCGATCGGCGAATAGGAGCTGAATGAACTTGGGACATTTGGGACAAAAATGTCCGAGACAAACCCGTAAATTGCACAAAATGACTCAAAAGACGTAGTTTTTTTTGACTTCTGACATTTCCCTTTACCAGAACAACAGAACAGGCATTAACTCAAAAAAAATCTATTTTGCACTTCTCAAAAGAGGGAGAATTTTGAGTGGACAACAATTAGGTTCCTTCAGGGATGACTTGGCTAAAGTATAAAGAAATGAGACAAGGCAAGAACTCTTAGAAAATCTAGGGAAGAAGATCACCGCCTTATCCATTGGACAATGGAGTCAAAAGCAAACCAACACAGAAGAAAAAACCCCAAATGAACAACACAACAAAAACAAGAAGGGGAAACACATGTACACGCTATACAGTATATACAAACAACATTCCTAATCACCTATGACTTCAAAAATTTCAGGTAATGCCCACTATAAGGAAGTGGGAGGGAAGAACCATCCATATAATCAAGGTAAAAATAATTCTCACCAAAGAAAGTTCCTGATCTTGAAAGGTCCGAGCCAAAGAGAATCAAACTTGCCATGGCTGCCACGAGGTTCATGCCTTTTATCCCACAGTGAAACAATGTCTCCAACTTTGAAATCCCTGGATCTGGATGTTTTATCAAACAAGGCCTTTACTTTCTTTGGTGAGTAGATATTCTATCGCTTACCTTCAACTGTCCTCATTCAATTTGTGAAGGTACATGATCCTTTTATCCAAATAATCATTAAAACTGGTGTCTTCAATGGCCTTCATTAAATGCAAGGCTGGTAGTTCCACTGTTATGGGAAATTGAGCTTCCACTCCATATACTACCTGAAAAGGAGACATCCCAATGGCTCTTTTAGGTGTGACCCTATCTGCCCAAAGAGCATCATAGAGTTTCTTATGTCGGTTCCTCGAGATTCATTAACTAATTTCCTTATTATAGCCACCATATTTTTGTTTTTCGATTGTGCTTGTCCATTCCCCTGAGGATAATAATCTGAGGAGTGAGCCAGGGAGATGCCATATCCATAACAAAAGTCCATCATCTCATTTGAAGAAAAATTTGAATCATTATCCATCACGATATTGTTTGGCACACCAAACCTCACCAAGATGTTTTCTTTGATAAAACTGCATACTACTTCTAAAGTGGTACTCTTCACTGGAATGGCTTCTACCCATTTAGTAAAATAATCTGTAGTAGTTAATACATGGGTGTGACTAGCACTAGAAGAAGGATTAAGTGTTCTAATGAAATCTAAACCCCATTGTTGAAAAGGATCTTCGATCACAACTAGTTTAAGGGGCAAAGAATCCAATTTGGGTCTACCCACGAAGGTTTGACAAGCTTTGCATTTATCAATCCACTTTGATGCATCTTTGAACAAGGTAGGCCAGTAATATCCTGCACGAAGAATCTTATGAGTAGTGACAGTTGATGAGTAGTACCCTCCACATGCTTGATTATGAAAAGGCGAAAGTAGCTTCCTCTTTTGTTCCTTGTGCACACATTTTAAAAATCTTCCATCCAACCCACACTTAAACAAGGCATTTTTTCACAACACATATTGGGCTGATCTTAGCTTAACAGCTCTCCTCTCTTTGGCAGTCAAATGAGAGGGACATTATCCATATGTGAGAAAGTGTGCGATATCAGCATACCATTCATCAATTGAGCCAAGAAACAGAACGGTAGGGAGACCAACTTTATCCTCTAGTAACTCATGTCTAGCTCCCTCGGTGATGAGTTCACACAAGCCTTTTCCACGGATGAGCTTGGTTGGTCTGATGTCAATTTCATATTCTTGAACCTTGGCCACCCAGTTTCCTCTCTTAGATCCAAACTCATGGTGTGTGAGAATGGACTTGATGGTTGTATCGTACAAATACTATGGAGTGAGAGTTAAGAATGTAAAAACGAAACTTCTTGACAACTTTAACCACTGTGAAAGCATGTTTCTCCATTATGGTGTATTTTAACTCATTATTTTTTAGGCCTGTAGCTCATAAATGCAATTGGGAGTTCATGATTATTAGAATCTTCTTGAGTCAAAATAGCAGCGGGGTATTATCTCGTGGTATAGCAATAGATAATAAAATCTTTACTAAAATCGGGACATGCTAAGATGGGAGTTTTAACAATAGTCCTTTTAATACCCGCAAAGGCTTTCTTACCTTCAAGATACCAGCCAAACGTCTATTTTCCCTTCATCATTTGAGAGATATTTAAGGTTAGCTTTGTGAAATCAGGGATGAATCTTCTCGAAGTTAATGTTACCAAAGAAAGAATGCACTCCCTTCTTGCTTTGGTTGGAAGGGAAAATCTGTTGAATAGCTTGAACTCGCTCAGGATCAATTTTTATACTATCTTTAGAGACAACATGCCCCAACAATTTTCCCTCTGTGACACAAAATAAAGATTTCTTAGGATTTAAAGAGATCCCATGTTTTCTAAATTTCGAAAGAACCGTTTCCAGGTGCTGAAAATGATCTACCCTTACTTTGAAAAATACAATCAAGTCATCAAGGTACACAACAATACACTTCCCTTTTAAAATTCCAAAGGCCAAGTCCATATCTCTCTAGAAAGTGGCACCGAATTAATGAGCCCAAAAGGTATCCTTTTGTAGGCAAAGTTACCCCAAGGGGTAGTGAAGGTCATCTTGTGTTGATCTGCGGTATTAAATTCTACCTGATTATATCCTGAGAAGCCATCAAGCATAGACAACATTTCAGATCCCGTTACAGCTTGTAAGACTTGATCCATCATGGGCAAAGGATAGTTGTCCTTTAAAGAAGCTTGATTCATATTTCAAAGTGAACACAGAGATACTGAATCTCACCATTTTTCTTTCTAACAGAGCACAATGTTGGCAATCCATGTGGAATGGTGGATAGGAAAATGATTTTGGCTTTTAATAACTTCTCGTATTTCTGAAAGATGGTGTCAGCTATCTTAGGATTGTATTGCCTTTGTTTCTGTCCTGAAAGGCTTAATCCTGGTTTGAGAGGGATGAAATGTTGCATCTCCTTGGGTTGAAAAGCTTTTAGATCCTCATAAGAATAAGCAAGAACATCTTTATACTCCCTTAAAAGATTAATTACTTTCTTCTTTTCTTCCGGCGTGTAACATTTTCCAATGTTCACAAGTTTAGGGTCAATAGAACTCCCAATATTAGTTTTATCATACTCAGCTGATTGTTGTGATCCAATAGAAGCTTTAGACTTCACATACCTATCATGCTTGTCAAAAAATTCTTATAAAATCACCAGTCCCTTTGGAATCTTGTTCCCTTTGAGTTTGATACACCCATCTTGATCCATCTCTTCTTCATTGACATCTTCTTTATTGGAAGGCACACTTTCACGAGGCAAATTGTCACTTCCTTCAAAGTACAATTGTTCAAAGTTATCCCCGAGTTCTAAGAAAGAAAGCAAATTCTGATCATCATTGAAAAATTTCCAGCTTACTTGCATTATCGTGTACACTTTGGGCCTATGGATCATTAAATGGTAAACCTATCTTGAGAGAAGTCGGGATGAGGTATCAAAGAATGACCACGAGACTGCTAGTGAATCAGCCACTGGTGTTCTTCTCCTAGGCCTGCTTTGATGGAGAAGGTGTCAAGAAATTCGATGGAGTCCCACACCTGATTCCTGTAATGTTTCAACCTTCTATTCTTTACCTGGAAAAGGTTTCTAACTTGCTTAACAATCAACTCCGCGTCTCCACAAGCTAGAAGATTCTTGACACCCTTTTCTTTTGCCACATGAAGCCCAAGAATGAGAGCTTCATACTCTACCGTATTATTAGTATTTTCAAATTGTAACTTAAATGAGAAAGGACAAACCTTTCCCTCGGGAGACACTAATACTACACCAGCTCCAAAACTGGCCGAGGAACAACTTCCATCAAACTCCAATATCCAAACACCATTAGGATCCTTAAGTGGTATTTTGGGAAGTTGGATATCCTCAAGAGACATAATCATATAGTTGTCATGCCCCATATCCTCATAAAGTATTTGTACTTTAGGATCATATATTTTTGTACGATATACTCGGATCGATTCTCGAGCAACAAATTCTTCATTTTCCCATTGAGGAATGAGGGCATGTGACCAGTCCATTTGAATTTCTCCTCCCACATCTTTACAAGTTCTACTTAGCAAAGCATTCCATATGAAGGAGGAATGTCTCGCTACTTGATAGTGGCCAAAACCTTCTTCTCGGGAAAAGCAACAAAAGCTACTTGTGCATCCTTAATTCTTCCTACTAGGGGTACTTCCTTACTTTCCATAGAATAACAAGACCCATAAATGTGTGTGAGAGTTAGGCCTAAGGCATGGGCTACTTTGGTAGGCATCACATTGTCGATGCTCCCGAGTTTATGATGCGATTCTTGACTCTATGGCCAACTATAAGGAGGGTTACATAGAATGGTTTAATCTTGTCATTAGGTGAGGTGACAGAGGCTACCAGTTGGGTGGTGGTGCGAGAAGATGGAGAGGGTAAGAGGCCTTTAGAGGTAATTTTGGGATGGGAATTAACAAAGTGAACCATTTTGGAAAAAGCCTTGGGGTGGGTTTGATAGTACTCAACCTTTGAGATTTGAACCTTGGTCTTTTTTAGGTGATAAATGATATCAAAAGACCTAGAGGTGGGCCAGAGCTATCCTCATTTGGAATCCTAGGCTTATCGGTCTTAGGAGTTGAAAAAGAAGTAACTTTAGTACAAGAATTGACAGGACTTACCTTAGGTGTGGACGTCATAGGGATAGGAAATCCTCTTTTTGCAATTATAGGGATAGTCGTCGGATGTTCCTTGGATCTTTTGGCCGATTGCATGATCACTTTCTCCTTGTTGTTTTTCTGCTCTCGATTCATGATAGTGTATGATTCGCTATTTATGTTCGCCACTACCTCATCATAATCATCTTCTTCATCAACACCTTTAGTAGTGAAGAAATTAACTCAAGATCCCTCAAGTTCCTCTAGCTTATTCATTGACTTCTTCGACAAATTATTCACAATCTTCGCTAACCTCTTCATGCTCGGCTCTTCAACTTCATAGGTTGCATTAACAGGGACTTTAATAGGTGTTCCTTCAACTGCTATCCTTGTCTAAGAAGTAGGAAAATGATTTTTGGGCTGAAAATTCCTCCTTGGAACGTCTGCATAGGGGGCATGCTGAGCTAATTGTTTCTTAATGGCGATGAGATCATTTGCAAGTTTTTGTACTAGTGGATTAGTATTAGGCCCAGGAGTGGAAGAGGAGGAAGGGAAAGACCTAGATTTAGAAGGGTCTCTTCTCAACTTCCCGGACATGATTAAATCATCTTCAACACTAACAACAAGAGTTTGATCCTCGGCCAATGTTGCAAGATTAGCTCTCCTCAATGCATAACTAACTTCAGCAATTGGGCATTCAAGAAGAAGCATTTTTGAATTTGATCTATAGGTTGAGTATCAGGTGGGATTTTGTTAATCAATTTGTTAAATTGAGCCAAAAATTATCTCATGGGATCTTGTGATTCCTTCTTTATTTGAGAAATTTGGGCCAGCAAAGCATGCACGTCTTCTACCGGTTTGAAATGATTCTCAAACCTTGTTCTCATTGTGTTCCAGCTAGTGATAGCTCGGCCGGAAGGTGATAGAACCAATCAGCCGCATTATCTTGTAAAGTCTCAACAAAAGCCTTACTTGAGACATCTTCATGTTCAACCCCCAAAACTCCACATGTAACTATGAAGGCCGCGATATGCTCATTAGGATGTACCTTACCATCACCTCTAAATTTGGGGAAGTTCTTTCGGTTACCTCTGGGTAACTCATGAAAAGGCCGAGGAAGGGCAGAGGCCCAACACGATGGCCCCAAGGTAATGGTACCACCATTATTGGAAAAATGGCTTGAAGGGGAACTGAAACACCAGCAAGAATCAGAGCACGGAGATTAGGACTGAGTTTCTCAGAAGAAAAACCACCCACGGGGGTTCTACTTTTGACAGGAGGAATGCTTGTTGAATGAGCTCTTCTATTTCTTCTTGTTGAAGGGAAGGGAAAACTCTGTTGTTTAAAAAGATGAAACTCGAGAATTTTCAATACCATGGGCCCTTCTCCCGCGAGTAAAACGTGGAGTTGCAAGATAAAAGGATGATTGATAAATGATTATGGAACTGGAATACGTCAAGAAACGATTTCCCAGTGAGTCACCAAAAAATGATTGGTCGTCAAAAAGGACTTCAAGAAGAACAACAGTCAGGGGACAAGAGGTCCCTCCTCTTTAGTGGGAGAGGTTCCCTTATTCAAGAGAAAACTTATTTACATATGTACAGAGCATAGTTTTACTACGAAACTTGGATATCATGAAACTATTTTTTAATAGATCATCAATCACAAAAGTATAGAGGAATGAAGATGTGGAAATGAGTAGAAAATCATTCTCCAGAATTATAGATGACAAAATAATTCCTTATGCATGCCATAATATAATGAATTGGAATAAGATCATTTGTACTCGAATTAATAAGATGAAATTTGAAAAGACACATAGTTCCATAAATAACATCTACAAGAATACAAAGTTTCTCAGCATAATGCAGACAAATGATCTAACAACATTCAACGGATAGTTTGCGAATAAAAGAATCGGATGGACAAAGAAAGAAGATCCTTTTGTATCGATTGATTTAGTATTTCTTACACTTTCAAAAATATGCCAAGTTTTCCCACCCTTCCGAAATGGCGAAGAGAGACCACTATATAGTTTTACAAATTAGTTACTCTTGGTAACTACCTTTTAAAATAATGCTTAGTTAAAGGGCTGCTTAACGCAAAACCCCAACTAATTACAATAAATCCGAGATGAGGAAAGAAATAAGGGAGAAAATTCGGGAGAAGAAGACAAGTGTTCATGATTGAGAGGGGCCCACTGATTTGAGGATCCGCTGTCTAAACCTTTTTAATGCCTCTGCTATGTCTCTGCACATGGGACCGATGTGTTGGTAGTGGACTAGGTCCAAAATTTGAGGCACTTATCCATCTCTTTGTCGAATTCGATGTGTGTATGATAATCTTTATTTGCTTCTTCAATAACAGACTAGAGAGAGCAGATCTCCTTCATCTTTTCCTTAGAGAGAGAATCCTCTTTGAACAAATTGAGCTTTGATTTCTTACAAGGAGAGGGCACACCGGAGGTCTCATCATGGAGGTGGCAAGGTATATCCTTGAAAGCGAGATACCACTAAAGTCTTGAAGGCCTCACCCTTACGCATTTATTTCTCACTTCTCCCAAAGCTTCCTCTGGCACCTTGATTTTCCATTCCACACTTTGTATACCCATGATTTTGACAAGTTATCTTTTACATCATCGAAGACCTTGTTTGCCATTAAAATATTTTCATCACTGTCCCATAAGGTGAAGGTCTACTATACAGACTTCTCCGAGTTTGAGCTCTTTATCTATATTTCCAATGGTGGAGGATAGTTTTTGTTGTAGATTAGTTACCTTCTCATTGAGTTTGAAGGCTTCACTAATGAAATTCAACCCTGCAATGAGCATATCATCCACCATGGCCTCCATATCCCTTCCATAGATGGAATACTTGTGTATATCTTTGATACTCTGGACTTCATCTTGGCTGAGGATCACAGGTGGTGGAAGAGTAGTCAGTGGGGTAGGGTCCAAAACTTTATCTTTGGATAGCAGTGACTTGATGAAACCTACAAGAACCTGAGCCTACTCTTCCAGCTGATCTATAGTTTGTTGCCCTTTTTCAACCCTCCCAATGACCCTGGTGACTGTTTCTTGAAGATTGTGAATCTCACCTTTAGGGGTGGAATCTCCCATGGGGATCCTCGAGAGCTCTAGATCAGACGCCTACAAATCCTGTTCTAGCTTGTCAACCTTGGGCTTGGCTATCTCCAAGAATTGCTAGCCCTGAGCATCGGATACTATTCATGAGGTGGTCCTGGCCTTCTTGGTAGGAGCAGGAGGGGTAGTACCCAATAAGGCTGCCACAGCATCAAAGTTGGGTCCCGAGATTCGAGAGGAAGACTTTCTCTTCCTACTATCAACGAACGCACTGTACCCATGCAAAAGAGGAGAAGGAAGAACGTGGGGTAAGAGGACCAAGAGAAAGAGAACTCATGGCACTCGGAGTGTGCACTTTATTGCCTCCGGTTGAGATATGAGTGGGGCACTTGCGGCTTTTGTACGAGAGGAGTCAATGGTTCTTGGAAGCTCAGTGCTTTGAACTTCCTTTTCTTTATCCGTTGGGGCTTCTGGAGTGCTTATAGAGACTGGAACTTCACTCTCCTTGCTTTCACTGAGAACAATGATGTTCTCTGGTCCTGAGGGAAATTCTGAATGCTTCATCAGGGGATCTTCTTCAACAGGCTCCTTCTTGACTTCTTTGATTTTCTTCTGATATACTTGGGTGGATGAGGAAGGAGTGGAGGATGTAGGACCTTTAGTTGATGAGGTAGGAGGGGTCTGTACAGGTGCTTCCGAACTAGGTGTCAATGCCTCCTTTCTTGGTGTTGAAGTATCCTTGGAGGAGGATTCTCCTAAATGCCTTCTAAGCTCACGAACTCTCCTGTCAAACCAGATTTTGGTTCTTACTAGGACAGGGGCTAAGATTTCAGCTAGATCATCCTTCTCCTTTTTGAACCAATCCAAATCCTCCAAGGGAGTGTGTTTGACTAAGTTGTCATATTCATATGAAAATAGGTCAAAATTGTCATCCTAAAGCCCTTCAGGAACTTGGTACAAGTTAAGCTCTTGAATCAGTTGGAGAGAAAACTGGCCATAATGCCTCCTCCTTGCCTCAAAATCATCAGCACAGTCAGCCCAATAGTCTTCAGTATATGCCCTATGATTGTAATTGATTCTGAGGTTCTGCTCGATAAATTTCTTCAAGTCAAAATAAGTTCTTGGCCTGAAGAAATGGATAGTGATGGGAGCCAGGGATCTCTCTATGTTCTGTGCATCTAGAGCCGTCTTGCAGGTGTAGTTTCCCAAAGATATAGGTAAGTGTAGGCCGGTGATTTTCTTATCCCTACAAGTTCGTGTAACTTGTCTAATTGCCCGCATATCTCGATCAAGGCCATTTTATCGTTGTGGAACATAGAAATCTTGAGAGGAGTGCTCTCATAGCTTTGCAAGCCTTTGATATAGGAGAATTTTTGAACTCGATGAAGTAGGCACCATACTTTGATATTAGGTTCATGGCTTCATCGAGAGAACCTCTTCGTCATGTCACTTTCCGAAGTCTTAAAATGTACATGGTGAAAGCATCGTTCACCCTCCTAAAGTTGCGATTGCTAGTGTCCGGGGTGAATTGAGGACAAGTAAGCATATATAGTTTCACCTTTATGAGCATCAATGTATGTGAATCCAAACCATTGCCTTGATCTTTCTAGGGTATACATCGAGATATGAAGTCATGTAAAAATTCTTTGTTTGTTGTACATTAGATGCACGGCTATTACGATAGGTTCATGCTTGATGATTTCTGCCTTGATTGATATTTTGAGTTCCTTCACACACCATGTTGATAAGTGGGCACATCCAGAAATGGAACTCATTGGTAGAGGATAAGCCCATGACCCGAGCTAGTAGGATTATAAATTCGATAGCTCTTCATTAAAATCAGCACAAAATAGAGCTTTGACATGGATGGGACGCCCCCTTTTTAGGGTTTTGAGCCAAGAATTTTCCACCCTCACCTTGTATTTTTCAATGTCACAGTCGAAGAGGGCCTGTTGGTTACGAGAGATTACTATAGAATTTTCCATTTCAGAATCCTTAGGGCGGTGCTAATGGCAAAGTGACATCAAGCTTGGTGATGAGCTCCCCATGCACATTCGTTAGCTCACTTGAGTTGGGATTGAAATGAGTACCGCAGGTGAGTACTGTATCTGCACATTGCACTGAGATTGGGAAACCAACGGCGAATGCCAAGCCACTATCGTGAATCATTTGTGCCATAGGAGAGGGGGTTTAAGTCTCTGTCATCCTAGTCCGAAATCTCCAAAGTCCAGTGGCGAACTTCATTGTCCCCGATATCGGGAACGGCAGACTCTAGTGGTGAAACTTGCTCCTGACCTTGGAATTTAATCTTCATGTTGATAGCGATTTGAAAAACAAAGTCACAGTCTGAACTCTTGATGAAATTGCAAAGGAATCGAATATATGCACGAAATTCCGATTGCGAGGGTGTGAGCAATTGATAACAAGAAAGCAATGTGCAAAAATGCATAGGAGGGCAGCTTATTAAATAGCCGTTTAGGAGAGAGAAAGATAATAAATGTGCATTAAATACACATCTAACAACTTGAAAAGCAAGATATCCGAAAAGTGTGGGAAAAATTAGCCCGGATGGCCTTTGGTTCATTTAGGACATGAGGGACGCGAAAGAGCGACTTGGCCGATCACGCGGAAATGTAGCAAAAGAATGCACAAATGTTTAGGGACATGAGGGATGAAGGTACATGAAATGCGCGATGCGGCCGACGCGGTGAAAGTTTAACTTTGAGCTGCAGCGAGCTTGTGTTATTTGGAGTAAAAATTTCCGACGGGCCCGCGAGAAAACAAATTCTCGGGTAAAGCGACCAATCAGTGAACAGGGAGCCCGAATGAACTTGGGACATCTGGGACAAAAATGTCTGACAGACCCACAAATTACACAAAATGACTCAAAAGACGTAGTTTTTTTCAACTTCTGAAATTTCCCTTTACTAGAACAACAGAACGGGCATTAACTCAAAAATTTTCAATTTTGCACTTCTTAAAAAGAGGGAGAATTTTGAGTGGACAACACAAGAGAGTTAAAATTTTGTGTTTTTCTTTCTCTTTCATTTACTTGTAGTTTTCATTCCTTACATTCTAGCATGCACGGTGGGACTGCCACATTTCATTTAGCACTTTTAGTTTACCTTTTAGTAATCTAACGTTTCATTATTATTTTAACTGTGATGTCCAAGTTTTAGGATCTTAGGTGAAGCACGAAACATAAAAACCAAAAAATCATCTTCCTAGCCATATTTTTCATGTTTAAACTTTTCTAGAAGTCCCCGCACTAGCGTTCTGATCTCTTCTATCATACATGTGTGTGCATTATCATTCTCCCGTATGTGTTTCCATGACTATATACGTGCTACCATTTCGGTATATGTGTTAGCATTACAAAGGGTTTCTACTAAAACATGCTACCATCTACCTATTTGCACTAGCATCCTCTTGAACGTGCTAGCATTCAATATAGTTTGTCTATCCAACATTTGTTTTTGAAAATTTTATGTATAATGCTAACACATTCATTTGAACACAATAGCATTCTATGTAACACTAGTTTACGCAAGTGTATGCACTATCATCCTTCTATACACGCTAACGTGCACTTTTTATTTTCTTTTAATTTTGTAATTTTATCTAGTGTATTATTTTATTTTAATTTTTGTTCTAGGACATTTTCTCGATTCTTTTTTTGTAGATAAGTTTTTATTTATTTCAAGTTTTGTTAAGGAATTAACTGATCTTTAATATAATCAAATTAAGCTCATGTGTATGCTCTTTCCTTGCACTTTTAAAGTGATATTGGAAATCGAAACATGGACTTACTTATTGTGGCTTGTCCCTTCCACCCACCTTAGGAAAACTTACTAATCCTTGTTTGAAGGATCGGCTATAAGAGAGGTTATTTAAAAAATCAAATAACTAACTACGGGTTTGTATTGATCATTGATTCAAACAAACCCCTTTATCGCCTTTCTTAATTTTTTATAAAATTAATTTTATTTAAACTTTTCGAGTTGGGATTATTCCCTTCTTTTGACTGTAACTATGGGAAGTGCATGGCTAGGGATAAAAACTCATTGTGAGGAGTACCACAGGAACCCCAAAGTATTCGACATCTTGAGTGAATTAGTTGATGAAAAAAGTAACCCCACCCAACTGATTAACATTCCTTTATGAGAGGATAGACTCATGGATATCCATAGTGACGACCCTAACTTGATCCTTTGAGCGGAGTAAAATATAGCTTATCATATCAAGGGGGTAAAGTAAATCCAACAAATAGCAATAGTACCACACTTGCTTGGATATCTTGTTAACACCTAGGCAGAGAGTTTATTTTAGGGAACCATGCATTTGCCAAGCCAATCTAAGGTAGAGGGCTACCATCCATAAACAAACATTATTTTTTCTTTTCTATTTTTTTGTGTTAGTGAGTTGTGTTCAACACTCGTATCATGTGTTCTCATTTTTCATCTCTTTTTCAACCTTCCAAATACTCCTTATTTGGATTCATTTTCATATATTTTCCAATTTTCCACATAATCCTTATTTGGACTCATTTTCATCTCTTTCCAAACCTCCAAATATTCCTTATTTGAACTTAAATTCATCTCTTTTTGAATTTTCCATCTCCTTCATTTGGAATCATTCACTATCTCTCTTTCAAACTTTTCCAAATCTTCTTTTGGATCTTTTGTCACTTTTCCATCCTTTCCAAATTTCCTTCATTTGGAATTGTTCTTTCATTCTTTTCAAACTTTCCAAATATCCCTTATTTGGATCGATCATTGTCTTTCTTCATGGTCTCTAAATATTCTTTATTTGGGTCCTCTCTTTCATCTCTTCTCAAAATCCACATATCCCTTATTTGGATTTTTTGTCATTTTATTTCATCCCTTTCCAAATATCCTTTATTTGGACCTTTCTTTTGTCTCTTTTATTTGGATCTTGCATCCTTTCTTTGGAATTTTCATTCTCTCTTTTCGAATCTTCCATTCACCTCTTATTTCTTTTTGAAATCACCAAATTTCTACTTTTGGATTTTTCTCATCTCGAGTTTCTTCCTATCTTATCTTAGTCTTAAATCTTTGGATCCCCTTTTCCAAAGTTTAAGCTTCTCTTTCCCTTTGAAATTAAGTCTTGAGTTGTGGATACCCATGTCCTCACTTGAGTATTTTAAATCACAACTTAAGTATTGACAACGTCATATCCATTTATCACGATAAAGCATATTTCAAATCTTTCCTTCCATCAAGATTTTAGTTTACGTCTTTAAATCTAACAATCACTTGGTTAAATTTTAGGCATCATCATTCACATCACCTCTTTTCTCAACATTCATGTTTTTGATACTTGAGTTTTATATCTTCATTGTCAAAGCCATCTTAACTTTATTTTTTATTAAGGGTTGAACATGTAAAAAATGACTTCTTTCTTTTCATCTTTTCCTCCATTCTAGCATTTACTTTGCTAGAGGTTGCATGTGTAAAAATATTTCATCACCCTCCTCAATTATATCATTCACTTTGCTAGAGGAAAATTTCTTTCAATCACATCAAATCCCTTTTCCATCTGAACATTCAATTTGATAAGGGTTGAGTTTATCTCAATCTTCATTGTCACTCACTTCTACCTTAGCATTCATGTTGTTAAGGGTCACGTTGTTCAAATATTACAAACCACTCTTCCATATTAGAATTCATTTTGCTAAGGGTTGTGCTACCTTATTACTTAATTGCTAAAATATCTTCCATATTAGAATTCATGTTGCTAAAGGTTGAGTATTATATTACTTCTCTCTTCATTCCTTCCCTCTTTTAAAATAGTGGGAACAAAACAAAAATACTATAGTCCCTTTGGAAGAGGCGGAAAAAATCATTTTCAAATTTCTGAAGATGAAGATGAAGATCATCTCAAGGATCACCAAAATAATGTTTCTCTTAAGGAACAAGCCCAAATCAAAAATATTTTACGAACAAACAAGGACCAATTTTTGCTTCGTCTTATCGAGATGGGAGAAAAATTTCCTTTGGAATTTGATGAGGAAATTTTGAAAACCTTACTCATCAACCTAAATCCATAAAAAATACACCACTTAAATCAAATAAAAATGATGTATTTGGAACAAGAAAAATTGATGCCAATGATAAAGGTAAATCTAGTGCTTTATCCCCGATCCCAATCAATCCTTAATTGATCAAATCAATGCTATTACAAAACAAATAAATCTCATATCTTCCAAATTCACTACTTGACACAACATACAAAGAATAAAATAACATAAGTGATGGTCCATCTAAAACCCATACTTGTGCCAAATAAAGAGAACTAAAATCTAAATAATGAGAATACTTCCTTCATTTCACAAAATAACTCACCATTTGCTTGAGAATGGAAAATTATGAAAGAAATAATTTCAGGTATGCAACGCTAATGCAAACAATTCAAATTTGATGAATTGTGTCCTTACCCCTTCGATAAGGACATCTTACATATACATTTTCCAAAATATTTTGAAATGCCCAAATTTGATAAATATAAGGGCAAGAATGACCCACAAGAGCACATCAAGGAATTTTTCATGGCATGTTAAGAAGTGGCATATAATGATATATTCATATTGCGTCTCTTCCCATGAAGTCTAGTAGGAAAATATTTAGATTGGTTCCTAAACCTTACGAAGGGATCTATAAATACCTTTGCACCCTCTCAAAGAAGTTTCTTAAACATTTTCTTCCAACCTCAAATTTGAAATCATAATGATGGATTTGTGCAACGTAAAACAATAAAAAACAAAATCTTTGCCCAATTTTTACAACGATGGAGAGGAATCACAAGTCGATTCCCATGTTCAATCCTTGAAAAATAAATGGTTAGTATCTTCATACCAAACCTTAACAATGAGTTATCCTTTCACATGTAGATGCATTGCCTCAACAATTTTGAGGAAGTTATCAAAAAGGGAACTCAAATTGAAAAGGCCCTCATTGCTAAAGGCTTGATTAAGCCTCATTCTAAAGACAATGGGAATACTCACAATAATAACAACACTAGTAATTCTCATGATAAATCTAGGTACGTCAATTGTAACCATAATGTTGTTAATGATGGTGTCATAGACAATAAACATATGCACAACATACAAAATAATCAATCTAAATAGACTAAGTATAAACCAGCCATCACCATACAAAGAATAAAAACTCCTCCTCCTCATTAGTATTAATGACAAAGAATATGTTTTTGGGAGAATATATTTCAAGTGTCTTGCAACAAATGGAAAGTTACAATATGGTAACTTACCCTATCACACAACCCTTTCCTAAAGGGGAACCTAAGCCATCTTGGTCTCAACCTTACACATATATAATTTCCATCACTTTTTTGAACTATGAAATGGATAAGTACTAGCCATATGTGGATGTTAGGGACCACACATAAGGGATGTGCAAAGGGGCACACACAAGTAGGAAGGATCAATGCGTAAATGTTCACGGATGAACATACAAGATTTAGGACTTAGCTGATTTTCTAGAACACGACTAAAAACAACGAAGTAGAGATGGAGTGGAGTCCAAGAAAGGTATAATAATAGATAAAAATAGGATGGCTTGGGATGCACACAAAGGAGATATAATTAGGAAAATAACATGCAGAGATAGGATACAAAACTCCTGCATGAAGCAAGATAATAATAGTATTAACATGGAGTAAAGCATGTAAGATCTGATGTAAATATAGCTTAATCTATTATTAGCACAAGTTGTAAAAATCATGCAAGCTATTGTTAAACACACCTATTATTAGGAAGGTGCATGTAGGCGGTGAAGGGAAAGTCCCCACCACATATATATGGGTAATAAATTTTTTCGAGACTAGTCCACGAATTACTGGAGATTTAGGGAAATAATGTATACATGGTTTTTGAGTGTTCTTGATATAGATTGGTTCTAGATCCTCTATGTAAGCACACAGTCCCAACACATGGTTGTATTTGGTGGAAATGTAATTAGTAACTTGTTATGTAATTAGTTATGGTTTTTAATGGAAAATTTTATATGGGTTGCTAAATTAACTAGATTTGAGTATGGGATTATGGGGATTCAAACAATATTGATCATTCTTTATGTTGATTAATCTTCCTTATTATATATGTCACTAATATGTCATGATATGATGTATCTTCTTATATGTATTGTTATTATGGTTATGGTTGTTGAACATGCATGATAACATATTGCTAATCATAATAAAGGAGGGACTTAGTGGTTGCACGTGCTTTGGATGAGCTTCCATACTTGTCTAGATGAAGTGCCAATGTGCATAGGTATTGTTGGGAAATAAAGATTACATTTTGGTTCCATTTCTAGGACCTCTATTTAAAATTATCTACCAGATGTTACATAAAAATGGAATTCGACTATCCTCAAAGAATATTGAAAATTGAATATATGACAGCCAAGACGTATTTGCTCAGAGATAAAACACTAGATCTAATTTCAATGCGTGAAAGTGGGTGAAAGAAAATCTCTATGGATGCTTGTATGAGACATTCTTCAGCTTCTTTCCAATATAATTGTACCGTGGTTGTTATCTTACACGGCTAATAAAAGTGTTTGGATTGGTAGGAAGCAAAATTTGAGACATGAAGACTATCAAACACTCTCTGATTTGGATGAGTCATGGACAAAAATGTAGATTGTTGGTGGGATGGTTTGGTGTGTAGTTATACCTTAGAGTATGGGATTTTGACACACTCTTTCCCAGGAGGAAGTAAATTTTTGGTTTTTAGGTGAGCCAAAAGGATCTTATATGCATGCGACACCTTTAACTATCAAGTACGATGGTTGAAATAGGAATGGAGAGCCTACCGATGGTGAGATAAACCCAAGCGTACGTAGGGGAAGGAAATATGTTTGGGAAGGATGGTGATGACCCTAGAAAAAGAAAGACAGAGAGAGGAAAGATGACTTAGGTATAATTATACATGACAAAGCGTGGTTGATGAGGCATCGATGTTGAGAAGAATGATGATTGGAGTAAATGATGAGAGCCCCACATAATCTAGGGACCACATGATCATGTCCTCCCATCATTGGGAAAGCTCATTAGGGATACCCCATTAGCATCTGATAAGAGTGATTTCGAGGAGAGAGTGAGAATTGTGGGTGCACATTTGACCCAACTTGGCTACCTACCTAGCCCTTGCACAAGGTGTTCCAAATCTAGAGGTAGTTATAGAAGATCATCATAGTGAAGGAGAGAAAGGAGGATCTCCACATTGGGTAGGAGATATAGGTAGACATATTTTAGTTACCACTTAGGCGTGGCAAATTAAGGACATGCACATGGTAGGAAAATATGTGTCGAGTATTTGGAACAAGTAATTTTGGAGGTATTTTCATAGGCGTGTCATCGGGACGAGAGATTTGGCACACAACCCATTAGAAGAAATCCTATAGGTTTTTCTATAACACAAACGGTTGGTGTCCAATTCAACATAACCACTGGGAGACAAGGTAGTTCATCTATAAAACCAAAAGTCACAACAAGAGGCTTAGGTAGTTTAGGTTAGCCACCGTGTAGAGGAAATCTAGGTGGAGGTTCAAGATCGGGATTTGGACCCATTTAAGTAGAAGGGCCATAACCACAACAACCATCACAACCATTGCAGCCTCAACAACCACAAAAATAGACACCTCAAATATTCTTTGAGATTTCTATTCACTTACAAGAGTTTAGGGGTGTGGAAGATGTAACTAAACACGTGCATAAGTGTGAGTTATTATGGAGAGTTAAGGGAATAACATATCATGATAGGAAGGGAAGTTAGTTTTTCATCACACTATAAGAGCGTGCACACATCTAGTATAGGAAATATTACCCAATCGACCACGGTGGATTATGATCTAGTGTGTGCTGCATTTTTTAGCTAAATTTTGTATCTCCAAGTTTAAACAACAAAGCATTAGAGTGCTAAAGGACATCAAGCTAGGCTTGTCAGAAAGTGTGAGGGAGTATGATGCACTTTTAAAAATTTTTATGTCCAAGTTATCCTATGATATTCACAAGATCCAACATGCTCAATGGTTTTTTGGGGCTTACTAACTCCTTTTTGAAGGGCTTTGTCACATTAGACATTTACTTGATCTGCACAAAGATTTGAAAGAAGCCCTTCATGTAAAAAAGTAGTTTAGGAGTGAAGATACAGGGTAATCTATTTCTTGAGGTGTAAATAACAACCATGGCTACATAGTTGGAAAATATGTCTACAAATTTGGCACATAAGATGTGTAGTGGGTTATGGTGTATTGATTGCGGACGTGGAATGGAATACAATGGACAGTTTTCTACACAAGAATGTGCTCAAATTGTTTTAATCTTGTGAGATTCACCATAAGAATCATGATGTTTAGAATTGTCCACTTTTGAAGACGCGACAAAAAATAAAATATCTATGTACTTTGCAATATTTATGACGCACACACACATGATATAGCTGACTACCACTTGATCAACCATATTCATGAGGCATATGAGACTAGATTACAAAAGACCACTATGGTTAGCAATTATCAAGCGCAAAAAGGACATGCCAATGAAGGGTGCAATATTAGAGATGGTGGATTTTGAGGTGGATACTAGCACAAAGGCCATGGTGGTAGAGGAAGGTTCACGCATGGCACAAATTATACTTGTGGATCACTAGATCATTGCCAACACGAGTTTCCTAAGAATCATATCTGCACGTACTATGGAAAGGCACACAAGGTTGAGAATTTTCCAGACCTATATGAACATATGTGTAATAAAAAGGGAAGGATAAAGGCACATGGATGATTAAGGTAGAGCACGTGAAGAATGAATAGTGGGCACCTAAGAAGACAAATAATCTAGAATTTTAACTTGTGTTAGCCATTATGTCTATAGAAGTAGCATGCACGAGTGAGAATCTTAAAGAAAAACCCCTTATCAAGAGAGAGGAGGTAATACATGTTAAGTACCTAAATGCAACTCATCAGAAGGAGGTCTATAAGGAGACCATGGGATTTATCAAGGACTTATAGGGTGAGATCCAATGCTTAAAGGAACAGGCGCATGAGAGAAAATGTGTAAAGAGCACCAAAATTCCTCAAAGGTATGTGGATGATTTTAAATAAGTGTGTTAGATGTTGCGTTAGGAGACTATCATTATTTTTCTAGGAGAATGGTTGCAAGAGAAATTACTGCATGTAGGGGAGTTGAGAATGAGCGCCATATACTTCATGCAAATTTACCACCACAAGACCATGAATATGAAAAAGAGATTACACTAGATGCAGTGATGATAGATGGTTGGTTGGTGAGTAACATTTTGATTGACACATGTGCAAAGGTCAATGTGTTGAAATTGGATGCTTGGAACCAAATGGGAAGGCCATAATTACAACCATCTTCTAATGTGTTGTATATGGCTAATAAAACTAGGGCCATGCCCATTGGAGTGTTAAAAGATGCTTTAATCACTATTTAAGGAGCTAAATTTACATGTGATTTTGAGATATTGGAAATTTCTGAGGTAGATAACTTCCAGTGATGTGAGGAAGTCCTTGGTTCTATGCTAATAATGTAGATTTTCACTTCAACAAAATATATATCATTTTTTAGAACAAGGAGGAGCACATTGTCATACCCTTGGATGATGTGAAGGTTGCACCATATACCAAGCCTATCAATGAGGAGGAGATAAGAAAATATATGCACACAAAAGGCACAAACTAGAAAACATGGAGCCATCAAAGGAAGGCGTACTTCATTATGAAGATGTGTAATCTATCAGTGACACTACTATTTTTTCTTGTGACAATTGGGCCCATGGCACTTATGAAATGGTAGGTCGTGAGGTCAAGGAAAAATTTTCTAGGATGATTAGGCTGCACATGATTAGGCATTTGGGAAAGAATTGGTTACCATGGTAAAATGGAGAAGATCAAACTGGCTCCTTTTTATGTGTAATGGAAAACCAATGGAAAAATGAAGGAGATAGATAAAATATGATGGTTTATACCTTACATGGTGAAACAATACAACAGCTACCGGGTGGGAGACACACAGACAATATTTTTTAGTGAAGGTAAGGGTAGCCTTTATAATGAGGTTTAATCAATGAGGGTGTACACGAATATGATGGGAAAAATCCTACTTTGGTACACGTCTACAAACTGTGAGAGACAATGGGCACATGGCCAGGAGGCTATACCACCATCCTTATGGGTACACAAGTTATACTCCACTTTGCGTACATGCGCGTGGACATGGTATGTACATGCTGAGCTCAAGCAAGAGATTGCAAGTTGGTGAGACATGACTGAAGGTATAACTCACACTTTTGATTATTTTTCTAATAAGCCACTAGTACATGAGGCCTTATAGATCATGAAGCGAATCACATTGGGTGATAATGAAAAGGTAGAGGAAATGAAGGTTAAATCTTGGGGAACCTAAGAGTGACGTGTACGAAGATGTATTAGAAATAGAAGAGACACTATTGGGATACACGTGGAAAGAGAAGGAAAAAGGGAAGATGGTCTACCTCATTGATGATGAGGAAGTTTAATATTTGGATATTAAACACACTAAGGGTGCACATGAGGTGATGGAATTCACAGATGAGTAGGCACACACATATCATGTTCCTATGAAGACTAAGAAGGTGAATATTAGCACTTGAGGATGCACATAAGGAGGCTATTATTGGGATTACTTAGTCGAAGTTGGAGGTTGCAAAGATCATTGAGTTATTGTGCAACTTCCAAGACTTATTCCCAAGGGGTTATCATGAGTTAAATAGTATACATTCCTCCTTGGGAGAGATAAATATTAAGCTAAAAGAAATCTCACATCTGGTTCGAAGAGGACTTATAGGACAAACCCAAACTTGTATGAGAAGGTCAAAGAGGAGATTGAAAAGATGCTTAAGTCAAGGATCATAGAGCCTATTGAGGAATCTGAGTGGGTTAGTCCCATGGTGATTAGTATCAAGAAATATGGCTAGATCAGGATCTATGTGGACTATAGGGTACTCAATGCTTCATGTGTCATAGATCCTTTTCCTATACCATTCACCGATAAATTATTGAGGGGGACTTGTAGGGAGTGAAATCTATTCATTCATAGATGGGTTATTAGGGTACCATTAGGTACACATTGCATGCAAGGATTAGGAGAAGACCACCTTCACAACTAAATGGGGAAGTTTTACATACACTATCATGCCCTTTGGTTTGAAGAATGTGCCAACAATATTCTCATGCATCATTGTTATGACATTCCAAGACTTTATTTATAAATAAGTTTTTGCAGGTTTATCTAGATGATTGGTCCATCTATGGGCTAGTGAAAGATCATTGTGACAATCTGAGGATAATGTTTCAAATTTTAGGGAGTTGAGAATCTCTCTCTCATATCAAGAAGTGTATATTTTCCACCCTCTTTGGTACATTACTTGGGCACATAATTTGTAAAGGACTATTGGTAGCCCTGCTAATATTGCAGTCATTTTAGGAATGGAAGAACCTAAAAATTAGAGTGAAGTGTGTAGATTCTTGGGGCATACTAGTTATTATAGGAATTTTATCAAAGGATATGAAAATATTTTTGTGCCCTAGGAAGAATTGCTTGAAGAAAAAGGAAAGTTTTATTGGGGTGACACGTAATAGTAAGAATTTGAGACCTTAAAGGAGAAGCTTACCACCACACCTATCTTGCGATTTCCTTCATGGAACAAAACCGTTCCATGTACGTGTTGATGCTCTTTGGCATGGCTATTGGTGCGATCTTGGCACAACTAGGTGATGGAAATATAGATCAGCCCATATGTATTGCAAGAAGGAAGTTGACACCAGCTAAGAAATACTATACAACGACGGAGTGCGAGGAGTTACCCATGATCTATGCACTCATAAGTTTAGAAAATACTTATTGGCCACACCGTTTATATCTTACGAAGATCATATGACATTAAATTACTTGGTTAATAAATTGGTTTTGAAAGGATGCATCTACCATTGGATACTTCTTTTTCAGGAGTTTGATTTTACAGTCATAGTAAAGTTAGGAAAGAGCAACCTAGGACCTGACCACTTGTCAAGGATCAAATTCGAGAGGATACATAGAGCATGGAAGACACTATATGCTAGATGCATAACTATTTATATTGAACTACACGCTAGTTGATTTGGAAGATATTGTAGTATTTTTATGCACTGGACTTGCTTGAAGGAATGAAGACCTTGGAAAAGAATCAAATTTCTATTTGTGCCATGATCTATCGGCTTATTGGAGGAGATATATAAAATGGGAGAGATGAGGTCTTGCATAGATGTGTTTTGGAGCATGAACTTGGAGCTATCATGGAGGAGGCTCATGGAGGCATAACAAGAGGATACTATGCAGGAGAAGAAACCACGTGCAAGATCCTTTTAGCTAGTCTATGGTGGGAGACATTATACAAGGACATTGAGGATTATGTTAAAGCATGTGATCATTGTCAAAGACTTGGAAATCCTGGAAATCGAGATGAAATTTCATTAAGGCCTATAACAAGCGTGAATCCTTTTGAAAAGTGGGCAATTGATTTTTTAGGACCCATTACACTACCCACTTATAGGATAGGGCGTGCTACAACATCACATGTACTAATTACCTAACAAGATGGGTAGAGATTGCGCCTACAAAATATTATACAAATAGCAATAATAACAAAGTTCCTTTGGGAAAACACCATCGTAGGTATAGATGTCCATTGAGTCTCACAGTGATACAGAAAATCATTTTTTAAATGAGAAAATTAGAATGTTATTGGAAAAATTTATGGTGGCACACCATAAAAATACCCTTTATCATCCATAGGCTAATGACACTATTGAATATTTCAACAAGATCTTGGGACATACACTAACGAAGACATGTGATGTTGAAAGAAAGGATTGGGATGAAAATTTATCATCCATGCTTTGGGCATATAGAACAACCTATAAAAAGTTGAATAAGGCCACACCTTTTCAGTTGGTGTTTGGCCCAGAACCTGTACTACCTGTGGAATTTATGTTACCATCGATACATATTGTGTGCATAAATGTATTGGATGATGAATAGGTAGTGGCTGAGTGCATTGATGAATTGATGTAATTAGATGAGAGGCACACCATTGCGCATTGGATTCAGAAGACAAAAAAGTCATGACAGAAGGGTTGACATAATAGGCACATCAAGAAAAAGTATTTTAGAGTTAGAAAGATGGTACTTCTATATGACTCTAAGTTTGTGTGCCATCTAGGGAAGTTAAAGGTTCACTAGTTAAGACCCTTTATAGTGACCAAGATATTGGACTCAGGCACATGCCAATTGGAGGCATTGGATGATGCCATGTTTCCTAGTTACTTCAATGGGAGTATACTGAAGCCATACTATAAATAAGCTTCTTGTGTGTTTGTAATAAGGAAGTATTGCCACTTGTTTAGATTTCCATTTCATGTTTTTTTGATTTCGTTATTGTAATAGGTACATTCATGTGCATGAGATGATTACTATCTATTAGGTTTATGCCTGAGAGGACCACACATAATTTTAGTGTGGGGTAAAACAAGTGTGCGAAAGAAAATTAATATTACGTGTGATGGAGTGAAAAGAAAATAGGTGCTCATTAGGATAACTATTACTTAGGCCCACTAACCACACATGTGGAGATCCGTGTAGTGTAACGCAGGGTAATGACAACATGATAAACTACTTGGAAAGTGGTGTGGATGAAGATGGTGTGTAGCACAATAAGGTGCATAAAAGGAATAGTATAGCCTAGGAAGTAGGGGCAAACCGGAGGTTATGAAGTGCGCACGTGGAAGAGAAAAAAGGTAGAGTAAAACAAATAAGGAAAGTGTTCTAAAATGCAAAATTAGAAAAAGGAAAATGTGTTCTAAAGCCAAAAGGTGAGTTAGTGGAGTATTAAGTGTAGAAAATCTTTAAAAAGGGGAAAACTGTGTTCATTTATTACCTTGTATTTGAAGCAATTTGTATGATAGAGCAGCCAAATGACTAAGTGCTAAGAGCGAAAGAGTGTGAAATTTCAATTCAAGTGATAAAAGCAAAACTAGAGCGAGCACATAATCCTTCAGTTAGGAGATCCTCCAGTAGAGGAATTGGAAGCTTAGGAAGGTGTGGGGGAAAAATGAGTGGAGATAGGGTTTCTAGAATCGGACATTATGGAGCTAGGGTTTGCATAAGCTTGTGAGTCATGGAGCCAAAGTATATAGAGCTTGAAGATTAAGCAACTAAGGCATGAGAGAAGTGTACAATAGAACTTAGAATATTCAACATAGGGCATAAGGTTTCGAGGGTAAGTAAACAAGTTACTCTTGGTACCTAGGGAAAAGTTCATAAAGCTTACATTTTAAATTTGGGGATAAATAATAGCACCACGAAGGGTACCAAAGGGAAAGAAGGACATAAAGGAATTACCCGAGAATTGGTTCTTGGAAATGTAGTACTCATCGAGAGGTGGTTATGGCACAACAATGGACCTCATGAACCTACAAAATATAAGATTAGCGAGTATAACCATATGGCACCAAGACACAAGGCCACTTTAAACAAATATATACCACGGGAGATTCCTACAGGACTATAGAGGATTAAACTATCATGGAAGAATTAGTATGAAAGAGTATTAAAAGCTAGGGCTCCTATAAGCTTGTTTGATTTTCCTTTCTTTGGAAGGATTGCACACCTCTTCCAGTGGCTAGTGTCATGAGTGCATGAAGACTATTTCTACTTTATGGGTGAAATAATGAGGATGAAATATCATCGATTGGAAGAGTAATAGGGTTGTAGGAAACCATGGAAGACCTGGACCTAGATTTATGTGATGAGAAGAAGATTGAGGATTTGGCTACAAAACTACAATATGATAAGGGCACCGAGGCCATGAGTGTGGAGAAGATTTCCAACCATGTAGCAAGAGTAGTAGATCGATTGGTAAGTTACTGACCTTGTTTCCTTAGAATGATGGGGAGAGGTGAATAGAAATTTCCACTATATTGCACAAAAATGGCGCAAAAGATGCGGTATAACATTACATAGTTCATTTCCGAAGGGATTATAGAAGAACCCAATGCACATACTTGAGAAGGGAGACAAGATAACATGGGGGTATATCTTGTTGTTGATTGTCTTCTAGGATATTAACATCCTAGATGGGACGGATGAAGATATATGGATACATCCAGTAGAAGACAAGTAACTGCATGCGCAAGACTTTTCCAACTTCACATGTGAAGGCACCATCACCAATCCTTACAAGGCATGATTGGAAAAGTGGTACAAGAGGAGTTGTGCAGCCTTTGATAATGAATGACTTGCCTCGAGGATTTTCCTGGAGTAGTATTTAAGAAGGCAATTTTTTCAGTCATGTAACACTTTAACCTTGCTTCAGATTCACAATGACCAATGGTGAAATGGGACCACAGTGTGTAAATTTCCATTTACATTCACCACCAAATATTTTAAATACATAGTTAATAGGATAAAGGATACGTATAATATGGTGTTTGATGCGAGAGAATGTGGATTCGAACTGGCATACCCTACATAAGAATTTTGGGTATGCTTCAAGGTCGAGTACTTGGAAACAATGGATCCTAGTACCTTGGACCTAAGTCCATTATGAACATGACGATCAACAAATGATATACACGGTATTTTCAATTTACAACTAAAAATGAAGGATGGAAAGGATATTGAGGTGTGTGACTCTCATATACCTCAAAAAATGAAAAATATTAGAGTGAGAATCCCCAAGAGGAGGCGTGAGGATACTCCACCTCAGCATGAGGAGAAAAAGAAAGAAGGAGAGGAATAAGAAGTTGAAGAAGTAGAAGTGGATCTTTGCTCTAGATCAAATCCACATGAGAGAAATGTAGAGCAAGAGAAGGGAGGAGAGAAATGGAACAAGCTCTTATCATCCATCTAAGGGGTCCGCTTCTACATGACAACGGCCAAGGTAAGTCCATTGAGGAAAAAGAAAGGGTACAAGAGAGCTAGAGTTATTTTTGAGGATGAGGAGGACAAAGACAAAGAAAAGTATAAAGAACTAGGGCGTGAGGAGTCTATGTGCGAGGATGAAGGGGTAGAGGAGAAACTAATGCATGTGGAATCAAGCCTGGAGAAAGGAAAAAAAAGGTGAGTAGAATAGGATCCTGCGTGGGGAAGAAACACCGGTGTGCGAGGAGGAGAGGCACACATAGAGGAAAATCCTAAGGGAAAAAGAGGAGAAGGTGATGACACATATGTCATCAATGAATATAAGGGTAATGTTGGTGAATCAAGTTTAAGACCGTTTACACTAAGGAAAGTGTACAGTATAACCAAGGTAGTAAGGAAGAGACGACATCCACAATCACCACATATGCCATTCATTGATGATCCTACGAAGGTGTTGAGGGCTAGGTTTCATGGAAAGGTGCCTAAGGAGAGATTTTTTTTTGGGACATGCTAATTCGGGGATTAGGGATCTCACCCATAAGAAAAATGTTATCATGGAGCATGCATACACATGTGGAAGATCCATAATTTGAGATAAGAAACAAGTTCCATTGTAGTAATTTTTATACCCTTAGACCAATAGTCTAATCCCATGCATGCCGACCTATCACCTAGCAGGTGGAAGGCACTCACCTAAGGCATGCGTGGGTTCCGAGCCTCTCCTTTATGAAATACTTGTGATAATAAATCATCTTATGACATAAATTCAAGTGAACATAAATAGAAAATATTTGTACAACATTCGAGACCCTATGGTGAGTTATTACATTAATGCATCCATAGAAGAAAAATAACAAACAACATATGGAAATGGTTATACGTAAAGAAAATGCATGAGGATTATACTTATGAACACACATATGATCCAGAATAGAGTCTTATATTCATATTTAACATGTTCAATAACCACATTACATCCCTTGAAGTCATAACAAACCCATATAAAAATTGCAAAGCAAAGTCATACATCAGAGCTATATTATGTCCCTCATATTACAAAGCTGAGTACAGACCCATCCCTCTAAATGTGCCATCACTCCTATTTTCCCTAATCCTAACCCATAGAATCCTCCATAAGATCTCTATAGAGATTTTCCTTCTTTCCAAAGACCTCTGCTCTCTCGGGATGAGTCCATGACTATCTCTTTTCTCTTCGCACCCTTACCCATTGCTCTTTTCTACCATCTACGCACCTCATTATATAGATTTCCTACCTTCACCGCCATACCTTCTAAGGTAACAGATCGGTTGCCAAGTGTCCAAGTGGTCCTCCAATGGAGCATACCTCCTTTTATCCAAGCTCTCCACTCTTTATAATGATGTTCTTCTGGAACCTTCCATTGCATGCATGGAATATTCCCTTTTTTTCCTTGAACTTCCGGTTGGTACCTTATCCATTCTGCATGCTAGAAGGGTCACACTTTTCCCATGTGCTATTTGGGACAACAAATATGGCTAATTCCAAAATTGTCTTGCCTTGCACGCACGTCGCGTGTTCAAAAAAACCTTGCTAGAACCCTTCCTTCCTTGCATGCCTTCAACCCTGTACACCCTTTTTCATACTTGGTCCTGCATTCCCATGTGCCTTCTTATACTTAGCCAATATTCTGGGGCCCAACATCACCCCACACTATGCCTATTCTCCATCCTCGGAAACACTCTTCAAAGAATAAATAATGGTAGGTTCTTAACATGGTTGAAAAGAAAGAATAAGGGAATGAAGAATTGGGAGAAAGAATGGAAGAAAGGGAAATTTTTTTTTACTAGAGGAGGAGAGGGAAATCCTTCCTGAATTCTACCTCTAAGTTCCTCCAAGCATCGACCTCATTCTAAGCTTGCTGACAGAGGTCACCCACCGAGACGCTTACTTCCTACAAACGCAGCTCCTCCCTTTTGCGCTCATGGTGCAATAACACCCTTCAATTTCTTTCCCAAGTCCTCAATCGTATCCATCCTATGGGTGATCTGGGGGTAGAGTTCCTTCAACTAGATTTTTATCAAGCCTCACAGGGTCTCGATTGCTTCTGATTTCTTCTCCACCTCAGCCAGATCTTATCTCTCTCCACTCTATTCCCCTTATTTTTCTCTTGGAACTCCTTGAGTTCCGTTTCATGGGTGGAAACCAAGATGCTTTCCACTCTATCCCTATCCATGTAGTTTTCATATGCAGCTTCAGCGACTTACGCAGTGGCCTTTACCTCTACAAGAAGTTTAGTGTATCTAGCCACAATCTCAAAACCTTCCTCTTGTTCTCTTTTTCTTGGTGCGCCTGTGCCTCTTTTGTAGAATCTAAAGAAAGTGGTCACCTCTCCATTGTGAGAATGTAATTCAGATCCTCTAGACATTGTTGATTCATTCTTTTGATCGGGCATTGCTAAATCGGGGTGCTTGAACTATTGTATCTGTAATCATCTCCACCTTCTTAGAGACCTCACACACCTTATCTTTTTCTTCCTTCATCTCATGCCTTAGCTAAGCACTAATCAACTCCTCTTTCTTTAGGTATTTTCTCTTCTCCACGAGCTCCTTCTTTTTCTTCTCTAATTCCTCCTCCAGGAATCTCACTCTATCATTTCTCTCGAACAGTCTAGCCTCAATTTTGACTGAAAATTTATTAAGCATGTTACATACCTATTCATCTGATAGCTGCTAAGCATTCACCAATGGATTTATTCCTTTGGTTTCTGGCACCTTCATTAGCACTCTTTGACTTACCTCAAATTCTGGTTCATCCACGTGGGACTCAAATTCCCAAGATAACATCTTTCTTGTTTGTGGTACGCACCTTTTCTTCTTCATCAAACGATGACATAGCTAGGATTTTCTCTATTGGTACAATGCTCTGGAAGCATGCACGTAGCACCTTGTTAGGATCATCAATGTATCCCATTCCTTTCCCTTGTGCCACCACTACGCCTTTCCCACCATGTTTGCGTAACTTTTGGGAAGCTCACTGCCAATTTGGGATCCCCACCCATACTACCATACTCCTTCCCAATGCTCTCTTCTTCTATCTCCTTTATAATATTATCCGTGCTCTGCTCCAACTCCTGTTCCACTAACTTCTTCATGATGCCTACCACTTCTCTCTCAACGACTTGTCTCTACTTGCTCCTTGGTGAGGCTTGGGGTTATTTTGTTCTTGGTTCTTACTTCTTCGCTCACCCCCTTTCCTTGAGCCTCAACTTCTTCCTCATCATTCTTCTCCTCATATTTCTTGTTATACTCCTCTTCATCTCCTTCTTCCTCATAATCATGTACATCATAGATTGGATGGTATTCACCTCCTTCAGGCTCATCATCATCCTTGTTGCCGATGTAGGCATCTAAGCTCTCTGTCTCTCTCTCTCTTGAATCTACCTCATTTTTCACCTTCTGCTTCTTCCTTACTAGGGATTCTAGTACATGAGATTCTTCCTTTTCTCTTTCTTCCATAGGTGACGTCTTCCTTGGTGATTCCTCATGGGTGAGGTGCTCTTCATGCTCTGACGCCTCTTCTTTTGGGGTCTTCACCTTGATAGGAGAATTATTTCTCCATGCATAAGTGCTAGGATTCACGACTACTTTAGGCATGCTCATCGATTGTGCGGTCTGAACACTTGGTGCTTTATTCTCCTTCCCCTCTTCTCTTTCTCTATTCTTTGGTGTGACCTTCTTTCTTCCTGGGGTATTCTAGAATGGAGACATCACTCTCTAGATATGCGTATTTCTCAAAATTTGGCCTTATGCGAAGATATATCCTTGCTACATCCCTTCCAACGATTGGTAGTGTTATTGGTTTCATCATTTGAACCTCGTGGGAGACATACTTCTCCATGTACACACACTTTTTAGGGTACACGAGCTTTTGGTGCATCTCGCGGTGGTCTTGGTCCACCTCACTAAGGTCAAACCTTAGTCTTTTGGCTTCTTTGAACCTATTGACCCCTACCTGGAAGTATTGTGTGGTAAAGGAGAAGGGCAGCTTGCACCATGGACCCTTAGTCCCATTTGTCAAAGTAAATCTGCCAATGCAAAAATTTTGGTACACTAAAAATTATGCTTCTCCATTGTGAGTGTAGAAACTACTCGAGATCCTCCACTCTACCTTGAATACATCACACATTCATTTATACCACTTCTCTAGGCACGCCTTGTGAGCGGCCATCATGGTTTCACAATTTTATTTGTCAAACCTCTTTGCGGGTGAGGGATCCTCATCTGGATACTCCCAAAAAAATTCCCGCCCATATGGCACTTTTGTAATCTCTCGAAAAGAAAATGGTGAGGAGGATGTTACCGAATAATATCTTTTCTCCCTCCTGCGTGCTACTTATGATCTCATCCGCAATGAAAGTGGACAAGTTATAGATGGTTCCCTCTGATATCTTCCGGCATACATTTAGCCATGCCTTGTTCACTTGCATCCATCATTCATGATCACTAATCTTTGTCACCAAGCAAACAAACTTTCTCATAATAGGGTTTGGAATCTCGGTGATGTCAAAGTATCACAAACCATTCTTGTATTCATATGTTGCTACTTATCTCCTTGATAGCCTCCTTGTCACTCGATCATCATCTATACTTTCTCCTTCACAAATAAGGCCTGTGAACTTGGATATCAATTGCGGTTTTATGTGCATCTTATGCCCTGTAAAATAAAAGTGATCCTCATGCATGCATGATATCAACCATTGATAAAGGTGCTCGGGCTTTCCAAAATAAGGAAACTCATATAGTTGTAATAATCTTGCCTTCTCCAATTTAAATTTCACCTCATCACTATATATGGGCATCCCATTTGGTGTCCTTTTGTTAGCTGGTCGGACCAAATCTAGCACCATTTCCTTCTCAGTTGTGCTCATGCGATGGTTATAATCACTCAAAGTCATTTTTCTTAGATGTGACACCCATTCCTTTCCTAAAATAATTCATTTGGGTATTGCATTTATGTGTACCATTCTTCATTGGAGCTCGTGATGACAACGGTTTGCTTTCCTTTGCCCTTGCCCTTTGGTTTCTTCGGTGAATTATTTTCCTTCTTAGGTGTCATGCTTTCTGTTGAGATAAACTATGAACTCCTTACTCTGCTCTTCTACTCTACTACACTCCAAACTAAACTCTAAAGCTCAACTCTTGGAATAAATCCTTCTATCTCCGTGCCCTAGCTACTAAACCCTAACTAGGAAAACCTTCCATAAGATGGTGCACTTCACAAAACCTTTTCCTCATGCCCGTGTACTCCTTCCTCCTGGTTTGCAGATCCACTCTAGTCACACACTTAAATTTCTCGGATTCTTCTTCCTTCACACAAATTTCTCTATAGATGCCCTAGTTTGCAAGAGTGCTTCAACTTTGTAATAGCAAGATAGAATAATGACTTGCCCGACCTTATATTTATAGTTTTTTCTTCCCTCCAGTAATAAATGCTATGCCACCTACTAATGTACTTTAACATTAAATGTGGATTTTTCCACTAAGCTGACTTTAAGCGCCCTTACCCACACACTGTAATCCTATGTGAAAAATCCTTTACAACCTTTTGGTGCGCAAAAATCCAATCTGACCGAAGACTCTTACGTGCACATCTACAACACCAAAGGCACTTCTTCTATCCTTTACCTGATTTTTTCCCTCGCCTACCTCATGTTGTTCCTATGCTCTTCATCCTTTGTACGTGGTCTTTGTTATAACCTTCTTGACACCATAATTCATCATCCACCATTTCCTTGTGTGCTTCCTTCTACCAGGACACTCAACTTGTATTATAGGCCTATACTTTGCTTTGCATTACTCCACCCCAAACTAAAACAGATGCGCGGTCATCTGCGCATACACAACCTCAAAAAAATAAAGTGGTTACCAAAAGATAAAATGCAAAACAAAACAAAAAGAAAGGAATAAGAAATGAGAAAGGGAAACATAAGAAATGAAAAGCATAAAGGGAAATTCTAAGCTAATTGGTAATAATTCCTTATTACTAACATCAAAAGACTTATTTATAGTAGGGCTTTAGCTTACTCCTATTGAAATGACACAGTAATATTGTCCCATCCAGCGCATTGTAAGTGGCAAGTTCTGAATCAAGAATGTAATAGATGATGTAGGGTTCCAACCAATGCACTTTTAACTTCCCAAGATGGTGCAGATACTTGGAATCATACAACAAAACCATCTGCCCAACCTCAAATTGCTTATTTTTGATATGAGGATCATGTCATGCCTTTTGTCTTGATTTTTCTAGCCTTATGATTCCATCTAGCAAGTGATCGCCTTTCATCTAACTGCATCAACTTATCAATCCATTCTTCCAGTGATTTATCATTAGCTAACCCTCCTCTGCATGCTATACACAATGATGGTAACATGAATTCAACTAGAAAAATAGCCTCCGTGCGAAACACAAATTAAAATGGTGTGGCCTTGTTCAATCTCTTGTAGGTTGTCCTATATGCCCATAGAACGACTGATACTTTGTCATCCCAATATTGTCTTCCAACATCACAGATCTTAGTCAACGTGTGACTTAGTATTTTGTTAAATGCCTCAGCAATTCCATTCCCTTGAGGGTGATAAGGGGTAGTCTTGTGAGGGCCACCATAAATTATGCGAATGAATCCTAACTGCTTTCGTTGAGAAAATTTGTACCTCTAAAGGACAACCATACCTATTGATTATGTTCTCCCATAAAAATCTAGTAGTTTTCACTATAGTGCAATCCTTTGTAGGTGCTTTGCCTCTGCCCAACGTGTTAAGTAATAAGTGCAAGTAATGATATACCATGAACCAGTCCTTCACGCAATTGGTGAAATTGGTTCTATAAATTCTATTGTCCATTTCTCAAATGGCTCAAGCATTGGCTATTGGTCACAAGGGAATTTTATCCCTCTTCTTAGGTTTTCCAAGGTAGTGGAAACAATCATAGGCCTTGCAAAACTCAATACAATCTTGGTAGATAGTTTCCCACCAAAGCCCTGTTAGTAAAATCTTCTGCGTGGTAGCATTTCTTGTATAGTGTCTTCCTAAAATTCCACCATGCACTTCCTCCATAATGGGTACATGCTCATGTTCCAATAGACATCGGTGTAGAACCTCATCATGACCTAACTTATACAGGTCTCCACTAATCAACATGTAGGGTGTGGTGCGTATTGCTAACTGCTTCCTCTCTAGAGCCTTCATTCCTTCCGGTGCCACACCTTTTTTAAGAACACTGTGATATCTTCCAAGTATGAGGGCATGCACCATAGCCTAAACATTGCGTGTCTAGCATGCTATCCTCAATTATTTGCACATCCTCCCCTGAGTTGATCCTTGATAAGTGGTCAGGTCCTGAATTACTTTTTCTTGGTTTTACAACCACTGTGAACTCAAACTCTTGAAATAATAGGACTTAAAAACATGTGTCCTTGCAAAACAAGGTTGTTGACTAAGTAATTCAATGCCATGTGATCCGTGTAGAATATAAATGGTGTTTCCAACAGATACTACCCCGAACTTATGTAGTGTATAGATCATAGACAATGCTTCAGACCGAGTAGTTGCATAGTTTTGTTATGCTGGTGTCAACTTTATACTTGAAAAACACAACGGATGATCAAAAATTACCTCACAAGGTTGTGATAGTAATACTTCCATAGTTGTTCCTAAGGAATCAACATGCACATGGAAAGGCTTATCCCAAGAAGGAAAATATAGTATGGGCACCATGACAAACCTATCCTTTAAAGTGTCAAATGCCTTCTGCTGCACCTCTCCCCAATGAAAGGCACTCTTGTGTTTTAACAATTCCTCCAAGGGTGCGGTGATCTTGGCATATCCCTTGATGAATTTTTTGTAATACCCCATATGCCTAAGGAATCCACGCACTGCGCTTTGACTAATAGGCTCCCCTAATCCCACAATAACTACAACTTTGGCGGGATCCACTAGTAAGCCTTCTTTGCATATAATATGTCATAACAGGTTCCAAATGGAGTAACAAAGACACATTTCTTAATGTTGAGGGATATCCTTAATTTCGACATCTCTCAAACATCAGCCTCAAATTTTTGCAATGATCTTTCTTCAATCCATACACAGTCCAGTCATCTAGATAAACTTGAAGAAATTTATATATGAAGTCCTAAAATGCTTGTACCATGATGCACAAGAACATAACAAGCACATTCTTCAATCCAAAAGGCATAACCATGTAGGAAAAACTTCCCCATTCAATGGCAAAATTTTTCTTTCTTTGGTCTTCCTTTGTAATCCTAACTTGGTGATACCCTGAGAACCCATCCGTGAAAGAGTATACTTTGCATACTCATTCCAAAATTTATTTAGTAAAGGGGGTTAGAAAAGGATCGATGACACATACTGCATTCAGATCCCTATAGTCAACATAAATTCTTATCCTCCCATCCTTCTTGATACTGATAACCATTGGGCTTATCCATTCTGATTCTTCCATTACCTCAATGATACCAGATGCTATCATCTTGTCTATTTCTTCCTTAACCCATACGTGAAAATTCAGATTCATCCGATAAGGCCTCTTTTGATTGGGGCATGTACCTTCCTTCAACTTGATCTTCATCTCCCATAAGGAAGGGTGAATGCATTTGAGTTCATTGTACCCATGAGGGAACAAATTATGGAACTCGCACACCGGATCAATGACCTTTGAAACTTATTTTTGGACCAATAGTCCATAATGATAGCTTCTTTAGGTTCTATCTCTGTTCCAATGTTAACCTTCTTTGTTTTTAAGGGCTCGTGGTAGGCACATGATCACTCATCGGTCTTTATTTGTTGGTACCCAAATTGATTTTCCCTTTGGTGCTTTGAGCAACATCACGATCAATCAAGATGCTTAGAGACGGATAAATCATAATATAACTCACTTTGTAGCCGGGGATGAAATTCAACTAAATATTTGTCACTCAGACATTGGAAAAAATGGGTAGCACCATATTAAGGGTTTGATATACCCTCACTACTTCAGGTTGTGCCTTCAACTAGGGTGAGAGGACCCATTCTGTAACCTATATTAATGAAGGAATATCAATAAATCTTTCTTTTCACAGTTTTTAGGATGACCTTGAGAAAATATGATCAATATACCATAATCTAACTCTCACGAGTTGTCACTTCTAGAGAATGGAGATATTTTCTGGACAAGGTTCAGGTTACTAGAGACATTAATTGAAACCTGATTTTTTCTACATATTTTGGCATTGTAATTTGTTCATTTATGGATACATAGTACAAACAGGTGTAGTTCTTGTAGAATTCATCATTTAATATGTTTTTTGGTGGGGAGTTAAGTAGGATAAAGTTGATTATATCATATCTTTGAGAACCTTTAACAAATATTGAAAAATTCACAAAACAGAATGCTTCGAGATAGCCAAAACATTTCTTCAACTAGAAGGTGTGTAACAATGGAATCCCGAGAGGTGCAAGATTTCATACATTCTTCACGAATTCTACACAAAGGCTCATGTTAAAGACTCAATTAAACATTAGAAATCCCTGGTTCATCATGTCTAAGATACACTCATAGACTAACAAACAATATTTGTCAACATAATGAAAGTAAAGTGATTTTAAATTGTTTATTTGCATTACAAGATGAAAGCCCTTCTCATAATGAAATTGCAAATGCCACAATACTAACACACGAATGAGATCTTGTGTGAATTATAGAGATTCTAACATAAAATTGCAACAGAACAAGAAAAACTATTTGAAAACATTCTCCCAAATGAAGCAAACACAATAATGCCCATGATTAACACAAATTAATTCACGAATTATCAAATTCATCAACTGGGAAAAGTTTTGTAACAATCTCGAGCTTGTCAATGGCTATACACTTGCAACCAACTTGACATGATTAAATTTAAAGACACAGAAATAAACGGGTTTCTTAGATGGTTTCTTAAGAAGATGGTTTTCTCAAACTTTTACATAAAGATTTAAAACCCCCTCTTTCTCTTATCGCTTTTACTTGCTTTTATATGACCATATTCAATTCAAATCTTTTTCCCCCAAAAAAAGAATATTCGAGGAATACTTCTTTGTTACATTCATTCTAAAATTGGTATTCATGTACTTCATCTTGTACTACCAAGTGTTTGAAACATGAGTCATTTTGATGGGCTCCACTTGATCA
Source organism: Taxus wallichiana var. yunnanensis (assembly GCA_018340775.1). Taxonomy (NCBI): domain Eukaryota; kingdom Viridiplantae; phylum Streptophyta; class Pinopsida; order Cupressales; family Taxaceae; genus Taxus; species Taxus wallichiana. The sequence continues at coordinate 561,726,784 of CM031239.1, read as the reverse complement.
TCGATGGGATGTTCGGTTATTGATTTTAATAGGTTACTTGAATCTGTCCCCCTCATATCTTGATTAAGTAATCATCTCAAATGATCACTGAGTGTTTCCGATGTTCGTTGACACGACACACACCTACACTCATCTCTTGAAAACCTTCCCGGATCGGTGCACTTCACTTTTCATCTTACTTGGCTTAAATTATATACGGGATGTCTATCAAATCACCATGATTTACCGATTCGATCATTTATACTTTCCTTCGATCTTTAAATTTTCCTTATGTAAACTAAGAAAGATCCCTCTTACCTCAGGGGAAAGATTTTTCCAAATTGAAATATGTGTCTCCTTTAGGCTATAAAACTCATTTACGTTCCTTTGCGCTTATGTATTTATTTCATAACTCGAGTATAGAAGATTCTAGCAGGATAAATGACAAAGACACTCGTAGCACACAAACCTAGAAGAGATTTCCTCGGAAGATTTGAATCATATTTTTGACTGACAGTGGCCCAGATAAATATTTTGTTAGAGCCTTATTCGAAGTGGAATGTGCAGGAGACACCAAAGGACCATTAACATATCAACGGGTCCGTATAGCACTTTTAACCAAAGGTTGATCGGAATCAATCCCGTGTTCAACTCCTTCCAAGTCATGTATTTCCATTTTTTTAGATGGGAGCACATGAAAACACTGAGGATTTGAAAGATCTTGGTTTGAAAGGAGGCCTCGGGTCTCTCTGGAAGACCGGTTTTTCAATGTCCTTTTTATGCAAGGAATATATTTTTTCAAAATAAATCCCTTTTGAGTCATACATAATGTATGAAAAAACCTCCATTGATATAGTGCCTACCATCTCCAACAAAGTGAGAAAATTGGAGAAGAGGGTTTAATTCCTAGAAAATAAATAGGAGAAAATGTGCCCTTACCATCATGTCCATTATCAACATCATCCTCAAGCAAGAGGAAAGGTGAAACACACACTCATTCTCATGTCATCATCTCGGATGGAGAAGAGGACCAATCTATCTCTGCTCGTCATTCGAGGGAAACACTTTCTTCAGCTCGGATAGTAGAGGGTGGTTTGTAACTCAGCTATCTACATGTTTGATGTATTATGCCCCTCATTCTGAATGGGAACTTTGAAGTCCTCAACCAATTCCTTCTCCAAGGGAAAATCTACCCTTTTCTAGGAAGTGGGAAATAGGAACTAGTTCAAAACCTCACATTTCACCCAGTCACCAACCTGCAACATCTGCCCCTCTAAACACTTTAAACACCCCTCTTCGGGATGATCTGGCATGTCGACCCTTCACAAGGAAAAGGTGAAAAAAACTTTCTTTTCGGGTTTTCGGACCTCCTAGATTGGGTATCATCCCGTCAAAAGAAAGTCAAGCTTGAGGAGATTATGGGTCGCCCTAGGATGACCTTGGATTCAATAATGGGTATGGGGATGTCCAGGGACTTGGAAGGGTCAATTATCTTTATACAAATAGCACAGGGCTCTGATGAGTTTGTACCTACGAAGACAACACTTTTTAATAGACTTCCTCTACTGAGGGGAAGCTATGAAGTAGTATTAAAGGATGTTTGAGTACTATTCTCTTTCCATTGTTTTGGCCTCATATGTATGTACATCTCTTTTTTGTCATGGGAACCTATAGAACCCTGTCTTGTTTTTTTGTTCAAACTATAATCAATACAAGTATGTCAATAGTTCACATATATTTTCCAAATGTATATGAGATTTTAATCGATATATCATGAACTACTACATTTTTACTTTCAATTGAAACAAAGAAACAATAAAAATTCAAAGAGATAACTACACTAAATGTAGCAAAAACATCAATTCATAGTATCGATTCAATGAAGTATGAAAAGATAATATAAAATGAGGAAGAGAGTGTTTAAGCATCCTCATTTTAGACAATAGAACAAGTCAATTTTTTTTTTTTTTTTTTTTTTTAATTGCATACTGGTTCTAAATACATAATTTAGAACTCACAATCCAAATAACCATTTATATAACAGACAACCATATGCAGCTGTAATGACTCGGAATACCTCCGATCTATTCATTCCATGACTCGGTAATCTACCGATCTATTCATGAGTAAAAAGAGTTAGTGTTTTTATTTAACACAACACTCTGGCGGTTCTCTTCCCTAATCTGGGATTCAGAATGCTCTGTCCAAGGAATCTAACTGAATAACTGTTACCATTATTCATCGGCATCTCATCCCTTAGACTAGGTGAATTAGGACAACGCAATCAGCAGCTTGCGATACTTTGGCCAAAGATTTGAAACATACTGTTCATGTCTCGTATTCCTTAACGGCATACTCGTCAATCTGGAATACGTCCTTCACCCCATTCATATGTTATATAGAATGTCTTATACTGACTACTGTCAGTCCTTCCTTCACGACTTAATCACTCGGAGATAGATTAACAAGGTGATAATGTTATATGGATATCCAGAGGATTAGGGATACGGTGACATACTGGTTTAACCTTGCGCTTCAACCAATGTGTCATGATACCCCAAATCTCCTAGCGAGCCTTTATAACATGGACCACGTTCTAATCGGTCCCGAGTAACTAGTCCAGTCGAAATCAAGTGTAAATCTTAGCGATCAATGCAAAGGGTGTCGCCATAAGTCACCTGCATAGTTGTAACTTCGAGAAGATCCTAATCTTCTCGGAGGTACAGCCCTGCAGTCGACTTTATGTCATCAACCTTTAAATCCGCCTCGAGAAGATCTACCCAATAACAAGCGTTACGCACTTGAGATTAAATTACTTTTAAAGACTTTTCCCTAAGGTTAGCCTTCTTAAATCCCTGGATTCTTTGTCTTAAGACGACCCTCCTCTAAAAGACTCATTACTGGTAGAGGTATTACGGTCACGCTCTCATCAAGGAGTCATTAGAATTCACCTGATTCTAAAGCAACAGAATGGGACAATATCTCATAACCAATGCTTGAGATTGCCATCTGAACTCCATTGATTGCCTATCAGTTCTCTTAACTGAATTTATATCATACTTTTTAGTTTAAAGATATAAATGATTTAGAATCCAATTTACTATTGTCCTGTTATACTTAGGACTAGGGATTAGTAATTCAATCCAACTTGTTTAGCGTTCTCTTTTAGGCTCAATTTTAACCTATCTTCTAGAGAGACAATTATTAAATTACAATATTGCTTTAGCTAGAACAATTAGAACTACTAAATACTCATAAGAATTTAGTCTAATTACTTACAAGCTTTCATTATCAATCTCAAAGCATCCATATTATACAAAGATAACAATGCCCCTTCGTTACATATACCGAAGAAGGTCATCTTTCGAAATAGAATACAACAACACATAAGTATCAAACACTTATTTTCATTCCTTTCAAACTTATACAATTACATTTTATGCAACAGCATACTTGATATAATGCTAACGGAAAAGAAACATCTTTTCACATATAGTACATCTATAAAATCAAGCTGTAATTCTTTATAAGTCAAATAAACTATCTGATCAGCCTGCCAGATCTGCATTGTTTTTACCTCTTACGGCAACCATCTGCAAAATAGTCAACATGAGTCAGTTCAATGAACTGAGCATGATAAGCACTAACATTTAAAACAATTGCAATCCATCAATTGTTTTCATTAAACACCCTGTTTAAATGAGATCTGATATTCACATAAGTAAACATAATCAGACTATGCCCTTGTAACACAAAATGATTACAAATATGTAACTCTATCATTGTTACAAATAGTCTTAATCACTTTCTAATATTTCATCAAATATTAAGAAACAAGGAACGAATGTACACAACAATCATTAAATCCAAAATCACAACTTTGGTCAGATTGTTTCATTCTCCAAAAAGGAAATATCATAACAATTCGGGATTCCACCAATATGTTACAAACAATTTCCCACAACTAGTCAATTATCAATAATATTAAATAAAGGAAGAGAAAGAACCAAACCATTCATACTTCCTTTCACATAAGTTCATCACTGTACTGCCTTCACATATGAAAACATTCAACCAGTATAAAAATGAACAAGTTAGACAAGCCACAAGCAAGATCACTGTTCTAAATCGCGAAAATAGAAACTCAAAGAAAACTCCCGTACAAAGAACTAACACATCAATAATTCATGTAACAACCTTAAGCCCAATACTAGTTCCTTTACACAGTAAGGTATTGACACAAGTAGAAAACAAGAACTACAAGCGTATCGCTGAAAACAACAACCTTATTGCATCAACAATCTAAGGTTTCTCAAGGACTATGCTATGTTGCCCACACGGTATTTCCAAATCATGCACAGTCAAATCGGACAGATTAATTGGAATTGAACATAGCATACATATTCTTGCTCAGTCAAACTCAGACTGAAGTAAAAGAAAGGAATTCAGCCAACGGTCCTTACCTTGCCGCATGCAAGTCTTGGAGTGATATTCGCGACTTACCCAACAAGGTAGAACACGAAACGGTCATCCATACTCAAGGACCTCAAAAAGTGACAAGACAGTGTCCAAGGTCAAGCTCAGAAAGAGACAGAAGTATTAGTTACCTTTCCAGAATTCCAAGGATTCAAACGGAGGTATCAATTCAAGCAAAAACTTAAGAATTCATACTGACATTCATCAACAAAGCATATCAATAATCAGACAGCAAATTACTCTCCGCCAATTATTTTACACTAATTTGCTCAGGTCAAAGACATACATGTCCACCTAAGAATCTGAACCTCAGAATCCCAAAACACGAAGGAATTCCAATCTCAATAACAAGATCGAAGTACATGTTATTCCATTGAGTCGCCGGCACTTAAAATACCAACAACTTAACTTTAATCGGCTCATGAATAAAATGAATCATTCAATCGACTCCTCAGAGTCGTCCAAGTCGTAATAGCATAATCTATATATTCACACAGTGACTGTTAAAGGTTTGCACGCATAACCACTGAACCCTACAGCAACGTACAATGACATTGATTGATAAATCCATATATGCTATTCATGGCTAACATTCAGAATGAAACAAGCGAAGCAAATCGAATATCCATTTCTAGCAAGGAAAGCAACTGAGCCGCTTCGAACTTTCGAACAGCTTTCACATAGAAAGGAAAATGCATATACAGGAAGTCTTTATCCTTTAATTACTTCAAATAACAGTAGCCAAAAGCCCTGTTTCATCTTATCAGGCTTTTACAAAAATCCAAGCACAAAACTTGTGGATGAATCTACATTCCCAGCAATAGAAAGCAATACGATTCAATCATCGACTCCACTGAGTCGATACAACAAAGTACAGGTGTATTTATATTATACACAGTCCACAAGTAATCCCGCTAACCTAATAACAAGGAAAACAACTTCCGATAGGTCGAAAAGACTACGGTAACACTACAGTTACCTGTTCCAAGCCAAAAATTGAAAACAAAATGAAACCCGAAAGTATCATTAGTCGTTGTCAACAAATCCCACGACCGAGTACCCAAAGAAGCGATAATACTAAACATTCTTACAGTATTCTTTCAAATCATTCATACAGTTTCTATAACAAGAAACAGCGACCACGAATCAAGACATACAGTGGTCTTATACTACACACAGGTATTTTCTAAGGGCTCACGCCAAACAGGCCGAACATTCAAACTTTAGAATAAATACCACACATGTATAAGCCAGATTGAATACTCAAATAAATAGAGTCGAAGTTCGATTTAAACAAACACCCATCAAGAAGAAATTGAAAAATCGAACCAGACGAGATACAGTGCTAAAAATCAAACTAGATCTCATAGAAAATTCATCCAATCTTCACAGAACATTTGAACAGAGTTGTTTTAATGAAAGCACTTGAAAAACAGCAAGATATTTAAAGGTTAGGGCCTAGCATGCCTGTATGTTGATCAAATTCCCGAAGCAAACCACAGGAAGAGCTCAAACTTCCTTTTCTTTTCCCACGATGAAGCGACCAACAAAATTTCGCTGTCTTCATCGCATATATAACTTCCATGACAGAGAAAAGAGCTATGGCAGTTCCTACATGCCATGCAACTCAAAGAGAACTGGTGTGAAGAACCAGTAAACCAGCAGAGCAAAAACCGAAAATCGCGACAAGCCAAACAAACCCCCAAATTTCCGCTTGCATGCCTTCTCGCGAGTTCCGAGCTCGACTTCCGAGAGTATTGAATGCCATTAACCAATTTTCCCGCTTAAACTCTACTCCCACCGACCGCCAGAATTGGCGACAGTCCAACTAAAAATTTAAGTCCATTTCCAAACTTAGCAATTGCCAAGTCTGCACAAATTAGCCGTCGCCTAAACCTCCGCCATGACCTGTCCCTCATCCTTATCCCTACATTTATTGCCATAGAAAACACCGCCATGGTTCGCCACCCTTCATCGGCCCCTTAATAATCTCCTCCAAAGTTAGGTTAGTATCTTAGGTTAGAGTTTAGGTAATACCCATACTAACAAATTTACACAAAGATACTAACTTAGGATATTAACAAATAGCCTAGGTCTAGGTTAGACTAACAATAATCTAACCCCTAGGTTAGGTTTTAGTTTTAGGTTACTAACCCTTAATAATTCAGTTTGGTCCTTGTCCTGAAACTCGGAAAGACCTGTACCATACCTTCTAGAACAGAGTTAGCTTCCGTTCTTATGCGAATGTATGTCAACGAATTATTACCTGGTCTACAATCGAGACCTTCCAGATATACTTTGATATCGGGAACCGTTTCTTTTCTCAAGATCAGCCTGAGTCGTAATCCTGACTAGCTTAATAAATGCTTCCATACCTTGCAACCTGTTCAAGGTCTGTGATATAATTTATCACATACAGATTTAAAGCATTACTTGGATCAATTCCACTGATCCAAGTCTAGATATTATAGAAGAATATCTCTATAATTCATTCCGTGATCAGATTAATATTCAGACACAAAATGAAATAAATAAAAGAGTCCATTCATATTTTGACTCAGTCAAGATCTGCAATCTGCAAGAAATTCAATACATATCAAGCATGATTTCTGAATCGAGGAACACATCCTTTTACAAGAAATCACATATCAACACTTGAATGCTTAGGAGAAAGTAACAACAGTTCAGGGTGTTACATGCTTCCCTCCTAAAAAGATTCATCGTCCCGATGAATTACATATTAAATTTAACCTTTAGGTCAATCAATTTATTAGTACACAAACAATGTGACTACTTCCATATTAAATAGTTTCAGAAATCAACGTCACAACACTTTTATTCAACCTGAATAAAGTCTGCCTTCATCTGGCTTTCATAAATACTTAAAAACAATAAGTTCATAACAGTATTTTATCAACAGATTTCATTCTGTTGCAAAAAGAGAAGGAAAAGCAATTTTCATCTCTTCCAGGTTTTCCCAAGTTGCACTTTCTTCGCTAAACTGGTCCCACTGGACCTTACATTGCTGAATATCACGATTTCTCAAATGCAATTGGCGAGTTTCCAGTACTCTTGTGGGTTTAACCACGATTATTCCTGGGTCTTGGACCTGCAAGGAATTCCAATTTAAAACATGTGACAGATCTGAAACGTATTTCTTAAGCAAAGAAATATGGAAAACATCATGCATACGAGATAAAGCAGGTGGCAATGCTAAACGATAAGCTACAGGATTGATTATTTCGACAATCTCGAAAGGTCCCACATATCGTGGTGACAACTTGGCAGCCTTGCCAAAAGTTATAGAACTCTTTCTGGGTTTAACACGCAGAAAAACCTTATCACCAAGCTCAAACTTTCTATCAACCCGCTTAAGGTCAGCATAGCTCTTCTGTCTATCCGCTGCTTCCTTTAATCGTTCACGAATCAGCTTAACTTGCTGTTCCATCTCTGTGAGAATCTCTGGTCCAATTACCACTCTATCCTCTACACTGTCCCAACTTACAGGGGTTCTGCACTTTCTTCCATAAAGTGCTTCAAAAGGTGCCATCTTAAGCGAAGAGTGATAAGTGTTGTTGTATGCGAACTCAACTAATGGGAGATACTCTTCCCATTTATACTGTTGATCCATGCAATACATTCGCAACATGTCCTCCAACACTTGATTTACCCTCTCAGTTTGCCCATCCGTTTCTGGATGATATGCAGAACTGAAGTTTAGTTTTGTTCCTAGGGCTGCGTTAAGCGTTTGCCAAAACCTTGACGTCATTCTAGGATCCTCGTCGAAATAATCAGTTACGCACACCATGCAATCTGAAAATTTCGTGTACGAACCTCCTGGCCAGCACTGGTGAATCATCCTTTAGATTTCCAGCGATGAAATGAGCTACCTTAGTCAGTTTATCTACAACTACCAGGATAACATCATGCTTATTCCTGGACATAGGTAGTCCCTGTACAAAATCCATGGTTATTACTTGCCATTTGTACTGCGGTATGCTATGAGGATATAACAGTCCAGCAGGGTGCATATGCTCTGCCTTCACCCGCTGACATTCCAGGCAATGAGTCACAAATTTTATCACATCCTTTTTCATACCCTTCCAGAAGTATTGCTGTTTCAAATCAGCTAGCATTTTTGTGATACCTGGGTGCCCAGAGAAAGGTGAATTATGAAATTCAACTAACAACTTCTTTCTCAAATCATTCAGCACAGGTACATATACCCTATTTTCATAACGCAAGACTCCTTCATTATCAAGATGAAAACCTTCATACCTTTTATCTTTAGGTTCTGCAGCAAGCGCTGCTTTTACTTGCTGAAAATATGCATCTGATTCTGAGGCACTTTTTACCTCGTCTTTAAACTGAGTTCTCAACGTTATAAGAGCAGAAATGTGCCTCCTACGACTTAGAGCATCAGCTACTCTATTCTCCTTCCCTTTGATATAGCTAATATCAAAGTCATATTGTGATAAAAATTCTAACCACCTTCTTTGTCTGGCATTCAGGTTGGGCTGAGTAAAAATATATTTCAGTCCCAAGTGATCAGTTTTCAACTCAAAAGGTTTCCCTAGTAAGTAGTGTCTCCAGACTTGAAGCGCATGAACAATGGCAGCAAGTTCCAAATCATGAGGGGCATAATTCAGCTCATGAATCTTAAGTTTTCTACTCTCATAAGCTATGACTTGATCATTTTGTAGCAAAACACCTCCAAGGCCTTCCCCAGAAGCATCAGTTACAACAGTAAAATTCCCATTAGGGTCTGGTACAGCCAATATAGGTGCAGAAGTTAACTGGTCTTTCAGACTTTTGAAAGCCGCTTCGCACTTGTCATTCCACATGAATTTCTTATCTTTCTTCTGCAATGAAGTTATTGGTGCAGCTACCTTAGAAAAATCCTTTACAAATTTTCTATAGTAACCTGCAAGACCCATGAAGCTTCTTACTTCATGCACATTCTTTGGTGCAGGCCACTCAGTTATTGCCACTATTTTTGAAGGATCTACAGCGATTCCTTCCTTACTTATGACATGACCCAAATAGCGAACTTCAGAATCATAGAAAGAACATTTGGATAACTTACCATACAACTTTCTCTTTCTCAAAATTCCCAAAACTATCTTCAAATGCTCATTGTGCTCCTCAACGCTCTTAGAATAAATGAGAATATCGTCCAAGAATACAAGTACAAACTTGTCCAGGTATTCTTGAAAAATATTGTTCATTAAATTCATAAAGGCTGCAGGTGCATTAGTTAACCCAAAGGCTAGAACTGTGAATTCATAATGTCCGTACCTTGTTCGGAAAGCCGTTTTATGAATATCTTCCTCTTTAATTCTTAGCTGATGATAACCAGATCGAAGATCTATCTTAGAATAAACCGCTGCTCCACGCATCTGATCAAACAGATCATCGATCCTAGGAAGTGGATATCGGTTCTTGATCGTTGCTTTGTTCAACATCCGATAATCAATACACAGCCTCAGCGTTCCATCCTTCTTTTTCACAAATATCACAGGTGCTCCCCAAGGTGAAACACTTGGTCTAATCAATCCTTTTGACAAAAGCTCTTGTAATTGTGCCTTAAGCTCGACTAACTCAGTAGTAGTCATCCGATAAGGCGCCTTGGAAATAGGTTCAGTTCCAGGCTTGATTTCAATAGTAAAATCAAATTCTCTCTTGGGTGGTAACCCTGGTAATTCCTCAGGAAAAACATCCCTGAAACTTTGTAACAGTGGAATTTGCTTCATGAAATCACTATCTTCTTCTGAAGATTCAGATATCTTTACTGCATAAAGGGTACATCCTTTATTCTTAGCCTTTTTAAGCTGCATAGCTGACAGCTTTTCTAACTGAAATTTCTCGTTTCACACCTTGAATCTCTGCTGATTCCAGCTGATCATCTAAACATTTTATGTTCTTCTCATAGCAATCTACCTTTGCTTTATGGTCAGATAACCAATTGACACCAATAATAATGTCATACGATCCCAAAGGTGTAACATAGAGATCAACTTCCGTGGAGAAATTAGGTAAATCAAGGACTGCTCCAAAGAGACACATACTCACTGTATGAACAGAATTATTACCATACTCTACAGTCCAAGATTTATCCATTTTCCCAGCTTTTCTTTTAAGTTTAGAAGCAAGTTTATTAGAAATAAAACATTCAAGTAGCTCTGTATCAAAAAGAATAGTGACAGTATGCCGAATAACTTACCCTAACTTCTATAGGTGTTGCTTGCTTTTCACTTGCTTGCACTCTTTGCAAAGATGTATCTTATCTTTCTTGATTACGATCATCCTTCTTTAAAGGACATTGATTTGCGTAATGATCTTTACCACAAGTGTAGCAGCCTCCTACAGGTCCCTTCTTAGGCTCAGCATTACTTCCAGCCTTGTAATTGTCACGCTGTCCTCCATAGGACTTCTGTCCATTATTATAGTTTTTAACAAAATTATCCCTTATATTTCCAGCAGGCTTATTTACTGCTGCTTTCTTATTGTTATCTCCTGGAAACTTACTCTTGTTTCCAAACTTTTTCCACGGTCCTTTTCTGGGTGCAAGAGAGGTTGAAGAAGGGTTTGCAGTCTTCTTCCGCACTTCCTCCTTATGAGCAGAAATAGCCTTTAATTTCTGTTCTTGCCTTATGGCCTTTTCAACAACTCCTTCCATAGTGGTTGGACTGTGAACATCGACCTCTCCCCCTATCACAGGATTCAATCCCATGATGAATTTCCGTATCCTGAATTTTTCGTCAGTTTGATACTGCGGCACATACTTGAGGAGTTTTGTAAACCGCTCCCAGAATTCAGTTACTGTTAACTTCCCTTGGGTCAAGTTCTGAAATTCTGTCATTTTCTGATCATAGAAAAGTTGTGGCAGCCAACGTTGCCTAAAATAGCCTTTAAATTGATCCCAAGTGATATTGGTCTCATCAATGTTTAGCTCAGCTTTTCGGCTATCCCACCACGAAGATGCTTCGTGTGAAAGCTGATAGGCTCCCCATATAGCCTTGGTTTCTTCTGAGAAGTTCCTTATTGCAAAGTACTTCTCCATTTCACTGAGCCAGTTCTCAGCTCCATCTCCTAATGTGGTGCCATCGTACTTAGGTGGACTTATCCTTTTTATATCATTAGTGAGTTCTGCTGCCAATCTGGCCTTTTTATTTTCTGGTTGCACAGGTGCATTCACAGCATTAACATCAACACCCGTGTCGGGATTGCCCTCAGGAGGTTGCTGATTATTATTATCAGCTTCTTCATCCTCCTCATTTCCCGTCACCTGCTGTTCAAGTACAGCCAAGCGATCTCTTGTGTCCAACAGGGCAGCAAGGATCTCATCCAGTTTCTGGGTTGTTGCCGCTCCTCCTTCAGGTGGAGCATTACTCGCAACGTTTCCCCTTGTTCTAACCATTTTCTGTTACAAGAAAATTCAGGTTTTTATCAGATTATGGACTCAATAGGTCCAAGAGCTGCAACCTTCAGCTCTGATACCAAGATGTAACATCCTCATTTTAGACAATAGAACAAGTCAATTTTTTTTTTTTTTTTATAATTGCATACTGGTTCTAAATACATAATTTAGAACTCACAATCAAATAACCATTTATATAACAGATAACCATATGCAACTGTAATGACTCGGAATACCTCCGATCTATTCATTCCATGACTCGGTAATCTACCGATCTATTCATGAGTAAAAAGAGTTAGTGTTTTTATTTAACACAACACTCTGGCGGTTCTCTTCCCTAATCTGGGATTCAGAATGCTCTGTCCAAGGAATCTAACTGAATAACTGTTACCATTATTCATCGGCATCTCATCCCTTAGACTAGGTGAATTAGGACAACGCAATCAGCAGCTTGCGATACTTTGGCCAAAGATTTGAAACATACTGTTCATGTCTCGTATTCCTTAACGGCATACTCGTCAATCTGGAATACGTCCTTCACCCCATTCATATGTTATATAGAATGTCTTATACTGACTACTGTCAGTCCTTCCTTTCACGACTTAATCACTCGGAGATAGATTAACAAGGTGATAACGTTATAGGGATATCCAGAGGGTTAGGGATACGGTGACATACTGGTTTAACCTTACAGTTAGACCAATGTGTCAAGATACCCCAAATCTCCGAGGCAGCCTTATAACATGGCCACGTTCTAATCGGTCCTGAGTAATTAGTCCAAATCACAAATGTAAATCTTAGCGATCAATGCAAAGGGTGTCGCCATAAGTCACCTGCATAGTTGTAACTTCGAGAAGATCCTAATCTTCTCGGAGGTACAGCCCTGCAGTCGACTTTATGTCATCAACCTTTAAATCCGCCTCGAGAAGATCTACCCAATAACAAGCGTTACGCACTTGAGATTAAATTACTTTTAAAGACTTTTCCCTAAGGTTAGCCTTCTTAAATCCCTGGATTCTTTGTCTTAAGACGACCCTCCTCTAAAAGACTCATTACTGGTAGAGGTATTACGGTCACGCTCTCATCAAGGAGTCATTAGAATTCACCTGATTCTAAAGCAACAGAATGGGACAATATCTCATAACCAATGCTTGAGATTGCCATCTGAACTCCATTGATTGCCTATCAGTTCTCTTAACTGAATTTATATCATACTTTTTAGTTTAAAGATATAAATGATTTAGAATCCAATTTACTATTGTCCTGTTATACTTAGGACTAGGGATTAGTAATTCAATCCAACTTGTTTAGCGTTCTCTTTTAGGCTCAATTTTAACCTATCTTCTAGAGAGACAATTATTAAATTACAATATTGCTTTAGCTAGAACAATTAGAACTACTAAATACTCATAAGAATTTAGTCTAATTACTTACAAGCTTTCATTATCAATCTCAAAAGCATCCATATTATACAAAGATAACAATGCCCCTTCGTTACATATACCGAAGAAGGTCATCTTTCAGAATAGAATACAACACATAAGTATCAAACACTTATTTTCATTCCTTTCAAACTTATACAATTACATTTTATACAACAGCATACTTGATATAATGCTAACGGAAAAGAAACATCTTTTCTCATATAGTACATCTATAAAATCAAGCTGTAATTCTTTATAAGTCAAATAAACTATCTCGATCACCGCCAGATCTGCATTGTTTTTACCTCTTACGGCAACCATCTCAAAATAGTCAACATGAGTCAGTTCAATGAACTGAGCATGATAAGCACTAACATTTAAAACAATTGCAATCCATCAATTGTTTTCATTAAACACCCTATTTAAATGAGATCTGATATTCACATAAGTAAACATAATCAGACTATGCCCTTGTAACACAAAATGATTACAAATATGTAACTCTATCATTGTTACAAATAGTCTTAATCACTTTCTAATATTTCATCAAATATTAAGAAACAAGGAACGAATGTACACAACAATCATTAAATCCAAAATCACAACTTTGGTCAGATTGTTTCATTCTCCAAAAAGGAAATATCATAACAATTCGGGATTCCTCCAATATGTTACAAACAATTTCCCACAACTAGTCAATTATCAATAATATTAAATAAAGGAAGAGAAAGAACCAAACCATTCATACTTCCTTTCACATAAGTTCATCACTGTACTGCCTTCACATATGAAAACATTCAACCAGTATAAAAATGAACAAGTTAGACAAGCCGCAAGCAAGATCACTGTTCTAAATCGCGAAAATAGAAACTCAGCAAAACTCCTGTACAGCAACTAACACATCAATAATTCATGTAACAACCTTAAGCCCAATACTAGTTCCTTTACACAGTAAGGTATTGACACAAGTAGAAAACAAGAACTACAAGCGTATCGCTGAAAACAACAACCTTATTGCATCAACAATCTAAGGTTTCTCAAGGACTATGCTATGTTGCCCACACGGTATTTCCAAATCATGCACAGTCAAATCGGACAGATTAATTGGAATTGAACATAGCATACATATTCTTGCTCAGTCAAAATCAGACTGAAGTAAAAGAAAGGAATTCAACCAAACGATCCTTACCTTGCCGCATGCAAGTCTTGGAGTGATGTTCGCGACTTACCCAAACAAGGTCAGAACACGAAACGGTCATCCATACTCAAGGACCTCAAAAAGTGACAAGACAGTGTCCAAGGTCAAGCTCAGAAAGAGACAGAAGTATTAGTTACCTTTCCAGAATTCCAAGGATTCAAACGGAGGTATCAATTCAAGCAAATGCTTAAGAATTCATACTGACATCCATCAACAAAGCGTAACAATAATCAGACAACAAATTACTCGCTGCCAATCATTTTACACTAATTTGCTCAGGTCAAAGACATACATGCCCACCTAAGAATCTGTACCTCAAATCCCAAAAACACGAAGGAATTCCAATCTCAATAACAAGATCGAAGTACATGTTATTCCATTGAGTCGCCGGCACTTAAAATACCAACAACTTAACTTTAATCGGCTCATGAATAAAATGAATCATTCAATCGACTCCTCAGAGTCGTCCAAGTCGTAATAGCATAATCTATATATTCACACAGTGACTGTAAAAGGTTTGCACGCATAACCACTGAACCCTACAGCAACGTACAATGACATTGATTGATAAATCCATATATGCTATTCATGGCTAACATTCAGAATGAAACAAGCGAAGCAAATCGAATATCCATTTCTAGCAAGGAAAGCAACTGAGCCGCTTCGAACTTTCGAACAGCTTTCACATAGAAAGGGAAAATGCATATACAGGAAGTCTTTATCCTTTAATTACTTCAAATAACAGTAGCCAAAAGCCCTGTTTCATCTTATCAGGCTTTTACAAAAATCCAAGCACAAAACTTATGGATAAATCTACATTCCCAAAGAATAGAAAGCAATACGATTCAATCATCGACTCCCACCGAGTCGATACAACAAAGTACAGTGTATTTATATTATACACAAAGGCGCAAAGTAATCCCGCTAACCTAATAACAAGGAAAACAACTTCCGATAGGTCGAAAAGACTACGGTAACACTACAGTTACCTGTACCAAGCCAAAATTGAAAACAAAATGAAACCCGAAAGTATCATTAGTCGTTGTCAACAAATCCCACGACCGAGTACCCAAAGAAGCGATAATACTAAACATTCTTACAGTATTCTTTCAAATCATTCATACAGTTTCTATAACAAGAAACAGCGACCACGAATCAAGACATACAGTGGTCTTATACTACACACAGGTATTTTCTAAGGGCTCACGCCAAACAGGCCGAACATTCAAACTTTAGAATAAATACCACACATGTATAAGCCAGATTGAATACTCAAATAAATAGAGTCGAAGTTCGATTTAAACAAACACCCATCAAGAAGAAATTGAAAAATCGAACCAGACGAGATACAGTGCTAAAAATCAAACTAGATCTCATAGAAAATTCATCCAATCTTCACAGAACATTTGAACAGAGTTGTTTTAATGAAAGCACTTGAAAAACAGCAAGATATTTAAAGGTTAGGGCCTAGCATGCCTGTATGTTGATCAAACTTCCGAAGCAGACCACAGGAAGAGCTCAAACTTCCTTTTCTTTTTCCACGATGAAGCGACCAACAAAATTTCGCTGTCTTCATCGCATATATATCTTCCATGACAGAGAAAAGAGCTATGGCAGTTCATACTTGCCATGCAACTCGAAGAGAACTGGTGTGAAGAACCAGTAAACCAGCAGAGCAAAAACCGAAAATCGCGACAAGCCAAACAAACCCCCAAATTTCCGCTTGCATGCCTTCTCGCGAGTTCCGAGCTCGACTTCCGAGAGTATTGAATGCCATTAACCAATTTTCCCGCTTAAACTCTACTCCCACCGACCGCCAGAATTGGCGACAGTCCAACTAAAAATTTAAGTCCATTTCCAAACTTAGCAATTGCCAAGTCTGCACAAATTAGCCGTCGCCTAAACCTCCGCCATGACCTGTCCCTCATCCTTATCCCTACATTTATTGCCATAGAAAACACCGCCATGGTTCGCCACCCTTCATCGGCCCCTTAATAATCTCCTCCAAAGTTAGGTTAGTATCTTAGGTTAGAGTTTAGGGTAATACCCATACTAACAAATTTACACAAAGATACTAACTTAGGATATTAACAAATAGCCTAGGTCTAGGTTAGACTAACAATAATCTAACCCCTAGGTTAGGTTTTAGTTTTAGGTTACTAACCCTTAATAATTCAGTTTGGTCCTTGTCCTGAAAACTCGGAAAGACCTGCAACATACCTTCTAGAACAGAGTTAGCTTCCGTTCTTATGCAGAATTGTATGTCAACGAATTATTACCTGGTCTACAATCGAGACCTTCCAGATATACTTTGATATCGGGAACCGTTTCTTTTCTCAAGATCAGCCTGAGTCGTAATCCTGACTAGCTTAATAAATGCTTCCATACCTTGCAACCTGTTCAAGGTCTGTGATATAATTTATCACATACAGATTTAAAGCATTACTTGGATCAATTCCACTGATCCAAGTCTAGATATTATAGAAGAATATCTCTATAATTCATTCCGTGATCAGATTAATATTCAGACACAAAATGAAATAAATAAAAGAGTCCATTCATATTTTGACTCAGTCAAGATCTGCAATCTGCAAGAAATTCAGTACATATCAAGCATGATTTCTGAATCGAGGAACACATCCTTTTACAAGAAATCACATATCAACACTTGAATGCTTAGGAGAAAGTAACTTTTCTACTTATATTGAAATGGCCTTGCTTTCAACTCCTCAATCCTATTTTCAATTTTCATCATTTTTCTAATAGTGTCATAGGAGAAGTCATCTTCCTGGATATTACTTTCAAATGAACTAAGTAAGAAATCCATTTTTAAATCTTTATAACTCTTTTAAATTTATCCACCACCATGTCTTCTAGCCTTCTATCAATGGCATAAAGTAAATCATCAACCCAGAGTCTTTCTTGACTTCAAGTTTTTCCTTGATTTATTTCAAGGTATCCAATTTGATATTTGTCAACTCTTCAAGAGCATACTAGCTCGCTTTGTGCTCTATTAGTACAATGTCTTCTTGATCAACCAGCTCCTTGTTGAGCCTTGTTATAAGGTCAATCTTGGGAAGAATTCCTTCCAAGTAAAAGACCTCATTGTCATAGTATTTAATTACTCCATCAATTTCATCTAAGTGACTTTTGATATCTTCATATCTTATCCTTGCTTGATGATAACTTCATTTCCCTTCTCGCTTAATCACCTAACCCAAGTGTCCACTGCTTGGACCTTTTTAACAACACTATTCAATTTGTCCATACCTTCAAGGGTGTTCATAGAGGCACCTAATAGCTCCTGATTGGTTTTCCCTCTCAATTTGAAAACATGAATTTAAGGCTCTAACTTGCTCCTTAAGTTGTTTCTTTGTTATTCCATCCTCATCTACCTTTTGTAGAAGACCACTTACAGCTTCAAACACTCCTTGCTTTAGTTGTTCCCTTGATGGTTTACCCAAGGGGATGACCTAAATACTGTAATCATCATCAGTTATATCTTTTCTTGTCTTCCCCTCAAAACGGGTTACTATTTCCAAAGTTCTTACCCCTGGATGAATCGATAAGGGTTATTGTGATGGTTTTGGCTTTCTTTGGGGCTCTTATTACCTTTGGTAAAGATAAGGTAGCAAGGTAAATGCGTATATAGGAAGGCTTGTCTCTTCACTTAACATTAATTCACTAATCAAACCCTTCCTCAAACTGTTTCAACCTTTGTTTCTTGTAATCCTTGCTGGATTTTGTTAGGTACAACTATCATCTACATGGATACTTCTTGCTCCTTTTGTGTCAATATTTATGTCTTCTCTGGAGCACTTGTCTCAATCTGAGTTGTTGATTCCTCTAGATGCTTCTCCTCCTACCTTGGAATTTTAGTTTGGTCATCCTTAACCTAATTAGCCTCCATTTTCAAAGGGCCATCCTTTCTATTTCTTCACCAAAACATAGTGGTATGAAATTTCACTTCATTGCCCTTTTGTATGAAAATTTGGGCAATGGGATCTTTTTCTCCTGGACCGGATGAGTTTCCAAATCACTATCCTCTTTTCTAATTGGCACTTCAGAAATGTTATGGTAGGTTGATCTAATGGAAATGGATCCGTACTCCCCATTGAAAAATGTGATTCTCTACCAATGTTAATTTCTTCATCAACAATTACGTCTTGTGCCATTTCAGTTTATCTTCAAAAGACATTTTTATTCTTTGTGAATTTTATCACTCTCAACCACCTTAACATGAGTGGGCACAATATCTTCTACTATTAATTGAATATCTATATCCTTTTCTACCACTAGTTCATATTTTCTTGATACTTGATAATAATTGTTACGTGAAAGAAGTTCCTGTGTTTTGAACCATCTCTTCACTTGCCCGCACATAAGTATCTCCTTCGATCCCTTATCCTTTTCAATACTACCTATTGGTGTTAAAAATGGTTCCTCCATGGATAACTTGAGCTTATCCAACATAGAAAATTCCTTAATATTATTTAAATCAATCACCTCAATTTGCATATTTTCAAGTTTATTCATTGTTTGTATTGGAGGTGTATTAATATCTCCAACAAGTAGAGCTTCAGGAATTTCCATACTTGAGGAAAAAAATTGCATGTCCACTGTATTGACTACAACATCCCCCGAGGAACTGAAATCCAAGTGGCCTTTACTTCTTTCTCCACAAAGAATGAATGAGGGATTAAAGGACCTGAATACCCCATACTTGGCAACGGTATGTCTTGCGGTTTTTGGTTGTTATCCGTTCTTTCCACTTTTGGGGGATCAATTACCCCATCTCTATGTTTGAATTTATTTGGTGTATGGGAACCTACCCTTACCAGGACTTGGTGATGGACAATTTTGGGCTTCTTGTGTGCCCTTTCAAACTTCATCAATTTAAGTGGTGCCCTTTTTTCTTCTTTGTGCTGCTTGGGCTGACTATGACCACTTGTGATAGCTACACTCATTAACTTCTCAGTACTATGATTTTCTGGCACAACATTTGGGAGGACCACATGCGAAGCTAAACCCTTTCCCTTTTCTTGGAGTGGCACTATAGGAGTAATTGGGGCATTTTCCATGGATTTCAAGAGCATTCTTTCAGTTTTTTGCTTGAGGGTAGACATGGAAGTACCTGTCTCACTTGTGGCTATTGCCCATTCATCAAAAATCCCAATAGTAGGCCTTACGGAGGGAAATAAAGGATATTTTCTTCCTAATGGGTCAATATTATCAACACCCTCCCTTAGATGTGGTAGATCATCATCCAAGTTTCCCAGGACTTCAAGTGATTTAGAATCTTTGTGTTCTATATTGAAAGGTCAATGTTTATCTGGTCAACCAAATCACCATTCTCCTCATGAAATCTATTATCCTTATATAAGGATCATAAAATTATTCCTTATCCAAACTTAGGGGAGATATGGGTTGACTTTATACCTTCTAATCAATATAGAATTTACTTATTATATTTAAATAATCAACAAGTCCTTACGGAATGATGAAAAACTTGAAATCCACAACTTGTGAGAAAGTCATCCTTGAAAAATATCTCAACCTAACATCTTCTTCACCTCTACAATTCATCCAATTGTCCTCAAAGTGAGGATCATGCTCAAAAGTATTAGCCACAGTGTTAACCACCCACCAAATGTCATAATTAGGCCTAGCTATAAATGTCTCCATAGCCAAGCTCTTAATTTCTTCTCCAATCAATATAGCTTTTATAATGGAGGGAAAGAGAACTTACCAATTATAATAGGGAATTTAAAATTTGTTTTATGCCTCCCAAAGAATTAGCTTGTGCACTGGCACTAATTGCCTTGCAAATTCACATAAACAAAGCTTGTCATCCACATACCTTGGCAACTTGAAAGGTTTTCCTTCAAAACCACTAACTCTAATGTAAGTGAACTTCTTGTATTGAATGAAGTAACATCCATACTCCATAATTACTTGCCTTGCATGCTCGAAATTCTATACTACCCCCATTTTGGTTTGAACAAGTAGATAATTGGTGCATGAAAGCATCATTTACTAATATGATATTTCCACTCAAATTAGTCAATTGTAATTGGGGAAAAATTTCATGCATTGGGCACTTTTTAACATTAGCTTGTGGTGATAATTCCATGAAACACCTATGTTCTACAATATTAAATACCAGATAAGTCATCATATAAAACTCCAAGTTTGTAGTTTACCCCATTTCAATTTTAGCTGCCAGGGTGGCCATATGACCATGAATTACATCAGAAACAAAAGTATCCCAAAAAATATCTCCTTTTCTTTCCAATATAATCCACATGTAGGTGGGCATCCATTATTTCAATTCATTTGTAGTTTCCAAACTAGCCATCCAACTTAGAAGTACAATGATATCTTCAACTTCTTCAACGAATTGAGCCCTAACTAGTCTTTTGGGGATTTTAGTAGATGCCTTTCTATCTGTAAGGAGGAATTTTGTGTTTATCATCTTTGAAAATTTCTTCTTTTTACTTCATAATCCTCCAAGGCAAGTTTGATACCAATAATAATGGGGTTTGCAATTTAGGTAATTTAGAATTACCCTTATGGCTACCGGTGCTAATGTCAACACCACATCCCCGCTCCCATCTAATACTTCTCTCTTCTCAGAGTCATAATTCATCGCGCAATACCACACTAACTCTGGGCATTGGACATAAAGTGGAATAGCACCTGCCAAGGCAATACGACTATCAAAAATTGCCTTCAAGGATTCATTCATGTGGGCACTACTCAATCATTGATGAAAATCATTCAAGTCGGCATTCATCAAGTCTCAGTATCATTTGTCCTATCGAGGTCACTTATGACCGCCAACATACCCAAGGAAGAAAATGACATAATCTCCATTTAAAAACCCTAACTTTACTTCAACTAATTTTTTGATGGAAATAAACATAAAACACAGGAGTTTCAAACTCTTACCGTTTTTGTAGGTTCATGAGAAATTCCGATTCTAGATAGCAACTTTCACACTTTTCTCGGTTCATAAATTGAGCCCCACAATATTTCAAAAGCACCTCATAGATAAAAACGATAAAGATCATAAAATTAGAAATAAAATATGAATATATTCACATCCCCCAAGGTCCTTTGTTTACAATTAGAGCATTAATGGCGGCACAATTAAATGCATTTCTTTACTGATCGTTAACTTTTTTTTTGCAATTTAAAAATTTGGGCCGTCCATGTGGAAAAGATTTTAGTTGAGGCAGGCCTAGGAAGGCATTTTTTCATTTTATGCCACTTAGAGGAATTATGTGCTTTTAAAAATTCTAGCCCGCCCACCCGCTTTCAATATAGGTTTAACATGTGGCTTTCTAGGGCATTGGCGAGTCACGACTCATTTTTACACCTTTTTACCTTTTCAAAACAAATCCAAAATTTCCAAAATACCTCTGGCAACCCACCTCCCGATTTTTAACTTAAAAATGCCCACATGTCCATTTGTGGGCTCTAGGCATTCCTTTTACACTTTTATGCCTTTCACCATAATGCCTCAAAATTCCAAAAGGGCCCGCCTTCCCGTAACCACCCGTCTTATGACACGTGCACATCTTTGGGTTCAAAGTAACAAATTTTCTTCACTACTTTATATTTTTGAATAGCCAATTAGAAATTATCAGAGCCATGGGACCAATTTGGCATTTTTTACAAATGTAAAAAAAGTGACAAGTTCAATAAATAGACCCGTCGTGTTGCATCCAATTAAAGACGACCACATGTCTATGGATGCTAGGAAAAATAACAAAGAAGGCATGATCATGGAAAATAAAAGAAGGGGAAAACCTGTCATCTATGACCAAACAACCAACAAGTATGCATGGAAAGAGAAACTACAACCGACACAAAACTCACGTGATTCACGTCCATAGAGAAGGTTTTAACGACAACAACTTTGATAAATATAAAACTTCATAAATCCACACAGAAGATAGAGAATATTTCAAACCACGCATACTTGAAAAAAATTCATGGTCCGAAGGGGCGAGGTTAAAATCGAGCACCAATACTATTTATGACTTCACGTGTACCTTGAGAATGGTTAACATCCAAAGTCTCCATGTCTTCGTAAATCCTACTACATAGACCATTTTTCCTTTTTCTTTTTCTATGCACATGTGCTCAAGCTGTACTTCCTCTGATTATTCTTCATTGAGGTGCATCTCCAAATAAGGCTCACCCAACAAATCCAGAGCATATCCTATGCACGATAGAACTATCTCCCATTGTAAGGTACTTGATTACTTGTAACACCTTATCTACTAATGGCTTTGCACTCCTATACTCAAAATTTTGAATGAGATTAGCTACCAACTCATTCCAATTACATGTTTGATGGTGCATCTTCAAATGAATATACCATGCACATGGAAAAACTTGTAAGGTGGAATAAAACTTACGCACCCATAATGAAGGTGGTAATGATTCTATGCTTCCCATCCAAGCCTTCTCACATGCTTGAATATGAAATGAGGCGGTCTCTTTACCATGGTAGTCTTGTATGACCATGGGCACGTTGCTTTTGGAGAACCTTACAGAGAATGTGATTCTTACTTTGTGCCATTCTAGGAGGCTCTCCCAATGTGTAGCCCACCAGTGCGTTGTAGTTCCGAGTAGGTTATAATTGAGCATTCCCCTTCTCTCGTCCTCATTCTTCCACTGAGCCTCCATTTCCCATAAGAAAATTTCAGGAAATGCTCCTCTAGATTAATTTGGAAACTTCTTCCCTCCTAGGCACTTGATTGAGCACACCTTTATTACCCTTGTTATAGATCCTCTCAACTATCACCCAATCAACTCATAAGTCCCATGTGCCCAATTGTCACATGCCATGCTAGTGGTATCACTCAAGGATTGAGCATCTTCAAACTAGATGACTCCCTCCGTGGGATGAATTATCTTTGGATCTCTGATGAAGCGCACATAGATTTTTTTCAAGGACTTCTTCTCTAAGGGATCAATATAGGGTGTTGATGATCTCAGTACACTCTTCAACTTTGGAATTATTCAAAAAATCAAAAATTAGTCAACTGCTTTTTTACTTTTTATTTAGAAAATAATAGAGATAGCTAGTGAATGAATTACTATTGTGCTTAGAATCAACAATTGTAGTAAAGGGAAGAATATAAGCTCATAACACCAACAATTTTATCCTGGAAAACCTCCAATGGAGAAAAAGCTAGTGGGGAAGGGAAATTGCTCTTTCTTCCCACTTTTATTGGCCAATTCAAATCAACAGGTATAGAATTTACAATAAGTAAGAAAGGGAAGTAGATAATATCTCAACACTTCCTTTTAGTTAATTGCTTGTTCTGTCCAACACTCCTTTCTTCTAAAAAATACAATTTCCAACACTAAGATTTCTTGCTCACTTTCTCCCATGATTCAATGCCCTTCTACACTTCTACAATCATGTATCTATATCCTTTCTCATGTCCTCTTGTGTACTGGAGAATGGGAAAGGTCATGAAGGAGAAGAGAAACAAACATCCTTTCAAATTCAAAGGCTATTTGTTTCGAATTTAGTTTTCTGTCTGTAATGGCCAGGATCTGTCACCCTATGTAGATTGGCGCTTTTGGGACTACCGCCTTGGGCCGGGTGGCGCTTCTATAACCGCTGCCCTACACAGGGGTGGTGGTCCTATTACTTAAAAGATAGAACCTATGTTTCATTATTTTTCTTCTCTGTGCTGATTGTTCTGATGAAGTAGAGTTATTTCGGATCCTTTGGATCACACCTCCCCCTCTTAGGAGGATTTTTGTCCCAAAAAAGCTTAGTGGGGGAGTAGGTGAGGGAACACTTCCCTCACTTTCTCCTTCGAGTACCACTGGGCCTACCTTGGTGTCTTTCCTTTTAGTCCAATCTACCAAGACTCTTACGGATCTCTTCTAGTCTCTCGACTTTCTCGATGTAGCACTACATCCTCCTCCAATTTCCTTGTAGACACCAAATTTGTGTCATTACGACACCCTGTGCCCCGCATCTCATTTCGCAACCTAACCTCATCACCTAAACCTTACACAATTATTTATTAATTACCTTATAATTAATAAATCCACATCGCCATACCTGCCACCTCATTTCGCCACCTCATCATGACCTAGTCTTAACCCTAAACTAACCTAATTAAGACCTATAACTTGGTCCACATCCACACCTATGATTAATTACTCCTCACCCGCACCCAAAACTGACCTCATAATGACTTGACCAAGCCCACAACTAATCCCTCGGGAGAAAAGGAGGGAAAGTTGGCTATTTTACCAAAAATAGCCCACTTTGACCTGACCGATACCAGTTCCTACTCGACCGCCTTGTCCGGTTTCGTAACGCCATCGGTTCCTCTCGTAAATGACCACTTCCAACCAAAAACAAAGGATCAGATTTTCATTTGATCGAAAAGAGGAGAAATCATTAAAAGGATCCGGATTTGCTTGGCCGAAAGCAGAGACAAGTGAAGAAAATAGATAAGTTTCGAGAGAAGGACATCAAGCCTAATATCGCAATGAATAACTTGAGCCCGGTGACACTCATCCGAGCATCGAAGAGGAGATAGCTCATCTTGGATTATCAAATCATCCCACTTGAGCCTGTCTTTTCGTCATCACAGTCTAGAACTGCGCATCTTCATCAGAACGAGTAAGTAGTGTCTCGTATGTTTCTAAGCACCATTTCTTAAGCCCGTGGATTGATAGTAATTATAAGCTCATTCCTAGATCTACCACCTACCAAAGACTCCACCTTTGAACCTTCATCCATACATCTTTGTATTGCCCAGAAGACCATTTTATCACACTCTGAGCCTTCCCTGTCCTCCCATTATTCCCCTCAGCCATCCACCAATCTTAATAACCCCACGATCACCTTGCAACCAACCTCTATCCAGAAGCACTTAGATTGCTGACCCTACCGGTGTCGTTTATCCCCCACCGGCGGCGGTTCTCTAACCGCGGTCGGTTATCCAGTGACCGGCGTCGGTCACTGTGACTTATACCCCAAAACCCTTTTCTCACCTATTTGTCACCTAACAACCTCAGATCCAGTCTGGTTTATCCCTATAACTCAACCTGAATGTATCAACGACCAGTAACCGAACAAACAACGTGACGCGTTATTATTGATAGTTTAGCTTCTATTGCTTTGTAATGAGATACCTAAATTGTGATTTTGCAATAGCTTTCTTTGTTATCATTTGTGTTAATTCGTATTAAAAGGGGAACTGACCACCTTCGAAAGGAAGTTTTATATTTCCTGGGCCTAAGGCAGCTCCCTCATTTATTGTCTAATTAAAATCTGGTGGTCTTGTATTCTTACTTGCAGGTAGTCCTTCCAAGACAAAAAGGAGTTCTTCGCGATCGATCCGATCTTTCTCTATGGTACGCGCACACCATCTCAACATTTAACAGGTATTCCTCCTAGCCCTAACCCTTATCTTTTTCTCAAAGGAATGAAAGGATAGAAGCAAGTCTATTCCGCAGAGCCGAGACATTCCGTGCGAAACATTTTGGCACGCCCGGTGGGACCCATTTCAGGTTTCTGTTTCTCTTGCTTGCTTTCATTTAGGGAGCATACTTGCTGTTGCTGTTTTGTTATATTTAGTAAAAGAATTTGTCTTACTTTCCTAGTTTTGCATTAGTGAAAGTCATCTTATTTGCTTCATCGAATATCATTTTCGATTTGGGTTTAAAACATGTGCATTACATTCTTGCTTGTTGTTTTCAATTCTAGTGAATGTAGACTAAGTAACAGGTCGTACACGTGGGGGTGATTTCCACGGTATTGATAGGAAATTAATCTTACTTTCACTACACAACACATACCGAATCACTTCATAATTAACGCAAAACTCAAAACATCCCCCTTTTCTCATGGTATTCCTCTCTTTAGATTGAGGTAACCTTATAAGCCAAAACAAACTTGACATTTCCCTAAGTCTTTTGTTTAGGATTGACATCATTCCGCATCTAAAGGCATAAGCCTAAATTGATTAAAATTAACCCGGTGTTAGTCATTAATTTGTTTATGTGTTCTTGCTTGTTTTTAGTTCTGCTTTCTCATATACACAAGTTTTTGTGATCACTACAGAACAGTTTGGTAGGCATACTAATCACTGTTAACACCAAATCAACAACTTCTTACTGCTTCTTACACCAGTTCTATTATACCGAGATCGGTTAGCTTACTGACGGCGGCTATAGTCTGACCGACATTGGTTATCCTACCGATATTGGTTACTGTCTTTTACAGTTCCTGACAAACCAGCAACCTACCAATTTCAAACATCTTGTTGTCTGTTTTTGTTCCTGATAGATTGAAACCCTATTGTGTACTCCTTGTCCATGGTTGTTATCACTTGAAAGCAAGCCGCCGCCATGGTTTCACATGCTTGCTCTGTGCCTTTGCCTGAATCACCCCCTTCACATTTTGTGGGGAATCCTACGAGATACCCGCGAGGTTCCTAAAATTCCTGTAGGAGATAAAGAATTTTCCAAATTTCTGGATGCTAATCCTAGCGCTATGCAAATACTATTTGTCTCATGCCCCTGACCATACACCCGACGGTCAACTCCTTGTTGGCATGCCTATCAGTATAGCTGCTCATTTAGCTCCTTCTCCGCTTGATAACTCTGCTTTGCCTTCCGCATCCTTAGTCCCGTCTCCTACCTCAGCAACTTCAGGGGTTCATACGGCATAGATTGTCTTTCCTTTGGTTAATCTTGGGCCCAACATGTCATTACCGCCGATTGCTCCTACCTCGTCTCTCTTAGATTGCTCCATTCATGACTTTCTCTCTACCACCTATCCACATGAGCTTTCCTTCTTAAGCTCCACCCACCTTTTCATTTCCACACACATATCTCTGTAACCTCAATAGCTTATATAGGACATCCCTATTCGGTTGCCTCAACACATTCGTCCTCCATACCTTATCAACATTTAACCCCACCATTGTCTAGTTGTGGCCCTTGGCCCAATTTACCTCCGTTTACCACAACCACACCATCATCTCATCCAACTACTGATTTAATTAAACAAATGATGGAAAAAATGCAAAATCTGGAGGCTTCAGTTTCAGGAAGTCGTAGCACCTTGACATATGAGCAAGTTTTTCGGGAGCCTATCCACCCTTCAGTCCCCTTCATTCATATCCTCCTCAATGGGAATTACCAAAATTTACCCGTTTTAATAGTAAGGAGGACCCTCAACAACACTTGCGATCATTTAGACATGCCTGCTATCGATTGCTCACGATGATGCTTTTACTACTCCACACCTTTCCCATGTCCTTATCGGGACCCGCCTTGAGTGGTACAGTTGCTTTAACCCAAAGACTCAATCTTCTCTTTTAACCAGCTAACCTAATCTTTCTTGGATCATTTCTCTATTAACATTGCCAAGAAAGTATCTATCACCGACCTCTATGCCATCCGACAATTTGAAGACGAATCTATCGCAAATTTCGTTGGACGATGGCGAGGCCTTATCAACCAACTTACGTATGCCTTGCCTCAGACCAAACTTATCGAACTGTTTACGCGGGCCTGCACTAAGCACATCTCTCCTACCCTCCAAATTCAAACTTTCCGTACATTTGATGAGGCCTTTACTATGGCTCGAAAACTAGAGATTCGAGCCTTAGAGGAAGAGAAATTACGGGTGCATAACAAAAACCCCACTTTCCAAACCCAAGATTCCACCAACAAACCTAACACTACCAATCCTCACCCATCGACTGCTTCGAAATCAAAAGGGACCGTGCACGCGATGATGGTCAAATCCCAACCACCGTCTAATACCCCGCCAAAAACCACCTATAAGTATAAAGCGAGCCTATCAACTACACTCCTTGGGAGAAACATATGGTGTGATATTGGAAAAATTGCTTAAAGCAGAGCCATTACCTTACCTCCTGTTAAACCTCACTCCGGGTTTGATTCCACTCGCGCCATACCTTCTTGGTACAAAGAAAACAACTTCTGTAACTTCCACCGCGTGAAGGGACACAGTCATGAAAACTGAAAGATGTTGAAAAACATAGTGCGAGAAATGGTTGATGCGGGGGATATAGCCCTCGATAATCCTAATGCCCCCGCTACACGCAATTTAAAAATATTCAACAAACCATTCCCGAATCATTCTTCTAACAAAGAACATAAATCAAGATATCTCGGCCGAGGAGAGTGTTCATGAGATCCATGCAGGTCTTCGATTCCCACCAAAGACCTCTATCGAACAAATTCTCAATCAAGCCTCTTCCCTAACGCAGAAACCGAACCCCCTTCCTCGCCATCAAGACAAAACTGAAATCCTTGCCGTTCCTTTACCCATCAAGGAATTAACCGCCCAGAGTTCCCTTCTCACAAATGAGCCTTCTTATACCACATCCTTGTAAGACTATGAGTGGATGTTATCTAATTTATCTATTTCCCAAACGTCTCCTTCTACCATTCTTACTGTATAAGAGGAGGGCTCGCCACTTCTTTTGTCATCCTTAGATGAGAAACCTCTTGAACCGACATCACCACATTATTTAAACATGACGGATCCTCTCAAACACGCCCTCCTACCTATTAGTCCTTTATCACCTAAATCTTTTCAGCAACCGGTTGACCTCTTAACGCCCATTGATACAGTGCCTCATCTACCCCCTGTATCACACCCACAGTGGACCAGAATCACAACCCACCTTTCTTCCATACAAAAGTTCCTATTCACATGTGAGGACTGTCATTCCCCAGAAGATAGACAGGTCCTATGGGAATGTTTAAGTACGCCATATTCTACTCAAATGCGAGATGACCGATCCAGATGCTTCTACCATATACCCGAAGTGTTTACGAAGCTTAAAATGCCTATGTCCTCATCTTCACCCCCTCATCTCTACCAAATACCTCATCCACTTCTATTAACCTAACCAAATCTTCCCCTACGCTGGGACCTCACCAATACCTAGTCTAACACACCCACCTAAGCGGCAGATTTATCTAAAAATAAAGCCGTCCATCCCATTAGGAGATAAACCCAATCTCCTCAATCTATGCCGCTATCACAACTCAAACCCTCGTCGTCACACCTACCTTCCATATTGGGACCCCATCCCTCTACCTTACATCAATATATCATACCTCCTGCATTTTCTTTAAAGCGACCTACGCTTTACGCACCCATCTGAGATCTAAGGGTATATCAACACTTTGCTACCCCACGTATCCTGTCCACCCATCAACCCTAAACAAATCTCATCATCAAAGGACTTGTTTACCGTCACTCCTCTTTTTCCGCCATTGTTTCCAGATACCACGTTATCTGGAGCCTCATCATCTAACCAGCTAAACGTAGCTCCTGCACCAAAGAAACCACATTTAGTTAAAACCACGTATCAATACCCCTTGGCTAAACCACCACCCGTACGAACCAACCATACCCAAACATTACCAAAACCCACCCAACCAATACCTTCATCTTCCTCCGATTTTGACCCACTCAAAGGATCTTACGCCAAAATCCTTGCTATGTTAGTGGAGAATGCGACCATTTCTCTACCCCCACTTAGACCTTATGACCCGTCTAAACCTCAACCTATAGGTTATGATGAGTCTAAAATCTGCACTTACCACCGCACACCAGGACATGATGTAGAGGGATGCAAAGCTTTAAAAGCCATCCTTCGTCAGACACCTCTCTCAGATAGAAGGGTTAAGAAAGACAACTTACGAAGGGAGAGACCTTTAGCTTCAATTCCCTCTCCTATACCACCTGTTCCCGCCTCACCAAGATCTATCATTATTACAGCCCCACCTCTCGAAGACCATGACCTATCCCTACCGTCTTCCTCCTCTCGTATTCACGAGATCAATATGATTAGTGTTGCTACTCGAGGGCAGAAAAACAATGGGAAAGCGAAAGAAAACACACCTGCGGCATCTCTTTCTCCATCCACCATCCCGATTGCACCACCACCTAAAGTGGTTATTCGTGGACCTGCCTACCCCATCTCTAATGGAATTGCCCACCGAACCATGATCAAACAACTTCACTAATCACTGTAAAAATGACATTTGTATGATCTCATTCGGACTTCGAGTCTCATCGACAAGCTCTCGTTGAAATCCTTCAAGGGATAGAGGTCTTACCTAATGAAACCTTGCTCTATTACCTCTATTCTAACACCCAATCACATTGCTTCACTCACCAAACAATCTATCTACCTAACCACTTCTATCTCTCATACAATGACAGCTGCTTTCGGTTTCTTCAAGATGAAATTATCGACTTTGGTGCAAGATCCCGACCTGCTCTTTTCATCTCAAACTTACGTTCGGGACATTCGGGTGCGTCGTGTTATGATTGACGGGGCGCTAGCTAAACATCATCTCTTCAAAAGCCTTCCAACAAATGAATATCCCTTCTAGTTGCATGTGTGCCAACCCCATCATGTTGCGGTCATTCAATGATGCTATTACTTCTACCTTAGGCACCGTGATCCTTAACATTCGTGTAGGACCACGCACTTTACCTGAACTCTTCTATGTCCTTGAGGGAGAGTTCCAATACAATATGTTGTTAGGCTGCCCTTGGATCCGGGCTATGGGATGCGTTCCCTCCACCTTACATAGATGCATAAAATTTGAGTACGAGGGGAAGTCCTACACCATAAAAGCTGATCCTCCCCCCTTCAAAACTTGCAATATGTTGTATCGCCCTAATGATGTGCTTGTACCAGTCAAGACACCCATTCATCCAACCCAGCCATCCACTTCCAACGCACCTACACCTTCAACCAATGAAACCGCCGTTCTGAATATCACTTCCTTTCCCATGAGATAACATCCCAACCTCTCGACCCCTTAGTAGATGTTTTTCAATGCCTTACGCTGGGGGAATACCACCTATATAACGTTAGCTCTTTCCATACCCCGCAGGAGTACGGACAGTTACATGCACATCCCACCTACGACCGTCGCGTGGGGGAGGTAATCTCTTACGGACCACCCCATTGCCGCACCAACCTAACGTATGGGGGTGTTGACGCATCCTCCGTTACCCTTGAACCTCCTCTTGGTGTGGTTCCTTTCCAATCCGATTTTCAATACTTGACAAATCGTCGTTTCGCCCTCACCTTCTTGACTCGTTGTGCTTGGAAAGGCTTTGGTTTTGGTCTTTATGAACAAGGCCGACATACACTCATTCCCGTGACTACACGTAAACACAATGATCGTAGTGGTCTCGGTTTTCCTGAAACACTTACACCGGAGAAACCTCGTGTCAATTGTATCTTGGAGGATGACGACGTCACCCCTACCAAACCATCATCACCCATTTTGCCATCATCACCCACAGAGTCGATAGACCCTGAATCTATCCCTCCTAACTTTTTTTTTTCATAAATGCTATCTTCATAGGTCCTCTCACTTATCAATGCAATAATGAGGATCCATCTTCTCTTCCCCTTCTTTATCCAGACATGATCGAAGAGGATTCGCCTTCGATTAATGTTGTTGAGTGTCAGGATGACGACTCCATCCTCACTTACCTTGGGGTGGACGACTCCTATATTCAACGCGCCTTACCGTCTGAAACTCAAACCATGTTGAATGAGTCGACTATAGAAATCAACATCCACATAGAGGAGGATCCTCACGTTGTGAAGATCGGACAATCCCTTAGCACATCAGAACAAGCCGCCTTTACTACCTTTCTCCGTACCCACAACCAAGCTTTCGCTTGGTCTTACGCTGACATGCCAGGAATTGATCCTACCATTGCTATCCATAACATCACCCTAAACCCCGATTCCAAACCAGTCAAACAAAAACTAAGAAAAATGCATCCATGCATTGCCCTCTTGGTCAAAGAAGAGCTTCAACGACTTCTTTCTGTTTCCTTCATCTTGCCTATTGACTATCCTCAATGGATTTCTAACATCGTACCTGTCACTAAAGCGACGGGGGGACTTCGGATATGCACGGATTTCTGAGACCTTAACCTCGCTTGCCCCAAGGATGACTTCCCCCTCCCAAGTATTGATCAACTTGTTGATCTCACTGCGGGCCATGAAATGCTTTCTCTCATGGATGGCTTTTTGGGATACAATCAAATTTTGGTAGCCCCTGCCGATCAACATAAAACTGCCTTCATAACTCCTTGGGGAACCTTTTGTTATCGTGTCATGCCATTTAGCCTTAAGAATTCCGTTGCACTATCTATCAGGGATATGACTTACATTTTTCATGACATTATGCACACTATCC
Organism: Taxus wallichiana var. yunnanensis; assembly: GCA_018340775.1. Taxonomy (NCBI): domain Eukaryota; kingdom Viridiplantae; phylum Streptophyta; class Pinopsida; order Cupressales; family Taxaceae; genus Taxus; species Taxus wallichiana. The sequence continues at coordinate 561,694,005 of CM031239.1, read as the reverse complement.
TTGAGGATTATGTCGATGATCTTCTTGGAAAATCTAAACATCACAGTGAACATCTCGATGTTTTAACCATTATTTTCGATCGCCTATTGCAATATTCAGTCCGGATTCAACCAAAGAAATGTGTCTTTGGTGTTCTTTCAGGAAAACTTCTTGGCTTTATCATCTCTTTGCGTGGCATTGAGGTCGATCCATCTAAAGTCAAAGCTATCCTAGAAATGCCCCCACCCAAAAACCTCAAACAATTGCGTAGTTTGCAGGGTAAACTTCAATCCATCCGGCGTTTCATCTCCCAACTCTCGGATCAATGTCAACCTTTCCATCACCTTCTTAAAAAGGACATTGCCTTTCAATGGAGTGAAGAGTGTCACCAAGCCTTTGAAGCTCTCAAAGCCTATCTCTTGCAGCCACCCGTGCTTATTCCACCTCAGGATGATCACCCTTTCTACCTTTACCTTTCTGCCACTGACCATGCTATAGGAGCCATGCTCACACATTGGGACTCGGCACGTTGAGAACAAGCCGTTTATTATATAAGTCGTACTCTCGTGGATTACGAGACTAGGTATACACATGTAGAAAAATTGTGCCTAGCCCTATCATTCGTAGCCACCAAACTCCGACATTACCTCCTGAATCACAAAACTTTTGTCATCACCAATACGGACCCCATTCATTATATGTATGCCAAACCACATCTAAACCAACGCATCACCCGATGGCTTATGCTCCTCGCTGACCTTGACCTTGAGTTTGTACAATAGAAGTCAATCAAAGGACAAACTATTGTGGACCAACTTGTGGAGGCCCCTTTACCTGGGGAACAATTTACCAATTTTAATTTCCCCGACGAACTCATTGCCACTCTTTCACTCAGGGAAGAGTTGTATCCAATGACCCTCTTCTTCGATGGATCCAAATGCCAGCGTGGCGGAGGGGCCGGCGTTGTTCTCATTCCTCTTGACACTGAGCCTATGCCTCTTTCATTCCAGCTCGATTTCCCCTACACTAATAATACAACGGAATACGAGGCCCTTGTTTTGGGTCTCCAGGTTGCGTTACACTTAGGTGTCAAATCTATTAATATTTTTGGTGACTCTCAATTGGTAGTCAATCAAGTTATGGGCATCTACCAATGTAAGAATGAGGAACTTCAAAAGTACAAACATTACGTGGATTCACTTTTGACCTCATTTACTCGTTATTCTATCCAGACCATTCCTGCTCCACTAACAAATTTGCGGATACTATGGCTTGCTTAGCCTCGCAAATTCCTACCTCACCAACTGACTCTGACATATTCATCTTGGTCCAACAACTCTTTGCCCCATCTTACTCAGCCCCGGTTGTTTGTATGATAAATAATGTGTCTGCTAATTTGCAGGATACCTAGTACCACCAATTTCACGACTACCTTACAACCTTTGTTCTCCCACCTGACCTAACTAGTACCGGAAAACGTGCTTTTCTTAAACATGTTTCTCGTTATGTCGTCATGGGGGGACTCCTTTATAAACGTGGCTTTGATGGTATCCTCCTTCGATGTCTAACCGGCGCAGAGGTCACCTATACCATCCAACAGGCCCATGACGATATTTGTGGCAGACATTTTAGTGGCCTTGCCGTGGCTAAACGAATCCTTCGCCTAGGTTATTATTGGCCTACTCTTAATAACGACTGCTACGAATATGTTAAGCGTTGTGTTATGTGTCAACAACATGCCAACCTTCAACATACTCCTAGCCATCCGCTACACAGTCGCACGAGATTTTTGGCCTTTCTCACAATGGGGTTTAGACCTTATTAGTGAGATCCACCCACCCTCTTCGCAACATCACCGTTGGATAATCACAGCAACCGAATATTACACAAAATGGGTGGAGGCCATTCCACTCATTTCAATCAAAAAAGAAAAAATTGTCGAATTCATTAACCATCACATTATTTGTCGTTTTGGTATTCCTCATCGCCTAATAACAGATAATGGTAAATCTTTTAAAAATAAGTTGTTACAAGACCTTTGTGACAACTTTGGTATCAAACTTAGTTTCTCATCACCTTACTATCCACAAGCCAACGGTCAAATGAATCTTCTAATAAAACCCTAACCAAAATCCTCATGAAAGTTGTCAATGAGTCCGGAAGAAATTGGCACGATCATATTCCCTTTGCCCTTTGGGCTTATCGTACTAGCATTCGTACTTCCACTAATGCCACACCATTTTATTTGGTATATGGTACCGAGGTGGTCTTGCCTCTCGAAATACAAATACCCTCCCTCAGAATATCTCTTCAGGATATTCTCACCAATGATGATTTCCGCCAAGAGCGGTTAGCCCAATTAGAACTTCTTAACGAGCGTCATCTTACGGCTCTAAATCACCTTCAAATATACCAAAAATGCATCAAGTGTGCTTATGATAAACGACTTCATGAGCGTACCTTTAAGGTTGGTGATCTTGTCCTCAAAGAGAATCAACATGTACGCAAACTAGAAAAGAGCAAACGTGGAAAATTTTCTCCTAATTGGATTGGGCCTTACATTATCACTCACACTTATGGATCAAGAACTTATCGTTTAGCTTCGCTTAATGGTAAACTCTGAGCCTGAGCCCCTTAATGCCTTGCATCTTCGACCATTCTACTATTGAAATTAGTGTTATATCACCTCTTATCTACCTTACGCTCGTCCCTTGAGCTCATTTACCACCGCATACACTTTTTTTCTTACATCTCAAAATCAAATCAAGCTCACATGGTTTGATTATCACCTCCCCTTAAAATATGCCTTCCCCTTTTTAGTTTAGTCCATGACTTCAAAGTATCAAAATGACACATTCTTAATTAAAACACTTATGGGATTTTCTTGAGTCAAATTTCCTACAAAACTAGATGCTTTATGTCCAATGTACATCTAGACCTCTAAATTATACAATAGACTGCTCCTTGAAGGACAAATTATATGCAATATTCTTGCTATTATATATAGACTGCTCTCCCTGAAGGACAAATGACTATACATAAATACCACATCTGCTACTATAAATAGACTACTCCTCAAGGACAGCTATACACAGTCGGCCTTTATATGAAGCTTCTTGCATTGATCACTTCGTGAAGACCTCAAGAACAACAAAATACATATCCCATGTAGACTTCCCACATCGATCGAGTCATATCCGGAAAAATAAAATAAAAATAAAGAAGTACTTCAAAACTTTTTTGAGTCATGGACTTGTCTATTTAGGTTTGGTTCTCTTTTGTCGAATAATCATCTTATAATAAGTTCTCTCGCACCTCGCCCACATCAACCACCTCACCTCACTATTTGTCAAATAAACAAAACTCAAGGGACATGACGTATATCCAATATATTGTGATCATACAACTCTTTGCACCTATTGACTTCTCGTCATGCACGGTACCTAGGGGTTCAAGCTCATTCTACATTATTATGTGGTTTGTTTAGCTCTTTCACCTATGGAGCACTCTAGCCACTTTTGCTCGACTCTAGGATTGTGTGTTGACCTTAATCGGACACGATTCCCTACTACTTGGGTATGTTAATTTTAGTACCCTACCAATATCAATATCAATATTTTTACCAACCAACAAATTGCCTAACCATACCTAAATTGCAATTCATCTCTCCTGGTTCTAAGGGAGAACTACATCGGTCTGAGGCCCCTCCTTGCTTTGTGCAATGGGCTATATAGGCAGCACTTAGGAGACATGGAGTCTCCCAAGGTTAGCTCGACCATCCCCTACCATACCCTATCATGTGTTGTAAATATAAATATTTTTGTGTATTTCTATTTGCCAACATTCATCTTTATCCTTTTTCAAACAAAACAAAAACAACATTCAAAACACAACCATTCTTATTATTATCATCACTCAAAACCACATACATCTTTAGTTTTATTTTAGATGTTAAACAAATACATCTTCTCTATCATCGACTCGCAGGTCGGCATCCTTATTTATTCTTATATTCCTATGAAATTCACTTAGACCCTTGCACCTCCTCCCGAATCAGGTGGTGATCGTGATCATCGATGCCCCTCAGTTGGCCTCTCCATCCTCAAAGGTGCCACTGCCATTGGTTCCTCCCATTGATCCGCCAACATCTCCTGTAACATACGAATACGTCCTCTCGCGTGGAGGAATCTTGCCTCCAGTCTCTCCACTCGTAACTGAGAAACCTCTAACAATCCCATTGTCTCATTCACCTGTGTTTGAAGCTGGCGAGCCAACTCCTGCAGATGATCTCTCTCATTGTAATCACAACTATGTGCAGGTGCTCACGTGCACCTCGCAGCTCTGCTACCCACCATACTCTATAGGCCTCTGTCGTTCCCGCATCCATTACCCTACGATCGGCTGCTATCTCTTCTGGCCCTTCTGGAGGTGTAGGCCGGGGAGGTGAGAATGCTGCCTCGCGTCGATCCTCATGTATGGTCTATATGTCATCGGTATATCCTGAATGAACCCAAATTGTCGCCGCACGCGATCTAGAGGAATTCTCTCGTACTCACCCGGCCTGTGCCCTGCGATCCATCTCAATCGCTCTACACCCCTCAACTCCTCAGCTATGTGCTCCGTCACCATATAGTTCTCGTAAGGCCTCCAAAAATATCATGTCGTCATGATCTCCCATACCTGCTCTATAATACTCGATGTCATCTATCACGGCACGGGATCTCGCTTCTCGTTACTGCTGGACCCATCGCACAGAATGTCTCGGCTCTGCGGAATAGACTTGCTTCTATCCTTTCATTCCTTTGAGAAACAGATAAGGGTTAGGGCTAGGAGGAATACCTGTTGAATGTTGAGATGGTGTGCACGCATCAGAGTAGAAAGATCGGATCGATCGCGAAGAACTCCTTTTGTCTTGGAAGGACTACCTGCTAGTAAGAATACAAGACCACCACATTTTAATTAGACAATAAATGAGGGAGAGCTGCCTTAGGCCCAGAAATATAAAACTTCCTTTTAAAGGTGGTCGGTTCCCCTTTTAATACAAATTAACAAAAATGATAACAAAGAAAGCTATTGGAAAAACACGATTTAGGTATCTCGTTACAAAGCAATAGAAGCTAAACTATCAATAATAAAGCGTCACGTTGTTTGTTCGGTTACTGGTCATTGATACATTCAGGTTGAGTTATAGGGATAAACCAGACTGGATCTGAGGTTGTTAGGTGACAAATAGGTGAGAAAAGGGTTTTGGGGTATAAGTCACAGTAACCGATGCCGGTCACTGGATAACCGACCGCGGTTAGAGAACCGCCGGTGGGGGGGATAAACGACACCGGTAGGGTCAGCAATCTAAGTGCTTCTGGATAGAGGTTAGTTGCAGGTGATTATGGGGTTATTAAGATTGGTGGATGGTGAGGGCAATAATGGGAGGACAGGGAAGGCTCAGAGTGTGATAAAATGGTCTTCTGGGTAATACAAAGATGTATGGATGAAGGTTCAGTGGGGTGCTTTGGTAGGTGGTAGATCTAGGAATGAGCTTATAATTACTATCAATCCACAGGCTCAAGAAATGGTGCTTAGAAACATACGAGACACTACTTACTCGTTCCTGATGAAGATGCAGGTTCCAGGACTGTGATGACGAAGACAGGGCTCAAGTGGGATGATCTAACAATCCAAGATGAGCTATCTCCTCTTCTGATGCTCGGATGAGTGTCACTAGCTCTGTTATTCATTGCGATCTTGGGCTTGATGTCCTTCTCTACAAACTTATCTATTTTCTTCACTTGTCTCTCGCTTTCGGCCAAGCAAATCCGGATCCTTTTAATGATTTCTCCTTCTTTCAATCAAATGAAAATCCGATCCTTTGTTTTTGGTTGGAAGTGGTCATTTACTGAGGAATCGATGGCGGTTCTGGCCGATGGCGGTCGAGTAGAAACCGGTGCATCGGTCCAGGTCAAAGTGGGCTATTTTTGGTAAAATAGCCAACTTTCCCTCCTTTTCTCCCAAGGGATTAGTTATGGGCTTGGTCAAGTCATTATTAGGTCAGTTTTGGGTGCGGGTGAGGAGTAATTAATCATAGGTGTGGATGTGGACCAAGTTATAGGTCTTAATTAGGTTAGTTTAGGGTTAAGACTAGGTCATGATGAGGTGGCGAAATGAGGTGGCAGGTATGGCGATGTGGATTTATTAATTATAAGGTAATTAATAAATAATTGTGTAAGGTTTAGGTGATGAGGTTAGGTTGCGAAATGAGATGCGGGGCACAGGGTGTCATAATGACACAAATTTGGTGTCTACATTAGCCCCTTGTTGTCGTGTGGCTTGTCTTGTTAAAGCTGCGTGGACAATAATAAGAAGTGGTTACCCCTGTTAAGGGTATAGGTAATCCCCCTCAAATCTATCACAGATTGAGGTAGCGTGAAATCAGGGATAGGGTTGATAAAGGGTAAATGGTGTTTAGATGATGGTAAGATGGTGGGGTAGGTCCAAGGAAGTAGATGCACGTTGAAATGTAGTAGTGCGACTAGGGTACATGATTTGAAGAGCAAACAAGCAATTCATAGGCAAAGGTTGATAGTTTATCCAAACAAGGGTGATATAATCTTGGTATCCAAGGCATAGGAAGTAGCTCCAGATATAACGGGTAAGGCAGGGAACATTTAGGCATGTTCGGCGGTACACTACAAATGGTTGGTTTGGTTGAGATAAATGTCACGGTCTTGGTCTAGGCAAAGTTGGTCGACTGATCAAGTCAAGGACCCTAATCATGCTAAAACACGAACAGGTGAGCTCGATTGAACAAAAAGTGACATGATGGGTGGATAAAAGTGTATTGTGTTGATGTTGGGTGAGGTATTTAATTGGTGCGGCCTTAGGTCGGGCCAAATGGTTGGGTGTGGTCTTGGGTCGGGCCAAATGGTGGGTACTGCCTTGGGTCGGGCCAAATGGTTGGTTACGGCCTTGGGTCGGGCCAAATGGTTGGTTACGGCCTTGGATCGGGCCAAATGGTAGGTTATGGCCTTGGGTCGGGCCAAATTGGTTGGTTACGGCCTTGATTAGGCCAAATTGGTTGGTTACGGCCTTGGGTCGCGCTAAATGGTTGGTTACGGCCTTGGGTCGGGCCAAATGGTAGGTTACGGCCTTGGGTCGGGCCAAATTGGTTGGTTACGGCCTTGGGTTGGGCCAAATGGTTGGTGATGGCCTTGGGTCGGGCCAATGAAGTTAACAAAGGGTTTTCAGCCAAGGTGGATATAGGCGATGTTGGTAGAAAGGGCGATTAGTAAATAAGGGCAGAAATTGGGGTAGAGGTGGGATAAAACCGATATCGATTGTGTATGACCGATATCGGTTAGGTGACCGATACCGGTTCCTTAGGGCACAATAAAACCGATATCGGTTATAGGTCAAAAACCTATAAAAAGAAAAATACGGCCTGTCATTGTCACATTGTCAATTTGAAAACCAATTTGAGTTGTCTGAGGTGGAGTGTTGAGATTGGAGCATTTGTCGGTTGAGGTGGCGCTATTTGAGTGGAGGAGTGAGTGGTTAGTGGGCCCGAGTGAGGAGGAGGCAGCAGTTGATTGGTGGAGGACCCAGCAGAGGAGAGTTAGAGCCATGGCACAGCCAGGAGGAGCAGGAGGTGCTGGACCAGCTGGACCACCACCACCCATCCCACCACGACGACGTGTCGTCGTACCGGTAGGTTCGAAACCCTTCATTGTGTGAATTTGATTGTATTATGTTGTATTTGGGTTTTGGGTAGGAATGTAAGGTTTTTAGAAAATAATTAATAAATGGAAATTATTTGAAAAAAGGAGAGGGTAGATAGGTGAAATAGGCCAAGGCGGCAGGGTGGGTAGGTTTTTAGGGTGTTTGGGTGGGTATATAGGGAGAAATAGGAAAAAAATTGAATGGGGTAGCCGCGTCGGGTTCGGCTCGGGTATTTTCCAGTGACCGATGCCGGTCACTAAGCGACCGGCATCGGTCACAAAGTTCTGGGGTAGGTCAGGTTTGTGGGTGACCGGTGTTGGTCTAACATTGACCGGCATCGGTGGAAAGGGGACCGGGATCGGTTATGGGTGACCGGTACCGGTCCCTAGGCAGGATTTGCTATTTTGTTGCGTGGTTTTGTGGTGGTTTTGGGTGTTAAGTGCTTGTTGGGGTTGGCGTGTTGGGTTGTTTGTTGTTGTTTATGATTGGGTTTGTGTGTTGGGTGTGAAGATGGAGGGGATATTAGAGAATATAGGTGGGTAGAGGTGTGTGTTAGAGAGTCGGGGTGTGGTCGGGGGGGAAAAGGGGGTATAGAGGGTATAAGTAGATGTTGTGATAAAGAGTAGGGCTAATGTAGTGAGTTGGTTTTGCAAGCACGTCAACAGCTGACGATGCGGACAGATGCCCCATTGACGACGGATGCGGTCACACGTGTCGGCAGCCATGTGGTGGGGCATTATGCGCGAGGTGGGACTCGGCGGAGTCCAGCGGTACAGGGTGATCGATAGGGATCACAGTTTAATGGTCACCCTCATCGAGAGATGGGATCCGGCGACCAATGTGTTCCATCTCCCGACTAGAGAGATGACCATTACATTAGAGGATGTGTATCGCATCCTTAGATTACCGATTGATGGAGAGGCAATCTTCCAGGTGGACGTAGAGACAGCCATGGATAGCATCTTACATGTATTCGGGGATGCAGCTGCGCTATTGACGTATCACAGCGCGAGCATCGTATGGGGATATGTACCGTGCCCACCGACATGAGACACGACTTACCATGTTGATGATGATCGGGATTACATGCTTCACCCTCCCGGACTCAGAGGGAGGCCGCTTTCCACGGGCGTTGATGGGGGTGTTACACGAGATGGTCGAGGAGCATACATGTTATGCTTGGGCACCAGTATACCTGGTGCAGTTATACCGAGAGCTGTGGGGCTATCACCGGATGAGGCGATTCAGGATTTGCTCTACATTTTTGTTACATTGTTGGGCATATGAGCATATCATATGCATTAGACCAGTAGGGCTGCCCCAGCAGTAGGGCCACAGGTGATCTACAGATATGGCTTTCAGAGGTGGTTGGGGGTCGTGGGCCAGCCACGAGCCGTTCTCACCGGACGAGATGTGGCATATTACCGGCATGTATTAGAGGGCTTGACAGCGTTAGATATTGTATGGAGACCTTATAGAGGTCATCACCCCACGGAGGAGCCCGAAGCACAGTTGCGGTGGATCCAGTATACATTCTGGATAGCGGGACGGAGGCCGGGAGAGTACGAGTGGATACCCCTGGAGAGGGTACGATGACAGTGGGGCTACTACGGCAGATGAGCCACCTCCCTTCCCCGATCATCGGAGGGATGATGTTGAGGCTCCACTACCTACACCACAACCTATGGACCCAGTTGGGTAGCCGAACGGTAGGCAGACGATACAAAGAGGTATGACGCTAGGTGTGCAGGATCATTTTTGGTATGGTGGGCAGGGGAGAGAGCGTGAGGAGAGCATGACCCACACAAATGACTTAGCGGCTGTTAGAGCGAGAGAGGACCAGCTCGGAGGGCGAGTACGGTTGTTACAGGGCAGCTTCTACCGCACAGTGGCCACGAGATAGGTGTCTTACAGGGGCGCTTAGCCCACGCATAGTCTACAGTAGCACCACAGTACCACCACAGTACAGTACCACTACAGGCACCACCAACGGCACCAAAGCCAGAGCACGTACCAAGCACCACCACCAGCGCAGCCATAGGCACCACCAGTGGCACCAGCATAGGGGCACTATTATTAGGAGTCGAGGGACCAGCCCCAGCAGCGATGGTGGCACGGGCCCGCTATATGGAGGCAAGAGTAGAGGCTCGGTATTATTAGGATGTTCTTGATGGTACCGGGGCTGACTATCAGCCATATGCAGCGCATAGAGCGCAGAGACCTCACGTAGCCAGAGATCCCGGGGTGGTACAGCCACGGCTGGTGGGTCTCATTACAAGGAGGAGACGAGAGGCAGCACAGGGACCCGCAGGGAGACAGGCAGGGCGGTGGGGAGAGCTGAGGGATCCCTAGGTCGAGAGAGATGTTTTGTTTGTAGATTGATATTAGATAGAGGCACCGGTCTGCGAACCGGCTATGTATAGACAAAGCAGCGTGTGCCCATATATGATTCATTCATTTATTTATTCATTTATTGTATATACTGGCTGCGAGCCGAGGACGGGTTGTATAGTTGATACCGGCCTGCGAGCCGAGTATATTTTTGATATGAGAGACCGGCCTGTGAGCCGAGTCGATATTTGGACAGTTGTTGCGGCCTGCGTGCCGGCTTTGTATGATGCTGAGATCACAGAGGCCCCTATGCAGGGCACATTGTATATTTGAAACTTTTGATATATACATATGATGATTTTGACCCACATGATGTGTTTAAAATGTGTTAAGTGTTTTGTCGATGGTTTGTGATATTTAATGTATGATGAGTTTGATCCACATGGTTTATATATTGATGGTGTTGATGTCTTTTGTTGATGGTGTTTTGAAATGGAATGTATGTATATATAGATGATGAGTTTAATTGACATGTTGTGTTTATGAAATGTTGTATGTGTTTTGTCGCTGGTTTGTGAAATTTAATGTATGATGAGTTTGATCCACATGGTTTATATATTGATGGTGTTGATGTCTTTTGTTGATGGGATATGGATTTAATGAAAAAATTATAGATAATGGTGTTGTTTATGCAGGAAAAAGGGACGGGTGCCACAAAAATTTGCAAAAACGAAGAAACGGCTTAGGTTAAAGCAAAAAGGGGACACCTGACCGATATCGGTTATGTAACCGATGTCGGTAGCTGTATGACCGATATCGGTTACATAACCGATATCGGTTATGCAAGAATTATTTTCCTAAAAATAGAACTGCTGGGTTGGCAACTTAAGTTCTTATTTTTAGCATTCTTATTTTTAGAGTCATGCAACAAGTTAAATATGCGAATGCGACGCGGTTTGACGACTATTACAGGTAATTACATGAAAGATTTGGAGTGAGAAGGAGGAAAGAGACAGGTGAAGTGAGCGTGGGCTGAGATTCAGAAGGCAGAAAGATAAGTTATATTTGAAGAGGGTGGTGAACATGGCTGAACGAGGAGAAGCATCCAGCAGGCAGGGACGAGGGTGAAGACATGTTCCGCCCCAAGCTGCGACATCCCGAGAGGTAAACTATTTGGTTGTAATCTGATTCTTGCATGTTTTGTGAATAGGATGAGAGAAGTGTAAGTGGGTAAAGATGAGAAAGAAAAGGTAATAGACAAGGGTTGGGGATGGGGTGAGTGCTATGGGGTAGGTAAACAGGGTGGTCACGTAGGTTTTTAGGTAAAAATAGGAGTAAACGGGCAAAATAATTATCGTAGGTGTATGTTTTAAGCAGGGTAGGTATATTTTTGACAGTGACCGGTATCGTTTATAAATAACCGGTATCGGTCAGCAAACCGGTATCGGTTATTCATAACCGATATCGGTCACTGTAAGGGTTTCCAGATTTTGAGAAAAAACCCGTAGAGAGTTGTTCTTTTGAATAATTATGTGTCATTTTGATGTATGCAGGCAGAAGTAGGGTTAAGGATGAATGATACTGTGCCAGCGTTGTTGTCACGAATCCGAGCGGATGTAACACCAGCTGAATGGGCATTGATAAATCGTTTGGAGTTAAGTGGAATCCGCTATTATTCAAGAATCGCGCGTAACCATGCTATGTTGCAGGCATTGATTGAGAGATGGAATTCAGAAAAGAATACCTTCTATCTGCCAATAGGGGAGATGACAGTGACTTTGGAAGATGTGTTCCATATTTTGAGACTTCCAATGATAGGAAAAACAGTGTATCAGGCATTGCCTAGCGCAGGGCGGGCAGCGATAACAACAGTATTTGGGTCAGCTGCACGAGATTTGACACATCGAAGTTTATCATTTATGTATGGTACAATGTATGCAACACACCCTGAGGAAACAAGGTTGGCCGTGCTATTAATGATAGCGGTGGGGTATTATGCATTAGCGAGGGCGGAGGGTGGGATTTCCCAAAGCATTGATGAGTGTTATTTGAGAAATGATAGAAATGAGCGTGACTTTCGCATGGGTACCCGCATATCTGGTAGAGTTATATAGGGGTTTATGGGCTCAGCAAGTGAAAACATAGGACGACATTGGATTGTTCGTACTTATTATATTTTTGGGCCTATGAGCATATTGTTTGTGTGTGTCCAATAGGCCGACCCATTGAGTCAGGAGAGGTAGAGTACAAAGGTTGGGATTCAGATGATGGGTCCAGATAGAACAAGAAGTGAGATCCCAGGCCGTGATAGATGACATCGAGTATTATAGACAGGTATGGGAGATGGTGACGATTGCGGATATTTGTTGGAGGCCTTACAGGAACTATATGGTGACGGAGCACATAGTTGAGGAGTTGAGGGTGTAGAGCGATTGAGATGGATCGCGGGGCACGAGCCGTGGTGAGTACGAGAGAATTCCTCTAGATCGCGTGCGCGACAATTTGGGTTCGTTCGGATATACCGATGACATATAGACCATACATGAGGATCGACGCCGAGAAACATTCTCACCTCCCGGCCTACACCTCCGTAAGGGCCGGAAGAGATAGCGGCCGATCATAGGGTAATGGATGCGGGAGCGATAGAGGCCTATAGAGTATGGTGGGTAGCAGAGCTGCGAGGTGCACGTGAGCGCCTGCACATAGCTGTGATGAGAGGGAGAGAGATCGTCTACGGGGAGTTGGCTTGCCGGCTTCAAACATAGGTGAATGAGACAATGGGATTGTTAGAGGTTTCTCGATTCACAGTGGAGAGACTGAGGCAAGATTCTCCATGCGAGAGGACGTATTCGTATGTTACAGGAGATGTTGGCGGATCAATGGGAGGAACCAATGGGAGTGGCACCTTTGAGGATGGAGAGGCCAACATCTCCTGTAACATACGAATACGTCCTCTCGCATGGAGGAATCTTGCCTCTAGTCTCTCCACTGTGAATCGAGAAACCTCTAACAATCCCATTGTCTCATTCACTGTGTTTGAAGGCTGGCAAGCCAACTTCTACAGACGATCTCTCTCCACTGTAATCACAAATGTCTCAGGCGCTCACGTGCACCTCGCAGCTCTGCTACCCACCATACTCTATAGGCCTCTATCGTTCCTGCATCCATTACCCTATGATCGGCTGCTACCTCTTCTGGCCCTTCTGGAGGTGTAGGCCGGGGAGGTGAGAATGCTGCCTCGGCGTCGATCCTCATGTATGGTCTATATGTCATCGGTATATCCTGAACGAACCCAAATTGTCGCCGCACGTGATCTAGAGGAATTCTCTCGTACTCACCCGGCCTGTGCCCTGCGATCCATCTCAATCGCTCTACACCCCTTAACTCCTCAGCTATGTGCTCCATCACCATATAGTTCCCGTAAGGCCTCCAAAAATATCCGCATGATCGTCACCATCTCCCATACCGCTCTATAATACTCGATGTCATCTATCACGGCCCGGGATCTTGCTTCTTGTTGCATGCGGACCCATCGTCGTGAATCCCAACCTTTGCACTCCCGCCTCTCGACTCAATGGGTCGGCCTATTGGATGCACACAAACAATATGCTCATAGGCCCAACAATGTAATAAGTACGAACAATCCAGTGTCATCCTGTGTTTTCGCTTGCAGGCCCATAAACCCCTATATAACTCTGCCAGATATGCGGGTGCCCATGCGAAAGTCACACTCATTTCTATCATTTCCCAAATAACACTCATCAATGCTTTGGGAAATCTTCCACCCTCCGCCCTCGGTAATGCATAATACCCCACCGCTATCATTAATACCACTGCCAACCTTGTTTCCTCAGGGTGTGTTGCATACATTGTACCATACGTAAATGATAAACCTCGTTGTGTCAAATCTCGTGCGGTGACCCAAATACTATCAAGTATCGCTGCCCGCCTGCAATGCTAGGCAACGCCTGATACACTATTTTTCCTATCATTGGAAGTCTCAAAATACGGAACACATCTTCCAAAGTCACTGTCATCTCCCCTGTTGGCAGATAGAAGGTATTCTTTTCTGAATTCCATCTCTCAATCAACACCTGCAACATAGCATGGTTACGCACGATTCTTGAATAATAGCGGATTCCACTTAACCCCAAACAATTTATCAATGCCCATTCAGTTGGTGTTACATCCGCTTGGATTCGTGACAACAACGCTGGCACAGTATCATTCATCCTTAACCCTACTTCTGCCTGCATACATCAAAACGACACATAATTATTCAAAAGAACAACTCTCTACGGGTTTTTTCTCAAAATCTGGAAACCCTTACAGTGACCGCTATCGGTTATGAATAACGATACCCGCTTGTCGACCGATACCAGATTATTTATAAACGATACCGGTCACCGCAAAAATATACCTACCCCGCTTAAAACATACACCTATGATAATTATTTTACCCACATTTACTCCTATTTTTACCTAAAACCTACGTGACCACCCCCGTTTACCTACCCCATAAAGACTCACCCCATCCCCAACCCTTGTCTATTACCTTTCTTTCTCATCTTTACCCACTTACACTTCTCTCATCCTATTCACCAAACATGCGCAGAATCAAATTACAACCAAATAGTTTACCTCTCGGGATGTCACAACTTGGGGCGGAACATGTCTTCCCCTCGTCCCCGCTGTGGATGCTTCTCCTCATTCATCCATGTTCACCACCCTCTTCAAATATAACTTGTCTTTCTCGCTTCCGAATCTCAATCTCACGCTCACTTCACTTGTCTCTTTCCTCCTTCTCACTCCAAATCTTTCATGCAATTACTCGTAGCGAAGTCGTCAAACCGCTCGCATTTGCATATTTAACTTGTTACATGACTCTAAAAATAAGAATGCTAAAAATAAGAACTTAAGTTGCTAACCCAAAGCAATTCTATTTTTAGGAAAATAATTCTTGCATAACCGATATCGGTTATGTGTAACTCGATATCGGTCATACAATTACCGACATCGGTTACATAACCGATATCGTCGTGTCCCCTTTTTTGCTTTAACCTAAGCCGCTTTTTTCATTTTTGTAAATTTTTGTGGCGCCCGTCCCTTTTCCTACATAAACAACACCATTATCTATAATTTTTTCATTAAATCCATATCCCATCAACACCATCAATATATAAACCATGTGGATCAAACTCATCATACATTAAATTTCACAAACCAGCGATAAAACACATACAACATTTCATAAACACAACATGTCAATTAAACTCATCATCTATATATACATACATTCCATTTCAAAACACCATCAACAAAAGACATCAACACCATCAATATATAAACCATGTGGATCAAACTCATCATACATTAAATATCACAAACCATCGACACAACACTTAACACATTTTAAACACAAGCATGTGGGTCAAAATCATCATATCTATATATCAAAAGTTTCAAATATACAATGTGCCCCATAGGGGCCTCTGTGATCTCAACATCATACAAAGATGGCACGCATTGAGACATCGCAACAATCGTCCCAAATATCGACTCGGCTTGCAGCCGGTCTCTCATATCAAAAATATACTCGGCTCGCAGGCCGGTATTAACTATACAACCCGTACTCAGCTCGCAGGCTAGTATATACAATAAATGAATAAATAAATGAAAGAATCATATATGGGCATGCAGGCCTCTCTATACATAGCCGGTTCGCAGACCGGTGCCTCTATCTAATATCCATCTACAAACAAAACATCTCTCTCTGACCCAGGGATCCCTCAGCTCTCCCCACCGCCCTCTGCCTGTCTCCCTGCGGGTCCCTGTGCTGCCTCTCGTCTCCTCCCTGTAACAGACCCACCGGCTGTGGCTGCACCACCCTGGGATCTCTGGCTACGCGAGGTCTCCGCTCTATGCGCCGCATATGGCTGATAGTCAGCCCCGGTACCATCAAGAACATCCTGATAATACCGAGCCTCCGCTCTCACCTCCATATAGCGGGCCCGTGCCACCATCGCTGCTGGGGCTGGTCCCCCGACTCCTAATAATAGTGCCCCCTGTGCTGGTGCCGCTGGTGGTGCCTGTGGCTGCGCCGGTGGTGGTGCTGGTACCTGTGCCTGTGCTGGTGCCGCTGGTGGTGCCTGTGGCGGTACTGCACTGTGGTGGTACCCGTGGTGCTACTGTACTGTGCTCGCCTAATCGCCTGTAAGACACCTATCTGTGCCTGTGCGGCAGCAAGCTACCCCTGTAACAACTGTACCTACCCTCTGAGCTGGTCCCTCTCTGCTCTAACAGCCGCTAAGTCTGGCTGTGTGGGCTGTGCTCTCCTCGCGGCTCTCTCCCCTGCCCACCATACCAAAAATGATCCTGTACACCCGACATCATCAATCGTATCGTCCCGCTCGCCACTGGCTACCCAATCTAGGTCCATAGGCTATGGTGCAGGCAGTGGAGCCTCTACATCATCCCTCCGGAACTGATTGAAGGGAGGTGGCTCATCCTGTCGTAGCCCCAGCTATCGTCGTACCCTCTCCATGGGTATCCGCTCGTACTCTCCCGGCCTCCGTCCCGCTATCCAGAATGTATACTGGATCCACTGCAACTGTGCTCGGGCTCCTCCGTGGGGGTGATGACCTCTATAAGGTCTCCATATAATATCTAACACTGTCAAGCCCTCTAATACATGCCGGTAATATGCCACATCTCATCCGGCGAGAACGGCTCGTGGCTGGCCCACGACCCCCAACCACCTCTAGAAAGCCATATCTGTAGATCACCTGGCCCAGCTGCTGGGGCAGCCCTACTGGTCTAATGCATATGATATGCTCATATGCCCAACAATGTAACAAAAACGTAGAGCAAATCCCGAATCGCCTCATCCGGCGATAGCCCCACAGCTCTCGGTATAACTGCACTAGGTATACTGGTGCCCAAGCATAACATGTATGCTCCTCGACCATCTCGTAACAACACCCCATCAATGCCCGTGGAAAGAGGCCTCCCTCTGAGTCTGGGAGGGCGAAGCATGTAATCCTAATCATCATCAACATGGCAAGCCGTGTCTCATGTCGGTGGGCACGGTACATATCCCCATACGCGATGCTCGCGCTGTGATACGTCAATAGCGCGGCTGCATCCCCGAATACATGTAAGATGTTGTCCATGGCTGTCTCTGCGTCCACCTGGAAGACTACCTCTCCATCAATCGGTAATCTAAGGATGCGATACACATCCTCCAATGTAATGGTCATCTCTCCAGTCGGGAGATGGAACACATTGGTCACCGGATCCCATCTCTCGATGAGGGCGACCATCAAACTGTGATCCCTATCGATCGCCCTGTACCGCTGGACTCCGCCGAGTCCCACCTCGCGCATAATGCCCCACTGCGCTGCCGACACGTGTGGCCGCATCCGTCTCAAAATGGGGGGCATCCTGTCCCGCATCGTCACCGCCCGGCGACGTGCTCCAAAAACCAACTCACTACATTAGCCCTACTCTTTATCACAACATCTACTTATACCCTCTATACCCCTTTTTACCCCCCACCACACCCCGACTCTCTAACACACACCTCTACCCACCTATATTCTCCAATATCCCCCTCCATCTTCACACCCAACACACAAAACCCAATCATAAACAACAACAAACAACCCAACACGCCAACCCCAACAAGCACTTAACACCCAAAACCACCACAAAACCACGCAACAAAATAGCAAATCCTGCCTAGGGACCGGTACTGGTCACCCATAACCGATCCCGGTCCCCTTTCCACCGACGCCGGTCAACGTTAGACCGACACCGGTCACCCACAAACCCGACCTACCCCGAACTTCGTGACCGATGCCAGTCGCTTAGTGACCGGCATCGGTCACTGGAAAATACCCGAGCCGAACCCGACGCGGCTACCCCATTCAATTTTTTTCCTATTTCTCCCTATATACCCACCCAAACACCCTAAAAACCTACCCACCCTGCCGCCTTGGCCTATTTCACCTATCTACCCTCTCCTTTTTTCAAATAATTTCCATTTATTAATTATTTTCTAAAAACCTTACATTCCTACCCAAAACCCAAATACAGCATAATACAATCAAATTCACACAATGAAGGGTTTCGAACCTACTGCAGATGACGACACACGTCGTGGTGGTGGTCCAGCTGGTCCAAAGCACCTCTGCTCCTCTCCCAGGCCGTGCCATGGCTCTAACTCTCCTCTGCTGGGTCCTCCACCAATCAACTGCTGCCTCCTCCTCACTCGGGCCCACTAACCACTCACTCCTCCACTCAAATAGCGCCACCTCAACCGACAAATGCTCCAATCTCAACACTCCACCTCGCATAACTCAAATTGGTTTTCAAATTGACAATGTGACAATGACAGTATTATTTTTCTTTTTATAGGTTTTTGACCTATAACCGATATCGGTTTTATTGTGCCCTAAGGAACCGGTATCGGTCACCTAACCGATATCGGTCATACACAATCGATATCGGTTTTATCCCACCTCTACCCCAATTTCTGCCCTTATTTACTAATCGCCCTTTCTACCAACATCGCCTATATCCACCTTGGCTGAAAACCCTTTGTTAACTTCATTGGCCCGACCCAAGGCCGTCACCAACCATTTGGCCCAACCCAAGGCCAGTAACCAACCAATTTGGCCCGACCCAAGGCCGTAACCTATCATTTGGCCCGACCCAAGGCCGTAACCAGCCATTTGGCTTGACCCAAGGCCAGTAACCAACCAATTTGGCCCGATCCAATGCCGTAACCAACCATTTGGCTTTGACCAAGGCCGTAACCAACCATTTGGCCCGACCCCAAGGCCGTACCCACCATTTGGCCCGACCCAAGACCGCACCCAACCATTTGGCCCGACCTAAGGCCGCACCAATTAAATACCTCACCCAACATCAACACAATACACTTTTATCCACCCATCATGTCACTTTTTGTTCAATCGAGCTCACCTGTTTGTGTTTTAGCATGATTAGGGTCCTTGACTTGATCAGTCGACCAACTTTGCCTAGACCAAGACCGTGACATTTATCTCAACCAAACCAACCATTTGGTACTGCCGAACATGCCTAAATGTTCCTGTACCTTACCCGTTATATCCCCTGGAGCTACTTCCTATGCCTTGGATACCAGGATTATATCACCCTTGTTTGGAT
Organism: Taxus wallichiana var. yunnanensis; assembly: GCA_018340775.1. Lineage (NCBI taxonomy): Eukaryota > Viridiplantae > Streptophyta > Pinopsida > Cupressales > Taxaceae > Taxus > Taxus wallichiana. Next base: position 561,674,790 of record CM031239.1, on the reverse strand, counting down.
AAACTATCGACCTTTGCCTATGAATTGCTTGTTTGCTCTTCAAATCATGTACCCTGGTCACACTACTACATTTCAACATGCGTCTACTTCCTTGGACCTACCCCACCATCTTACCATCATCTAAACACCATTTACCCTTTATCAACCCTATCCCTGATTTCACGCTACCTCAATCTATGATAGATTTGAGGGGGATTACCTATACCCTTAACAGGGTAACCACTTCTTATTATTGTCCACGCAGCTTTAACAAGACAAGCCACACGACAACAAGGGGCTAATGTAGACACCAAATTTGTGTCATTACGACACCCTGTGCCCCGCATCTCATTTCGCAACCTAACCTCATCACCTAAACCTTACACAATTATTTATTAATTACCTTATAATTAATAAATCCACATCGCCATACCTGCCACCTCATTTCGCCACCTCATCATGACCTAGTCTTAACCCTAAACTAACCTAATTAAGACCTATAACTTGGTCCACATCCACACCTATGATTAATTACTCCTCACCCGCACCCAAAACTGACCTCATAATGACTTGACCAAGCCCACAACTAATCCCTGGGAGAAAAGGAGAGAAAGTTGGCTATTTTACCAAAAATAGCCCACTTTGACCCGACCGATACTGAGCCTCTACTCGACCGCGCCGGTTTGTAACCGAATCGGTTCCTCTCGTAAATGACCACTTCCAACCAAAAACAAAGGATCGGATTTTCATTTGATCGAAAAGAGGAGAAATCATTAAAAGGATCCGGATTTGCTTGGCCGAGCGGATACAAGTGAAGAAAATAGATAAGTTTGCGAGAGAAAGACATCAAGCCTAATATCGCAACCGAATAACCAGAGCCAAAGTGACACTCATCCGAGCATCGAAGAGGAGATAGCTCATCTTGGATTATCAGATCATCCCACTTGAGCCCTACCTTCGTCATCACAGTCCTAGAACCTGCATCTTCATCAAGAACGAGTGAGTAGTGTCTCGTATGTTTCTAAGCACCATTTCTTGAGCCTGTGGATTGATAGTAATTATAAGCTCATTCCTAGATCTACCACCTACCAGCACCCTGCACTGAACCTTCATCCATACATCTTTGTATTACCCAGAAGACCATTTTATCACACTCTGAGCCTTCCCTGTCCTCCCATTATTCCCCTCAGCCATCCACCAATCTTAATAACCCCATGATCACCTTGCAACCAACCTCTATCCAGAAGAACTTAGATTGCTGACCCTACCGGTGTCGTTTATCCCCCACCGGCGGCGGTTCTCTAACCCCGGTCGGTTATCCAGTGACCGACGCGTCGGTCACTATGACTTATACCCCAAAACCCTTTTCTCGCCTATTTGTCACCTAACAACCTCAGATCCAGTCTGGTTTATCCCTATAACTCAACCTAAATGTATCAATGACCAGTAACCGAACAAACAACGTGACGCTTTATTATTGATAGTTTAGCTTCTATTGCTTTGTAACGAGATACCTAAATCGTGATTTTGCAATAGCTTTCTTTGTTATCATTTGTGTTAATTCGTATTAAAAGGGGAACCGACCACCTTCGAAAGGAAGTTTTATATTTCCTGGGCCTAAGGTAGCTCCTTATTTATTGTCTAATTAAAATCTGGTGGTCTTGTATTCTTACTTGCAGTAGTCCTTCCAAGACAAAAAGGAGTTCTTCGCAAATCAATCTGATCTTTCTCTATGGTACACGCACACCATCTCAACATTCAACAGTATTCCTCCTAGCCCTAACCCTTATCTCTGCTTCTCAAAGGAATGAAAGGATAGAAGCAAATCTATTCCGCAGAGCTGAGACATTCCATGTGAAACATGCCTCATGAGTCTAAGATGCAATCCTCAATGGAAGGTAGCAACTGTAGTTCTTCATCTTCATCTAGCATGGATGGCTTATATAGTTGCAAGTTTTCATAGTTTACTGCTAAGTACATCCTCATAAATGATGGAAAATCAAGTCGAAAAGAATTTTCCCCAACCTGCTCCAATATGGTGAAGGGTCCATATCGTAGTGGTTTGAGCTTCTGTGCTTGACCTTGTAGTCTCTCCTTGCTGAAGTAAAGCCAAAATTTGTCTCCAACATGAAGCTTGTGTTCCCTCCTATGATGATCGTGCCTAGCTTTGTACTTTGCTTGATATTTTTCTAGCTATTCTTTGACCTTGAGATGGATTTTTCGGATCCTCTCAATGAACTTGTTGGCTCTAGTCACCTTTGTGTCTCATGTATCCTCATCATCCTATTGCCAATCATCGCTATGTCCATTGGATTTGTAGGTAGATATCCCAAGCATGCTTCAAATGGTGACTTCATAGTGGAAGTGTGTACTACCTGGTTATAGGAATGCTAAATGTAGGCTAAGGAATCATCCCATGTCCTTGGGTACTTATTATTATACCCTCGATCAACTATACCAAAGTCCTATTTACCACCTCTATTTTCCCATCTATCTCGTGGATGGAAATTTGCGCTCCTCTCTGTAACTCGGTATCCATCTTGTCCCATAAAGTAGTCCAAAAAATTCCCAAGAAGCTGGAATCCTGCCGAGACAAAAGACTTTGCAAACCAAAATGCACCCATACATTAGCAAAGGAAAGATCTCGCTGCCTCATATGCTTTTACCGTCTTTTTACATGCCATAATAATACACATTTTACTAAATCTATTCACAACAACATAGAGATAGTCATGACCATGTTTAGACATAGGTAATCCTCCTACAAAATCCATAGAAATGTCTCCCATGAATGAGTAGGTACTGGTAAAGGCATATACAAACCTTCCTTCCTAGTTTTAGGCTTGCTAGTACAACAAATTTTACATCCACGAATAAATTTTGATACTTCTTCTTGTATGTTGGGCCAATATACATACCTTTGCAAGTGGGCTAGGGTCTTACCAACATCGAAATGTCCCGCTACTTTCGAGGTATGTGCTTCCCGATCAATAGAAGTCTTTCTTCTTTAGGCACACAAATTTTCCCTCATCGGAGAGAACCCCGCCTCGAGATAACAGTCTTCAATCCTCTTCTTTTCAGCCCCTTGGGACTGCAACTTCTGAAATATTACCCTAAAGTCTCTGTCTTGGGCATATGCTTCTCCGTAAGCTTCCTTCGTGATGGGCTCGATCCGAGAGATAGTGGTGAAACAGAGAAATTTTCTGTGTGGGTGGCCTAGATAACATGTCTGCCACCAAATTTTTACTACCTTTCTTGTATTTGATCACTAGATGGAGCTCCTAAAAAACCCCATCCATTTGTAGTGCCTTTCCTCGCTGCAATTTAGACATGTGCTTCGCAAATACTTTGAGAGGTATGTGGTCAGTGTGCATAATAGTTTCTTTACCCAACAAATAATGTTTCCATTTTTAATTACTTGAATTAGTGCATACATTTCTTTTTCATATACCGAATATCCTTTAATGCTGAAGTGAAGGTTTCGAGAATGATAACATACGGGTTTACCTCCTTGAAACAACGCTGCACCCATAGCATAATCACTGTACCTCTGTCTCTACTTCAAAAGGCTGCTGCAAACTAGGAAGAGCAAGTCTGGAGCATGACTAATCTTGTATTTCAATAACTCAAAGGATTTGTCTTGTTCCTCGCCCTACCAAAACCCTTACTCTTTGCACCACAAAGGTGTAGAGGTGGTCTTTGCAAATGCCGAGAAACCCGTAATGAATTTCCACATGTACCGTCTCGCTCCCACAAAACTTCTAGTCTCTGTGGCTCTTGTTGGTGTTGGCCAATTTGTGATGGCTTCCACCTTCTTTGGATCCACTCATAGCTCTCCTCCTCCAACCATGTGCCCAAGATAGACAAGTGACTATTTGGAAAATTCACATTTCTTCATATTACAAAGTAGTTGTTTCTCCTGAGAACTTGCAAGACTTGCTTTGCAAATGCATTAGATGTTCTTCCCATGTGGCACTAAAAATTAGGATACCATCTAGATATATAATGACACATGAATCTATGAAATCCCGCAATACATCATTCATCAATCTCATAAATGTAGCGGGTGCATTACATAATCCAAAAGGAAGTACTAACCATTCATACAAACCCTATTTTTGTTTTGAAGGTAGTCTTCCATATATCCTCCTCCTTCATCCTGACTTGGTGATAACCTGACTTGAGATCCAACTTCATGAAAAATTTGGCATGCTAAAGCTGGTCCAAGAGATCATCTATACGGGAAGTGGATATCGAGTTCTTTATGGTGATCTTGTTCAAAGTGCGGTAGTCGATGCACATTCTCTAAGAACCATCCTTCTTTGGCACCATCACAATAGGTAAACTACACGGTGAGGTGCTCAGACGTATCACCCCTTGGTCTATTAGTTCCTGGAGTTATTTCTTTACTTCATTACTCTCAAGAAAGGATTGCCTATACAACTTGATGTTTGGTAGAGGTGACTCTAGCAACAACTGAATCTCATGCTCTACTTCTGTTTTGGTGGTAATCCACTAGGAGCCTAAAATACTTCCTGAAAGGACTGAATAATACTATCCAAATCTTATTTTCCTTAGTTAGAAATATTTGAAACTTCTACCCCATATTGTTTATCTTTAACAAAAGCAAACAAAACTGATTATGATTTACTCCGAATAAGTTATTTTACTTGGTTAGCACTTACCATAGTAACTTTGTGTCTTACGCTAGTGTGCCCAGATGTTGTAGCTGATCCCATCCTTGACCCATCTGTATCAATTTTCCCTTCTCATAAAGTCAACATCCCTAACATGCAAGTAAGGACTACCGAATACCACATTAAAAGCATCAAGTGGAATAACATCATCTTCAAAAACATCTATATATTGATAATTTATCCCAAACTTTACCTTACATCTTCTTGTTACATTGAATTTCAACACCCTTCTTCACCCAAACCAAAGGATATGGGTGTGGATGCTCGTAAGTATCAAGACCAAGCTTCTTTACAACTACCTCAGAAATCAAGTTAGATTGAGAACCGATATCAACCAAAGCATTTACCTTAGTCCTCTTGATCTGGATTTTGATCTGGAATAGTCTACTCATCTCCTCTTTTCATCTATGTTAGTGGCCGTGCATCCAAGCCTTTCATCTACATCAGAGTCATCTTTGATTTCCACCTCTCCTTCTATCTTTACAGCTGTCATGGACTTCTTGAGTCCTTGGTTTGGTTCTTTGGATGTAACTCCGGATGCAACTTCCAACATGTAGTGTCAGTATGACCATTAATATCACAATTCTTACAAAAATTCTTGGGATCTTTACAAGTATTTAAAGTAGTGGCAGCTTGTTTACCTTTCCCTTTCCACTTACTCTTGTTACTTGTTTGCCCATAATCCTTTTTTTGTTGATTTGTTGACTAATTTACCCTCATCTCTACTTCTCCTTGCTTTTTCTCATCATCTATGTAGTATGCCTATACACATGCTTCATTGAGATCCTTGGGCTTTGTGGAGATGACTTTTCTTCGAAGGTGAGTGTGAAGTCCTCCCAAGTATTTGGTCGATATCCTCATCCTCCAAATGTTCAGCAACATGGTTTTCCTCCAAAATTCTGTAGTATAGTCATGCACACTTGGACCACTGCCTTGTCTAAAATACTACCATTTAATCATTTGGTCAGTTCTATGGCCAATAGGATAGAAGTTAGCTCTAAGTAATTCCTTAAATTCTTGCCAATATTTCACAATAGGACATTTCTTCTTTTCACAAGTAGTTAGATGAGTTTCCCACTAAACTAGATCATGTACCTCCATTTTAAGACATGCAAAGGTGATCCTTTGTGCCTCGGTGACATTATGGATGCTAAAATAGACCTCTAACTATTTCAACCATTTATCCAATAATTCGCATTTACTTGTTCTTCAAAGCTTTTGATTTCGAATTTAGTCTTAACTTTAAAAGGAGTATGTTCAGATTTTACCTTTTCTCTTGTGTTAGAAGTCTTTTCTTCATGCTCTTCCCCATAATCTTCCTCATGGTGACTCTTTCCTATACCAAAATTTTCGGCTAAGCCTCAAACCACCGAGTCCATGGAGTCTTGCTTGATGGAAGTTGTCTTTTGCAAATATGCAAGTTCCTCTTGCCTTCTAAACATCCTATCCATCATGGTCTCCAATATCTCTACTCTATGGGACAAATTCTCTTCCTCCATTTCTCCCCAAATTCTTTATTTCCACTTCTTTGTAGAAATCTCTGGATCGCAAGGTAAAGCTTCTTCACCTTTAGATCTTGTCACTATCATACAAATTCAAGAATGAAATACCACAGTCTTGGATACTTGTTAGCTCTGATACCAAAATGATCTGTAAACTCTTCAACTTTGGAATTATTCACAAAATCACAAATTAATCACATTGTTTACTTTCTATTATAAAATAACAAAGATAGCTAGTGAATGAATTACTATTGTGCTTAGAATCAACAATTGTAGTAAAGGAAAGAATATAAGCTCATAACACCAACAATTTTATCCTAGAAAACCTCCAATGGAGGAAAAACTAGTCGAAGGGAAATTTCTCTTTCTTCCCACTTTTATTGGCCAATTCAAATCAACAGGTACAAAATTTACAATAAGTAAGAAAGGGAAGTAGATAATATCTCAACACTTCCTTTTAGTTACTTGCTTGCTTCTGTCTAACACTCCTTTCTTCTACAAAAATACAATTTCTAGCACCAAGATTTCTTGCTCACTTGCTCCCATGCTTTGATGCTCACTTGATCCCATGCTTCAATGCCCTTCTACACTTCTATAATCATGTATTTATAGCCTTTCTCATGTCCTCCCATGCACTGGAGAATGGGAAAGGTCATGAAGGAGAAGAGAAATGAACATCCTTTCAAATTCAGAGGTTGTTCGTTTCAATTTAGTTTTATATCTGTAATGGCCAGGACCACCACCTTGTGTAGACCGGAGGTTCTGGACCATCACCCCACTGGTAGCAGTTTGATTACGTAACCACCACCCTACGTAGGGTGGTGCTCCTATTACTTAAAAGATAGAACCTCTGTTTCATTGTTTTTCTTCTCTATGCTGATTGTTCTGATGAAGTAGAGTTATTTTAGATCCCTATGGATCAGGTTGAATTCCCATCTGTCATGGGGATAATCACCCTTTCTTCCTTGTTCTCAAAGCTGATATACCCTTTATTAAACCACAGGTCAACATTGTTCTTGTAACACCATGGGTGCCCAAGCAACGCTGGAAATTTGTCTACCTTGGCGAGTGCCAAGACTTCAAAGTCTCTAGTGAACTTGGCCCCTTGAATGGTGATAACTGCATCCTTCAAGATTCCAATGGGCATTTCCTTAGTCTTTTTGCCATATACAACACATTTGAAGATGGTTGTAATGTGGGCCTTCCCATTTGATGTCAGGCATCTAAGGTAAGAACATTGACCTCTGCTCTGTGTCGATGAGGATATTACTCAGAAGCCATCCATCAACAACCACATTCAAAGTAATCTCCTTATCATAGTCAAGGCTATGAGGAGGAAGGTTTGCATGCAAAACCTACCTTTCACACTCTACTCCGCGCATGGTACCTTCTCCCTTAGCCATTCTCCTAGCAAGGGAATAATATTCTCTTTCCTTAACATCCTACATACTTCCTTGACTTCATCCAAGTCATCCTTTGGAGCCTCAACATTCTTCCTTTTCTCCAACTACTTTGATTTCTCCTTTAGACATTGGATCTCCCTTGCAAACTTTGAATCACATCCATAGTCTCTTAATACACCTCTTTCGATGAGCAGGTGCAAATACTTTCCATGTACCACTTTCTCTCTTAAAACTAGTGTCCTTTGTCTTGGCATCTCTCAGGCGTGTGTGGCCTCTAATCGTGTCGTCACTAGTATAGGTTCTAGCCCTGACTCACGTGCCACTCTTAGCATCCACTGTTAATCAAATTTCTTGATGCTTACCATCCCATTGCCTTTTTCCTTCTGGTGTTGCTCGTTCATATGCTCATAGAGCTCTAGACACTCTTCATACTTATGTTTCTTTTTGCACCATAAGCATTGTAACAGATAAGAACACTCATGTTTGTAATGCTATGTAGATCCATAGTTATAATAGGTTCCTTGCAAGGGAATTCACTTGAATTCTACCATGGTTATTGGGACCATGTAATCCTCCATGAAAACCCCTTCCATGTGCTCATCCATCTACGCACCCTTCATAATGACAATCATCAACCTTGGAATTGCTTGAAAGACTAGTCTAATACACACCAAGATCAATAACATCATGGATCTGATCAATCGGTCTATAATCCTTTGTATCATGGGTTATAATGGTACAAATATTGAAATAGAAATAAATATTCTTTTGGATTGCATGTTGTAGTAGAGGGCACCTACTTGCATCATGATCCCCATGGAAGATCTCATAGTCTACCACCATAGCGCGTACCAATTTTTGAGGGAAACTATCCTTTGCATGACCTTCCACCTCATAGTTTGTACACCAAATCCCACTATGAACCTTATGCACTAAGTTTGTAGAAAAATTCTCTAATCGCTTGGCCAATGTAACAATATGAGCCTTTAGGAAAGGACTAACACTAGTATCAACGCTCCCAATGACCTCAACGTGCATGGCATCTTCCAATGCCTCGTGCGGGTCTGTGAAATTTTTGTGTGATAGATTCCTTCTAAATGGTGTTATCAATCCTCCAAAAAATGATTGAACATGTTGTTAAGGGTGGATTCCATAAGATAGTTTTGAAAAGAGAGTATTGAAATGCACATCATACTCCCAAGCACACTCTATGCCATTCCCTACTAAATCTCCTTTAGAGCGTTGATGCTCTTCTGCTCAAACTTAGGGATATGGAACTTTGTTAGGAAGGCATACTTCGACATGGTGTAGTCTACCATGGTATGATTGGGGTCATACTTCCTATACTAACTATGTGCATGCCCTTACAACATTGTTGAAAACTAGCTTGCATTTTACTGCAGGGTAGTCATTCCTTTTGCATGCCATAGAAATTCACACTTTTGCACATACTACGCAACATATTCAATACCCCTATAGTCTCGATAAGTGCAAAGATATCTCAAAGAATACTTGTGGTGGCGATTGAGGCCATTTTTCTCCTAATCCAGATCCATGGTTCCCTCGGTGTTTCCTCCTCCACCGAGATCCATTGGATCCACCGTGTCCTGTTCCTCCTAATCCTCTTGATCCTCCCGATCCTCCCGATATTCCTCCTACAATTGGAAAATGGCCTAAAATGGTCATGCCAACTGCTCCCAACGTCTCAATGATATTATCCCACTACCAAATGTGGTTGTGTGAAACTCCCGGACACAATACCCAAACCTTGTGTACTTACACTCTATCCAAATATTCCTCCAAATATAGGAATGGATTACGGATCCATGGATGTTCCAAATGAGAAATTATATCTCCATGTGTGTAGATTGGTTACTCCCACTCGATACCAACTAGGTTAAAAATACTTCTCCCTTGATCTAGAAAAACAAGTGCCGGGGGTTAGTCGCTAAGTGGGTTCGAGATGCACACCGACAACTCTTCTTTCTTCATGTGACGAACTCTCATCGAGAATCTGAATGGTATTATCTCCTATGCTTGCCAACCGGGGTAGCACAGAATTCTCAAGTTCGACGTCCTCTCGTGAACCTCAACTCCTTCCCGCAACATTTGCCTCTATATATTCATCACACTTGCAACCTCACGTTGTCTAGTCATCTCCCTTTCACAAGCTTCGCTATACTTGAGTCGTCTCTCCTCCCTTTCCTTCTTAGCTGCAATGTCCGCTATCTTAATCCACCCTAGCTTCATCTCCCGGTGCTCAAAGAAGTTTATTCAGCCATGGGAAATGCCTCTAAACTCAAGGTAATGACCAAGATATTCATAGCCAAAGGAATAACATGCAAAAATGATCCTCTGTGATCCCTCAGAAACTCAAACTGAGTGACTTCTAGGTAAGAATACATAGAAATGGCATATTCAATAGTATAACTAGTCAACACTCTCTTCCACTAGTGATCAACAACACATGTCCAAGTCAGATCTGTATCCTGCTTCCTTTGATAGTCATCTTGGGTCCACATGCGTGGTCTGTAGTACCAACTTGATATGGATGCATATGTTGAAATCCATTCATATAGTTCTACTTTGGAAACAACAAAAATTATTTCATACAGCTCATGGTACAGGTTCTCTTCTACCCATCTATGCGTATTGAACTTAGGTCTAGTGCTAAATCTTTGAGCAAAATCATCCTCCGTGCTCTTGAACTATTTTTCAACACTTTCCAAGGTCAGCGTTACTGTCATTACACATCATAGGAAAAAGAGGTATGCCATTTCTCACAAAATTTTTTTAAAAGAGGTCCTGTAATGTAACCAAGATGTAGTCATTTTTATACCCTTAGACCAATATTCTAATCCCATGCGCACCGACCTATCACCCAGTGGGCATTGGGTGCTCACCCAAGGCATGCACAGGTGCCAAGCCTCTCCTTTATGTGAGTCTTGTGAGAATACATCATCTTATGACATATATTCAAGTGAAAATGAATAGAAAAGATCTGTACAACATTCTGAGAACCTATGGTGAGTTATTACATCAATGCATCCATAGAAGAGAAATAACCAACAACATATGGAAATGGTTCATACATAAAGGAAATGCACGAGGATTATACTTATGAACACATATATGATTCAAAATAGTCTTATATTCATAATTAACATGTTCAATAACCACATTACATCCCTTGAAGTCATAAAAAACCCATATAAACATTGTAGAACAAAGTCATGCATCAGAGCTATATTATGTCCCTCATATTACAAAGATGAGTACAGACCCATCTCTCTAAATGTGACATCACTCCTATTTTCCCTAATCCCAACCCATAGAATCCTCCATAAGATCTCTGTAGAGTTTTTCCTTCTTTCTATTACCTCTGCTCTCTCAGGATGACTCCATATCTATCTATTTTCTCTTCGCACCCTTACCCATTGCTCTTTTCTACCATCTCGCACACCTCATTATATAGCTTTCTGCCTTCACCACCATGCCTTCTAGGTAACATATCGGCTGCCAAGTGTCCAAGTGGTTCTCTAATGAAGTATGCCTCCTTTTATTTGATCTCTCCACTATGTGCAATGATGTTCTTCTAGAACCTTCCATCACATACATGGAATATTCCCTTTTTTCATTCAGCTTCTAGGAAGGCACCTTATCCACTCCGCATGCTTTGGGAAGAGTCACACTTTTCTCATGTGCTTCATGGGACATCAAATATGGATAAGTCCAAAACCTTTCTTCCTTTGTGCATGCGCCATGTGTTCGAAAAACCTTGCTAGAACCCTTCCCCATGTGCCTTCAACCCCGCACGCCCTTCTTCATACTAGTCCCGTGTGCCCACGCACCTTCTTATACTTAGCTAATATTTTGGGGCCCAACATCCATTCCAAGTTAACATGACAAAGGATATAGGAAAAGTGTATAATATTGTTGACCCCAAAAATTAAGCGATTTAATAGGCCTTTAGTGCACTTAATAAGATGACGGTGAGGTCATGCACAAGAAATTTGACAAGGGAGATACCATGAGGCTCATGGTAGAGGATAAAAAGGATAAGGAGTGTGAGATCCAAAAGCTAAAGGGTGATTTAAAAGGTTTTGGAAAAGTGGACCAAGGAAGTATATAATATAGATGGGGGGCTAGTGAAGCATATTACAAGTGTATGCCCCACATTGGTAAGCCAAACCAAGACCAACTATACTATGGAGATGGAGTATATTGAATACTTGGTCGGGATGTTGTTTCTCAATATCAAGAGTGGCACATGCCATCTATAAAAGAGTTGGACGAGGCGAAGAAGAGGGATAAAGAGACAAGAGAGGCCAAAATAGCGAATATGAGGCATTAATCACTAAGGTCAAGGAGGTAAATACTAAAGATGAAATATAATTTGATAGATGCCAAATTTGAGCATGCATGATGCAAATGAAGAGGTGGATCTCAAAGTAGTTTAGGTGAAGTCAAAAGTAATAATATTGAGTGAGAGAAATTCATGGTGGAGACATTAGTACGAGACTTTTTATAAAATCCATGAAGGAGACACTTGAATTATGGATCAAGGAGGTTCAACTCTTGGTCATGCAAAGAATGGATTCCATGGAAGGAGTGATTGCAAAGTTAGATTTGGTAGTGAAGGAGCTTAGGGAAAAATTTGATGAGATGGCGCCCGATCAAATATCAGGTATTGTTGAGGTTGTGCCAAGGAAGGCTACAAAGGAGCTCACAGTGGGAAGAGTTGGAAAATGTATTGAGAAAAGAGGTCGCCGAACTTCTCTAGCCACCAAGCTTGAGATTATCTGTGCACAACCGGTGGTGAATTCTAATTCTTTAATTCATGAAGTTTTGGCCCCAATTCCTTATTCTTTATTATTTGGAAATTATTTGATTGATTCATTCATTGGAGGAGTGAGTTTGATGAAATATTGCCGAGGACGGGCAATAAATTTAGTGTGGGGTGATGTTGAGTAGTGAAAATGGATAAGTACTAGCCATGCATGGAGGTTTGGGATCATGCGCAAGGGATTCATGAAGGGGCAAGAACAAGTAAGAAGGACCATCGTGCAAAGGTTCGTGCATGAACATATAAGATTTAGGATTTAGCTAATTTTCTAGAACATGGTTAAAAACAACAAAGAACAGATGGAGTGGATTCCAAGTAAGGTATAAAAATAGAAAAATTAAGATAGCTTGGGATGCACACAAATGAGGTATAATTAGGAAAAGAAAATACATAGATAAGATAAAGAACCCGCATGGAGCAAGCTAATAATAGGATTCAAGTAGAGTAAAGCATGTAAGATTTGATGTAAATATAGGTTAACCTATTATTAACAAAATTTGTAGAACTCATGCAATCCATTGTTAAACATGCCTATTATTATGAATGTGCATGTAGGCGGTGAAGAGCGAGTCCCCATCATATATATATGGGTAATAATTATTTGTAGAGACTAGTTCGTGAGTTCTAGAGTTTTAGAGATTTAGGGAAATAATGTATACATGTTTTTTTAGTGTTCTTGATATAGATTGGTTCTGGATCTTGTATGTAAGCATGCGGGTCTAATGCATGGTTGTAGAACGATGGGGATGTAATTGGTAACTTTTTATGTAATCAATTATGGTTTGCAATGGATAATTGTATATGGGTTGCTAAATTAACTAGATCTAAGTATGGGATTATGGGGATTCAAATAGTATTGATCATTCTTTATGTTGATTAATATTCCTTATTATATGTGTTGTTGAGCTATCATGATATGATGTATCTTCTTATATGTATGGTTTTATGGTTATGGTAGTTGGACATGTATGCTAACATCTTGCTAAGAATAATAAAGGAGGGACTGGTGGTTGCGTGCACTTTGGGTGAGCTTCCAAACTTTTCTCGGATGAAGTTTCATTGTGAATAGCTATTGTTGGGAAATAAATAATACATCATTGATGGCTATCAAACAAAAAAATTTCTTCAACTTTGTAATTACTTTCAAGACCTTATTGATAATGGAAACATAATGGTCAAATACCTAACACCAAATAAAACACCAAATTATAATCTAAAGGTGTTTTACAATGCATTTCCTAACCATGGTATAAAGGGAAAAGTTCTTGAATAGGGTGAATCCTCAAAAAACGTCAATTTTAACTCCATCATATCATTTATTGTAGAGACTGCTTTCTGCGCATAGTCAAACATAAGTTTACACCCTCAAATAAATTCCCTTTAGTGCCTTTCAAAAATAGCAAAGGATAACATGATCAAATATACAATACCAATATCCTTTTAGGGAACCCAAGCCTAAGTGGTATAATGAATCGAATATTGTGAATACCATTGCATTGAAGGCCACTCTACTGATAATTGTTCAATTTTATTTCATTACGTTCAAGATTTAATTAACGAAAGAGTAATTTCTATGGAGATTGATGGTGAAGCTATCACAAATGAAGACACGTCAACTACCACAACTTCTAATGAAGAGTTGAATGTTGTCCCAAATCTGTGCATTTACTAAAAAATCAACGAGGTCATGATGACAAAGTTCAAATATCTCTAAATCAAAACCAATCAATTTCTTCTATAGATTTTCTTCTGTAATTTCAAATAGACATTGAACCTATTTTGGACAATAACCTTCCAACATCAAATGAGATCTTGACCTTTCTTTAAGACTCCTTTACAACCATTGATATACATGAAGACTCTACAAAAGAGGATCCATCATCAAACACCATTGATATTCATTCTACTCTTTTAATTCTCACTCCTATTTCCAACATCCATAGTCTTGCTATAGAGACACAATAACAAGTATTGAAACTTGCAACAATGAAGCATTTCCTTTTCATAGTACCTTAAATAATCAATCTTGCAAGAATATCCTCAATGATGATTCCTATGTATCAATACTTCTACATGCGTGCACTCTATGAGGTGTGTATCCTAAGGAATGTCTTCATATAACCTTTTTCATCTTTAATTATAAATATTTCATCAAAAAAATTAATCCACCGCCTCAAAGAAGCAACATTGAATAGTTTCTCTCTACGACCTATAAGGACCCTTAGATATACATCTAGGGATAAATATTTCTTTCCTTTCATCATTCCACTCATGGATGAATATGAATTTCAACATATTATCTGCCTCGACAATCATCCTCTAGCATTACATGGGTCCTTTTATTTCATCTAAGATTTATTCTATCACACATCCATTGACTTGGATCTCATCCACATAAGTCTCGTACTTCAAGACCTATCAATTTTTTTGATTATCTCCTTTGAATTGGACCTCATCCTCCAAAGTATCATACTTCAAAACTTATCGAATCTTTTGATTTTCTCCTTTGACTTGGAACTTTTTCCCCCAAGTCTCATACTTCAAGAATTATCAAATCTTTTGATCCTCTCCTTTGATTTGGCCCTTATCTACCCAAGTCTCATAAATCAAGACTAATTCAATCATGGATACATTTCTAGCTACTCCTTTAAATTACATATCGTCTGCTAAGTCTCATAAATTAGGACCATTCAATTTTAATAAACATGGACCTTTCTCATGATGAGTCCATTGAAAATTCTCATCCTCAAAAAATTAGAAAAATAAAAAAGTGTAAAAAGAGAATAAAAATCCATATCAAACCCATCATTAAAGCACTATTTAAAATCAAAAACATAGAAGTAAAAACATCTTCTTCCATGGGTACTCTCCACACTAGGGGAGGCCACTTGCACAGCTTAAATCATGTTCAATTTTTTTAATTATTTCATTCATTGGAAGATATCTTAATCATAACATTATCATATCTTCACATTATTCACTACTACAACATAGGTTAATCTTGTTCTTATTGGGCATTGTGTGTCTCATCCTTGTTATGGTTTCTACCATTCCATATCTTTTTACCTACGGTTTTGTCTTGAAGCTTACTGATGGAAAATCCTTTCAAACAAGATCTCTCTTTAACATAAATCTTTTACTTCTTTACCTATACCTTTTGACCATCCATCTTAGTCTACAATGTCAAACCCTTGCATCCTAATAGTCGTATACAAATGAGACTTGGGGGAAAACATTCCTTTCCAACAAACACAACCTAAATATGTAACAATCCCATTTTAAGATTTTAGAAACAAGGATTTTTTTTTTCTCTATTCTAAATGCATAATTTAGAACACACATTTCATAACAACCATTCTTATAACAGATAACCATATGCGCATTGTAATGACTCGGTGAGTAACCGATCTATTCATTTCATGACTCGGTGAACTACTAATCTATTCATGCGTAACATTGAGTTTTTGAGCATTCTCCGAATACTTTGTATACTTGGTTTTCTTACCCTACTCTGGGTATTGAGTGATCTGTCTAAGGAACCTAACTGAATATTTGTTACCAATATTCATCGGCATCATGATCCTTAGCCTAGGTGACATAGGACAATGCAATCAAGCACTTGTGATACTTTGGCCAAAGATTTCTAACATACTGTTCGTATATCTTATTCCTTGATGGCATACTCATCAATCCGGAATATGTCCTTCACCCCACTCCATTGTTATCTAGAATGTCTTATACTGACTTCTGTCAGTTCCCTTGCCCAAGGTTTACTCTAGTTTAGGGTAACAACATAGGTCATGATATGAAGAGGCTCACAAAGACCTAGTTAACCCTATGTTCCAAGGTACCCTGAGTCCTAGAGGGCTACTTCATATCCTAACTATGTTACTATCCAAACCTAGAAGGAAAACTTGTTCAAGTTCAAAGGTGTGTAGATCCTGACGATCAATGCAGAAGGGTGTTGCCACATGTTAACTATACTATTGTATCCTTGAGAAGATCCTAATCTTCTCGAAGGTACAACCCTACAGTTGACGTGTGCCAACATCCTATAGAACAACCTCATTAGGATGTACATACCTCCAAGAGTTTACTTATGTTAAGTTAAATTGGGTTAATAGATGACATGTTCGGCAGCCAATCTAACCCCGAGTCCAACCCTCTTTAAGTCCTTATTAAGAGTCGATTTTAATTAATCCTAAGAACTTAATTAACTAAAGGTTGCTTCCAAATTGGTTAGTTTTGGCATAACATCCCGTTATCCAAAAAACAGGACAACAACAACACAAGTTCCTTTCTTATAAAATGATTTGACCACTTAAGGAGTTGTATGACCTAATATTTAGAGAGGAAGATTCTTCCTCCTATAGTAAAATGCTAGGGTATAACACACCCCATTTATGTCCTTTATAATCTCAACAATTTTCATTATAGTTTTACTTCACATCACATGATATAATGAAATACTTAGATAAGAATGTTGCATTCTACCCCTTATTTAATCTAGACTTACTTAGGGAATTCCTCTAAGTCCCTTTTACAATTTATTTATCAAAATTCACATCCAACCATATAGATAATAAGTAGAATATCCTCAAGACAAGATACCATCCTACCAATAAAGGTACAAGAGAATTTATACAACCAATGCCAGAAAATTCTCAACTTTCAATTCATAGTCAAACTTATACATTTACAAAATCTATGCATCTTAGACACACGGCATAACAAAAACCTTTCCTCAAAAGAATATAACTTTTCTTTTCTAGTACAATCTATGCCAATCAGATTTCTTTAAAAGAATCAGATTTAAAACAGCCAATGCATCATATAAGTTTGTGCCTTCTTTTATCACTTACGTTGTCCATCTACAAAAATTACTAGCATGAGTCAGTTCAATGAACTGAGCATGATAAGCACTAAACCTTAAAACGAAATGCACTCAACTAATTGTTTCCATAAAACAACCCTGCTTTAAGGATCAGTTAGTATATCATACAATAGGCGTAAGTAATTACAATCAGTTAAGAAGAGCAATAACATCCTGAATCACTTCAAAAGGGGAAGAGCGGAATATGTTAAATATTATCAATCCTAACATTTTAACATGATATTTATTCCATTGATTCCCTTTAAAAACAACAGATCATACTATCACCTTATATTCCAACTTCACCACAATAGAATAGGATACTAAGTTATTTATCTTAAGATAAAAAGGTTTCTTACATCATGATCTAAATTAAGATGATTCATCTAACATTAATTAAGATGTTCATCGCAACAGGATAAAATAAGAATACCCAATAAGGAGAAAGAGAATATCACCCAGTCCCCAGTTTGTATTCCCCATTCAACAACTAGTCATCATTCACCTTCTTTTCTATTACAATGCAGGATAAGTAAAAGAAGGCTAACCAACAATGTTCAAATTTATCCTAAGAACATTCCATCGTAAGTCCTTACAGCTGAATTCATTCCAACTATTTGTAAAAGAAGCAAAGCAACAGTGTACCTACCACAACAATCATCTATTTTACTATCATTAATAATAGTTCCTTTTTCAATCCAATAACAATTTTACAGATGAATAAAAGGGTTCCAAGGAAGAGATCCAAACACTTTTAAAGCAAAAAGGAGAAACTTATAACCCTATTTAAAAACAAGATCTCCCAATCAAACAAGTGATCCCTTTCATTCATTCATTAAAACAGTGAAGGCTATACACAGCCATAATAGTTCTAATAATTCCATATAAACTCTATATTAATTCAATGAACCCAATCAAGAATTGAAACCCGAGTAAGAACTCATACTCAGAATTTACCCAGGTGTTTAGTCAAGATAGAATTAAATGCTTACTTCTCAACTTGTCACTCCTGAAGTAAAAGATTGAATTCCTAACAGGATTAGAAACTACAAAACGATTTCAAGTCAAACCTTTCACGGTTACCTGGAAATTTAGGAAAAACTATCATTTCCAGTTTCATCCCAAATACATTCAACTAATCCTTTAGCATGTGATGGAGAATGATAACTACTAAACAATCTAAAGTCAACATTAAATGTTTACCAAACAATTTGTAGACTATCATTTCCAGTTTCCTTAATACACATGCAATTATCCAAACATGCAACTATCTCATTTTGGGTTCAGAGTTTACAAGTTCATTCAAAATAGGCTATATTCAACGAAGATCTTGCAATATTTTCAACCAATTCCTTTATGTTCCAGTCTCAAATTATAACCTAAGCATCTTGTTCAGCACGTGTTCTCATCAATTCAAACATTCAACCGAATGCATCCAGTACGGGTAGTTAAATCCCTTAACAATTAACAATTATACAAAGAAAACCAAACAGGTTTCTTAGCTAGGCTAACACCATGCCTAGTCATCATTACAATCAATATGAAACAAGTTCTTTGAATAGCCTTTCAATATATTACCCACATTGAACTAATAGAAACTTCCGCATCGAAGAACAAGAATGGAGTAGTGAGTAAACATTAAAAACTTCCTTAGTTAAAGAAAAGTTTACATAATCATCTTTCAACCCTTAGTTAACAACAAGGACGAATTGAAAGATTATAAATAGAGAGTCCAGTCTATACTCCATAGCTATCAAACCGTTTTCATTAAGAACTCCCTTTAAAACTTATAGGGTCACATAAAACATTTACTCCAACCAAATACGGGTTCACTACAGGCCCAAGTTTTCTTGTGTATAACACACAGCAAACAGAGTTTTAACAAGTTGGAAAACAAGAACAACCCATCTGCAACACATCCTAATTATTACAACTAAGAAACAAGTCACAAAATCATAGAATCTCGAAACCCAATCAACAGAGCTCATAAGACAACAAGTATCAACTAAACTCCAGTTGCAGGTAAGGTTCCTTAAACAAAAACATGGGTCTATCCAGTTTTAACATTCATTTAAACAGAAACAGAGGAACCCATGATTCTTCCAAGAAAACTCAGCGAGAAACAACAATATGTTTTAAACAAGAAAACCAATACCAATGATTACCAGATCACATTATGCTAAGCAACTTACAGAGTTCCCTTTTTGCATAGATTTTCATGTGCTAATACTAACATAACAAAAAGTCTAATCAAGATTATTCTTTGTAAAGGATTTATAAACCCAATAACAAATAACTAGGCAACATGTAATGTTCTAAACTAATAGAGCAGAGTTGTTTCAATGAAATCATTTAGAAGAGAGAAAATATTTTAACAGTCAGAGCCTATCATGCCTGATAGTGTCACTGTAAAATCAAAGAAGACTCACGAGCTGAACTCGTTTCTTCTCCTCTTCTCCATGAAAGATCCAACAACCATATGCTTCTTCCACAATGCCTTTTATAAATTCCAAGAAACGAAAATAGATTGGAAACCTCAAAAATAGTCATGAAGTGCAGTTTAATCTGTTGGTTCGAAAAACAGTTCATGTAGAGTAAAAATCGGAGACCATGCACAATGAAACAACCCTTGTGAAATCTACTGGCATGCCTACCAAAGTAGTTTGGGCTCGAAAACCAAACGCAATTAATTTCATTAATCCCAAATCTCCCACTCAATCCTATTTGCCACCGCCTACCAAGTCTGGCTATTGCCAAGTCACATTTAACAAGCATTTCAAATTTTAGTGACACTACCACCTAGGCTTCGCCAACCTAATTTTCCCCTACCAAAGTTGGCAGTACCACCAGTCCTTCCATCCTTATCAACATCTTAAATGCCCTAGGAACTATCGCCCAACACTTGCGACCCTTAGTTTCCCTTTCATGCCAATAACTTAGGATAGATAAATGGCTTAGGTTAGATCTTAGGTAACTTAAAGTTTATACCTTAGGATATAACACTAACCACTAACCCCTAACATAGGTCCTTAGCAATTAGGTTAGATAATTCCACATAGGTAAGTAACAAAAATGCCATAGTTTAAAGCACTAAGTTAGATCATCATATAGCCTTGTAGTATTAGGTTCCAGTTTTAATACTTAGAACCCCTTCCAACTCCTTAGTACCG
Source organism: Taxus wallichiana var. yunnanensis (assembly GCA_018340775.1). Taxonomy (NCBI): domain Eukaryota; kingdom Viridiplantae; phylum Streptophyta; class Pinopsida; order Cupressales; family Taxaceae; genus Taxus; species Taxus wallichiana. The sequence goes on along the minus strand of CM031239.1, from coordinate 561,654,320 downwards.
AGTTTAGGTTAGAATCAGAATTACATCAAGTAATCATAGCTTAGGTAGGAGATACTTTCACCTAGTTTAGGATTCTAGTTTTCTCCAATGCCATGAATAGGTTGAAATCCCAATTACGCCAGTAATGACCTGCCAGGTCGATTTCCAAAGATCCAACGAAACTTTCCCCTGAATGGAAATATTTTCACACAAAAAGAGAATTAAAGAGCTTACGTCTACTAAGTTCAGTCCATATGCTCTTAGTTCATGGAATGCCAATTCATCAGTTGTTCATTCTGAACAGATTTAAAACATTCCTTGGATCACTGAAATTGATCCAAGGGTGAGTCATATAAATAGATAAGTTTACAATTTTCCTTAAATCAGAATGCACACATCTATAAGAAGTGAAAAATGAATCCAGGAAACATTCTAGTTCAATCAAAAGATCTTAAGAGCAGAAAAGACTTAACCATATCAAGCATGATTTCCCATAATCAAGAGAACATATCCTCATAGGGAAAATCACATATCAACACTTGAATGCAAAGGAGGAAAATAACAATAGTCAAGGGTGTTACAAAATATATAAGGAAAAATCTATTTAAAATACAAATATATATACACCTTTCATCCTTCATAGTCTTTAGTGATAAGCCCATACTTCTTACTAGTAGTATGAGACTGGGAATGTAAGAATATGTCCTTACTCACCTACATTTTGTCTTTGGTTTTGAGCCATTTCCTTACACTAATAACATGGGGTAGTATGTAGGGGTCCTAATAATAATAATAAAAAAAATTCCTTTATAAAATATGAATAAAAAGTTCTTAATCAAAAGCATCCCAAGAATTTTCTTATGTTAAAAGAGATAACAATTCCTTCAACCAGATCTTGTTAATCAGTAGGCCATCAACGGATCTAAGTCTATTCAAAACCTATAAAGTGAAATCATTGTGGAATTGGTCAGATAATTTTAACTATGGATGAGTCACATTTTTTCCACATGGACCATTGTTACACCTTATTTGTTGACATCCATCATCTTCATTTTCATATCACTATCCACCTAGTTATCCCATCCGTCTTGCTCTTGGTGATGAGGCCTCATGCATTCCTAGTCATGTGGAGCCATGAATGGAGTGATACATCCTATCACTATATCATCTACATTCTACCAATGGAATGAAATGATCATTATTGTTTGAACATGAGTTTAGACAATGCACCCTTATACCCGGTCAACAATACAAAAACATTCACAATATGTTTTAAAAATACAAAACATTTAAATATGTTTCCAAATAAAAAATATTTAAATATGTTTCCAAATACAAAAATATTTAAATATGTTTCCAAATATAAAAACATTCAAATATGTTTGAAAACCCAAAATCAAATATGTTTCAAAAACATTCAAATATGTTTCAAAATACGTGAAACATTTAAATATGTTTCAAAAATTCAAATATGTTTTAAAAATACAAAACATTTAAATATGTTTCCAAATAAAAAAATATTTAAATATGTTTCCAAATACAAAAATATTTAAATATGTTTCCAAATATAAAAAACATTCAAATATGTTTGAAAACCCAAAAAAAATCAAATATGTTTCAAAAACATTCAAATATGTTTCAAAATACGAAACATTTAAATATGTTTCAAAAATTCAAATATGTTCAAAAACATAAAAAACATTCAAATATGTTTCAAAACCCAAAAAAATCAAATATGTTTCGAAAAAACTCCAAAACATTAAAAATGTTCAAAACTTCAAAAATAGTCAAATATGTTACAACAACCAAAAATCAAGTATAAAATTGGCAAAAATCAAAACATTCGAAAAAATGTTTGACCAATTTTCAACAATCAATAATATATTTTAACAATTTTTCCATTCGATGTTGCTTCTCATGATCATTCCATCATCTTTGGATAATCAATTTTCTTGCATGTGGTGTATATCTATTCTTGAGGTAATTAATTACCCTTTCACAATATAATTTTTCTTGGAGAACTCTTGGATTAATTCCAATACAGAGAAAATTTCAATGAGATCTGACAAGAGTATTTTTTGGAGTATCTAAGTATCACTCCGCTCTTCATCCTGATCTAATCCTCTTGCGTTCTAAGCTATCACTCGAGGGCATTCCAATCTATCTAATTCTTTAATGTGGAACACATTATGGGTGTTATTAAACATCACTATAACAAAATGTGTTGTACTATTATGGTTTTTCAACATTGTGACAATGATTTTACATCTCATTAGTTTGTTATTTTATTGTACATTGTTATTTTTGACCAATTGTAGGAAAATTATTCACATCTTAGTTCACATATAAATTTGATATTGTTCATTCTTGTTCATATTGGGTTTTCTTGACATCTTTGTTTTATGCTTTTAAGCGATTATCATTTATCCATTATAAATCGGTGTAACCAAAAAATTGCTCCTCTTTCTTTACATCAAAATTTTCTAAAACTTTGTAAAACCATAAAAAAATAAAAATCATATATTCAAAAATTAAAAAGATCACAAGAATTACAAAATCGAACAAACATTCAATCATCATAGAAATCCTACAATTGGAAAACCCATGAAATTTATATTATGAGTGTTATTACACATCACTATAACAAATTGTGTTGTACTGTTATGGTTTTTCAACATTGTGACAATGATTTTACATCTCATAGTTTGTTATTTTATTGTACATTGTTATTTTTGACCAATTGCGGAAAATTATTGACATCTTTGTTCACATATAACTTTGATATTGTTCATTCCTGCTCATATTGGGTTTTCTTGATATCTTTATTTTATGCTTTTAGCAGTATCATTTATACATTATAAATCAGTGTGTAACAAAAAAGCTGCTCCTCTTTCTTTACATCAAATTTTTCTAAAACTTTGTAAAACCATCAAAAAAAAAATCATATATTCAAAAATTAAAAAAAAATCGCAAGAATTACAAAAATCGAATGTACATTCAATCATCATAGAAATCCTACTATTGGAAAACCCATGAAATTTATATTTCAACAATTCAAAACAATATTGATAAGATCAAACTTTTATCTACTACCCTAGTGATCGTTCCAATCTTACGACTATCATGCTACATTCTTCCCTTTACATGTTAATAAATTTTCTTGGGGCAAGTCAACTCAATTATTTTCCTTCACAATATAACTTTACCTGGGCAATTTAGGCTCTCATTCTACCTCTCCTGTAATTCATAAGTTTATTTCATAGACACATGGTCATTTTTAACATTTAGATCATTCCTAAATGCGGATCTAACAAGAGTTTCATTAGGAGTATCTAAGCATCACTCTACTCTTCAGTTTGATCCTATCCCAATGCATTTCATAATTTTAGTGCTTGGGGGCATTTAGATCTACTTAATCATCATTGTGGTATGCATTAGGGGCATAGTTAATTGTATTCTTTTAGAAGTTGTGTTACATTGTTGAGTTTAATTTTTGAACCAATTACATGTATTTTATTATCATCTTGGCTTCTTCATAGCCATGGTGCATACTTTTGTGGCATATATTGGGTTTGTTTTTATTTTTATCTTTTCTTTGTAGTGTGTGTTTTTGTTTATGTGCATCTGGGTTACCCATAACAATTCTTTCATAATCATGGGAAAAATCTATTATGCAATAAAAATAGGGTTGATGTAAATTTCACTCTCTAAATGATGCTCATGCTACGAGCACAATTATTCCCATCCTTGTTCAAATTACTTTTCTTCTTCCTATCAAGCAGCTTTCCACCACTTTTCTACATCACCACCCATTTGAGGGGCATTATCTTAATATCCTACTTGTCGGGGCATCTAAATGCTTCACTAAAGAAAATATAAACATCTACCTTGATTTCCCTATCTTTCGCTCACCGATATGTGTATGTCTACTATATTAAAAATGCTATTACTTCAAAATAACACTTTAAAGAGGGGAAAATGTAGACACCCAAAATTTACATACATATTCCCAACTTGTCTTCATTTATTCACATCATGTATGATTGATTGATTAATTAATTAGTTCATGCACATTACACCTTTTTGGGATTAATTAAATTAGTTCTTAACACACCTTAGCTAATTTAATTAACATTTATTAAATAAATGGTTAATTAATTATCTCACACTTTGTATCTAATTAAATTAGTTACTTAATTGGAAAATACACCTATTTTCCTATTCAAACTACCACTTAGACTCCATTTGGACTCCACTTCACCATCCCAGTCAAATCCACTTATAAAATCCTATAAAGGTGGGGGCAATTAAATTTCATGTATAACCATCTTCTCGGATGCAACTTCTTCCAATAAAACAATCATTGCCCCTTCAAAGCTACAACTACATATACCAATTCTACTTGTTATTTCAGGTAATTACAATTATTATCCTAGAGCCCACTCAAACTTTGATCCACTTTTTATGGCCTCACCATCATCTATAAATGACAGGCCATTCCTTTGTAAACCCATCCCTAGAAGCTTTGAGAAAATTGTAGCCAACTTCTACCAATTTGGCATTTGCATCCTTGTGTTCGAATCTCGTAGCATTTGTATTCATCCTTTAGAGAATTTATTGAGAGCATATGCAATTTAAACATTAACAAGATTATACAAGTCTAAGAGCTTCTACAATCTTCGTTGAGGTTTGCAAAGAGATTTACAAGAGAGTTATATTGGTGTGTTTTACTTTATCTTTCATTTGTCTTTGTATTTCTCATTTCTTATAACTAGGACTTGAAGAAAAGAAGGAATCCATGGATAACTAGGTCCTGGAGAAAATAAGGAAGCTATGGGAAACTAGGACTGATGGAAAATAAGGAATCCATGCGGATAACTAGGACCCACATAAAATAGGAGTCCATGATTTTTACGATCCATGGAAAAAGAGGAATCCGTGGATTTTAGGATCCATGAAAAAAGAGGAGTCAATGGATTTTTAGGATCAACGTAGAAAATAGGGATCCATAGAAATTTAGGCATGTGGATTCCATTTTTTTGAAATAAATTGTCCAAATGAGCACAAGTTATTATTTGACAACAAATATCTTCATCTTTCTTCTTGATTTTATAATTGACATCTTCTTCTATTAATTTTCCGTTACTCTAGCTTTATATATATATATATATATATATTTATATTTGAGATTTATGGGTTTTGCATTAATTTCCTATCATGATTGCTTCCTTGAGCGATTTTCCTTTTGCATTTTCTTAGTTATATTTCTAGCCATTACCTATAATTTAGCTTTATTTTTCACATATCAAATAAGAGGTTATTGTTGCCTAAAATTGCACCCCATGTAATTTTGAAATACTCATCTAATTTGGTACTTAGAAACCTTTTTCTCAAGAAATCCACGGAACACTACGTTATTCTTCTACGAGTGTTTGTGGGTTCTCGCTAACCCTCCGAACAAAGGAATGAGCACTTAAGACTTAGGTGGAGATAAGGTTAACAACCACAAAAGTCAAAATTATGTCTTCCGTGGGTATTAAAATATAGTCTTACATGGGTTAGAGAGAAATGTTTAAGCTCCATGGAGTGTAGAATTGGGGAAACTTAGCGCTTCACAGCTTGAGAAAAATAATGTTATGCATAATTGGAAAATATGAAGTTCTGCAGGATTAATTAATTTTGTGGAACATAGCATGAATCTCACTCAGTATGAAAGTTGTGATGCAAGGAGGGATGTCATAGGACATGATGCATTAAAATAAAATAGTTTTAAAAGGTTTAATAGTGATTTTTAAGTATGGGTGTCATTGTCCTCTTTTTCTAAATCTGATGGTATGTGCATAGGGAAATGTCAAGAACCTATGCCTAACTCCGCGCGTGGCCCTTAGTGATGGTGGGTGGTTGAATTCATTGATCACTAAAAGTGATTGATTTTATGTCCCTCCATTTCTCTAAAATATTATAAAATGTAAGTACCTTGACACAATAGATGATTTATTTTATGTTGAATCGAAGCTCTTCTTATGAACTTTTAAAACTATTGCTCACACCTCCGTAATTTTCTTGTGAAGTTTTCTTGCCTCAGCCATGTGTTTGTAAAATGGTTAAGTGTTGATATTAATATAAGTGTGAATGTGTTTCCTTAAATGCTCTATATTTCATGTGAACACTTTTTCCTCTTTCGCATCTTTACTCTTTTCTATTTTATTTCCTTCCAAGTTGTGTGCATCTTTTAAATATCCATTTTTTTGTTTATATATGTGTGTATTTTAGAGCCAAAATTGATCCATTCTTTAGTTTGGTGCATCACCTTCCTTTATTTTAGTTCTTTCACTCACTCACCCTATTTCCTTGGAGTTTCTTAGTTTAGTGATAGAGTAGGAGATGGATAGAGTAGTTGTAAGGGACCTAAGATGAAAGGATCCATCCATTTCATCTAAGGAAGTCATCCTTCTTCGAGAGGGTTGTCGCAAGATGCAAGTACCACACTTGGAGACAATCCCATGTTGTCCTAGAATTATGTATTTTTAATGATATAATCTACGGGTGCAATTCTAAGCTCCAATAATTACCTTTCACATGATAGAGAAAACTTATAGGGGAACCTTACCTTTGAGCATGTATATTCATGATGGGAGTAGTAGGTAAGTAGGAATCCTCATTTTCATTTGTCTTGCATATGAATTTTACCTTACTTTCTTTGGTTTCTATATTTGATTGATCGTTCCTTGTCTTTTGAAATTCTTTTAGCAATATCTTTTAAATCATGACATATATATCACTTGCCATTTTAAGATTACATTATGGTACATAATATATATGTATATGTATATCTATATTACATCTATGCATCGAGTGTTTGAATTATGTTGTAGACACCTAAATTTGATAATTTATCACTTAATAGTGTTAATATTGACTTAATCCCTTAAATCACGACATGTGCACATAATTTGAGTTTAATTATTATATCCTACCCCATACTTAGTCTTATTACAAGAATTATCTCCTCATTACATTATTCAATAATTTATAAAAGTGATCACATAGGTCACATAAAATCCACTACTCTTGATTTTCATGTAAAAATTTCACAACACCATTCTCTTCTCCTAAACCAAACCATCGAATAGGCCTAAGTCATCCAACTATTCAGTTTTAGGCAAAATGATCCCATCCAGGGCCACCCAATGATCAATTTATCGATTTGTATATCTTTTATTGGCCATTAATTTCAATATGGGTTAACCTTAATGTGAAATTATATCCATGAAACCATATATATGCAATCCTAATACACTCATTCACTTACATGGCAATATTTTGGAAATTTGGCACTGTCTTGCATAAATCACTCAAAAGGAATATAAATATCTCCTAAATTTCTCTAAAGAATCAACAATAATTAGGAGCATTCCCCACATAGGTTTGAAGCTCTCCAAACCAGGTTCAAGATTCAAGATTCCCAAATCTAAAATCCTCTAAGCCAAGTCAAGTATGAGTAAGATAAATCATTACAAATGAAAGGAATGATAACCAAATCATACCAAGCCAAGAACACATATGCTAATCAAACACCACGATAAATAAGATGAAAGCAATTCGTCAGAATAAATTTACATAAAACCTTTGCAAACAAATGAGAAACAATATCATATATTATTATGGAACTCAATGCAATACATTGAGAATGAGCCTTGCTTAAATAGGAAAGGAATAACAATCTAAGAACCAATCAAGGTCGTAGATCAAGCCATAAATCAAGGAAATAACTAGTCATCAAAGAACTAGTCAAGACCATAGATTTAGGAGAGAACTAGACATCAAGGATCTAGTCAATACCATAGATCAAGGAAATAACTATACCTAACAATTAGATAATATCTCTTAATATCTAAATAAGATAAAAGAAATATCCACACACATAAGTGGGTGAGGATAAATACAATAAAGGTAAATAAAGTACCTAGGTGAACATTAGCTAAGGTAAATACCTACTCTAACAACAAACATTATCAAGTGGATGGGTTATCAAATATATTTGTGTCTATTTAAGATTATATCACATCTCTAGATGGGGAACTATGTGTAGTTGGGGCCTCTTGAGAGTATTGCCAACATAGATAGTGTACAAATTACACTTCAACCAACCACTAACCTATTAAAAAAGTTATTAAGTTATATTTTTGGGTCAATTTGGTTGATTACAAATGGTTTTAAAATTTTTGAGACCTAATATTCCATAAAAAGTATATATCGATCATTCGTAGAAGTTCGAGAAAGTTACAAAGTATCATTTGATACCAAAACCAAACTATGGACAATAGGATGAAACAAACAAATCTTTGGGTCCAAAGATAATAGTTTTATCCCCATGTATTGTGTAGTTATAGAATCAAAGATGAATCATCTACAAGATATTTATATCCAATTCATCCTTATGACATGCACACAACAAATTCCAAACCGCATAACAAATAGCCAAGTTCACTCATACTCTCATATCTTACTATATTTTTACATGGTCTAATTGATCTATATTTCAATTCCCTATATGTATGTCCATATCTAAATAGTATGTTTAATTGATAATATAAATATACATCTTATTCTAACCCTTACTTGAAATAAATAACTAAAGGAACCATCCCCACTTTGATCCTTTCATTCCACACTTATTTATTTATTGGGTTAAATCATTTAGTGAACCTGCTTGTTGATCGAATTCTTAACCTAATTTTGGCCTTTTCCTACAAATCCCTAGGGTTTTTCTCTTCATTTTATACATTAATTTATTCTATACAGATTTCAATGAATTAATTAAATTAATCATACAACGATTGAGCATATACAAATCCCATACACACCTAAAAACGTACACATCCCATGGATTCCTATTCTCTTCATGTTTAGGTTAAACATTCTATTCACGAGAATATCCATAATGATGAACACGTTTTATTTCCACCCTATATGCTCTTGTAAATCAAGATGACCTTGGTCTTCCCATAGGAACTAATGAAATCAATTAGGATGAGATAAATGATTTTGACCACAATCAAGTTAAAATCTTATTTATTTTCTATCAATACCTTTTTCAACACACGTTTAACATTGATAGGATTATTCATTTGATTAATACCTCTAAGTATTTTCATGATTCTCAATCCCAAAAATCTCATGAAGAGTGTCCTTCTTTAAGTGCTTAACCTTCCTAATTCCTCTCCTATTTCCACATATATTGTGCCTACATTTATTCTGAATATGGACACATATATTATCCCCCTTCACCAAGTTAAAATTCCTATGATAAATTCTACTACCACTACATTTCATGTGCACACCCATGGGGTCTTGTTGTAATGTCCCTTTTGGACTCAAATTTAAGAAATTTGGATTTTCCCCAAAACCCTAATGGAACATTGCTAGAAATGATGATAACCACGTGTAGAAAACTTGATTTTAATGACAAAAATATGGTTTTATGTAAAAATAGGGTAGCGACCTATTTTAGGTGCATAAAACCATAAATAACCTAGGTTAAATTCATAATTTAGTATCTCCCACACAAAAATATTCAGAAATACATCGACAACATGAAACCCTTCATGAAATAATGCAAATAAATTCTTCAACAATAAAATATATATTATTGGAATTAATTACTTTCTCAAAAACAACCAAAACTTCAAAATCTATATCTTTAGAAACACTTGGAGATCCCAAAATCTCCAAATGAGTCACTCAAGTTGAAAATGAGTGTAATTTTGATTTGGGAAATTAATTTTGGAATTTAATTAAATCAGAATAGTATCCTATTACATTATTTCATCCTTTATATGTATGATAATTAGAAACACGTATAAATTATTAAAAGCAAATGAAATAGGATTAAATCACCTAAAAGTGAAATCATTTACTTGAACCCAACCTCTAATCACAAAACATAGCCCTAAATCTTGTGGAATTAGGGTTTCATTTGACATCCCAATCTGATTTTTTCACCTCAATGGTTTATCATGTTGTCCCCTTTACATATACAACTACTAAACATTATAACTATAGCTCTATCCTAGACTTATATGATGATATAGATGATTTTTCTATGGTTTACAATTTGGATATGAAGACACCTATGAGGATAATGTCTATGATCCACAATATTTTGATTATGATCTATTCTCTCATGTTATCCTTACTCTTCACACTAATTATATCAAAGGTTATGGTTATAATACTAATTCCAACAATCATAAACTAGACATCCATGAGGATGAAGAAACACATTTACAACATTTATTAAATGAAACCCCGACCACATTCTTCTTCTTCTCTATTCTACAAGAGATAAAATCAAGTAGGATTATGTTGAAACATCTACTATACCCACATCTATTGTGTTTATATTGTAGTCTTTTATTTTACCAAACTAAGATAGGCGCACTTGACACTTCATACAGATAAGTATGGAATCTCACCCAAAGTATGCACAACCACTAGGTCCCTAATTGGTTTTCTTATCAAGATGTTAGACATGCATATTCATAACAATACATGCAAGGAAATACAACATAACATAGTAATCTGACAACACATATAGTAAGGAAATCATTCTACATACAAAATTACTAAAATTATTTGTATTCCCATAACTTCATGTTTAAATACAATAACCTTATCAATCCATAAGAAACTATTCATGGCGTAACACAATTGATTACATAATAGGAAGGATGATTACATCACAATTTATTACAATCAGGGCATTAGACCATGCCCGCATACAAGATAGACTCCAAAATCTACATACTACTCGATCAACACTTAGAACTAGTTAGAACTTGTAACTACAAGGGAACATTACACATATATATACACGGAGGATCCCTTCACCGACTACATGCACCTTTCCTACGAATAGGCGTGCTCTAATAATAACCCTCATACTTTTTCAACTTGCCTTAGTAATAGATTGAGCTATAAATAACTCCACGCTTTATCTTACTTTAATATTATATCTATCCCATATCAATGCGTCGGCCTTGTATTTATTTGCATGTGATTTGTAATATTAATAGATATTTCTTGTAATAAAAATCATCTTTCTTTTTTCTACTTTTAGCCAATGCTCTAAAATTGGCTACGTCCTGATGTTTTGTATGCATTCATGCAAGCCTTGGGAGCTGACATGTTCTTTGCTAATGTGTACACCTTCACACATTGCCCTGTTTCTACTTCCTACTCACACGCACATACCCTTGCACACAACTTCCAACTCTTGTGCATATCTAGTACTTAGCCATTTTCTCTAACGAATATCACCCCACACTAGGGATATTGTTCGTCCTCAAAAATATTTGAATCAAGGAATGCTCTTCAAAAGAATTGCTGAAGAATAAAAGAATAAAGAATGGGGTCCTTTACCTAACGAATAAAATAATAATACTCTACCATATGCACATGCATCCCAACTAAGGAATAATGTGGTTGGAGAAGCTCTAGAAAATTCTTGTTTAAAATAGTCTCTAGCCCCCACCCCGTGAGATCATTAAAAGCTTTGTCTGCGGTGCCGATTCAATAATAGTTAGAACTTGTTCGGGGCCAGCTCTTCAACCTTATCCTTCATCTCCTTGAATACTACATCTAATTTTGATGCCACTCCTTCTAATGTATCCATTCTACGCATAACCAAGGGATAGAGCTCCTTGACTCTTACCTCAAGTTTTTCCTTCACCGACTTTATTAAATCTCTCTTCTCAACGAATTCGGACATGACCTTATCGCATCGACCTTATTGTCCTTCATTTTGGCCTGTATTTGTTTTAGATCTTCCTCTTCCTTAGTGGTATGTGATCTAAGGATGGGGTCAAAATATTGACAATTGTTAAATGTGTGCTCTACCTTCTTCGTGGCCTTCTTGATCTCTGTGATCAATGCCTTGTATTCTTCTACCTTCTTCTCCACCGCTTCCTTATTGTTCTTCTTTAGCATGGCTAGGACTCCATATATTGGTGATTTCCACTCTTCCTCTCCCTTAACATCATGCGCACTAAGTCTTCCAAATACTCCAACTATGTGGAATATACATCATGTGCCTAGCTCTACTAGTTCAGGGCATGCGCTCGTGATGCTCTTTATTTAATCACTTACTGTATCATATGCATCAAATGTGAGATTATTTTGATCCCTTATCTCTTGCTCGAGATTCTCGTATTTCTTCATCTTTCTGCTCCTTGTTTTCATTCATCACTCATATATAATATACTTTATCTATGTTTCTACGTGCCACTTTAGTTGCAATCTTATTCAATGCATTAGAGGATTACTCATCAATAGAGATTGGTAGGATCAATGGTATTGATGATCATATTTGGATCCTTTTTCATCTTCCTTTTGGAGTATGCTTTGTTATTTACTTCAAACTTCGGCTCCTCCATGTGCTTCTGCATACTCCAAGACAACATCTTCTTTGTGCGCATCTTTGCTACTTCTTGATCAATCAATTCCCAACCAAACACTTATTTTTTTTGGCATAATGTTATGGAATCTATCCCAAAATACCTTTGTTTGGTCATCAATGTAATTCATCTGTGGGGCCTACAGAGGCTCATTCTTATTCCTTCCACCACTCCACTTCTCCTTGGGCATCTCCTACACAATATTGAGTTGTGTGATACCGTCATCTCATCCTATAATTGCTATGTCCTCCCTAGTTGGTTGTTCTCCATCACCTTTTTCCTCATATTCTCCTCCCTTAGGATCCTCTTTATCGTGTGCATCACAAACCTCCTCATCGTCATCATCCAAGTTATGGATGACTCGGGATCCTTCTCTCATGCCACCTCCTCTTCGGTCTCTTTATTCTCTAAGTTCCCTTCATCTTCTTCATTGGAAACCACCCTTGGTTTATTCTTCTTCGTTAGAATCATCTTCTTCTTTGTTATAGATGATGGTGACTTTGGGAGCATCTAAATTACTTATGTCTTTACTTTTCTCTATGTGTTCCCATTTTATCTTTTATCTTTGGCTTTGATCAATCACCATATCTTCTTCCTCCTCATCTGCTTCATATTATTTATCATCATCCTCTTGAGAAGGAGTCTCCTCATGCCTTCTCTTTGACATCCCCATAGTTTTCTTCCTCTCGTAGGGGCTCCAGGAGATGAATATCTCATTCATTGATATACTTCCTATCCTTTAGTTTAGGTATGAGATAAATGAATATCATAAATTCTTGCTTACCCACTATGATGGTCATGGGGATCAAGCCCATGTGATAAAAATCTATTGTCTCAACATATGTTGACCTTAAGGGATAGACAAAGGTATCACACAACATATAATTATCTGAGTCAACACTATCCACGTCAAAATTCATCTTTCTATCTTCTTTAATATGGTTTAATGTGCTTTGGAAGTATTTTGATGTGAAGGAAAAATTTAACTTGCACCACAACCCAAATTATCCATTATTGGGAATGAACCTACCCTGGAAGAAGTATTTTTGTTCTACAAATTCTACCTTTCCATCAAGTAGTGAGGGTAGATCTCTGGGTAGGCGCCATTCATTTTTGAATGCATCATACATTCATTTATACAACTTGTCCACGCATAGTTTTTAGGGGTTTTTATTGGTCTATCACATGTAAAAACTAAAAAAATTCTCTATGGGTGACTTATTATCCACTAGATATATCTACATTTTATCCTTCAAGCCATCTAGTACCTTGATTTCCTAAAAGACAATTACACCCCAAAGTTATTTTCTCACCTTTACCTATGTGGATCCTTACTTATTAAACTATCCATTCACCAATGTAAAGTATAATGTTATACATGGTATTCTATGCCATTTTTCACAACATGCATCCATTTCCTATTTACCTATGATCATATTTAAGATGCCCAATCTACAACTTACAAGGCATGTTGCAACTCTTCTACTAGTATTAGTGATACTTGTGATGAAAAACACATGATTTACCCGTTGATAGTTGAACTTTGTGGCAGTGTCCTCTACTACCTCATCATCCTCTAATTCTTGCCCATTTTTAACTCTTGAGTTGTGTAAACTGGTTACTCTTCTAATCAATTGTGTGGTGATGTGCATTCTCCTTCTTGTAAAATAGAAGAAATATTCATGAACCTGTGACATGAGCCATTGGTAGAGGAGATATGGCTTTCCAAAGTAAGGTAGCTCGTATAGTTACAAAACTCATGCACTCTCTAGTTATTTCCTCACTGTATCATCAATCACCAATTATCCCTCAACCATCCTCTGGGCCGACTCTCTCATGACATCCTTCCTTATCTCTCCTTCGTGGGTTTCGTGTGATGGTTATAATCACTAATTTTGTAATTTGTAAAGTAATTTTGGGGTCTGTGTCTTTGAACACTAGTCCTATGGTGCATCCTCAATAACTGTCTTTTTCCATTGTTCTTTCCCTTTGGTGATTGATTGACAGTGAGTGCCTTCTTTGGTGCCATAAATTGAATTTTTAAGTTCTCAACCTTTTAATTCTCGTAAAAACATGTGCCCTAGGTGCTAGAACAATCTTATCTTCTAAATTCTCTTACCCTAGTGTCGAGCATCTAAACCTTTGCTTGATTCTACACTTTCTTACCTCTAATTTGTGCTTTAATTTGAATTCCATATCCCTGTTCCCTAATTCCATTTTTCAATCTATGCCCTAGCTCTATGAATTCATACTCCCAAACCCTAATCCTTGTGTGTTTCTTACCCCATGCTTTCTATCCATACATCCCCTTCCACCAAAGGAGATCTCAATTTAGGTCGTGTATGATTTTCTTTGGTTCATCTCAATTCCCTCCTTTGCACAAGATCTTCACACTTAATCAAATATTTACTCTTAAATTACACAATTTCATCAATAAGCAAGGTTAGAATGACTATGCCCATACACTATTTATAGTTTTTATTAATTTTTACATTTATTACTCCTCACCTACCACCACTTTTTTCTTTAAAAAATGATTTTTACTTTCTCCCGTGCTTTTCTCTTCCATGCGTGTTAGTCATAAATTTCGGTGCACCACTACTTCCTAGGTCTGTAGTCACCCTTGTGTGTACCTACCTATGCCACACATGATCTTCCTCTACGTTGTCTTCTAAGTAGTCTATCCTACTACTTCCTCCCTCACATTACACTATGCAGCCCTCTGCGTGGTCTCCAACATCTAAGTAATTTACATTACATTGAGGAATTTGATATAATTTCAAGCACTAACATCCTGTTGATGGCGAATCACATCGCCCCTGAATGTCTACAACTCGATGGGTTGAGACTCTCAGTGCGATTGCATAACATGGAGCTTTTCCCAAGTGTGGGACCTTGCGAAATCGAGAAAAGCTCTCCGGATGAAGGTCGGTTCCTATTCCTCTGTTCAGATGCACATGTAAAAATGTAGAGGGTTTACTAAAAACCTAAACTAACTTTCCAAGGAGGTAGGGTAAGAAGATGCATAAAATAAAACCTAAACTAACAAAGGTGATGCACCGAGGAATGAAGAACACCTGTCTTGCCAATAAACACAAACCATTAAAATGTAATGCAAGATCATGCACAGATAACAAAATTTGTAGTGAAAGATCAAGAGGATGCAAATAAACACAGAGAGGGTTGAGAATCATCCACAGACATGCATTATCTGCTCCAAATATTGATACAATACACTACAAAATGCCAAGAGGCAAAGTTACATTACAGTTTTAGATGGGAGGTTTGAACTCCACAAATTCACCTACCAAAGAGAAGAAGGGAGGGGCAAAACAAGAATGTCCAACCTTTAGAAAGAAGACCCTCCTTACAATTTATAGGAAGAATGAGAGAGAAAAGAGAGAGGAATTCCAAATCTACCCCAACCACCTCTAGGTTGCATTTAATTCATCTCATTATGGCGGTAGGTGAGAACCTAGCAAACCCAAAAAATGGTGAATTGTATTTTGCATTTTGAAGAACTTGTTCTCACCTAATTAAATATATCCATTCGTAGTTGGATAGAGGACCTTGTAAGATTTCTGAAAAGTCTAACCTTGCGTGAATCTGAGCTCCCTGTGAAAATTTATGGCCATTTGAATATCTGCGCCAGGGTTTGCTTCCTGTCAGGGTGTCAATGCTTAAAATGTTGCGCCTCCTGAAGATGCACCTCGGTGCATCCATCCTTATGTAGACATAATCTTACATGTGCCATGGGCACAATTTTTCATGTCGACATCCCGTGTTGTGCACCTCTAACCTACGCCTTGGGCATGAATTTTGTCATGTCGACACTCTGTGTTGTGTGCCTCCAACCTGCACCTTGGGCGTGAATTTTGTTATGTCAACACTTTGTGTTGTACTACATTTACCCGGTGGGAGATATATACAACAATTTGGTGACTCAACGGGGTCACCTGACTGCTAGGTAGAAGATCAGTGGCCTTTTAGCGATCCATTGGGCATGGAGTCATAAGCAATAACCTGAAACCAACTTGATCTCTGATCCCAAACCATGATATTGCAACTCCTTCTTCGAGAGCACGCTGAACTATAGAAATTCAACCTGAGAGCAACCAAACCTGTGCCAAAGCACTTAGGGAAATTGAAACCTAACTACAACAAGACAATGTGCATACGCACTTAGAGGAATTGAAATCTAGGCTAATATTTACAAGGGTAAACCTTTTCCTTTTAGTAACAATGTTGAAGATAGATCCCGTTAATCAGAATCAGGAGTTCTTCTCCATCCAATGTAGACAATTAGAAGGCATTACTACTTTTACATCCTATGACCATGTAGGGGCCACTCCAAATGGCATCAAACTTGGAATGCCTTCCTGGTTTTGCCCGATCTACATCCCATTTTAGAACCAGGTCCCCTTCCTAGAAGGTCCTTGCTCTTGCTTTCTTATCAAACCATATTTTTACTAAGGCCTGATCCTTCTCAATCGTCTGAACTGCATGCTCTCTGATTTCCTCCAATTCCATCAACTCCACATACCTAGCTTCCATTAGTTCAAACTCATCCAACTCCAACTGCTTCATGAGCTCCAATGCAGGCAGTTCTAATGATATAGGCAATATTGCCTCTTTCCCATAGACCAACTTGTAAGGAGAACTACCTGTAGACCTCTTTGGTGTTATCCTATCAGCCCATAATGCTGATTTTAGCTTGGTATGCCATGTTCTTTGGTTTTCATCCAGAGTCCTTCTGATGATCCTTAGCAAATTCTTGTTCGTGGACTCTGCCTGTCCATTACCTTGCGGGTAATAATTTGAAGAGGTGCTCAAATAGATTCTATTCTTGACAGCCCATTCTGTAATCTTGGAACCTATGAATGCCAATGCATTTTCTGATATGATAGTGGCCATCACACCGAACCTGGTCCCTATTCCTTCATAAAATTATAGTATGTTAGACTCATTTGCCTCTTTGAGCACTACTGCTTCGGTCCACTTGGTGAAATAGTCCGTTGCCATGAGAATCCACTTGTGGCCTTGGCTTGAGTTTGGGTTGATGACCCCGACGAAGTCCAATCCCCATTGCATAAATGGTTGGTCAACCAAAATTGGGTGCAATGGAAGCACTGCTAGTCTTTCTTTTCCCGTGAAGAGTGAACATTTCTTGCACTTTCTTATCCATGTATAACAGTCACTGAACATTGTCGGCCAATAATACCCTGCCTTCATTATCTTGAGAGTTGTTACTCATGGGGCGAAATGTCCTCCAGAATCTCCATCGTGAAAATCTCGTAACACCTTCTTAATTTGACCTGTCCCAATGCACCTCAATAGAACTCCATTGATGTCTTTTTAAACAAAACACCATCAACAATCACATATGGAATGGCTTGTAACCTTTGAAGTATCTCCTCTTTTCTTTGCTCATTTCTGAGGGCATAGGCACGCCTATAGGAAGTGTATCATATTCGAGTCCAACAAGGAGAGGGAACATCATCATTTTCCCATTCTTGACCATCCTGTAGTACCAAGATAGTCTCTTTTTCATTGCTTGCTTCAAATTTCTGACTCAAAGCTAGCTGTTCACATAGTCCTTTTCCACGTACTAGTTTTGTGACCTTGATCTCAATGTCATATTCCATGACATGGGTTATCCATCTTGCACATTTCTCATTCAGATCCTTGTTTAGAAGGAAGTCCTTGACTCCCACATGAGAGACCAATAATTGGATCTTGTTGTTTGAGACTAGGTGCTTGAATTTCTTTAAGCTTCCGATCACTGCAAGGACATGCTTTTCAATGAAAGAGTACCTATTTTCGTATTCCTCCAAGCCTTGACTGAAGAAAGAAACTGGTTGTTCTAATCCTTCTTTGTTTTGTTGTACCAAGATTGTAGAAATTATGTCTCCACCACCGAAGGCATATAACATGAAGTCCTTGGAGAAGTCTGGATTAACGAGAGTCGGACCTTGAGATATAGCCTCTTTTATTGCCTCAAAAATTTTCTTGCCTTCATATTTCCATTTAAATCCCATGCTCTTCTTTAACATCAACATTATTGGCTTTACGAGAGCTACAAAGTTTGGAACAAACCTACGGACAAAATTGATCCTTCCTAAGAAGCTTTGAAGAGCCTTCTTGTGACTTGGCAATGGCAACGCTCGAATTGCTTCAACTCTTTCTGGGTCAATCGTCAACCCTTCCTTTGAAACAATATGGCCTATAAGTTTTCCCTCGTGAGCCAAGAATATGCATTTTTGGGGTTCAATGATACCCCAAATCTTCTACACCTCTGAAATACCTACCTCAAATGAAAGAGGTGATCCACTGCATTTTTGGAGAATACAGTGATATCATCAAGATATATCAGAACTATTTTATTGATCAACCCATTGAAAGACATATCCATTTCCCTTTAGAAATTGGCTCTAGCATTTGATAGCCCAAATGGCATCTTCTTGTAGGCATAGGTGCCCCATTTGGTGGTGAAAGCCGTCTTGAACTAGTCATCTTCTTTCACCAATACCTAATTATACCCTGAGTAGCCGTCTAGGAGAGAGAATCTCTTCGAACCGGATACCACTTGCAATATTTGTTCCATTGAAGAAAGTGGGTAATGGTCTTTGAGAGATGCCCTGTTGAGGTCTCAAAAGTCCACACACAACTAATTTCTCCACTCTTCTTCCTGACCAGAACCAAGTTTGCAACCCATCTTGAGTGCTTGATCGGGAATATAATGCTTGCCTCTATTAGCTTATTTAGCTCTTTCTTCATTAGAGGCTCAATGTGAGGGTTAACTGTCTCCTTACGCTTTGATGGGCTTAGCATTTGGATGCAATTCTATGGTATGTTGTGCCAACTTCGGATTGAATCCTCTCAAGTCTTCATAGCTCCAAGCGAAGACATCTGGAAATTCTTGGCAAAGTTGTATGAAATATGATTTCTCCTGCTCAGTGGCCACTTTACCAATTTGAAGTGTTTTGCCTTCCCCAACCAGAATTGGCTCTGAATCTTCTCTCGACCTATATGTTAGCCTATTCCTTACGAGAACTAGTCGTTAGGGTTGAAGATAGACTCCAATGTTACTAAACCTTTGGTAATCTTGTTAGTCGTAGCTGCACTACTTGATCCCGTCTTTCGCTTCTCTAGTTTGTCTGATTCCTAGATGAGAATTCAGCCTCTTCTTGCAAAAAATTGATGATCTGTTGATTGTTCTCAAACACTTGCCAGCTTGTGTTATTATCTGGAACTGCTGGCCTCACAATCACATGGATATGTGGTTGTGTTTTTTTCTTCTGATGTTGTCAACCACATCGAACATTGCTCCAACTGCTGCGAGCCTATCCGCGGCTTCATTTTTCTTCCTAGGTATGGATACGATGTTGAAAGCTTTGAAATCCTCAATGAGGTCCCATACCATGTTCTTGTAGTTCCTCAGCAAGTCATTCTTTGTAGCATGTTGTCCCCTGACTTGGTTGACGATTAGCTCACTATCTCCAAACACCTACACGTTCTTTATGCCCTTTTTCCTTGCCCAATGAAGTCCATGAATCAATGCTTCATATTCAGCCGTGTTGTTTGAACAGAAAACGAGAAATGGAAAAAAGCGAATAGTATTTGATGCCTTGAGGTGAAACAAGCATAACTCCTCCTCCTACACCTTTCCTACCCTTGATCCATCGAAAAATAACTGCCATACCTCATTGTCATCCTTATGGTCTAGTTTGGTGATGCTAAGAATAGACTGGTTTATTTATGTATGCAATAGACGCCTAGCTCAAATTCTTCTACTTCTTGGTAGGGATCAAAAGAATGTACCTTGCTTGCCCATTCATCAAGATTCAAATCTAGGATGCTTCCAACTTTGGTGTCAACTTCATCTGTGCTTGGATAATCTTCTTGATCAAATGCTGAACAATTGGCATTGATTTGGCTTGGAGTATGAGGCTCAATGTGAAAGTTTGCAATTGGTTCGGATCTGATGGTGACCTTAGTACCATATCTTGTTCTGAATAACATGTGTGACCAATCAGTAGATAAGTAGCCTCCAATTCTAGCTGTGAAATCCCTTGATAAGCATAGGGAAAAGAGTGGTGGCAAATCTATCACTGACACATCTTGCAAAACGGTAACATTGGGGCATGCATGCAAGGTAAGATTCAAACCTTTAATCACTCCCACCATTGCTACTTGTCCCATCCAATTACACTACCCCCTTTGATATGAATTCATATTGGAGACCCAGCTGATCAGCTATTTGCTTGGGCATGACATAACTACTTGCCCCAGAATCAATCATGCAATTGTGTACTAGTTTATCCCCAATGATTAATGAAATGTAGAATGGAGGGGGTTTCAGAACTTTACCTTGTTGTCCTCCATGATTCCCTTTAGGCTGAGTAGCATTGTGAGGACATTCTCTTGCATATGGACCTGTTGGTTCAAAGTTGACCAATTCTTCATGGCAGCTTGTAGAAGACCTCTTTGGCCTGGGATGGATAAAGATTCCCAAATTGATATATTCACATTTGTCTTCTTCATTTGATCAATGATGCTAAATGGGGATGAAAGATCCCTTTGTTGTCCTTTAACCTGCACATTCCTTTCTTGCACATGGGCAGCAATAGCTGGCATTTGAGTTGGCTTAGAAGGTGGTTTGGGCTGTCCTTGCGTGTTTGGAACTGTATTTTGCTTACCAACACCTTGTGGAGTGATGGAAGGTTGTAGATCACTTGGAGCCAATGACTTCCCTTCACCAATATTCCTCTTCTTTGATCTTGTGTTAGCTGCTATACTTTGAGAAATTGTTTGATTCATGCCACAAAAATCCTCAGCTTGCCAATTCACAAGTGTAGTATCATTTGGAGTTGTGTTTTGTTGAGATGTCCCTTGTTGCTGATTTGTTTCTTGACTCACTTCACCCTCTACACTAGTAGTTGTCACCATCAAGGCTTGGTTCAAAGCACCATTGAAGCACATAGATTGGTTATGAGGTTCATTGCATGGGAAACACCAATCATACTCTTGAGCTATGTTGTTTTGCACTGGCACTAATGCTTTAGAAGCAGATGCAACATTGGGGTTATAGGGCTGAAATGGTCTATTGGCGGGAGGCCTTACTTGGCTTTGATTTGCAGTTGGATTGGGTGGCCTATTGGGCTGGTATGGTTTCCTATTAGGTTGAGCTTGAGGCTGATAAGAAGGTCTAAAACCTTGGGCCTACTGCCTCTTGAGTGTAACCAGCTCATTTCCCAAATTTTGCAATTTTTTCATGACCTCTTGGAGTTCATTTGAAGTGCTAGAGGATGAAGTAGAAGTTTCATTTGAACTTTGATTTCTAGGAGTGGGAATAGGAGCCAAAGTGGGTTCTTGACTAGTGCTTGGATTTTCTAAGTTTGGATACAGGGCATGGGAGGCCTAGGAGACAACTTACCGGCTTGAATAAGACAATTTTCAGCCCTAATGGCAATGTTATAAGCGAGGTAAGGTTGTGCCTCCCATAGATTGAATTAACATAGAAATATTAGAATTCAAAGCTTTAAGATAATATAGAAAAGCACCTTCAGCTGTTGGCCTAAGGGCCACTAGAATCCTATCCCAAGACCTTTGAAATCTAAAGTTGAAGTCAGTCAATTGTTCATTGGGAGCTCTCTTGATAGTTGTTAATTGCTCCAGTAGAGACAAATTATCTCCCTTTTCTCCAAACTGCTCATGGAGAACTATGCATAATTGATTCCAATTTTTGATAGAACCAGCTCCAAGGCTCCTAAACCATTGCAATGCCTTCCCTTTGAACGAAGATGCCAATAATTTGACAGCAACATCCATTTCATTTATCTCATGGATTACACAAATGTTAGCAATGTCTTTGACATGATCACCAAGAGTGGTATGATTTTCTCCAGTGAAAAATGGAATGTTCTTCAATGCTGCAATTGGAACTAGATTTTGTGCATTGAGGGCAAGTGGGCTACTACCAGTGAAGTTGACAAAAGGGTTTTGTTGTGCCATTCTGATTGGCCTGAGAACCCTTGTTGATTGGATGAAAGTTCTACCAGGTGGAGGGATTGATAAAGTCCTGTTAGGTGGAGATGGTGATATTTTTGGTCTTCTTCCTCTCCTTCCCCTGCCTGGTGATAACTGTAAGTAGATAAATAACCCTTCTTCTCGAGTATCAGACCTAGTTCAAATTCTTCTCATGTACCTGGGTAACTTGT
Organism: Taxus wallichiana var. yunnanensis; assembly: GCA_018340775.1. NCBI lineage: Eukaryota > Viridiplantae > Streptophyta > Pinopsida > Cupressales > Taxaceae > Taxus > Taxus wallichiana. The sequence continues at coordinate 561,631,663 of CM031239.1, read as the reverse complement.
GTTGCTATACCACTGAATTATATCCCTTCGGAGTCACCAAATGTGTTGAGGAATGAGCCTCAAAAGGTGAGATTTTGCCAATTTACACACCAAACTCGACAAAAATTAAACTCAAAATTTTGAAAGACCTGTATATTTGAGATTTTAGGGTTTGGAATTTGATTTGGAATGACAGTCCTGAAAACCTGAAAATGCCAGACTTCCAAAATCCTGAAATCTGAAATTCAAAAAACTCTGAAAAATTGAAAATCAAAATTTCAAAAAAATAAAGATACCCTTTTCAAGATTACCCTAGATCTATCAACTGGTGAAATTTTGACTTGTTTTGAGCAAGTTAAGCCCTTGAAAATTGATTTCAAAGTTCAACCTGGAAGGTGAAAAAATATGAAATTGTAAAACCTGCAATTTCTAAGTCCAAATTTCTTGAAAATTCCTTCAAATCTGTGGAATGACCTCTTGGTCCCACCAGGCATGAAAAAATGTTGATGGTGAATCACAACACCCCTGAATGTCTACAACTCGATGGGTTGAGACTCTCAGTGCGATTGCATAACATGGAGCTTTTCCCAAGTGTGGGACCTTGCGAAATTGGAAAAGCTCTCTGGATTAAGGCTGGTTCCTATTCCTCTGTTCAGATGCACATGTAAAAATGTAGAGGGTTTACTAAAAACCTAAACTAACTTTCCAAGGAGGCAGGGTAAGAAGATGCATAAAATAAAACCTAAACTAACAAAGGTGATGCACCAAGGAATGAAGAACACCTGTCTTTCCAATAAACACAAACCATTAAAATGCAATGCAAGATCATGCATAGATAACAAAATTTGTAGTGAAAGATCAAGAGGATGAAAATAAACACAGAGAGGGTTGAGAATCATCCACAGACATGCATTATCTACTCCAAAGATTGATACAATACACTACAAAATGCCAAGAGGAAAAGTTGCATTACAGTTTTAGATGGGAGGTTTGAACTCCACAAATTCACCTACCAAAGAGAAGAAGGGAGGGGCAAAACAAGAATGTCCAACCTTTAGAAATAAGCCCCTCCTTACAATTTATAGGAAGAATGAGAGAGAAAAGAGGGAGGAATTTCAAATCTACCCCAACCACCTCTAGGTTGCATTTAATTCATCTCATTATGGTGGTAGGTGAGAACCCTAGCAAACCCAAAAATGGTGAATTGTAGTTTTCATTTTCGAAGAACTTGTTCTCACCTAATTGAATATATCCAGTTGTAGTTGGATAGAGGACCTTGTAAGCTTTCCGAAAATTCCAACCTTGCATGAATCCAAGCTCCCTGTGAAAATTTATGGCCATCTCGAATATCTATGCCGTGGTTTGCTTCTGTCGGGTGTCAATGCTTAAAATGTTGTGCCTCCTGAAGATGCACCTCAGCGCATCCATCCTTATGTCAACATACTCTTACGTGCACCATGGGCATGAATTTTGTATGTCGACATCCTGTGTTGTGCACCTCCAACTTGCGCCTTGGGCGCAAATTTTGTCATGTCGACACTCTGTGTTGTGCACCTCCAACTTATGCCTTGGGAGTGAATTTTGTTATGTCAACACTTCATGTTGTACTACATTTACCTGGGGGAGATATATACAACACATCCTTAAGTAGTTGTGCACCAATATATTTATCTACTCGCATTATCCTTCCATAAAGCATGCACCAAATTTTTCGACCCACGCCTAACTCATAGCATCACACACTCATGTACCAACCTAATAAGACATAATACTATCACATATTCCCTTACATGCACTCACACCCGATTCACCCCAAAATATTAGGATGTAATTCCTCTGCACATGAATATATCATAAAGTAATCAACTTCGCACATGAACAAGATTATTATAACAAACACTTCAAAAAAACACATCAGAAATGGAAATCTAATCTAAACGCTAATACGCGCTTATTACAAACAAAAAAGAAGCTTATTCATGGTATGGCTTCATCCTACTCCCATTTAAGTGACCAGAAACATAGTACCATCCAACACTCCGCAATTAACATGTGCTTGATTTGAGTATCTTAGTCACTACAAAGGGTCCCAACCAATGCACTTTCAACTTCCCAGGATGGTGTAAAAATTTTAATCATAGAGCAACACCATCTTTGTCATTGTAAAAAAAATGTTCTTAATGTGCATGTCATACGAGACCTTTTATCTAGATTTTTGTATCTTCTCGAATCCAACTTACAATAGCATGCCTCTCATCCGGATGCATCGGTTTATTAATGTGTTCCTCTATTTATTTCTCATCATCTAATCCTCTTGCACGTGTAATATACAGGGGATGGTAATATAATATCCACAGGTAACATTGTCTTCGCACCAAACACCAATTGAAAAGGTGTGGCCTTATTCAACATTTTTAAAGTTATTCTATATGCCCACAATGCTATTGAAACTTTATCATCACAATATTTCCTTCCAACATCACATATATTTGTTAATGTCTGACCTAAGATCTTGTTGAAAGCTTCTAGCTTTTTTATTGGCATGTGCATGATAGGGGTAGTTGTATGTGCTAGTAGGATTCTAATGGTATCATTCAAAAAATGAGTCCCTATATCACTTGTACTACTTAATGGACATCCATACCTACTTATAATATTCTCCTATAGGAATCTATCTACTATTTCTATGATGCAATCCTTTGTAGGCGCGAACTCTATCCATTTGTTAAGTAATCTATGCATGTAACGATATAACATGTGCCTATCCTACGTGGAGGTGGTGTGATGGTGGTGTAAATTAACTTGCAAAAAAATTAATAGATTGTTCATTAATCTATAGTCATTTAATCATCAAACCAAGGGACATAAACTTTCAATAATGACAGTGTTGTATACACAAGTACAAATCATTTAGGAGGTATGGAAAGGAAGAGTTGTCAATAATATAATTAGAATAACAAATCTTTAAAGTGAAATGATGAAAACAAATTAAACTCAGACTAAAAGTAAATAGATTCTAAATACTATAACTAAAACAGAGCTTGTAAATTTAGAATACAAATAAATGAATGAATTGCTTGTTAATCTATCCATGTAATAAAAAAGAAACAAACTATAGAGGGGTTAGCAAACCACAAGTGGGCCCTGCCTTGGGTGCTAATCCCTCCTAAGGATTGTACCTAAAAGTTACTTGAAAAAACTCGATTCTTTATTAAATTGGCATGAAGATTACATTTAGGAGCAAAACAAACTTTGTATCTGTGTATCCTCTATTCTAATTCTCTATCTAGATCTCTACATCCTATATCATTCCCAACATTAATCCTTCTCTTTTATATTCATTCTTTTCAAATTTACGTGAGAAGCATATTTTGACTAGGAGTTCAAAAATATCAAGTAAAAGATATCAAACAGATCATCTGGAGATTCGATGCATAAAAAAATTAATCAACAGGTGTTTAGATGTCAAACACAACTTAAATAACTGATCAATTCAATTAATCAGTTCTCGATCACGAATTCAATTAATCAATTCCTCATTTAGTTTCAATAAATAATTAGATCTATTATTGAGTTCTCTTCAGTTCTTATGTTCTAGTTTGTAGAATCGAATCTTCCACGACATGTACAAACTTGGAGTTTCATCCTTCATGTTCCAAGAGATATTCACAATCATGGATCCTTTGTTGTAGGTGATCTTCTTTAGTTGTGGATGGGTTGTTGTGGACATGTCCTTTGGCTATAGGTGATTCCATTTAGTTGTGGATGAGTTACTACGGATGGGTCCTTTGTTGCATACAGGTTGTTGCATATAACAAGTTGATCACAAAACAAAGTGGCATCACACAAAGAATCATTTAAAAAAATTATTACAACCATAAGAATAAATGTATACTCAAAATACCACAAAATGAATTTAACTAGTAATAACTATATTAATTAGTATTATGCCAATAAGTTCAAGTTATAGTGATGACGTTCAACAAGTGTGAGAAATACAATGACATAGTCTCGATGGCTTAACAAAATACAAAATATGAGTTGTTTATACACATGGTTTAATCAAATCATCACATCCCAAGATTATTTTCCTGAATTTCCTCATTCAAGTTCCTTAGGTTCTTCCTGAATGGTGCTGCATACTCATCTGAATTCCACTAGAGTATCCATCCCTCCTGGTTTGGTGAAGAAGTAACCTCCATTCATCTTGAGTGTGTTCATGACTCTGTCTTGTATTATTTCATTCAATGGTGGATCACCTGACCAATGTGGTATCGGAAAGTGGAAGATTGGGGGATGATAAGCAATTGGGAACCATTTTTCTGCATATCCAGTGGCAATGTGAATGTATGCATTCACTCTTCTTAGAGTTGGTATTATGTTAGGGTATGAATGCATTTCCTTTTGTTTCAGTTCAAGAGTCATTTCATTCCAAAGGCATTCTGTAGGCTTGAACTATCTGAATTCCATGATATTTAATCATATCTTTAACCTCCTCATGAGATACTTTCCTCATCTGCCACACCCTTTTTCTAATTTCCTTCTTTTCCATATACTTTTTATATTGCTCCACAATTTATTTGGTGTTATTAGCTTCAACCCTACCATCAATGGTTGTACTTTCTCCAGATTCTTGTATTTCTCCATTGATGTCGAGTGGAATATCTCCAACCTATAGGACTCGGAATTGAGTCCCTATCATATTCAAGAGCATAATTATACATGTAGAGTTCACAAAGTAGAAGTTGAGTTTCATGAGGGATATTCAGATACAACCTAAAGAAGTTCCTTGCTCCATTGATGTCAAATGGCATATTAGAGTTGATACAAGTAAGTTTGAGCTGCAACATATTTTATTTCAAGAAAATGGCATAGACATTGGAAGGAGGCATGTATCTGAATATCTCATGGGCCACTTTAAGTGTCTCTTCTTATTTTACAATTTATTTATCTTTTGCCTCAATTTCTTGCTTGTGCTAGAAGATGAGTTCTTATTTTCTCTTTCATACTTTCCTTTTAACCTATTAATATAGGTTTCAAATTGATTCACCCAGTAGTCAATCAATGTTGTTTGTGTTGCCATTTCTCTATAAACTGGTTTGATAAGCTCTCTTATTACTTCTTTGATGACAATTTGTGGTTGTATACTAGCATGTGGTAAAAATGGTGGTGTAACTTGTTCAATTACATCAGCCACAACTATAGGGGTATGTTTTGGTACTTTTTCAACTCCCACAGAAATATGTTCTTCCTCAATTCCATGAACCAAGTGCTCAATGACATTCTCAACATGTGCAATTTTTCACCAATATCTTGTTATGTTTCTTCCTCATTACCCTCGGTAAATGAACTATTTGGTCAACTTTCTTTCCAATTTCTTATCCCATTTTCTCCTTAGATCCTTCCATTTCACAAACTATCTCATCAATATGAATTGTTATTACATGCTCCTCCATGCACTTCTTAGGGTACTCTTGTTCAATTTCTCCTCTAACCTCTTCTTCCTTTCTCTCTTCATGACCCTCCTTCACACACATTGTCTCCACATTTTGGGCTTAGTTTCCTATCCCTCCATGTGCTCTTTAGGGTATTGATGCTCATGGAATGTAGCATCAACACCTCCCTACTCTGTCTCCATAGGCTCAATGCTCTCCTCTACAGCTTCCACATCACTATCAAGTGATATGGTTTGTGACTTTGTTTGTGTGGAGGTTTTTGGCCATTTGGTTTTTAGCCTATGAGAGTGCCTCTGTGGTGTAGGGGTGGACTTGGAAGATTTATTTTACCCTTTGAGGTGGATGATTTAGGAGTAGAGAATTCAAGGAGGGTTTTGCAATGAAAATTATTTCAGGGATACAAGAATAAGATTTTCTTTAGTAGGTGGTAAATTTTCAGAGGTAGGGTGTTCTTCTAGTTGTGGTTTAGGTTGGGAGGTAGAATGTAATGAAATTACTTGTATAATTCAGATTAAGAGTAACAATAGAAACAAAATAACACAATATTTTAGAATAATGATCTCAATATGCAATTAGAATAGCTTCACCACTTCGAGGGGCAACCTCCAAACCATATAATAAGACTCAAATGCTCAAATGATAATGAAATACTACCTATAATCCCCTATATATACTATTCATATGCTATGGCCATCACCAAGGCCAACCTATTAAGCATGAGAAAGTATAAATGATATAATAAAATGATATGGTAAGCCACAAGTCGGCTACTCATATCCTAATACAAGTAATAGGTTAAGGGCGTAGCATAGAAGTGTAGGATAAGATACATTTATGGAGGAGATTCTAATACTTCTTCTCCTCTTTCTTTTATTTCCCAAAAATTCATCAATACTTTTAGTTCTTGCAAAATCTCCCCATTCTATCTCAGGATAATCCCTCTATAGGGTGTGCTTTATAATCAGGGTGATGAGACAATGGTGTGATAGTGCAGACCTACCCTTATATGCTTCCCTACTTATCCTTTTCAATATTTCATGTAGGAAATTGGGCACATTCACTTGTCTATTATTTTTCAGGTGATTCAACAATTTAAAGTGAACTGTATTTAACCGAGAGTATCTCCCTCACAGGTAAAATAATTGATAATATAATTTGTAACTTCAGCACTTAAAGATTTGAGATATTTTTTTATGTATCTTATCTATCATTGAAGAATACATCATATTCATTGGAAAATTCCCTTCTGGATGCCTCTAGATTTTCTTTCTTAGGAAATAGTTCACCTGTGCAGGAAGTCTAGTTACCTCTGCCAAGATATCATCACTAATTATCACTGATAAACCCTTTATCTTTTCTTCTCCATCTCTGAATGTATTAGAAAACTCTTCAACCATTGATTCATTAAACCTTGGAATCGGTTTATGTAGTCTAGCCACCCATTATCTCAAAAATACTATGAAATTTGAGGGTTGCTAAGAAGCTGAGAGTGTTCTCTGTGGGTTCATGGTGAATCAAGTCTCCTCCCATTATGATCACGTAGTCACACAATTTTTTCTTGAAGAACGACACACAATTGATCTATGTGAATGTTTTGAGTATTTTTGAATTTTGAGACCAAAGCACATGCAACACAAAGTGATGGGATAGGTAATTAATTGATATGACCGCATGAAGCATGTGAGGTAAAGTGATATGACAATATGGGCTGACGTGTAATGACACCTCATAGCATAAAGGGCGGTGTTTTATGAATGAAAATAAAGACATGATGACTTGACATAAATACGAATCAATAATAATCATTCTAGTTATACTTTAATAAAGTGGTAGTTAAGTGCACTTATCTCAATTTTGGTTTAGAATGATTATTGTGCATGATTATTGAATTACACCTTGGTTATCTACAACATTGTTATTATGTCATGGAAACCACTATGATGTTGCATGTGTGTGTTGAATTTATGTTAGTTGCTCCTTACTACCATCAGCTAACTCCTGGAGAGGGAACACCGATCTGTTGGGGTACCAACTATATTTTTTCATCTCTCACACGTGTAAAATATCTTTGATCTTCTTCATGCAATCATGAGATATTTCAAATGTAAAAACAAAATAGGGGTTTGTTGCATGTGGTTGCAAGTGGATATTCAGTCATTGCATGTTCTCCTTGTGATGGAGATTATGCACTCTTGCAACCATCTAACATCAAATCCTGAAAAATAGAAAATTCTAAGAAAATAAAATGTTAGTAGAGTGCTACTAATCACCTAGAGGGCTGATCACAACAATTTTATTCAACCTTTGAATTTTCAGAAATATGAATATAGTAAGGACACTAAAATATCTCAATACTCTAAAATCTCAAAAGATGAACCATCAGGCTCAACTTCTAATTTAAAATCTGATGTAATTATTTCCATCCTTCTTTGTCCTCATCTAATCTACTACATGAAGGTGCTTCACATCAATTGACTTATTATACAACCTCAACATGTGGCCATTTACCAATAGCTTGAATCTCACAAGATCTATGGTGGTGAGTTTTATAGCTCCAATGGAAAAGATTTTCTCAATCTCATTGGGCCCTAACCACCTTATCCCGAGTTTTTCCATATTCTCAATGTACTTTGAGTCAAATAAGAGTTCCCAATCACCTTCTTTAAATTGTCTTGTTTTTATGTACTTGTCATGCCGCTTTATCCTTTTCTCTTACACTACCTCTATGTTATGCACACTCTGTATTCTCATTTCAATCAAATAATTGAGTTAGATAATCCTTTACCTCTGAGCTTCAGATATATCTATTCCTAGCTCAAGTGTAGTCCTTAGTGTTTTGTGCTCAAATTCAATTGGAAAAAAATTTCTTACCATATAAGATTTCAAATGGTGTGAAGCTAGTTGTTGTCTTCCATGTTGTGTTGAATTCCCATACTTCCTCTAGAATTCTGTCTGCCCAATATTTTCTATGAAGTGTAATGGTATTTGTCAAGATATCCTCTATCTCTCTGTTTTTCACCTCTACTTGACCATTAGATTGGGGATGGTATGGTGTAGAATTCTTATGCGATTTCATACTCTTTAGCTAGATAAGAAGTAAAGTGTGTACCTTGATCAGTGACAATATCCCTTAGAACTCCATATCTAGGTGAAGATATGATCATAGAGAAACTTGGCTACTTTCTCACTTTTCTAACTTGGTAGTGCCTTCACCTCTATCCACTTAGTTAGATAATCTATGCATACTAAGATGTATTCCTTCTCGCTAAGATTTAGGATCTATGGGGCCAATGAAGTTTGATCCCCATTTGTCAAAAGTATGCAAAACTAGTTGTGGCTATAATGGAATTTCATCTGATTTAGTAGCCTTACCCATTCTTTGACATTTATCACATATGCTAGTGTAAATTGTTGCATATTTATGCAGTATTAGCCAATAATAACTAGTTGTTAACACTTTCTGCGTTGTTCTTTTTGCGAAAAATGTCCTCCACAAGGTTCACTGTGGCATGCTCTAAGGACATCATATATTTCCTCATCATCTATACATCTTCTCATGATATGATCTTGTCATGTATGAAATAGAAATCCATCTATCCAAGAAAAATGCACACTCTTTTCAACTATATATTTCTTCTCAGAGTATAAGTAGTGTGGAGGTGTTTTACCTGAAACCAGATAGTTGGCTATGTCTGCATACCAAGGTATTTTTGTAGAGATAGAAAATAAATGCTCATCAGGAAAAGAGTCATCAACTACATGTTCTTCATCATTAGTCTCCATTCTTGAAAGGAAATATGCTACCACATTTTCCTTGCTAGGTTTGTCCAATATTGTGACATCAAACTCTTGTAGAAGGAGCAACAAATATTTTATTGCAACATGATCAGTGTGAATGAACACTAGATAACCTATGATGTAGTGTCTGAATTTATTGATAGCATACACAACTACCAAGAACTTCTTCTCTCATTCTTGTGTAGTTTAGTTTATGATGCTACAAGTTCTTGCTAACTAATGTAATAAATTGCATAATTCATAATGCCATCTTTTTGTCCAAATATAACTCCAATGACATGGTCTGATGCATTAGTATGGATATGGAATGACAGATTCCAATCAATTCCTCTTAATACTGGAATAGTAGTCAACATTTTCTTCAAATTTTGGAATGCAATCTCACATTTTTCAGTCCACTCAAAGGAATCATCCTTTCCTAAGACAAGTAATGGCGTTGTTATCTTGCTTTGAATTATTATATAAATCTCTGTAATAACCAACATGTCCTAGAAATATCCTAACATCCTTTTTCTTCCTTGGTGTTGGCAGATTTACAATAATAGATATCTTGGCTAGGTCAACTTGAATTCCATCAGAAGAAAGATAGTGTCCCAAAAATATACCTTCAAACATCATCGTGTATAATTTTTTTGTTACTTAAGGACATATTGTGCTCTTTGTATCTCTTCAAAAAAATTCCAGATTCTTCATGGCTTCTTCAAAAGTGCTGCCATGTACTATGAAATCATCCATGTATACCTCCATGCAATCATTTTTAGATATGAAAAGATGCTCAAGACTACCCTCTAAAATGTAGCAGGTGCATTACACAAGCCAAATGGAAGAAATGAATATGAAAATGTTCCCCATGGGCATGTGAAGGTAGTTTTGTCTTGATCCTCTAGTGCAATCTAGAATTTGATTATAGCCACTATATCCATTAAGAAAATAAAAATATTTCTTAGCAATCAAGTGTCAAGTACTTGATCAATGAAAGGAAGTGGAAAATGATCTTTCTTTGTTGTTGCATTTAGCTCTCTATAATCTACACATATCCTCCATTTTCCATTCTTCTTTAGCATAATGAAAAGTGGTGACACCCATTGACTATCTAATATTGGATATATAAATCCAACATCAAGTAATTTCTTCAATTCTCCTTTTATAATCTCTCTCACTATTGGGTTCATTCTTCTTTGTGGTTGCCTAATTGGTTTACAAATATCTTTGATATAAATCTTATGTGTGTAGATCCTAGGATGAATTCCATGCATGTCACCATAATCCCATAAAAATGTTGCTTTATGTTTTTTAGAAGAGAAATCAACAATTGCTCTTATTGCATACTTAGCATCTTGTTTACATTAAGTGGCCTTCCTGGAGTTATTTCCACTTTCTTGGAGAGATCAATCATTGAATATACATTGCTTCTTATAGAATTCAGTATGCAATCATGGGGAAGAAGTTGATGGAGAATACAAATCTTACCTAGAATATCCATGGTGCTTTTCTGTGGTAGAACTTGGTTCAAGGGGCAGTTTAAACACCTTAATTTTTCATCCACTTCTTTTCTTCCATAGTTATTCTGCAAGACATTAGAGAGAACAACATCTTCTTCTTATCCTTTAATTATACAATACTTCTCCAACATCATGAGATATTGCACAGAGTTCTGATCTACTTATGGTTCTTCTACCCAAATTGTTTGATCTTCATCGTTCAATGGTTGGGCAGGAGGATAGAGCATCAAATTTTTAGTACCACTTCCATTAGAAATAATCATGTTGCCAGACTTGTAACCTATGAATGCATCAACAATGGCCAACCATGGCCTTCCTAGGATGATAGGATATCCTCCTAAACTTGATTTTGGTTGAAGGAAAATAAAGTCAGCAAGGTATTCCCAAGAGTATACCACCACAACTATGTCCTCAAGTACTCCTTCAGGTCTCACTGTTGATCTATCTACAAGTTGTAAGACTGTAACGTGGTTGGCCTTATTCCTTCCAATTTCAGATCATCCATAATTTTATTTTTCATGATGTTAATGGTTTCCCCCAAGTCAATCAAAGTGTTCTTTATTGTTATTCCATTGATTGTAACGTTTACCAAAGGACTACTTAGATCTATGTACTTGGGTAAAATTGAATTCCCAAGCATGATATTAGCTAGTTGTCCAATAACTTGTACAAGTGGATGGATCCTTCCTTTTTCTTCCTATTTTTTAATGCATAGATCTTTAACCAAATTTTTGTATATGGTAACATCATTAATGACTTAAATAAGAATTTTTTGACACAAATATCTCTCATCTGATTGAAAAATTAGAATCAGATTCTGATTTGAGGTTAGTCTTATTTTCTTGTAATCTCTTTGGAAATGGTGGTTCATTAGCTTACACTTTACCCTTCTGGAACTCTATTCAGGTTGCTGCAAATCAACTTGCAGTGTGTTCTCACTTTGCTGTAGACTAGTTTACGGAAACTGTGGTTCATCTGTAGTATTTGTAATGGTGGGTCCACTTGGTGGAGGAAGTTCTCTTCCTGAGTGGAGATGAATGTTATTAACATCAATGGAATAGGTAGGGTATTGAGCTAGTTTAGTGGAATAGGTTGAATGAGAAGCTTTATTATTAGGGTTAGGTGTTGGTTGAGCTGATAGCTGAGTTTCTTTTGGTTGAGAGTTAGGCTAGGAATTTGGCATCAAAGCTTGCTATTGTGGATAATGAGGTTATTGATGAGATTATTGGTAATTATGAGGTGGGTTGTTCTATCAATGCACTCCTCTTCAATGATGGTGCCATGAAGAAAGGAGATGTCACCACTATTGTTGGCCTGCAAATTGAGGTTGTCATTGTTATTGGTATTGGCTAGGGTATGGAGCCCAACCTTGTTGTAGATTATCCCAAGGTGGGGGTTACATATATTGATTACTATCCCAATTATGAAATGATGGCATAGGGTCTTGTGACATACCTCCTTGTCTTGGTGGCCATGGTTTTCTTTGAGAAACATAGAATAATTTCCCATCCTCTATCTCCAACATCTTGAATTCAGGTGAAGCCTCCCTTTCTTATGCAATGTTGGCCAATCCTCTACATCTGCAGTCATATTTCTTCCTTTTGCATGCACGTAATAACTCTATGATTTTTACCTCTACATATTATCTTTTTCTTGGCATGCAGAGCATCCAGTTGAGTGGCCATGTCATTGAAAATATCCTGCTTCATGTTCTTGAACATGTTGACAATATCTGACTTGGATATGTCCCCAATTTTTTTAGTAGTTGATCCACCTCTTGATATTACATTTATTATTCTCTTCATGGTGGATCCTCGGAGTAATTCCTACAGGATTCACAAATCTCCTCAAAGGTAGCTTTTGAAATGTCTCCAGCTCCTATCAAATCTAGAGCATCCATGTCCTCCTCACTGATTCCCTTCAAAAAGAGTAATTTGAGAGATTCAGAGGTAGTATTGTGTGCCTTGTCTTCTGAATGCATAACAAGAATCTTTCTAGATAGTATTCCAATGGTTCATCCTCTTTCTGTGTCATCTTGTAGATTTCATCACCTCCTCTAGCTACTCGGCCTACAATAGTCCTGGTACTTAGTGAGAAACTTCTCCTTCATCTATGCCTAGGTGGTAACAACATATCTTCCTAAACCCATGAACCATCTCAAGGCTACATCCTTGAGTGTAGCAGGGAATAGATTCAGTTTATGTGCATTAGTGGTATAATCATAGCTCCTGCATAAAACATAAAAATCAAACAAAAAGGTGTCCGGGTCTTCATTCATGGATCCATGAAAGTTAGGAAAGGAAGAGGGAGAAATATTCTTCATAGCAATAGCCTCATCATTGTTGGAAATGGGAAACTCAAAGGTAGTTTCCCTATCTTCAAAATTTTGGTTCACTTCTTCTACCATGTATGGCTGATCGGAGCAGCTTTAGAAATTTCACTTGAAAAGTGATATTTTAACAACAAACCTTGTATAGAGGAAAAGTATGTCTTCTTCAAAATCCTTAGAATTGTATGAAGAGATTTGTGCTACTTGTGGATTGGGTAAAAATCTACCATGGGCATCCCTTGGATGGTGCATGCATCAACTATCTCAACTCAATCAATGGAAATTAGTGGGGGTTTGGTTGGAGGTGAATTTCCTAAAACCTAAATTACTTCTAAGAAATGAAAAACCTCTAAAAACCTTATAACTTGGTAGTATCCCCAACAATGACACTAAAAATGGTGGTGAAAATTAACTTGTAGTAATTAATATGTTATTCATTAATCTACAATAATTTAATCATCAAACCAAGGGATGTAAACTTTAAATAATGTCAATGATGTATGCACAGTTACAAAAAATTTAAGAGGCATGGAAAGGGAATAGTTTTCACTACTATACTTAGAATAACAAAGCTTGAAAGTACAATGCTGAAAAAAACTAAACTCGATCTAAAAGTAAATAGCTTCCAAATATTATAACTAAAATAGAGCTTGTAAATTTAGAATATAAATAAAGGAATGAATTTCTTGCTAATCTATCCATGCAATAAAACAAAGCAACAAACTATGGAGGGGGTTAACAGACCACAAGTGGGCCCTGCCTTGGGTGTTAATCCCTCCTAAGGATTGTACTTGAAATTTACTTGAACAGAACTCATATTATTTATTGAATTGGTATGAAGATTACATTTAGGAGAAAAACAAATTTGGTATCTGAGTATCCTTTATCCTAAATATTCTTCTATATCTCTACATCCTATATCATTCCCAATATTAATCCTTCTCTTTTATATTCCTTGTTTGTAGTAAAACATGAGAAGTAGAGTTTGAATAGGAGTTCAAACAAATCAAGTAAAATATCTCAAACAGATCATCTAAAGATTTGATGCATGCAACAAATTAATCAACAAGTGTTTAGATGTCAAACACATAACTTAAGTAACCGATCAGTTCAATCAATTAGTTCTCAAATCATGAATTCAATCAATCAGTTCCTCATTTAGTTGCAATGAATAATCAAATCTATTATTGAGTTATCTTTAGTTCTCATGTTCTAGTTTGTAACTACCTCTTCCACGACACGTACAAGACTTGGAGTGTCATCCTTCATGTTCCAAGAGATCTACACAATCATGACTCCTTTGTTTTAGGTGATCTTCTTTGGCTAAAAGTGGGTTACTAGACATGTCCTTTGGATGTAGGTGATTCCCTTTGGTTTTGGATGAGTCCTTTACTACATATAAGTCACTGCATATAAAAAGTTGTTTGTAAACAAGAGTGGCATCACATAAAGCATCATTCAAATAAATTATTGCAACCATAAGAATAAATGCATACTCAAAATACCACAAAATAAAGTTAACTAGTAATAACTATATTAATCAGTATTATGCCAATAATTTCAAGTTATAGTGATGATGTTCAACAATATGAAAAGGAAATACAAGGACGTAGTCTTGATGACTTAACAAAATATAGAAGATGAGTTTTTATACACATGGTTTAATCAACTCATCATACAATAAGTCCCACAAAATCAATTTCCCATTTCTCAAATGGCTCCGTGCTTGTTATAGGACAAAACAACATTTCATCTTTATTTTCAGCTTACCTATTCTCTCGAAAATAGCCAAAAGCCTTGAAAAATTCTTTTATATCCTTGTATAATGTTTCCCACCATAAACATTCCAACAATATCTTGTGCATTGTTATTTCTCCGCATAGTTTCCACCAACTATTCCACCATGATATTCCTCCATGATAGTTTCACACTTATGCTCCATAACACCTATGCGTAAGACCTCATCTCTACCCATTTTTACAGGTATTCTCCAATAAGATGATAAGGTGCTACACAAATAGAAATCAGATTCTTTTCCAAAGTCTTCATTCCTTCAGTGTAAGTCCAAAGCATAAGAACACCGCAATGTATTCCAAATTAGTGAGTGTGTGGTTCAATCAATAACTATGCATCGACATAATATCTTATATTCTTTGTGCATATTCTCTAAATTTGATCCTTGGCAAGTGATCAAGTCCCTAGTTACTCTTACTAGGATTTACTATGATTGTGAAGTCAAATTCCTAAAATAGGAAGATCCAATGAAAAATGCACCCCTAAAAACTAGCTTATTGACCAAGTACCTCAATACCATATGATCCGTATAGAATACAAAGGGGTTAGCCAAAAACTACTACTTAAACTTATGAAGTGCATAAATCATTGACAAGGCTTCATGCTCTATAGTTTTATAGTTCTATTCCACCGATGTCACTTCTTTCTCACGAAACATATGGGATGATCAACATTTCCTCACATCGATGTGCTAAGAGTGCACGAATGGCTATGCTAGAGGAATCCATATATACATGAAATGGATTGTTCAAATAAGGGAAACACAAGATATTAATGGTGATTAGTGTCTCATTCAAGGCATCAAATGCCTATTGTTGCGTGTCACCCCAGTAAAACTTTCCTTTGGCCTTTAACAATTCTTCAAGGGGTATTATAATCTTGCCATATCCTGTGATACACTTCTTGTAATACCCAATATGCCTCAAGAACCAAAACACTTCACTCTAGTTGGTTAGGTCTTCCAGCCCCAAAATAACTTCAATATTTTCTGGGTCCACCAATAATCCTTCCTTACAAATAATATGTCCAAGTAAAGTACCAAAAGAGTTGTAAAAATACACTTCTTGATGTTCAAAGAGATACTAAGCTTCCCACACATTTCAAACATTAATCTAAGGTTATCACAATGATCTTTTACCAGCCCATAAATGGTCTAATCATCCATGTATGTTTGCAAAAAATGTGAATAAAGTCTTGGAAATCTTGAACAATTATGCACAAGAATACTTCTAGCACATTCTTCAATCCAAAGGGAATGAAAGTGTATGTAAAGCTTCACCATTCAATTGAAAAGGTGGTATTCTCCTGGTCTTCACGTGTAATCCTCACTTGATGGTATCCAGAGAATCCATTTGTGAATGAGTAGATATTTGGCCCTACTACACCTTCTAAGATCTCTTTAGTGAATGGAGTAGGAAAAGGATCTATGACACATGAAGAATTGAGTACCCTATAGTTAACACGATCCTTATCCACTAATCCTTTTTAATACTAAACACCATCGAGATTATCCATTTAGAGTATTTAATAGGTTCAATAATGCTAGACTTGAGCATCTTATCAATCTCCTCTTTTACCTTCACGTGCAGGTTCGGATTCATCCGATAAGGCCTCTTCCGAACCGGAAGCGCACCATCTTTAAGATTGATTCTCATATCCTATAAATATGGATGTACACCCTTCAATTCATGATATCCCCTAAAAATATATCTTAAAATTCATGCAAAGTAGCTTAATAATCTTTGCAACTTTTGGTTTAGACCAATAATATCAAATAATAGCTTCCTTAGGCAGCTCTTCAGTCCTAATGTTCATTTTCTTAGTTTTCAAGGGCACACGGCATGCATGTGCCTTCTCATTTACATAATCCATTACCTCACGTGCACCTTATGTATGTTTAACATCCTAGTCCTCAACATCTTCATCATCTATGAGGTAAACTATCTTTCCCTTATCTTTTTACTTTCATGCACCCACCCAACTATATCTCTTCTATTTCTATTAGGTACTCACATGCCTCAACATCAGTTTCACCAAATAACCAAATCATGAGATTCTCATTCTTCACATTATCCCCCAATGTGATGCACATCATAATCAGTAAGGCTTTATGAACTGGAGGCTTAGTATAGAAGTAATCACTAGTGTGAACAATACCTTCAATCAGGTCACGCCAACTTGTTTTCTCTTTCTTCAACTCAACATGCACATACCAAGCATGTGGGCATCTCGAAAAAGTGGAGTAAAAGTTTTTACCCATATATATGGTGGTAATGCATCTTACACTCACACCCAATTTCACTCACAATTGTGAACATGTACTAGAGGAGGATTTTTCCCATCATAAACTTGTACTAGTGAAGGAATATTATTCCTTTGAAACCTTTTTAGAATGCTACCCCAATTTCGGGCCAGCCTAATAAAATATCTATGTGTATTTCCCACTAGTGTGTTGCATTCCTATCCAATGTGTGTACCGTCATGTTTCTCCTATCACCTTCATTGTGGCTTTATTTCTCCATTGCATGTAAAAATGACTCAAGATTACCCTCTTCAATATATTTTGGAAAACTAACCTACACATCTGCCTAACTATGCATGGACTTATCATTTTAATAAATTGTCCTCGTACTTCATGACCCACCATTTCATGTGTGCTATGGGTCTAATTTTCACAAACAACTTTGGTAGTATCACTGAAAGATTAAACATCTTCCTAATGAAGTATGTCATCCTTTGATGACTCTACATTCTCGTGGTCACGCACCATCTGCACACAGTTTTGATTGAGCTACTCTTCACTAATGTGCTCAATATATGGAGTAACCTTTGTTTCATTCAATGGAATGACAACATACTTATCCTTGTTCTCAAAACTAATGTATCTCTTATTGAAGAGAAAGTATTCATTGTTAGCATAACACCAAGTTCATTCAAGCAACGTGTGGAAATTATCTTCCTCAATAAGCTCTAATACTTTAAAATCTCCCGTAAATTTATCTTCTTGAATGGTGAAGGAAGAATCCTTCAATACCCCAATGGGCATGACCCTTATTTTATTAGCCATATATAACACATTTGAAGATGGTTACAATGGTGGCCTTCCCATTTGGTTCCAGAATCAAGGGTGAGAAAATTTAATTCCACACCAATGTCAATCAAGATATCACTCACCAACCATACATTAATCAATGCATCCAAGGTTATCTCCTTGTCATATTCATGGTCATATGGTGGTAAATTTACATGAAGAATCGCATTTATGCTTGACCCTTGCTGCATGCAGTACCTTCTCACGTAACCATTATCCCAACAAAGGGATAATGTTATCTTGCCTCAACATCCTGCACACTTCCTTAAGATCATCAATATCCTTCCTAGGGAGTTTGGTATCCCACACACGTTCCCCTCATGCCTCGCTTCCTTCAGTGTTGGATCTCACTATGTAATTCTATAAAAAAACATAGTTTCATGATACACTTCCTTCTATTGGGATCCATTTGGATATTTTACATGTACCACCTCTTCCCATATTATGAGAGGTCCCCCTTCGTGATCACATGCACACACTACTTTTGTGTGCATTGTAACTAATACAAGCTAGAGTTCGGGATCAAGCTTCTTAAGTGCTCATTTCTTGTGCTTCGTAAACTCCATTTTGATCATTGTCATGCCCTTTTTTTTCTTTTTGTTCTTACACATATGAGCATATAGGTTCAGAAAATCTTCAACTTTGTGAGCCTTTCTGTACTATGTGCAAACCTGGTTCTTAGGAAACTCATGCTGATAATGATTAGGTGATCCACACATATGACATGTCTCACATGCAAAATTTCTTATCTTTGCCACACATCCTCTACTTCGAATCCTCCTCGAAAACTTCCATTTTCATTGTTAAACCTTTCATTGTTCTACCCTTCCTCGGATCTTGCGAGCTTCTTTCTCAAAGGGGTCTAATGCAACCCTATTTCACATGCCTCATGAATATGATCAATAAAATTGCAGTTAGCTATGTCATGGGTATGTGCATCACAAATATTGCAATACATGGAGATATTGTTATGCATCGCGCACCGTAAAATTAGGCAGTTCTAGAAATCATTATTCTTATGAAAAATCTCGCAATATGTTAATAATGAGTACACTTTCATGCACAGAAGTTGTCCTTTGTATATCCTCAACCTCACAATATGTGCACCATAGTTTGTTGCACATTTTGTGTGCACCGAATTGGAAGACAAATTCTCCAACCGAGTAGCCATTTCTACTATCTCGGGCAAGTAAGGAAGGGTCTTTCCCTGTATCAAAACTTCCAACTACTTTAGCATGTAGTGTTGTTTACAAGGCTTCATGTGGATTAGTGAATGTCTTATGTGATAAGGCTCTTCAAAACAAAGTGTCAACAATCCTCCTACGAACCACTTTGCGCACATGATTTCTTTGATGGATATCATATGAGAAATTAGATAACAAGATCTTAAAATGTGCATCATACTCCCGAACACTCTTAGATAGGCCTTGTTTTATATTCTTTCATGCACTAATGCTCTATTGCTCAAACTCGAGGATATGAAACTCAACTAAAAAGGTAGTGTGAAATGCATTAAAATCAATTGTAGTCTAGTGTGGATCATATTTGGTGTACCAAATGTGTGTGCACCCTTGGAGTGTGGTCATAAAATAACTTACCTTCCTGTCAAAATTTGTTATTCCCTTAGCTCTCCACAATAATTCACACTTATGCACATGTTCAGCATCTTCCACACCCCTATACTCCAGAAAATGAAGTGACATCTCAAAGAATATATGAGTTTTTTTTTGGTTGTTGTTGTAATGGATGTTGTGGGTATTTTTCCTAGGTGGGACTAGACCTTGAACCTGATCCTCCACTAGGATTTCCTCCAAATAGTGGTTTTCCCGAACTCCAAGAGCCTCATGCCATGATCTCGGGGGCCTATTGAAGAAATTAATTGTGTCCCTATGGTCATGCTAAACTACACACTAATTTTCTATCCTATAATGCTACCAAGATTACTAATTCAAACTAGTAGCATGCCACTTCTTTTTCCCCGATGATGCACTTACCAAATTGGTCCCAAAAAAATTGTCTAAAAATGGATGCATGATGCACTACCACATACACATCCTTAATCTTCCATGCTTCCCGAGATGATACTAATATATTCCTACCCATGTCTCCTACCCAATGCGGTGATCCTCTATTACCTTCTTGCTCACCTTCACTATAATGATCTTCTACAACAACTTTTGGATTCCAAGCACATTGTGTAAGAGATAGGGGTCTAGGTGGGGTCATATGCATGGTAACGGTTCTCAATATCTCCTCGCACTCTATTGAAGGGGTCACTTTATTTCAATTCTCCAATGTAGAGAGGAAATGTTCTTATGGTCCCTCTCCTTCTGCGGGGGTTATCATAACTTCCACCGTCATCATTCTTCTCAATATGATTTCCTCCTCAACCCCTTTCTTTACTGTGCATCATTATACCTGAACCGTCTCTCTTCCTTCTCTATTTATTCCACTTAGACCGATGCCATCCTTCCCAAACATTTCTCCTAGCCCTGCGCGTGGTGGGGTTTTATCATGTCATTGGTAAGTTCTCCATTTTGAGCTCAATCATCAAGATCTTGATAGCTAATGGTGTCGTGCACAAATACGATCCTTTTAGCTCGCATAAAAACCAAAAATATGATTCCTCGGGAAAGAGTATGTCGATATCATGTACTCCAAGGTATAACTTTGTATCACACCTTCATACCAATGATCTACAACTCTATTCTAAGGCACGTCCAAATCAAAGAGTTTATGATAGTCTTTTTGTCTCCACACTTGCTTTTCTACAAATCCAGACACCATTGTTCTATGCGTATGCTGCCAACCCCTATTATAATTCTCTTTGGAACGAAGATGAATAATATCTCATACAGAAATCATAGATTTTTCGTCCCCCCACTTGTTCACATTAAAACAAGGTCCAATGTTATATCTCTCGAGCAAACGCATCCCGACTATTATGTATCCAAATCTCAATGTTCTCCAAAGATAATTGGAACACTATGTGTATGCAACATCCTCGATGAGCAGATTGAAAATAGGTCTCAACAAAGGGAACCAAAATATATTCTTTTATTTTACCAAATTAAGCTAGTGTGTCTTTGGCAATTCATCCGAGACAAGTCTAGAATCTCACCCAAAGAACACACAACCACCGGATTCCTACTTGGTTTTCTTATCAAGATGTTAGACATGCATACTCATAATGACACATTTAAGGAAATACAACATAACATAGTAATATCAAAATATATATAGTAAGGAAATCATTCTACATACATAATTACTAAAAGTATTTGTATTCCCATTACTTCATGTTCAAATATAGTAACCTTAGCAATCCATAAGAAATTATTCATAATACAAAACAATTGATTACATAATAGGAATTCTGATTACATCACAACTTCTTACAATCATGCACTGGACCATGCACGCATACAAGAAAAACTCCAAAAGCTACATATTACTCGATAAAATATCATAACTAGTCATAACTTATAACTACAAGGCCACATCACCTATATATACACACATGGTGGGGACTTTACCTTCAAAGTGACTACATGCACCTTTCCTAATAATAGGTGTGCTCTAATAATAACACACATGCTTTTTCAAGTTGTCTTAACAATAGATTGAGCTATAAATAGATCCATACTTTATCCTGCTTTAATCCTATATTTATCCCTTCTCCATGTGTCACCCTTGTCTTTATCTACATGTTCTTTGTCTTATTAATAGATTTGGCTTGTCTATTAAGTCATCTTGATTTTGTCTAATTTTAGCGATGCTCCAAAATTAGCTAAGTCCTAGATGTTTTGTATGCATGTGCGCAAGCCTTGTGCGTTGAACCGTTCTTTCTAATACATGCACCTTTACAAATTTCCCTATTTCTACTTCCTCCTTGCATACACATGCCCTTGTGTGCAACTTTGGGATATTATGCATGGCTAGTACTTATCCATTTTCATTTCCAAATATATTTCCTTAGGGACAATTTTATTAATTTTAGCTTGAGTTAATTCATTTAAGAAATGAAACACTAAAATGTAGAATGATAACAAGGTTTGGAGTTACCTATGGGATGTAGAATGTGCACCGTTGAATGTAAGTGACATGGGAACTTGTTTTTAGATGGGAATATTTTTTTACATAAGTAGATAAAATGACAAAGATAGATTAGTAAAATAATAGGTGAGTTTCTTGAAAAATTCCAGTCCCGAGAAGGAAAAAAATTCCTTTTGGGGATGTCAAGCCACTATTAAGAAAACAAGATAAGAATAATAAATAATGGAATTATAGATGACAACATTTTATACCATGTATATCTAATTACTAATATTCAATGCTTATATGTGGGTATTCAATCAAATTTTTCAAAGATGGGATGAGGTGGATTGAACTAACTAGTCTAATAAATTTTGGCTTCATCACTTTCTTCAAGGAGGAGATTGTTGGCCATTGTGTCTTAGTGTTTTAATTGATGTCAATGTCTTTATATAAAAGTGTGATAGGTTTCATATGAGTCTCCATGAGGTATCTTTCCATTTCAAACATGAATGTCGGTTGGCAATGACATGTTTTGGTGATGTCCTATGGTGTTCGGGGAGGATGGTTTAGTTGGCTTAGTCATAATATGAGTCCTAATAAGGTGGTATAAGGATGTTATGAGCTACATCATTGTTGGTATGATGTTTCAAGGGTATATTTGTTTCGTATTGAGTCATTATGGTTAGTTCATGGTTTTTCATGATGTGAAGTGGTCATTATAGGCCTATTCCTAGTCCTAGAACATGCATAATGAGTTGGAGGTATAATTTTTGGGGTTGATTAGTCATGATGAGTTTTACGTTCGTTATCAGAGGTTTAGTGATGTTTCATGGTCCTTGGGAAGGAAGAAGGTGAAAACAAGCTAGGAAAACATAGGCAAGTTGTTTTGTTTGGAGAGTTACATGAATATTTGAGCATGGTGGAAAGTTCTAAAAGTTATAGATGGTAGAAATGACACTTTATTCCAAGTTTTGGGTCAGTTTGAATAACATTTTGTAAGATACATCATTTTTGGTAAAATTGGGTTTTGGAGAAGGAAAAACTAGCTCGAATTGGAAACTTGTTTTGCTCACCTAATCTCATACACTTTTGATGGGACCCAAAGATTTTGGGTGACATTTTTTCATTTATCTAAGAGTTTATTTTTAAAAAAATGAGGTCATTTTATCATCTTGGTTTTATGAACAATCATTAACAAGTTAAAGTGGTTTAAAACCCTAGCAAAACCCTCCTCCTAAAGTAACTTGGGAGATTTGATTTGTTTAGTATCTAGAATTTATTGGAAAGGAAAATTGGTGCATCAAGGTTGAAGAGGATTTCTAAAAGCTCATTTTGTTTTTGGTTTGGTGTTCCAACTATTTTGGGAAGAGAGAGAAAACCCTAGTTTTGTGGGTTTTTACTATTTTAGGGCTGAGATGGAAGCTTCAGGCTAAAAAAAAAATTGTTCTAGAATACTTGTGAGGTTATATAAGTATACATGAAATGTTTTAGGAAAGTACAATGGAGAAATGGAAGTTACAAGTGCTCAAAGTGACCCTACTGATTTTGGCCTTAAGGGCTAAAATGTTAGTCTTATTCTTTGAAGTGAGTTTGGTCATTTTTATTGTTGTTGATGCATATGATAGTCATGGATAGTTGATTTACACCTTATATTATTTTTTTAAGTGATTTTTAAAGTGATTTTTAGTTGAAGACCTAATGGCCTAGAAATCCCTAGTTGGCTTGCTTAAGAAGGTGATTGAAACAAGTGTGTTGGGCAAGATTTATCCATGTGAGATATGCATGTTAGTGATTTTACATGTTGGTACAAGTGTCCTTGATGTTTTACGAGGTTGTGGCTGAGCATAGAAGTTGATTTAGAGGTATTTTTTCATGTTTCTCTCAAGACTAGATCTTGAGTCTGTAGACCCCTGAATGAACAGTTGCAAAGATTGGTTTGGTTGAAGGCCTTCCACTATGAGTTGTGTTGGTCGTCAAATAGGACTTTTTAGAGAGCAACAGACAGGGGACGAAAAGTCCCTCCTCTTTAATGGGAGAGGTTCCCTTATTCTGAAACGAACTTATTTACAAATATACAGAACATTATTTTATGGTTAAACTTGGATATTACGAAAGTGCTTTTCACCAGGATCATCAGCTACGCAAGGACTGAGGAAAAAGAATAAGAAGATGAGCAGAACAGCAACATTCAGAATTATAGATAGCAGAATAATTCTTCGTGTATGCGAAGCTTCAAAAGATTTAAGACAAGATCATTTGAATGAGATTAAATTTAAAGACACAAAGTTCCATAAATAACCTTCTTCGAATTTATTAGTCAAGGACACAAAGTTCCTTCTTGGTTGTACAAGATCGCTGTATTTGCAAAACTGGACAGTATGCAATCAGAGAGACCAAACGAGTTAAGAACAAAATGATCTTCACAATATTAAAGGAAAACACAGAGACAACAAGAATCAGATAGACAAAGAACGGAAAGCCCTTTTTGTATTGATTTCTTTTAAGGTCTATTTACACTTTCAGCAAATATCCAAGTTCTTCCTCCTCGGAAAATGGCGTGGAAAGGCCATTATATAGATTACAAGTCAGTTACTCTTCGTAACCGTTTCTTTTAACTAAAGAGTAGTTAAGGACCGCCAATTGCAATGCCTTAACTAATTACAAGGAATACGAAAAGAAAGGGAAGAAGAGAAAAGAAAGGAGAAGGAGACAGGTGTCCAGTTCTGAGAAGGACCCACTGTCTTCAGAAACCGCCGCTTGAGTTTTCTTCCACGTCTCAGCCACGTCTTTGCCACGAGGGACACACCAGACGTTTCATCTTGAAGATGTCAGTGGATATCTTTGAAAACTGATGTAACCGACGTCTTGAAAGTTTCGTCCTTCGTAACTGCTTCTTGAAATTTGATCTTCGGATTGATAGCATCAGAGCCGCAACTTAAATTTATTTTTTTGAAAAACAGCATATTCGGGTCGAGCGGGAAAAACTAAGTGTGAATGACACTTGGTACACTTGGGACAGGTGAGACGCGAATGCGCGAAACACGCGGCTCGGGCGAAACAGGGAGAAGACGCACAAATGTATTTGGGACAAATGGGACGAAAATGCGCGAAGGACGCGGTTCGGGTGTTTCGGCCGAAATTGGAACAGCGGGCCCGTTTGGACTTGGGACATTCGGGACAAAATGTTCCGAAGTACGCGACTCGATCGGCTCGGCGAAAAATAGGAAAGCTCGCACTTTTTAAATGGGGCGGTGGGACAAAATTGCGCGAAGGACGCGATCCGGGCGAACCGGCCGAAATGGAACAGAGCAATTTGGAACTCGGGACAATCGGGGGTGAATCGGCCGAAAATGGAACAGCGGGCCCGTTTGGACTTGGGACATTCGGGACGAAAAGTTCCGGAGTACGCGGTTCGGCCGGTTCGGGCGAAAATGGAACGACTCGCACTTTTTACTTGGGACATTCGGGACAGGAAAGTGCGAAGTACGCGGGAAGGATGATTCGGCCGAAATGGAACAGTTTGCATTTTTGGCTTTGGGGCACTTGGGACAAAAACTTCCGACAGGCCCGAAAATGGGACAAATTCGGAGGTTTCGGCCGATCGGAGAACAGAAGACACTTTCGTACTTGGGACAGATGGGACAAAAAGTTCCGACAGGCCCGAAAATCACACAAAACGACCCAGAACACAGATTTTTTCGAATTCACGACTTAGGCACCTCAGAGAAAAACACTTAAGACTCGAAATTTTGAAATTTTACTCTTATCAGAGCGGGGAATTTTGAGTGGACAACAGCTGGCTCCTTCTGGGGATGACTTGGTGTAAATTCAAAAAATGAGACAAGGCAAGAACTTAGAGAACTCGGTGAAGCAGACCAGTGCCTTATCCCTTGGGCAACGGAGTCGAAAACAAACCAATACAGAGGGCAACACACACAACAGAAGGGAAACACACCAAAAGCAGAAAAAGCAAAAACACTGTACATAATATACAAAGGGACTCCCTAGTCACCTAGGACTTGAACAACTTCAAATACTGCCCACTATAAGGAAGTGGGAGGGGAGAACCATCCATGTAATCAAGATAGAAAGAGTCCTTACCAGCAAAGTGTCTTATCTTGAAAGGACCAAGCCACAGAGAATCAAATTTTCCATGGCTACCACGAGGTTCATGTCTTTTGTCCCACAACAGCACGGTATCACCAACTTGGAACTCTCTGCTCCTAGCTTTCTTATCAAACAGAATCTTCACCTTCTGCTGGTGGGCAGATATTCTGTCAGCAACCTCCAATCTATCCTCGTTCAGTTTGTGCAGGTACATGATCCTTTTGTCCAGAGCATCACTGAAACTAGTGTCTTCAATGGCCTTCATCAGGTGCAAGGCTGGTAGTTCCACTGTCACTGGCAATTGAGCCTCTACTCCATACACTACTTGAAAGGGGGACATTCCAATGGCTCTTTTAGGTGTGATCCTGTCTGCCCAAAGAGCATCATAAAGCTTCTTATGCCAGTTTCGCTGAGATTCGTTGACCAACTTCCTTATGATAGTCACCAGATTCTTGTTGGTAGATTCTGCTTGTCCATTTCCCTGGGGATAATAATCTGAAGAATGAGCCAGAGAGATGCCATACCCAGTGCAAATCCATTATCTCGCTTGAGGAGAAGTTTGAGGCATTATCTGTTACAATCTTGTTAGGTACACCATACCTAACCAAGATGTTCTCTTTGATGAAGTTGCATACTACTTCAGAAGTGGTGCTCTTGACTGGAATAGCTTCCACCCATTTGGTGAAGTAGTCAGTGGCAGTTAGCACATGAGTGTGTCCCGCACTAGAAACAGGGTTGAGTGTACCAATGAAGTCTAGACCCCACTGTTGAAATGGTTCCTCGATCACAACTGGCTTGAGAGGCAAAGCGGCCAGTTTGGGTCTTCCCACAAAAGTCTGACAGGCCTCACATTTATCCACCCACTTGGATGCATCTTTGAACAAGGAAGGCCAGTAATACCCTCCACGGAGTATCTTATGAGCTGTGACTGTAGATGAATAGTGCCCTCCACATGCCTGATCATGAAAAGCTGAGAGCAACTTTCTCTGTTGTTCCTTGTCTACACACTTCAGAAATCTCCCGTCCAAACCACGCTTGAACAAGGCATTTTCCCACAATACATATTGTGCTGATCTCAATTTAACAGTCCTCTTTTCTTTAGCAGTTAAATGAGAGGGGCATTCCCCGTAGGTGAGAAAATGGGCGATGTCAGCATACCATTCATCAACTGAACTCAGGAATAGAACAGTAGGAAGGTCAGCTTTCTTCTCCAATAACTCATGTTGGGCTCCTTCAGCAATGAGCTCGCAAAGACCTTTTCCCCGAACCAGCTTGGTTGGCTTGATATCAAGGTCATACTCCTGGACCTTAGCCACCCAGTTTCCCCTCTTGGATCCAAATTCTTGTTGCGTGAGAATTGACTTTACAGTCGTATCTGGGACCAGCACCGTAGAGTGAGAGTTGAGGATATAGAAACGGAACTGCTTGACAGCTTTGACTACTGCAAAGGCATGCTTCTCCATCATGGTGTACTTTAGCTCATGGTTCTTCAGGATATAGCTCATGAAGGCAATTGGTAGCTCATGTTTATCAGATCTTCCTGGGTTAAGACAGCAGCCAGAGTACTATCTGTAGCGTAGCAATAGATAATGAAATCCTTGCTGAAATCAGGGCAGGCCAAAACTGGAGTTTTAGCAATAGCTTTCTTGATACCCTCAAAGGATTCCTTTCCTTCAGAAGACCAACCAAATGCTTGCTTTCCTTTCATCATCTGAGAAATATTCAAAGTTAATTCAGCAAAATCAGGGATGAATCTTCTTAGAAAATTGATCTTACCGAAAAAGGAATGCACGCCCTTTTTACTAGTAGGGAGAGGAATCTGTTGGATGGCTTGAACTCGTTCAGGATCAATCTTGATGCCATCCTTTGAGACAATGTGTCCTAATAGCTTTCCCTCTGTAACACAGAAGACAGATTTTTTAGGATTCAGGGAGATTCCATGCTCTCTACATCTCTGCAGAACTGTTTCCAGGTGATCGAAATGATCTGCTCTTGTCTTTGAAAACACTGTCAGGTCATCAAGGTATATGACAATACATTTCCCTTTCAAGCTCCCAAAAGCCAGATCCATAGCTCTCTGGAAAGTGGCACCGGCATTAATCAGCCCAAAAGGCATTCTCTTGTACGCGAAGGTACCCCAAGGAGTTGTGAAGGCTGTCTTATGTTGATCAGCAGTATCAACCTC
Source organism: Taxus wallichiana var. yunnanensis (assembly GCA_018340775.1). NCBI lineage: Eukaryota > Viridiplantae > Streptophyta > Pinopsida > Cupressales > Taxaceae > Taxus > Taxus wallichiana. The sequence goes on along the minus strand of CM031239.1, from coordinate 561,603,384 downwards.
TACCTGATTGTATCCAGAAAAACCATCAAGCATAGATAACATCTCAGAGCCTGTTACCGCTTGCAAAATCTGATCCATCATAGGCAGAGGGTAGTTATCTTTCAGAGAGGCCTGATTCAGGTTCCTGAAATCAACACAGATGCGGATCTCACCATTCTTCTTCCTAACAGGTACAATGTTTGCAATCCAAGTCGAATGGTGAATGGGAAAGATGATTTTAGCCTTCAGCAGTTTTTGAATCTCCTGAAATATGGTGTCAGCTATCTTTGGGTTGTACTGCCTCTGCTTCTGCTTGAAAGGCTTGATTCCTGGCTTGAGAGGGATAGAGTGCTGCATTTCTTTTGGCTTGAAGGCTTTTAGATCTTCGTAAGAATAAGCAAGCACATCCTTATATTTCCTTAGAAGGTCAATTGCTCTTCTCCTTTCATCTGATGTGCAACACTTCCCGATATTTACCAGCTTCGGGCCATCAGAACTTCCAATATCAATCTTATCATACTCAGCTGATTGCTGAGGTCCAGTGGAAGCTTTAGATCTCACGTATCTGTCATGTTTATCAAACAACTCCTCCAAACTCACTAAACCTTTGGGAATCTTATTTCCTTTGAGCTTAATGCACCCTTCCTGATCAGTTTCTTCTCCTTGGGTGACGGCTTGGTCAGAAGACACGCTCTCACGAGGCAGGTTGTCACTTCCTTCGAAATACAGTTGTTCAAAATTGCCCTTGAGCTCCAGGAAGGAAAGCAAATGCTGGTCGTCGTTGAAGACTTGCCAGTTATTAGTATTGTCAGGGACACTAGGTCGGTGGACCATCTCAATAGTGAACTTATCCTGAGAAAATTCAGGATGAGGAATCAACAGTGACCCTGAGACAGCCAGTGAATCAGCTCTGCTGTTCTTTTCTCTGGGAATTGCTTCAATGGAGAAGGCATCAAGGAATTCAATTGAATCCCAAACCTGATTCCGATAATGCTTCAGCCTCCCGTTCTTTACCTGAAACAGGCTTCTGACTTGCTTCACAATCAGCTCTGCATCACCACGAGCCAAAAGATTTTTAACACCTCGTTCTTTGGCCACTTGCAGTCCAAGGATGAGAGCCTCATACTCTGCTGTGTTGTTAGTGTTCTCAAACTGCAATTTAAATGAAAAGGGGTGCAGGCAGCCTTCAGGTGATATTAGCAGAACACCAGCTCCAGAGCCAGCTGAGGAACAACTGCCATCGAATTCTAAAATCCAGACACCATTGGGATCTTTAGGTGATATTTTGCAGGGTCGGATTTCATCAGGGGATAAAATCATGTAATTACCATGGCCCCTGTCCTCATAGAGTATTTGTGCCTTGGGATCATCTGTCTTCTGCACAATGTACTCGGACTGCTTCTCAGGTAGTAACTTCTTCATTTGTCCATGGACAGGTATGAGTGCGTGTGACCAATCCATTTGAATCTCTCCACCCACATCTTTACAGAAGTTCCTACTTAGCAACATTCCATAGGAAGGAGGAATGTCTGCTACTAGGATGGTAGCCAAGACCTTCTTCTCAGGTAAAGCAGCAAAAGCCACTTGTGCATCTTTAATCCTTCCAACTAAAGGTACTTCCTTACTTTCCATGGAGTAGCAAGATCCATAAGTGCGAGTAAGGGTCAAGCCTAAAGCATGAGCTACCTTAGCAGGCATCACATTATCTGAGGCTCCGGAATCTATGACACAGTTACTGAGCCTATGGCCAGCTATAAGGAGTGTTACATAAAAAGGCTTGATTTTGTCTCCAGGTGAGGTGACAGCAGCTACCAGGCTAGGTTGTGGTGCAGAAGGAGGTGTGGGCAAAAGGCCTTTAGAGGTGGTCTTGGAATGGGAATTTACAAATTGGATCATCTTGGAAAAAGCTTTAGGGTGGGTTTGGTAGTATTCAGCTTCTGAAATTTGAACTTTAGTCCTTTTAAGGTGATCAACAATATCAAAGGATCCAGAGGTGGATGGGCCATCATCATTTGAAATTCTAGGCTTATCAACTTTGGGAGAAAAAGAAGAAGAAGAAGCAACTTTGGGAGCAGGATTGACAGTACTTACCTTTGGTGCAGATGAGGTAGGGATAGGAGATCCTCTTCTGGCAATTACAGGGATAGTTGCCGGTTGCTCCTTAGATTTCTTTAGGGGCTGTGTCACCTTCTCCTTCTGCCTTGTCTGTTCTCGAGTCATGACAGCAAATGATTCACTGTTCATGTCTGCTACCACTTCATCATAGTCATCTCCATCATCAATGCCTTCAGTGGTAAAGAAATTGACTCGAGATCCTTCGAGTTCTTCTGCCTCATCATCGAATTCCTCCAGGAACTCCTCACAAGCTTCATTATCATCTTCTGGCTCTTCAACCTCACAAGTTGCATTCACCGGAACTTTGACAGGAGGTCCTTCAAGTGCCAGTCTTGTGTGGGGAGCTGGCAAACGGTTTCTGGGTTGAAAATTTCTTCTCGGAACGTCTGCATATGGTGCATGCTGGGCTAATTGTTTCTTTATAGCCACTAGATCATTTGCAAGTTTCTGGACTAATGGATCAGTATTGGGTCCAGAGGTGGAAGAGGAAGAAGCAGTAGATTTAGATTTAGGAGGATCTCTTCTCAACTTCCCTGACATGATCAGGTCATCCTCGACACTAACAGCCAGTTCTTGATCTAGAATTAACGTTCCGAGATTAGCCCTTCTTAGAGCATAACTGACTTTAGGCGTTTGGGCATTCAAAAAGAAACATTTCTGAATTTGATCAACCGGTCGAGTATTTACAGGAATTTTGTTGATCAATCTGTTGAACCGAGCCACAAATTCTCTCATAGGTTCTGATGGATCTTTCTTTATCTGAGAAATCTGGGCAAGCAGGGCATGCACATCTTCTGCCGGCTTGAAACGGCTTTCAAATTGAGTTCTCATTGTATTCCAGTCGGTGATGGCACCAGCCGGAAGGTGATAGAACCAGTCAGCAGCATTATCCTGTAACGTCTCAACGAACAGTCTTACTGAGACGTCTTCATGTTCAACCCCCAAGACTCCACAGGCAACTATGAATGCTGCAATATGTTCATCAGGGTGAATTTTGCCATCTCCTTTAAATTTTGGGAAGTTCTTTCGGTTACCTCTAGGTAACTCATGCAAAGGTTGCGCAAGAGCCAGGGGCCCGACACGTTGACCCCATGGTAATTGTGCCATTCTTGGAAATACGGCTTGGAGGGGAACTGTAACACCGGCAAGGATCAAAGCTCGTAGATTAGGACTAGCAGGCTCTGAAGGAATACCACCCGCAGGACTTCTATCTTGGACAGGTGGAGTGCTCGTCGAACGAGTTCTTCTATTGGAAGGGAAAGGAAAACCCTGTTGCTCCAAAAGCTGAAACTGAGAATCTTCGATACCAAGGGCCCTTCTCCCTCTAGTGAAACGTGGAGTCGCCAGATCAAAGGATGATCGAAAAATTGCAGTACTGGAATGCGATTTTCCCCAGCGGAGCTGGAATGCAAATTTCCTCCCCAGCGGAGTCGCCAAAAACTGTTGGTCGTCAAATAGGACTTTTTAGAGAGCAACAGACAGGGGACGAAAAGTCCCTCCTCTTTAATGGGAGAGGTTCCCTTATTCTGAAACGAACTTATTTACAAATATACAGAACATTATTTTATGGTTAAACTTGGATATTACGAAAGTGCTTTTCACCAGGATCATCAGCTACGCAAGGACTGAGGAAAAAGAATAAGAAGATGAGCAGAACAGCAACATTCAGAATTATAGATAGCAGAATAATTCTTCGTGTATGCGAAGCTTCAAAAGATTTAAGACAAGATCATTTGAATGAGATTAAATTTAAAGACACAAAGTTCCATAAATAACCTTCTTCGGATTTATTAGTCAAGGACACAAAGTTCCTTCTTGGTTGTACAAGATCGTCAGATTTGCAAAACCGACAAGATGCAATCGTCAGAGAGACCAAACGAGTTAAGAACAAAATGATCTTCACAATATTAAAGGAAAACACAGAGACAACAAGAATCAGATAGACAAAGAACGGAAAGCCCTTTTTGTATTGATTTCTTTTAAGGTCTATTTACACTTTCAGCAAATATCCAAGTTCTTCCTCCTCGGAAAATGGCGTGGAAAGGCCATTATATAGATTACAAGTCAGTTACTCTTCGTAACCGTTTCTTTTAACTAAAGAGTAGTTAAGGACCGCCAATTGCAATGCCTTAACTAATTACAAGGAATACGAAAAGAAAGGGAAGAAGAGAAAAGAAAGGAGAAGGAGACAGGTGTCCAGTTCTGAGAAGGACCCACTGTCTTCAGAAACCGCCGCTTGAGTTTTCTTCCACGTCTCAGCCACGTCTTTGCCACGAGGGACACACCAGACGTTTCATCTTGAAGATGTCAATGGATATCTTTGAAAACTGATGTAACCGACGTCTTGAAAGTTTCGTCCTTCGTAACTGCTTCTTGAAATTTGATCTTCGGATTGATAGCATCAGAGCCGCAACTTAAATTTATTTTTTTGAAAAACAGCATATTCGGGTCGAGCGGGAAAAACTAAGTGTGAATGACACTTGGTACGCTTGGGACAGGTGAGACGCGAATGCGCGAAACACGCGGCTCGGGCGAAACAGGGAGAAGACGCACAAATGTATTTGGGACAAATGGGACGAAAATGCGCGAAGGACGCGGTTCGGGTGTTTCGGCCGAAATTGGAACAGCGGGCCCGTTTGGACTTGGGACATTCGGGACAAAATGTTCCGAAGTACGCGACTCGATCGGCTCGGCCGAAATAGGGAAAGCTCGCACTTTTTTAAATGGGGCAGTTGGGACAAAATTGCGCGAAGGACGCGATCCGGGCGAACCGGCCGGAAATGGAACAGAGCAATTTGGAACTCGGGACAGAATCGGGTGAATCGGCCGAAAATGGAACAGCGGGCCCGTTTGGACTTGGGACATTCGGGACGAAAAGTTCCGGAGTACGCGGTTCGGCCGGTTCGGGCGAAAATGGAACGACTCGCACTTTTTACTTGGGACATTCGGGACAGGAAAGTGCGAAGTACGCGGGAAGGATGATTCGGCCGAAATGGAACAGTTTGCATTTTTGGCTTTGGGGCACTTGGGACAAAAACTTCCGACAGGCCCGAAAATGGGACAAATTCGGAGGTTTCGGCCGATCGGAGAACAGAAGACACTTTCGTACTTGGGACAGATGGGACAAAAAGTTCCGACAGGCCCGAAAATCACACAAAACGACCCAGAACACAGATTTTTTGAATTCACGACTTAGGCACCTCAGAGAAAAACACTTAAGACTCAAAATTTTGAAATTTTACTCTTATCAGAGCGGGGAATTTTGAGTGGACAACAAGTTGGAAAAAAAAGTAAGTTTTATAGAATTTAGAAATGGTTTGTGTCTTGATAATTTAATTTAATATAGAATTTAGAATCATATACCTTTCCAATTCTATGGTTTGTGTCTTGATAATTTAATTTAATAGGTGAACCAAATAATTTTAGAAGACCTAGTTTTGGGGTCTTGAAGCCGTTTGAGATTTTTGAGATTTTTTTGAGGTCTTCCACTTAGAGTCGAATGGAAAAGTGAGTTTTTCTAGAAATTATACTCAAAGATATTTACAATGTTATATTATTTGAGTCCTAATGATGATATTTTCTATGTCTAGTTGGTCTCTCTTCAGATGGAATTCTCGGGCATTGAAGACCTAGTGGGGATTACATGCTTCTTGGTGAGTTTCATAGTGAAGATTAATGTTTTGGTGCTTCTTGAGATTTTTGGTGATATTGAGTACCATTTTATTAATTTTTAGAGCTGATAAATCCTTGAAAAAAGTTTCAAAAGAGTTTACGAGTTGTTGGCGCATTTGTTGGTGCTTGAGAAGCTTTTTTTGATCCCGTAGACACAAAATAATGCACTTGGGTACATTTCTAGGTCCTAATCACACACTACTATTCATATGATTACTAAACAAGAAAAATAGTAATTGAATATTATCTTTGGCCTCTTTCTTTTCTTTCTTTCTTTCTCTCTAGTATTGCACACCCCACATGCCCAGTGGATGTTTCATTGCTTTCTATTTATTTACTTTAGACACCAAGGCCATGCACCCTCATCCCCTTTGGGCATCCTAAACTTTTTGTATCTTAATCACCCCTTTTGGCCCTCTTTTATCTTGTAGGCATATTGTTTTCTTTTTATTCTATCTTTTAGTAGTATATTATGAAATTCAAATAAGGAAATCATATAAATACAATGTTATGTGACCAAAATAAAAGACCAAGATCTAAACATCTATTATCACACCAAAGGTTGCATCCAAAGGCATTCTAAGAGCATCAATGTATCCATCTAGCATCCATTCAAGGGAAAATTTACTACATTTTCTACATACACGCATAGGAGGGGAAGTTCATTTTGACATCCACACATCTATTTACATTGCTACATCTAGTTATCGCTCGTTATCAAGTGAATCTTGCACAAGATAATCCTAAGGCACAATTTCTACACACACACATAAAAAACTACATGGAGTCTAAGATGTATTGCAATGCTCGATCATAAGTTCACTCTGTCGGGTGACTATTGGGGTCAGTCGACTCCCCATTTACATCTTTCTTTTTTAGGATTTGATGTAGTTTGGGGTTTTGTAGGATATCATTTATTTTGCAGGTTACATGTGAATATAGTGATCATCCAATGACATACATGCAACCAAAGGTGAAGGTCGGTGATCACTTTTCGACACAATAAAAACTATTTTTCGATCTCTTGTGTAATCACATGCACCCATAAGCGGTCTTTAGCACCTGACTCCCTTGCCCCAATCCATGCACCCGGTCTATGCTCATATGATAGTTACAAAATTTTCTCGAGTGTAGTTGTGATAGTCTCCTCCTCCTATTCATCATTCTTCCATTCTAAAACGCTTCAAAAATTATTGTAATAGTAGCTAAGTCTTCAATTCGCTTTATTGCACCTAGGGTTTCATATTTCTTTAGCTTATTACTTGTTTTAGATCTGTACTTCATCATTTATTTATCATATGGGACTTTACAATATCTTATGGTTTTACAAAATTCTATTTTTTAAAAATCAGATATTGCTTGAGTTATTGGAGCTTGTTCATGATGATTTTACACTTTTCAAATCTTGGGTCATTCGTGTTGATTTATATGATGATTTTGTTATATTTTTGAGTTAGGATGAGTGACCTACTTGGTCATGTACGACCTAAGTGAGTTTATGAGTGACCAAGAGGGGATTGAAGGAGAGTGTTAAGGGGTTAATAAAAGAGATAAGAAGATCCATGAATACCTGAAGAATATTGAATACTAGATGTGCAAAGCAAATTGATATATTAATCCTTGAAGGAGAGAGATTGAGTGGGTTTGGAGAGAGATTGTTTGAATGAGGGTTTGATGTGTTTGTGAGTTGAACTTGGATCAAAATCAAATATATAATCAACATAATTTCATGGTCATTATTTTATCAAATATCTTATGATGATTAATATTTATATGAGTCCTTTGTTGTGAGTAATATCAACAAATAACAAGGGTTAGTTCTCTTTGTAGGGTTGGTGCCTCACTAAAAAATCTTACAGATGTGTAATATTCTTTCAAGTCCTTGCTTTGTGTAATATAAGCTAAGGTTTTAGTGGTTTTTATTCCACTTGAGGGTTTCCCACTTACTTCTAGTGTCTTGTGTTCTCTATCTTATTGCATGCACTTGTAATTGTCTAATGCACACTTAATAAGATCACATGGTTCATGGTTGATTGAATTAATGGTTTTAATGATGAATGTATGTAATGATAAATGAAGTGAAATATTTGTAGGACCAATTCAACCCCTCTCATTCCATTATGCTTCCAACAATTGGTATCATAACAAGTCCTTGAGAAGTAATTTTAATCACTTTAAAGAGATCTTCGAAACACAAGCAATGGGAAAATCATATGTTGAAGATTATTTAAGGAATATGTATGATATAGTTGAGTCTCTAATTCATAAATTGCAAGATCAGATCAATTTCATGGAGAATTAACATGGAAAATCCATAAAAATACTATAAGCTCAAGTGTAAAGTATGTCTAAAGAATTAAAGTACAAAGAAGATGTTTGTATTAGGTATGAAGATAATTTGAAAGCTTTGGAATCTAATTTAGAAGATGCTTCCAAGAGGTTGAATAAATATGGGAAGTTAAATAATATTTCAAGCTCTTGGTGGGATCTTGAAAATTCAAAGAGCGGTTAGTGATAAAACAGTCTAGGGTTCCAATGAGAACATGTGAAGAATGATGATAAAGTCTGGTTCAAGATCTCAAGCAAACATGACGGTGACCAAAAAGGCTGAGTCAAAGAAGTATAACCTTGTTAGAAAACCTAATGCTATGAGATATGGTTCTTCATTTAATGTTTATTTTTATGTTTGTAATGTTTTTGGTCACGAGAGATAGAGAATGCAAGAAGAAGTCCTCAAGGAATGAGTTCTCATGGAGACATGGAAGTGTTTTCAATGGTCAATGTTATGCTTGTTGTGAACATGTTCATAAGGCAACTAAATGTGGTTGGGAAGAAAGAAGGACATAACATGCTACAACTATCACAAAAAGGGCCACATTGCCAAATTTTTCTATCAAGAGTCTTCTAGACCAAGAAATGAAGGTAAGTATGAGGTGGTATGTTATAATTGCAATCAGTTTGGTCATATTGCTAAATTCTTTCATCAAGATAGACCTATAAACTTCAAAAGTAGGTTTCAAGCTCCTAATAGGAAAAATGGAAGTGTATTCAATAGGAAATAAAATCCTATAAATGAATCTAAGACTGACATGTGAAATTGTAACTCCAATAAGGATGTCTCTAAGCTTGAAATAAAGAAATAAGACTCTAAATCTGTCAAGGACATCAAGGAGAATGAGGATCAAAGTATTGTGATGGAGAAGTCATATTCATCTATCGGTAAAGGTGATGTGTTTTCTAATGTTTACAAGGATAAAATGGTAGATGATGTGAAGGAGAAAGAAACAAGTGATAACTAAGGGAGATTCAAGCTCTTTCAAGTTACCAAATTATGTTGACAAGATCAAGAATGAAGTAATCAGTTTGTCAAGCCTAGTTCAAGTCACGAAGGAATATTAGCCCTAATTGAGGAATAAAGTGAATGAATAGATTCATGAGTATCCAAATGATCTCCAATCAGAATATGAAGGATTTGTAGATGAAATTACTATTCTAAAAGGATCAATCAAGTGTAGATGAGAAACATGGGCGGAAGCCTGATAAATTATATTAAACTCAATCAACCATTTACACAAGAGTGAGCTGCAATACTTATAGGTATTGTACAACTGAATACAAACAAGAAACTAAGTTACACAGGTGCAACCATATTCTAGATTACATAAGCTTCCAATATTACATCCGGGAAGCACAACAATAATATTGTTAAAACAATATAACAACATCTGTAATGTTTAAATAAAAAATATGGTTAATAAAACCAAATAACAACATTATTTAATTAATAAAATTAATTAAATAATTAATTATATAATGCATAATTAATTAACCTAACATTCCCCCCTTAATTGTGCATTGTCTCAAGGGATGAGGAGAGGAATTCTCTGAACAACTTGAACTTGTCACGTGCAAGTGACTTCGTGAAGATATTTGCCCATTGTTCAACTGTTGGACAAAATTGAAGCTGGATGTTGTGCTTCAACACATGCTCATGTATAGGATGAACCTATACCTCATTATGCTTTGTTCTTTCATGAAACACTAGATTGAAAACAAGTTTGAGAACACCTTCATTGTCAACATACATGGTGGTCAGTTTGTCCTGTGGTATTCCAAGTCCTTCTAGTATGTGACATAGCCAAATTGCTTCACAGAAAACTTCTCCTGACTGAATGATACTGGCTTCTATGGAAGAGTGAGAAACAAAGTGTTATTTCTTACTTCCCCATGATATAGGTCCGTTCGGATCCCATAAAGAATAAAAATCCGTAAGTCGATTTTCTATCATCAATGTTACCTCGCATGATCCGAATCAATATCCAGTCAAGAAGAAGTTTTCATTCTTCTTATATTCTAGACCAAGATCTATTGATCCTTTGATATATCTCAATATGTGCATTGTTGTTTTCCAATGACACACTTTGGGTTCCTACATGAACCTAGATAGATAACTCACTATAAAGCTGATATCTGGTCTAGTGTAGGTCAGGTAAATGAGACTCCTAATCAATTTATGATAGAGAGTGGAACTTACCTTAGGACATGGATCTCGAACAAGATAACTATAATATGTTCTCCATAGGTGTAGCAATTGGTGTGAAATACATCATCCTGAATTTCTCGAGCGTTGTCTTGGTATATTTCATCTGAGAAACAAATATGTGATTCTCTTTTTACCATACTTATAATCCAAGACATTAGTGCATCAGCCGAGATCAATCATGTCAAACAATCGATTAAGATCTTTCTTCATTGCATCGATCATCCTCACTGAACTTCCAATGATGACTAAATCGTTGACATAGACAACAACAATCAAAATCTCCCCCCTTGTTTTTTGAGGTAAATATTGGGATTGTATGGATTTCTAACAAATCCATGTTGTATGAGATGCTCATCAATCTTGATGTACCATGCTCGGGGTACTGTTTGAGGCCATACAGATATTTCCTGAGTCTGCATACCTTTTCTTCTTGACCAAGTACAACATATCCCTCAGGTTGAGTCATATAGAATTCTTGTAAATATCAGTTTAGGAAGTCACTTTTTACGTCCATCTGATGGACTTTCCATCCAAATTGTGTAGCTAGAGAAAAGATCATCTTGATCATTTTGATCTTATATGTGGGAGAAAATGTCTCCTCGTAGTCAATGCCTTCTTTTTGTGCATGCCCCTTTACTACTAGTCTTACTTTATACTTGTCCACTGTCCCATCTGCTTTGTACTTTATTTTAAATATACATCTACATCCAATGGGTTTCTTCCTTGGTGGAACATCGACAAGCTACCAAATTTTATTTTTCATCACTGATTGACATTCAGAATCCATGGCATCTTTCCAAGCTTCTGACTATAGGGCTTCCTGGACTATAGATGGCTCATTAGATTCAATTACTCTACTCATTAAAGAAAAAATAAATTCTTCTCTTTCTTTACTGTGAGCTCATGGTCCAAGGGTGGATGTATCTGGTGGAGCATCCATTCTTGCATCTCGTAATGTGATAATACACCATTTGGGCATACGTTGAACTGTTCCTATGGGTCGTGGTTCTATCTCGATTAACACCATCATTCCCATCGTCACTTTCATCATCCGAGGGAACATCCGCTTCATTTTTACAAATGGAGAAAAATCTACATTTGGTGAGTCTAGAGGAGGAGACTCTTCTTTCTTCTCATAAAACTCAACATCTCTATTGGCGTAGACTTTTCTCATCTTCGGATCCATCAATTGCGTACCCAAGAGTCTCTTCAATGTACCAAATGAAGACTAGTTTTTATGATTTCATATTTGATTTATTTCCATTCTTGGGTATGTGCATGCTTTCTTTACACCCAAATACTCTGAGGTGTGCAATAGATGGTTTTTGTTTTGACCATGCTTCTTGTGGAGTTACTCCATCAAGAGCAACTATGGGCACTTTGTTCAATAAATACACTGTTGTCTTTGTTACATCTTCACGAAATGTCTTTACTATTCTAGAGTCATCGATCATGCTTTGCACCATTTCTATGATAGTACGATTTCTTCTCTCAACAACACCATTCTTTTGTGGTATGTGTGGAGGAGGAATTTGTTAAAAAATCGTATGATTTTGTAGGTAGTCTTTGAACTCATCACTGGTGAATTCCCCCCCTCAATCTGAGTGGAGAGTTCTGATGTGATGACTAGTTTCATTCTCAATTGCTACTTTGAACCTCTTGAAGGTTTCAAAAGCTTCACTTTTCTTGCGAAGACAAAAAATCCACATTTTCCTTGAATAGTCGTCAACACAAAGCATGACGTACTAGAACCCAAAGTGAATTGGTTGCATCACCTACAAAGATCGGTATGAACCAAGTCAAGTTTGCCATGAGCTCGAAATGTAATCTTATAGAACAAAGATTTGTGTTGTTTACTGCGAGGCGGTGAGGACACTTGTCTGTATCCTTCTAAAGAGATAGTAGCCCATGTACCATATTACGTCGGTGTAGTGTCTCAAGATACTTGAAACTAACATGACCAAGTCTCCAATGCCACAAATGTGTTGAGGTAGATTTCTTAGCCATAAGTTCCTGATCATCTCTGTGGACAAAATCAAGTTGGAACATGCGTCCCACATTGGAGGCTTTTACAACTATTTTCGAGCCTCATGATTTATCTCAAATCAAACACATTTTCTTTCTAGAATGACTATCAAAGTCAATTTTTAAATTGTGATCAAGGAGTTGACTGATTGAAAGAAAATTCTTTGTCAACCCAGGGACATATAAGACATCTGATAGTCTACAGTTTTATGAACCAAGGGGTAGAGAAATGTTCCCAATCCCTGAACTATATATGAAGAATCATCACCCAACGAAACATGGTTTTTCTAAGGCATGTTCCTCATTAAATTAAACCAGTCTCTGTGGCTGGTCATGTGTCGATTGGCTACCAAATAAACATACCGACATCACTAGATGACGTGGATGGTTCATTTGATTGAGCAATGAACAAGTAGTCATCATTGTCATCGCTCTTATTGCTCAACAATATTTCCTTACTGATGGGGTCTTCTTTTCCAATTCCCCTTTTTCGCCCTTGATTTTGGTTAGAATGTCCCTTGTAAGATTGTTGTTGTTGAGGTCTAGATTTGGTTGATGAACATTTCTTGTAATTATTATACCAACAATATTTTAAGTCATGTCCTCTTTTGCAGATAGGACATTGCTTCTTCTGTTGTTTGTCCCCTTGATACTTGATTTTGATTTTGGGAATTTTGATAGGAATTAGGTTTTCCTTTACCTTTTCCTTTCCATTTTTGATGTGAAGAAAGTTCTGCTCCTCTTCATCATCCTTATTATGTATGGCTTCCTCTTATTGCAGTAAGTTTACCAATTTTTCAAAACTAATGGTCGTATCTGACACATTTAGTGTTGTAACAAAAATGTGATAGGAAGAGGGGAGTGATCTCAAAACAATGGGAACAAGAGCATCATCTGTGACCGCTTCTCCTAGGGATAGAAGTGAATCCCTCAAATCTGGAACTCTTCTCAAGAAATCTTCAATTTGTGTAACTAACTCAGTAAATTCGATGACATTCTTGTTTTGGCCTCGTATACATGTGCTCAACTTATCCCATGCTTATTTGGTTGTTGTGGCATCTCGAATGTGGGGCTACACATCATTGGACACTCTAAATAGGATGATGAGTTTTGCTTTATGATATTCTCTATCAAACTACCTTTTACGTGTTGTATTAGTAGTTGATCTGGTCGAGTACTAGTCACAACAGTTAGATTTCTTCAAACTCAAGTTGTGTCTTGATTTTTCTTCTTCATGCAAAGATAGTTGTTTCCACCGAGTAGTTATGAATTTGGAAGAAAACATTTGGGGGCATTGGTTCCCATTTTACAGAAATCACCGACAAGGTTTCTTTCTTATCATTCCATGTATAAGGTCTCCCAAGCTATATACCATTAGTTCGATATACCAAACCTTTCTATATACGCGTCTACCAATATACCTAGCGGTACGTGGAAGAAGCTCGCCATTTCTTTATACCGGTGGTATGTGAAATATGCATTAACATACAGAAAGAATTCAATACGTGGTACCAAGATAGTTGTTGGGCCCCTAAAATATTGGCTAAGTACAAAAAGGTGCATAGGCACGCAAGGCCTAGTTGAAGAAAGGCACGCAAGGATAAAGTGCGCAGGGCTTCTATATACCCGATGGTATGTGAAATAGGTGTTAATGCATGAGAAATAATTCAATACATGTACCAAGGTAGTTGTTGGGCCCCTAAAATATTGGCTAAGTACAAAAAGGCGCATCGGCACGCAAGGCCTAGTTGAAGAAAGGCGCGCAGGTAGGGTTTAAGGAAGGCTTTAAGGAAACCCGTGGCATGTGCGTGGATAGAACCAAGGGTTTAGGACTTAGCCATATTGGGTGTTTTGGGAAGAACACATGAAAAGCATGACCCGAATGTGCATGTGGAGTGGATAAGGTGCCAACTTGGTGACAGTTGGCCCAGAAGGAGCATGCCTACGATAGAAGCTTCTAGAAGCACATCATGGTAAAAAGTGGAAAGCTCAGGCTTGGAGGAGCATGCTCACATGGAGGACCACATTCAGACACTTGGCATTGGATCTGAGGCTGCTGGAGGATGAGTTGGTAGTCCAGAAATCCTATATATACAAGCGCTTGCAGAAGTAAAGATAGAGAGAAATAGATAGAGGGCGGAGCTCTACAAAAATACTACAAGAACTCTGTTAGTTTGGGTAATTGTGCTTAGGAAAGGATGTATCAAGGGTATGGGGATTATAAAATTCTTTTAATAGCCTAGCCATATGAGTCTAGATATAATGCATGACTGTGGTCTGCTTCTCTGTGACATTCTGTAATGGCTCCATGAATGTAATGAGGTTACCAGCTTACATGAATATGAACATTGATGATTCTGATGCATACATCTTTCTCATAGTTCTTTTTCATTTATGTTTATGATTAAGTATGGATGCTTATACAACTTCTTTCTATTTTGGTATAAGTTATAAAATCTATTAAGCTCTTTTTGTCTGAAATGACTACAAGGATTTAGAAGCTATTCTAAACTCTATGGCACTCATATGTTTTACTTCCTTTCAAATCTCTTAAACATGGATCATAGATGATGTTTCCCACTAAACTCACATAAAGAGAGACTCGGCACCCGGCGTGCCTCGGTGAGTGCCCAACGACCCGTTGGGTGATAGGCCGATGCGCATGGGGTTCCTTTCTTTTGTAATAGGGGTAAAATTGAATACATCTTGGTTCCATTGCTAGGACCTCTTTTCAAAGTTGTAGTGGGAAATGGAATACATCATGATCTAGTATAATGAGTAATGACAGAATGTTTAACTTTGGAAAGTGTTGAATCATGGTTCAAGAGCACAGAGGATGAATTTGCTCAAAGATTCAGCACTGGACCTGAGTTTGATGCACGTAGATGGGTAGAAGAGAACCTCTACCATGATTTGTATGAAACATTTTTCTGCTTCCCTAGTAGAACTATATGAATGGCTCTCAAGCATATGCATCTAGATCAAGCTGGTATTCTAGATTGCATGTGTGGACCCAAGAAGAATACCAGAGGCTACAGGATGTAGATCTAACATGGACTCATGCTGTGGATCATTGGTGGGAGGGTGTGTTAGCTAGCTACACTCTGGAGTACACTATTTCCACATATTATTTCCTGGAAGTTGCTGAGTTTGAATTTTTGTGGGAGCCCAGAGGATCATTTCTATGTGCTATCCCTCTAGAAATGAAGATTTTGATTGTTACTTTGAGTTTAGAGGCATTTCCAATGGCCAGCTAAACCATTCTAAGCGTTGGGTGAGGGAGCTAGGGTGGAGGAAGATGGCATATATTATGACAAAGAAGGAAAGGGAGGAGAGATGGCTCAAGTATAGTGAAGCGTGTGAAAGGGAGATTTCTAGACAACGCGAAGCTACAAGTGTGATGGATCTATGGAGGTAGACATTGTGGGAAGGAGTTGAGGTCCACACGGAGGACGTGGAACCTAAGCAGTCTGTGCTACCCCATCTTGGTAAGTGCATAAGAGAGACCCCTTTGGCTTCTAATGAGAGTTTGTCGGGAGAGAGAAGATTCATTGACACGTATCTAAACCCACCCGGTGGATCAACCCCGACACTTGCTTTTCTAGATCAAGGAAGGAGTATCATTGACCTAGATTGCTACTAGTGGAAGTGATGAGATCTGCGCACCTAGGAGGTACAATTTTTTAGTTCCCACTTCTATGGCTACACATATTCCATTATTTGGAGGAGTATTTGGATAAGGATCAAGTATACAAGCCTTCGGTCTCATGTCTGGGAGTGGTGCGAGGTACAATAGTGGTAGTGGGGAATTATCATATACCATCGGTGCATAGTTTAGTGGAACCATGGGGACACTTGGCACGACTACTACAAGATCTGGTGGTTCTAGTGGATCTAGTGGGTTAGGAGGGATAGGACCTAGTGGACCTAGTGGTTCTAGTGGATCTAGTGGAGGCACAGGACTTGGTGGATCCAGTGGCGGAGGAAACACCGGAGGAAACCAAGGCTCTAGCTTAGGAGGACAAGGGCCCTAGCCACCCCCTCAAGTCTTCTTTGAGATGTCTTTACATTTACTAGATTATAAAGGTATTAAAGATGCTATATAACATGTTCACAAGTTTGATCTACTATGGCACGCAAAGGGGATCAAAACCTCGAGCAAAAGGCTAGTCAATTTTTAACAACGTTGTAGGGGCGCGTGCATAACTGGTATAGGAAATATGACCCTCATCAAATGGTGGTGGATTATACTGCTTTAAATAATGCCTTCTTGGTAGAATTCCACACCCTAAGTTTCGGCATAAGAGCATCGGCGCCTTGAAAGAGATTCAACAAGGGATGGTAGAGAATGTGCGGGAGTATGATGCGCACTTTAAAACTCTCTTGTCTAAGTTATCATATGATATTCACCCTTCACATCATGCTCAATGGTTTATTGAAGGATTGATCACACCTTTTAGAAGGGCCTTATTTCATAAAACTTTTAGAAGCTGACTCCACACGAGGCATTGGAAGTGTTGATACTAGTGTTATCCCATTCCTAGAGGCTCAAATTTTTGCTATGGCTAAGCATCTGTAGAATTTTTCCATGAACTCAACCCATGAGACTTACAGTGGTTTATGGTATACATATTGTGAAGTAGAGGGGCATGTCAAGGATAGTTTTCCCCGGAGGGTAGTACGCGCCATGATAGTAGACTATGAAATTTTTCATGGGGACCATGATGTAAGTAGATGCCCCTTGTTATAGCGCACAATTCGGAAGAATGTGTCTTGCTATTGTAAGATCTATACCTCTACAACCCATGATACTAAGGATTGTAGGATCATTGACCAAATCCATGAGGCCATTGATCATGGGGTGTGCTAGACCAACATTACCAGTAGTTCTAAAGGTGATGATCACCATTATGAAGAGTGTGCAGATGGAGGTGCATGTGGAAGGGGATTTTACGAAGGATTTTGTGGTTGTGGTAACCATGGAGGAGGAGGAAGTGAGTTCCCACGTGGAACTTGTTTTAATTGTGGGTCTACGAACATAACAAATGAGAGTGCCTGACCTATTTTAGTACTCATGGTGTGAGAAGAAACACAAGTATGAGGATTTCCCTGAGTTATTTGAGCACATGAATCAATGCAGCACTGAAAAGACAAGGGCACTACAATGGTAAGAATTAAGAAGATAGACACATAATGGATGCTACGGGTGACACATGATGTAGGCTTGGAACCTATTTTAGTAACAACAAGAGTAGAGGTCACATGCGTAAAGGAAATACCAAGGTAGAGGACCCTGGTTTCAAGAGAGGAAGTAGTTCATGGGAAGTACCTAGACCCTGTGCATCAAAAGGAAGTGTATCAAGATACCATGGATGTCATTTGGAGTTTACAAGGAGAAATCCAGTGTCTAAAGGAGCAGTCCAGGAGGGAGGAGCAAAGGAGGAAGGTCGAGGCACCAAGAGATGACCTGGATGAGGTCAGGGAAGTATGTAAAATGCTAAGGCAAGAGAATGTTATTCCCTTGCTAGGGGCATGGTTGAGGGAGAAGGTACCATGTGCCGGAGGAGAGTGCAAGAGGAAAGTCTTGCATGCAAACCTTCCCCCTCACAACCTTGACTATGACAAAGAGATCACATTGGATGTAGTCGTAGATGGATGGATCCTTAGTAATATCCTCATTGACATAGGCATGAAAGTCAATGTTCTAACTTTGGATGCATGGCATCAGATGGGGAGACCTGCATTACAGCCATCCTTGAATGTGTTGTATATGGAAAACAAGATGAAGGCAATGCCCATTGGTGTCTTAAAGGATGCAGCTATCACTATCCAGGGAGCTAAGTTTACTGGGGACTTTGAAGTCTTGGCACTTGCCAAGGTAGACAATTTCCTAGCACTACTTGGGTGCCCATGGTGTTACAAGAATAATGCGGACCTTCGGTTCAACAAGGGTACATCAACTTTGAAAATAAGGAGGAACGGGTCATTATACCCCTGGCTGATGGGAAGTCAACACCCTATATTGAACCTTTGGGGAAGAGGTCCTGGATAGGATATATGTGCACTCAATCAGGGATCCAAAGATAATCCATCCTACTGACGGAGGATATCTAATTTGAGGATGCTCAATTAGTAAGTGACACCACCAGTCTAGCATGTGATAATTGGGTGCATAGGACTTATGAATTGATTGGATGATAGTTGAGAGGATCGGTAACAAAAGTAATAAAGGTGCGTACACCAACACCTAGGATAAAAAGAGATACCTCAGTATTCGGGAGGGGCCTTCCCTGAGATCTTTTTGCAAGAGATGGAAGCTCAGTGGAAGGAGGAGAAGGAACAAAGGGGATGTTAAGTTATGTCCTACTCAGCACATGACTACACGGTGGTGGGCTACACATCAGGAGAGCCTTTTGGAATGGTGCGAGGTGAGAATTTCTCTCTCTGTCAGGTTTTCTAGAAGCAACGTGCCCACCGCCATCAAGGAATACCATGGTAAGGAACTCACCTCTTTCCACATCCAAGCTTGTGAGAAGGTCTGGAGAGAAGGCGCGAAGCTTTTCCACCGTCCCTCTAGGTACACAAGCTATATTCTACACTACAAGGTTACGTGCATGCATGTTACATACATTCTGAGACACACCACCAAATAGGAAATTGGCAAGAGCTAGCCAGTGACCTCATTCAAATATTTGAGTACCGAAGTACCAAGCCATCATTTGATAAGGCATTACAGGTTGTTAAGCACCTTACCATGGGGGATAGTTCCATGGCAGAAGATAGGTTATTGGAACTACTAGGTGGACTAGGTTTGGAGGCATGCTTTGAAGAAGAGGTAGAAGAAGCAAAAGAGATCCAACTTGAGCGCGCGTGCTTGGAAAAGGAGAAAGGGAAATTAGTATATGTTATTGATGGGGAGGAAGTAGAGAGCTTGGATGTTAACCATTCTGTAGGGATGCACGAGGTAGTGGATAATGTTGATGCTCATGTGCATGCCTACCATGAGCCCTTAAAGACAAAGAAGGTTAACATCAGCTCAGGAGAAGAACCTAAGGAAGCTATTATTGGAGATTACTGGTTGGAGAAGGAGGTCTCTAAGATCATTGATATTTTGTGTGAATTTGAGGATTTATTCCCGCACGGTACCATGATCTCAAAGGCGTCCACCATTCCTTGGGGTAGATGAGGATAAACCTGAAAGACAGTGCGCATCCGGTCAAGAAGAGACCCTACTAGATGAATCCCAATTTGTACATAAAGGTACGGGAAGAAATAGACAAAATGATAGCTTCTTGGATAATTGAAGTTGTGGAAGAATCGAAATGGATAATTCCGATGGTAATAAGCATCAAGAAGGATGGGCAGATTAGGATCTGTGTGGATTATAGGGAGCTGAATGTAGTGTGTGCCATCGATCCTTTTCCAACCCCCTTCACTGAAGAAATTTTGGAGGGAGTCGCTAGGTGCGAAATCTATTCCTTTATAGATAGATTTTGGGGTACCACCAAGTCCGGATTGCAAAGGAAGATACTAGGAGAAGACAACTTTCACCACTGAATGGGGAATTTTTGCATACACAGTCATGCCCTTTGGGTTGAAGAATGTACCTATTGTTTTCTCATGCATAGTGGTATAGGTGTTCCAGACTTCATCCACAAATTTCTTCAGGTCTATCTGGATGATTGGACAGTGTATGGGCTAGTGAAAGACCATTGTGATAATTTGAGGTTGATGTTTGAGAGGTGTCGGTAGTTAAGGATATCCCTCAACATTAAAAAGTGTGTCTTTACTACACCCTTTGGGACATTATTGGGGCATATCATATGTAAGGAGGGCTTGCTAGTAGATCCTACCAAGGTTGTAGTTATTGTGGGATTGGGGGAGCCTACTAGCCAGAGCGTAGTGTGTGGATTTCTTGGGCATACGGGTTATTACAGAAAATCATCAAGGGGTATGCCAAGATCACCACACCTCTAGAATAATTACTCAGACATAAAAGTTCCTTCCATTGGGGAGAGGCGCAGTAGAAGGCATTTGACACATTAAAGGATAGGCTTGTCACCGCGCCTATATTATGTTTTCCCTCTTGGGACAAGCCCTTCCATGTTCATGTAGATGCCTTAGGAACCACCATTAGAGTAGTGCTTACACAACCGGGTGAAGGAATTGTTAATCATCCTCTCTGTTTTACAAGCGGAAGTTGACTGGCGAGTAGAATTACACCACGACTGAGCATGAAGCATTTTCAATGATCTATGTGCTTTTCAAGTTCAGACAGTATCTGCTGGCAACACCCTTTGTATTTTACACTGACCACATGGTGTTAAAGTACTTGGTAAACAAGCTCATTCTACAAGGGTGAATATGTCCATGTGGGTACTATTATTTTAAGAGTTTGAGTTCACGTAGTTGTGAAGCCTGGAAAAAGTAATTATGGACCTGATCATCTGTCAAGAATTGATTCAGGGGAGGACACACAAAGTATTGAAGAGACTATGCCATATGCACAACTATTTAGGTTGCGGCATGCACCCTTAGATTTGGAGGAGATTGCAGTATTCCTAAAGGAAGGTGTGGTGTCGAAGGGATGAAGGCATTAGAAAGAAAGCAACTATCCATACGTGCCGCGCCCTACATGTTGATTAGAGGGGACTTATACAAGTTAAGGCATGATGAAGTTTTGTGTAGGTGTGTACTAGAGCATGAGTTCCTCACCATCATAGAGGAAGCACACAGAGAAGGTGGGGGTGGAATTTATGTAGGTGATGCCACCGTGCATAAAATTTTAATGATAGGATTGTGGTGGGAAACTCTAAATAAGGATTGCAAGGACTATTGTAAAGCGTGTGACTATTGTTAGCACTTTGAAAGCCATGAAAGAGAGATGAAATTCCTTTGCACCCTATCCCTAGTGTTGAACCTTTTGAGAAATGGGAAATAGACTTTGTAGGCCCTATTGCACCAGCAGCGTGTAGACTGGATCATGCTATTTAATCACTTACACGGACTATCGACAAGGTGGGCAGAGGCAGCCCCAACTCAAGAATGCACAACAACCACAAAGTGAAAAGATTTTTGGGAGAACATTATCATGAGGTATGGATGTCCTTTAAGTTTGACCAGTGATAGGGGTACACATTTCTTGAATGAGACTATTAGGATCATGTTATTAGAGTTCATGGTAGCTCATCACAAGACTACCCCTTATCACTCATAAGAAAATGGAACTACGAAAGCATTTAACAAAATACTTGAGTCGCACCTTGACCAAAATTTGTGATGTCGGAAGACAATATTGGGATGAAAAGGTATCAACTATATTATGGGCTTATAGGAAAACTTATAAAAGGATGAACAAAGACACACCATTTCAATTGGTGTTTGGCACGGAAGCAATTCTGCCAGTTGAATTCATGTTACCTTCTCTCAAATAGCACACGTAGGAGAGTTAGTTGATGAGCAAGTGCTAGAAGAGAGAATTGATGAACTGATGAAGTTGGATGAAAGACGATCACTCGTCAGGTGGAGCCAAACAACAAAAAGAAAAGAAAAAGCATGGTTTGATCGCCACATCAAAAAAAAGAAGTTTGAGGTTAGGCAGATGGTCTTACTATATGATTCTAAGTTTCTGCGCCATCTTGGGAAGTTGAAGGTCCATTGGTTAGGTCCCTATAAAATCTCATACATCCTTGATTCGGGTGTGTGCCAATTACAAGCACTAGATGGAACGAAATTTCTTGGACACTTCAATGGGAGTAGGCTAAAGCCCTACTATAAATAAGTCTTCTTGGTGTTTGTAAATAAGGTAGTTTTGCCAGTTAATTTAGAATTTCCTTTATGCATTTCTTTTCTTGTGTTTCCCTTTTGTGTTGTTGTTTTGTTTTGTGCCTTGGGCACCGGTAACCTTATTACTTTGAGGATTTTTGAGTGCGTAGAGGACCGCACATCATTTTAGTGTGGGGTGGAGTGATGTGAAGGAGAGCATGGGTAAAGTGCCAAGGAAGTTTGTGTTGAAAATCTCGGTTGAATGGCCCTGTTGAAGGAGGTGCATGGAAAGAAAAGATGGAAAAGGATGGTTGGTGTCAAGATAAGGCTACTTTCAGATCCCACATACAAAGGAGGAAAAAGCACATAAGAAACATGAGGTAGGCGAGAGCAAAAATTAGGATAGAATAAGTACCTTTGGTGCCGGTGACATGCGTGCAAGAGTCTCATGTCTAGATGGATTGGTTGTGTGCTAGAAGGTTGGAAGATTATCCGCACAGGGTTGGGTGCGTGAGTTAAAGTGCTAAAGTCAGACTTTGTTTGAAAAATCCGCATTAAATGTGAAAATTACGGTGGTAGGTGAAGTAGCATTTAATGCTTAAAAAGGAAAAACTATAAATAAAGGGTCGAGGCATTTCATTATTCACTTTGTGTATAAGGAGAAAGAAGTGCTTTTGCATCTTTGCAAACTAGGGCTTCCAAAAACTGATCCATGTGAAGAAAAATTTGAAGAGATTGAGCGTGAGTAACTAGTTTGGATCTATGAACCAGAAGGAAGGGATTTCACGGGCATAAGAGAAGTGGTGAGAAGGTGCCATCTTGTGAAGGGATTATCCCAGCTAGGGTTTGAAGAACTAGGGCATGGGTTTAAGGAGTTTTCTTCACAAATTCAAGATCTAAGGTGGGAAAGAGTGGAAGAACAGAGTTACAAGAAGTGATTGAAGTAAGAAGAGGACCTAGACAATGGCACCCAAGAAACCAGTTAGCACACCTAAGAAGGGAAAGGGCAAGGGCAAGGGCAAACAACAAGAAACTAACACACACAAACGAAGAGTGGTATGCAGAAATGTAGTACCCAAATGGAGTGTTGTTGGGGAAGGAGTGGGAGTCCCATCTAAGAAACATGTATGTAAATGACTATAATCATCATATGAGCATAATCGAGAAGGAGATGGCATTGGAGTTAGTGCGCCCAACAAATAAAAGGACACCAGAGGGTTTTCCCATCTATAACGATGATGTGAAGGTCAAGTTGGAGAAGGCAGGGTTATTGTAACTCTTTGAGTTTCCCTACTTTGGGAAGCCTGAGTGCCTATATCAATGGTTGATGTCACACGTGCATGAAGACTACTTCCACTTCATAGGGTGCAAGATGTGCATTACCCCTCAGCTCATTTCACATTTCATAGGCCTCATCTATGAAGGAGATGGTTTGGAGGATGACTTAAGTGACAAAGAGGCAATTAAGGAGACTATCGCCACCTATGCATACAAAAAGGGGTCAAGGTACTATGATATCATAGACATCGAGGACCCGGTAATGAAGATGGCCACACACCGGTGAAAAAGTTAAATGGCCAGGAGAGATGGACCCAGGTCAATAAGCCATGGTTACATGTTTGTAGGAAAATATCGAGGGAACCATCTACAACTTGTTTGCATTCATCGTGGATGAGATTGTCAGCTGCGTGAAGGAAGGTGATAGAATCCTTTTCGGTAATATCCTACTAACCATTGTATTTTCAAAGATTGGGGTACCTGATGCGTCAGAAAAATTTGTGTGGGAGTACCCTGCTAAGGACCCTTCACTCGCAAAGAGATTTGAAAAATACGCCTGTGACACTATAACGACCGTGCATAAGGCACTCTGGAGAAATGGTATACGCACCTGAGGAACACATTCGGGGCAAAATGGAGGATTCTGAACAACTACTAGTGGCCACTAAAGGAGAAGCTGAATTTGTTGTGTACCAACATTTTTGCCTGGGTAGATTCAGACTAATGGATGAGACATGGAGCCCATGGTGCAAGCTCCCCTTTTCCTTCACAGCTCAATACTTCCAAGCGGGAGTAAACAGTTCAAATAATCCAAGAATTTGAAACTAGACCTTGGTAATCTGGACCAAGACGATACGATAGAAATGCGTAAAGGGTTGGTCTACCTCGACATGTGTATGCACGTATGTGCGAGTGGTATGTGTCCCATAAAGTTCAAATAAAAGGCCCGTGACTTTTCCCATTGTAGGAGGATCTACGGTGCATGTATACCTCCGCATAAGACCCAAATCTAAAAAGGGCACGTATCTAGAGAATGAGGTGCCTATACCTGAGGACCCAACTGGCAGGAAGAGACCCACGCCCAAACGGGAGGAAAAAGAGCCAGAGAAGAAAATACCAAGTGTGGTGGATACACAGGTAATAGGTTCCCCTAGGACAAGTGCGTAACAAGTATGTATTCATGTAAGAAGAGGCCCGTATTCATAGAAGAGACTCTGGAGCTAGAAAATCCATCAGACAAGGAGTCCTCAAGAGAAGAAGAAACAAATTCACCTACACTGGAATCCCCAGTTAGGAAGAAGTAGAGGATAGAAGAGGAGACCGCCTCGGAAGAAACTGGGAGTTTGGAGAAATACATAGGTGAAGAAGATGATAGTGAAGAAGATGTTAGTGGGGAAGACGAACCTAAAAAAGATCAAGGGCCACCTATTTTCAATGTGCATGATTCAGAAGAAGAAGGCGGAGAAGAGGAACAGGGGTTCCTTTTCATGCGGCACAAGGATATCCAGGAAGGGGAAGGCACCTAGGACATGGGAAGTGAGGAGGTTGGTGCGTAGAAACAGAAGGCCCCAAGCCTTACGCTGGAACAAATAACCAAGGTGGCAGAGAGAGAAGAAATAAAGAACATTGAGACCTTGGTGGAGGAGAAGTTGGAATGTAACGTTGAGCTGTGTTGAACAAGGATAAGGAGGAGAGCGCAGAAGGGACCACGGCAACACTGGAGGCCCCATTTTAACTATAAGTATTCCTAAGGGCATGCACATGGGAGGAAGGCGTACAGGGGAGGAGAGGCCAGGATGGGTTATATTGATGACCCCAACAAAGTGTTTCACACGTGGTTCTAAAGCATGATTCCAATAGAGGATCTCATGGCAATGTCATCTTTTGATAAGGAGGCTGCATACCCACGGACAAGGAAGATGCTCTCATGGGAAATTGAGTCCCATCTTGATGAGCCAAAATTTGAAGTAAGCCACGGGGCAATAATAACATTACCAGGACCAAGAGAAGACAACCCAGTGGTGAATGCTCAGCAGCTCTCGGATGAACAACTATGCAACGCGCTCAACAAGGTCTCTTGAGGTCAAAGCTAGACTCTTCGGGTGGAATGATAGAATCAAATATCTGGAGGAGGACCTAAAGAAGAAAGAGGAAGAGCTAGCTGCAGGGCAAAGGAGCTAAGTCAAGAGAAACTAATCAGTGCCCAGTTGCAGCGTGAGTTAAAAGATGAGAAGGCTAAAGTATGTGCAATATACAAAAAGGTGGAGTCCATTAATAATGTTATAGTGTTGAAGCATCCAGACCTAGCACCTCCTGCACGCGAAGTATGGATCTGCCTTGGGATGCCTAGAGGATTTAACAAGAGTCCTCACCATGGAGAGGCAACCGTTAGCCTTGGAATTTGTAGAAGAAGTGGCAACGCGCTTGGAGAAAGAAGATAAATTGAAATTCATGGTGTTCATAGCTGAGTATAGCAAGGTTCTTGGTGATATAAAAGTTGCTTCCCACACTTGTTGAGGCCGAATACGACAATTACACGAGACAAAGACAAAGTGGCGGCATTTTAGGTGCCACTCATGAAGCAAAACTCAAGGAGTTTCAAGAAAATAATAAGGGAAATAGGGTGGAAAGGAAAAATCCTTGCCAAGGTCAAAATAAAATCTGAAGCCATTGAAACCTTAAGGGGTCAATCAAAAACCGATTGAAGGAACTATACCCGCAGATTATGAAGAATGGATGCACTGGATGATGTAGGCAAAGAGTTAGAGAAAATTTCTAACACCATAAGCACACAAGGAAATGGACTAAGTTTTGAGAAGGTGAGCACCCTGGTTGGTGACCTCTATCAGAGAGTGCAGAATGAAGTTGATGCCTAGAACAAGTTGGAGGCCGACTTGCAAAAGGATTTTCCTAGCTTATTGCAGTGATTCCATCACTTCCCCATTCTTTCTTCTTTCCCTATTCTTTCATCCCCTTATTCTTGTCCCAAGGCGTAAGTCTACTATATTATTTCTTTTCACTAGAGAAGTGTTCCCATGACAGAGAGAACATGCATAGTGTGGGGTGATGTTGGGCCCCTAAAATATTGGCTAAGTACAAAAAGGCACATAGGCATGCAAGGCCTAGTTGAAGAAAGGCGCGCAAGGATAAAGTGCGCAGGGAAGGGTTTAAGGAAGGCTTTAAGGAAACCCGTGGCACACGTGCGAGACAAAACCAAGGGTTCAGGACTTAGCCATATTGGGAATTTTGGGTAGAACATGTGAAAAGCATGACCCGACTACGCATGTGGAGTGGATAAGGTGCCAGCCTAGCGACATGTTGGCCTAGGAAGGAGCATGCATGCGGTAGAAGCTTCTAGAAGCACATCATGGTAAAAAGTGGAAAGCTCAGGCCTAGAGGAGCATGTTCGCATGGAGGACCACATTTAAACACTTGGCATTGGATCTAAGGCCATTGGAGGATGAGTTGGTAGTCCAAAAATCCTATATATACAAGTGCCTGTAGAAGTAAATATAGAGAGAAATAGATAGAGGGCGGAGCTCTGTAGAAATACTGCAAGAACTTTGTTAGTTTGGGTAATTGTGCTTAGGAAAGGATGTATCAAGGGTATGGGGATTCTAAAATTCTTTAATAGCCTATCCATATGAGTCTAGATATAATGCATGACTGTGGTCTACTTCTTTGTGACATTCTGTAATGGCTCCATGAATGTAATGAGGTTACCAGCTTACATGAATATGAACATTGATGATTCTGATGCATACATCTTTCTCATAGTTATTTTTCATTTATGTTTATGATTAAGTATGGATGCTTGTACAACTTCTTTTTGTTTTGGTATAAGTTATAAAATTTGTTAAGCTCTTTCTATCTGAAATGACTGCAAGGATCTAGAAGCCGTTCTGAAGCTCTATGGTGCTTGTATGTTTTACTTCCTTTCAAATCTCTTAAACATGGATCATAGATGATGTTTCCCACTAAACTCACATAAAAGAGAGACTCAACACCCGCACATGCCTCGGGTGAGCGCCCAACGCCCTGGGTGATAGGTCGGTGTGCATGGGGTTCCTTTCTTTTGTAATAGGGGTAAAAATGACTACAATAGTACTTGAAAGGGGTCTCATGCAATTATCGACACCGACTTAAAGAAATATCCTCATACGCACGCATAACTTTGCTATATACTTGGATATTTTCTCGAGTCCATATTTATGTCATGAAATCATTCACAAATGGATGGGATGGCTCATAGTGTGTGCACTTATGACCTTATTACTCCCATCAATTTAAAGGGTCAATGCCTGAGACGATGTTGTTGCAGCTATATTAGGTGTTAAGTGCGGTAGTAGTTGCGACGGCTTCACTGTAAGCACTTCCCATAGGCATTGTATATACCGAATCAGCTGCGAATGAGATCTAGGATCTCGTGAGTGTTTCAAAACCATTTTTTTACTATTTTTATTACAACTTTTTGCCGCTTTTGAGTAGTTACAATATTTGCGGTTGACAATGGCAACTCGAAAATTATTACAATATTCTCAAGTATATGAATTGCATTCAAAAATTTGGAAAAATTGAATGGCTTGAAATTATTTTTTGTTTTGTGGGCCATGGTGGCCTCTGGAGCCCAATATGACCCAAAATGCAAAGAATTGCAAAAAACTAGCTGAAAGTGCAATTTTTAGCTATCCCCCCTTTGGAAAAAGTTTCTCGAAATGAAAATACAGCCTAATAGGAGAATTATTTTTACCCTAAATTAGGTTTTTCTCACTTAATATGTAGTAGCCCATTTAGTTGTAACTATGTTGTTTAGCAATGGTTTTTTTGATAAATACACCTCCAAATGTTGCGAGTTTTCTAAATTTTCCTCCAAATTTCAAAATTTCAAAATTTTGTTATTTTGTGTGATTCGAACCATGCACCTCCCACTCCCAAGTCACTTCCACTTATCCAACTCGGCACTATGTGCGCTTGGCATATGAAAAGAACAAACTTGTATTTAAAGAAGATGAATTTCGAACTCACCTTTTGAAAAATGTGACTTGGCGAAGCTCCACATGGTGCAAGAGGTGGTTTAGGGTTGGATTTTTCTAAAAATCATATATGTATTCATTTTTATCTCTTTTCCTTTGGTTGAGATTCACGCCTTTGTATTATTTCATTTTATTTTTATTGATGCTTCATTGTTTTTTAATGCAGTGCATTGATTGGAGACCCGAACTTTTGTTGTGTGTTGATGGCTTTGTATTTGCTTTGTGTTGTATTGTTTGCAGTGCGTTTGGATGTAGTGAGGAGCTTGACATGTGGAGCTCATGGAGCAGGGGTCGCGAGGGATAGCAAAGTCGTATTGAGGAGAACTGATCCACACCAAAGTGAACTTGGCTTCAACAGAAAACAATAACATTTAACTTGGTCGCCGTGTAAAGAGTTTTTATTTACTATAGCCACTAATTTGTGATTTTTGTGTAGGTTACGGGGTCAAGCATTCAACTCGGGAGCTTCAAACATATAGCTTGGTCACTTGATGGTTTGTAGGGATCGTTCGAGTGTGCACCATGAGTTTGGTCCGTGTATGCGGGGCTATGTGCGTGTAAAACCCACAAAAAATAGCTCGGTGTAGTGTATATGACTCGGTGAAAACCCGCAAAAACAAGCCCAATGCAACTTGGTGGGAGCTTGGTCCTCCAAATTTGATGGACTGCTATTTTAGCAGAGACCAAAAGGCTTCTCTAATAGTAGAGATAAAACCCCTAATGGGGTAAATTTTTTATTTTTTAAAATATATTGAAAATGATTAGCTTCTAGGGAGAAAATTTACATGGTGTAGTGCACCAAGGAAAAAAAATTTGCTTTATGTTTACCTAGAATTCACACAGGAGGTTGTGGGATTACATGGAGATGTGGGAAGTTGTTGGAGGCAACACTGGCTCTCTAACAAAGCATATTTCTTCTCCACGAATTCTTCTTCCTCTGCAACCTTCTCCAACCTTTCTAGGAGATTCAATTCACTCTGGTACCAAATGTAGATGAGCAACAAGGGTGAAATCCTGATAAATTCTATTAAATTCAATCAACCATTTACACAAGAGTGAGTTTCAATAATTATAGGTATTTTACAACTTAATACAAACAAGAAACTAAGTTGCATAGGTGCAACCATATTCCAGATTACATAAGCTTCCAATATTATAGCCGAATTTAAGCACAATAATAATATTGTTAAAACAATATAACAACATCCATAATGTTTAAATAAAAAAATATGGTTAATAAAACCAAATAATTAATTATATAACGCATAATTAATTAACCTAACATCAAGATCTCAAAGATAGAAAGGGTGAAGATGGAATCTTTGAGGTCATTTGATGCTTATTTACTATTTTAGTAACCTAATGAGATTTATATGTATTATATAAGCTTCTAGAAGACATTCATTTGACAAAGTAAGCATTGGTGTTGATAATGTGGGCTCCTAGATGTTGTTTTAGTCTTGTCAAGGTATGTGTCTTTAGTTTATCCAAGATTGTGTTGAAAAATGTGTTGTTTTAGTCAAAAGTCTATGTTGTGGATCTACTCTAAAGTAAAGTTGTGTTGGTTTGATCATTCATAAGATCATATTATCAAAGGTTGTTGTGGATTGTGGTCTGCATTTATTATAAGTAGAGTCAAGTCTATCATCAAAAAAATTTCTCTCATACAAGTCTTATGGTTCCAAGAAAGTTTGTGTTATCAGTCTTTGTTGTCACATCCTATGTGAGAAGTACTTGATGGTTGAGTCTCAAAATGTTAAAATTTATTGTTAAGATTTTATGGTTATGTATTTCACTATTCTATATCCATCATTAAAAAAAGTCTGTGATGTCATGTTAGTACAATTCTCACAATCTTGGAAGTGTTGTAGGAGGCTCAAAATATTATATGAATAACCATTTGAAGTTTGAGTTTGTCAAGAAATAATCCAAATGTTGGATCTTGAGTTTCAATAGTCTATGATACTATGTAAAGCATTGTCACTTGATTTATGTTCTTCAAAATAATTGCAAAAATGATCTATAGTTGTTGTAATATCATTATATGCCTTATGAAGAGATGAAGGATTGTCAATAGTGTCACAACCAGTCGAGGATGTGTATGAAGATTAAAGGTTACCCCATATTTTCATTGAAATGGTGACAAGAAGTATCTGGAGGATTGAATCCAAAACTATAGAGTTTCACCTTCAAGGCTCATCTAAATTTTATTTGGTTGGACCAACTCGATTACATGCATACAAGAAGGTTTATGATTAGTTCCACTGCATTATCTCTGTGTGTTCTTGAAAATGTCATTAAATGAAGAATATATAAGTGTTCCCTATTTATGGTCCAAGTATATTAGTACATGAATATGTTCAAATCTCTTATCCATGTACAAGAATAAAGTTAACATTAAATAAATATGAGTTCAAAAGTTTTGTGATTCATTTCTCTACATTACTTACGAAGATTTTTAGAGGTATATAACAATATATAGAGGAGCATGAAGTTATGATTCCATTAGTATGAGTTGATGCTATAATAAGGTACCTCAATACATGAATGATTAAAGTATTAGGTGCAATAATGTTCCAAAATAGGTTGATTATTAATCCAAGAAGATGAAGAAAATTAGCATTGGAAAGCAAAGGAAGCATGAAAATATTCAAAGAGTTGTGTACAAATAATAAAATGTATGAAGGTTATTCCTATTGATGCAGGTCCGATTGATGGTGTCATGCTATTGTCTTAAGGCTTGGCATGATTTCATAAAGGATTGAGGAAATCATTAGAAGTGTCATTAATGATTAAGAAGGTATGTGCAATATTTCAAAGTTATGGGTTCAATATTGAAAAAGTAATATTTGTATTTTGGACCCTAAATCTATGTTTTCAAGTTGCAAACCTCAAGAATTTGGTTTGAATATCAAGACTAGTGTTGTAATATATTCTCAAAAGTGTATTATAATGGTATAATATCATTCAATAATAGAGGAAGATGAAAAATGTTCAAATATTCTATGATATATCAAAGAAAGAAATCCAATTTTTGTTGAGGTATAAAGATCGAAGATGACAAAATTTGATAAGGCCAAGGTTTTATCTATACAATTTTCAGTCATGTAAAGGTATATTGTCATGTTGATGGTTTGGTTAAATCATCAAAAGGTGATCTCGAGTACAAAACATAAGAAGCTATGTAAAAAGGATGATTCTCTAGTAAATGTGATCCAAGCTATTACAAGTATGGGTTGCATTTGCTCCATGAAGATGTGACAGTCATCAAGATGGATTTGAAACATTGATTGGAAAATAAATAATGGTTTTTATGCTACTAAGAGGCTCATAATTCTTTCCTCCATCTATTTAAAACTTCAAATTAAGGTATGTTACACCCCTATGATTCATGTTCCTATAATTATGAGATAACACTTAATATATAAGGAGACAAGGTTTATAAATTTGTCCTAGAAGCTGTGTATGTGAACTTAAGAACTCCATTAGTATGAATATAGTGTAAAGATATGGTCATGATGTTGGTGTGATCTTGAGGGACTTCATTATGAATGACAAGACAAAGTTGATATTGCTTCCGTGGTTTCTAGAGTATTTTTTTCTCTTAAGAAAGGTTATTAATTAATGAAAGGACATGAAGGTACTATTACAATATACACATGATGATCATGATGTTTATTATGATGCATGTGGTTATGGGAGATAATAAATGCTCTTTATCCTTAGAATATGGAGCTAGGTATTGCATTTTGTTTGAGATTGCATGATGATAAGGTATTGAAGGTTGTGAAGATGATCAATGATGTGCTACTGATTTGAGAAATTATTTTGAAGCATGGGGAGCTTGTAATGACCCTCAAACAAATGATCTAGGATGATTTGACATAGTTTTTGGTTGTATAAGAGAAACATTACAGGAGGAGTTGATCATGTGATCGTATCAACTAAGATAACATGAAAAAGAGACTTAGGACTAAGGTATTTAATACACTTTATCATCTTAGCATGTGGTCAAGGTATGAGTCCTTGTATTTGTATAAATTGTTAGAGTTCATTGATATAAGATAAATGGGAGCCATAAGTTAGATATTTACATGTGGTGTATGGTACTATTAGAGTGATAAGATTGGTTGTTTTGGACTAAGAATGTGTTTTATGACTCCTAGTACTAATTACTCGGCATGCTAGTATTGGAGGCAGAGTTAGTGATTTCTTGACATGATATAAACCTAGAAGAAGATGTATGATAAGTCTAAAGAAAAATTTGGAGGATAGAATTTTAGGGGGAGATATGTGAAAGATCATATTTGGGTCTATATATCCTTATAGTTGTTGTTGAAGACAAGAAAGAGAAAGTACAATCCAAGGGGGAGTCATTTGAGCAAGTAAGAGTGTCTTATCCATTATTTCCATTATGTCTTGTCTTGTGTTTTCATTTTTCATATTGTATCATTATTGTATCCTTTGTCATAGATTTCAAAGGGGGAGAAGCATCAAAACATGAAAAAGAGGTCTTGTAGGTGTTTGGTCTTGTTAGTTTCTATCAATGTTTCTAAAGGTGGTTGTCATCAATGACAAAGGGGGAGATTTTTGGCCATAATGTCTTAGTATTCTCATTGATGGAAAAGGGTTTGTAGGTGTCATATGAGTCTCTGTAAGGTGTATTTTTGTGTCAAACATGAAGGTTGGTTGGTTGTGACATGTTTTGGTGATGTCCTATGGTGTTCAAGAGCATGGTCTAATAGGTTTGGTCATAATATGAGTTCTCCTAAGGTGGTGTAAGTATTCATGAGTTATAGCATTTTTGGTATGATGTTTCAATGGTGTATTTATGTCTACATTGATTCATCATGGTCAGCTCATGGTTTTTCATGATGTGCGGTGGCCATTCTAGGCCTATTGCTAGTCCTAGAACATGCAGAATGAGTTGGAGGTATGATATTTAGAGTTGATCAGTTATGGTGAAGTATGGTATAAGCATGGTGATAGTGTATATGAAATGTATGATGTGTTTTAGGTCAGTTCTAATAGGTTTAGTCATGTTTAATGGTCATTGGGAAGTAAGAAGGTGAATACATGCTAGGAAGGCATAGGTAAGCCACTGTGGTTGGAGAGTTATAGGATTATTTGAGCATGGTAGTGAGTTGGGATAGTTAGATAAGGTAGAAATGATTCTTCATGCCAAGTTCTAGGTCAGTTTGAAGAATATTTTAGAAGATACATCATTTTTGGTGAAATCAGGTTTTTGAGAGGCAAAAACTAACTCGAATTGGCAACTTATTTTTCTCACCTTATCTCATACAATTTGCATGGGACCCGAGGTTTTGGGTGATATTTTTCCATTGATCTAATATTTTCTTGCAAAAAAAAGAGGTCATTTGATCATCTAGGTTTTATGAAAAATCATTAACAAGTTAAAGTGGTTTACTGACCCTAACAAAACCCTCCTCCTAAAGAGATTTGGGAAAGTTGATTTGTTAGGTATGTAGAATGTATTGGAAAGAAAATATGATGCATCGGGGTTTTAGAGATCATTTTGTGGTGGTTTGGTGTTCCAGTTGTTTTGAGAAAAGAGAGAAAAATCATAATTTTGTGGGTTTTTGTTATTTTAGGTTCGAGATGGAAGCTTCAGGATGAATGAAATGTTTTATGTTTGTACAATGGAGAAAATAGAAGTTACAGTGTGCTCAAAGTGACCCTACCAATTTTGGCCAAGGGCTAAAATGCTAATATTATGATTTGGAGTGATTTTGGTCATTTTTCTTATTGTTGATTCATCCGATGGTCAAGGAAAGTTAATTTCCACCTAATAGGATGTGTTAAAATAATTGGTTTGAATTTATTTTTAAGTTGAATACCTAATGGCCTAGAAAGCCCTAATTGGTTTGCTCAAGAAGGTGATTGAAAAAGTGTGTTGGGTAAGATTTCTCGATGTGAGATATGATTTTAGTGTTTTTTCATGTTGGTATAATTTTCCTTGATGTATTTCATGCGGTGGCTGATCTCAAAAGTTGATTTGGACGTATTTGTGCATGTTTCTCTCAAGACTGGTTCTTGAGTCCTTAAAGCCTGAATGAGAAGTTGTAGAGATTGGATTGGTTGAAGGCCTTCCACTATGATTTGGAAGATAAAGTAAGTTTTTCTAGAAATTAGAATCGATACCTTTCCAATGGTACTGTATGTGTCTTGATGATTTAATTTTTATGTGAACCATCCGAGTTTAGAATACCTAGTTTTGGATTCTTGAAGCCAGTTTGGAGTAGTTGCAGTGTTTGAGTTGTTTTGAGGTCTTCCACTTGGAGTTGAATGAAAACATGAGTTATCTTGGAAATTATACCTAGATATATTTCCAATGGTATATGACTTGATTCGTAATGATGAGATTGTATATGTCTAGTTGGTCACTCTCTAAGATTGAAAGTTTGGGCATTGAAGACCTAGTGGGGATTTCTTGCTTCTTGGTGAGTTTCATGGTGAAGATGAATGTTTTGGTGCTTCTTGAGACTGTTTTTGATGTTGAGCACTGTGTATGAATTTTTGGAGCTGATGTATCCTTGAAAAACTTTTCATAATAGTTTGGAGATGTTGGAGCATTTGTTGGTGCTTGAGAAGCTTGTTTTGAGCTTACTTGAGTTCTTGGAGCTTGTTCGTGACGATTTGTCCCAAGCCAACCTCTTGGGTCATTTGTGTTGATTTATATGATGATGTTGTTATATATTTGAGTTGGAATGACTACCTACTATTAGAAGCACGGGAATACTGAGAGGGGGGGTGAATCAATATTCCATAATTTAAAATTTTCTCCAACTTAAAAATTTTTTACACTTAATAAGATATTCAAATCTGAAAATAAATGAGAGCACACACAGAAATCAAATGCACATAACACCAGATATACCATGGTTCACCCAGTGTGGGCTACATCCACCAAAAGGAGACTGCTTGGATCTACTGTCCAAATCCAACTGAAATAAAATAGTGTTTACAAAGTATGAGCACCCACTCATAGAAGACACCAATCTCCAAGCCAAACACCAATTCAGCCCTTGAATGCAAACACCATTGACTTTGCAATCTCTGATTCGAAGCACCAACTTCTGGAGACACCAATCCCCAATCCAAAGCACCCACTTTAGAAAATCTGCAATACAAATCAATAATCTTTCTCCTTCTTTATTTTCTCTCTCACATACTCATACTCACTTAAGAGATTTACAATAATAACTTCACATACATATCACTCTCAAAAATGCTCTTTCTTTTTCACACATAAAATGTGCACACAACACTTGTTTATATAGGAAGAAGGAGAGGAAAAACCACTTGTGGTTTCCCTAAAACCATGTTCCCATACCATGGAAAATTTACTTTAAAAAATGTGCCATATTTGGAATGAGGAAGCCACATCACTTGGCGGTTACAAAAATAATGAATATTTTCTCTAAATAGCAATATTCTTTTTCATGGTCAAGTGTAACTCATATTTTTCAATAAATACGCATGACCAAATTCCCTTACACGTCCTTAATGTTCCATAAATGAAAAAATCCACCCCATAAGGATATATTCTCTTTTTGACTTCAATTTTGTAACTCCTCCATGATTTTAGAATCAATTTGTAATCGCTCCTTGTCATAACTCATCAACATTTATCATGCATTAAGTAACCTTCATTTTAAATCTACCTCATTAAAAAATGATCCATTACACATCCCACCATGTGTCATAGGATTCCTTTGTGATGTTGAATATTAAAATATTCAAATTTTGACATCACACTAATTTTGACATGGATAAATATTTTACGAACACTAATGTTGTAAAATTGAATATTAAGATAATATTCAAACCTCAATATTTATATCAACACTAATGTTGTACCTTTGACATCAATGAAAAAATACTCAACAAACTCCCCCTTTGTCATTGATGGCAAACCTCTGCTAAAATTATTCGTGAGAGCCTGTTTGCTATGAAATCCAACTTTCTGCCTCTGAGCTCTTTTTGTACCGATGCACTGTACTTGTTCTATGCAACTCTCCCCCATGCTACAATTCTCCCCCTTTGACATCAATGGCAAAGGGATAACTAAACCAATTACCTGAACCTATACTCGAGCAGAAGATAATGCAATGTGTAGCTCCCCCTATGTCCATACTCCCCATGAGATAGTCAATGAGTAAGAGTGATAGGAATCACTCCTAACTTTTGTCTGAGTGACTCAAAAGATTCCTTTGGTAGGGGTTTTGTAAATATATCAGAAATCTGATCCTTAGTTCCAACATATTCCAATTTCACCTACTGATCTGCAACTTTCTCTCTCAAGAAGTGATACTTAATGGGAATGTGCTTTGTCCTAGAATGCATGACTGGATTTTTTGAGATGTTAATAGCACTCGTATTGTCACAAAAAATGGAAATAGGATGCTCATACTCTACCTTTATGTCCTTCAATGTTTTCTTCATCCAAAGCACCTGTGTACAACATGCCACTACTGCAATATACTCTACTTCTGCTGTAGATAATGAAACTGAGGCCTGTTTCTTACTGAACCATGACACTAATCTGTCACCAAGATAAAAATCTCCCCCACTTGTACTTTTCCTATCATCAACACTTCCTACCCAATCTACATCTGTGAATGCTGTAAGAGTGAAATCATCACTCTTTTGATACCATAAACCATAATCCAACGTACCTTTCAAATATTTAAAAATTCTTTTCACTGCTGCTACATGAGTTTCCTTTGGTGCAGCCTGAAACCATGCAACTAATCCAACAACCTGCATAATATCTAGTCTAGATGTTGTGGTATATAACAAGCTTCCTATCATGGACCTATACAAGGTTTGATTAACATCGGGAGACTCATCATTCTTACTCAACTTGCAACCTGTAATCATGGGTGTACTAACTAGATTGCAATCTTCCATTCTAAAATTTTTCAACATCTCCTTTATATACTTGGTTTGTGAAATAAAAATGCCTTGACTAGACTGTTGAATTTGCAAACCAAGAAAGTAAGACAACTCACCAAGCATAGACATCTCAAACTCCTTTTGCATCTCCTCTACAAATTCTTTGCATAATCTCCTACAACCACTTCCAAAAATAATGTCATCCACATAAACCACAACTATCACCTGATGTTCTCCTTCTGTCTTGATGTACAAATTGCTATCCACAATTCCTTTTCTGAATCCTTGTTCCTACAAGTATGTTTCACTGAATGTTTCGTTCCTTTTAGAAACAGATAGGGTTAGGGGCTAGGAGGAATACCTGTAGAATGTCGAGATGGTGTGCCCGTACATAGAGAAAGATCAGGCTGATTGTGAAGAACTCCTTTTTGTCTTGGAAGGACTACCTGCAAATAAGAACACAAGACCACAAGATTTTGATTAGACAATAAATGAGGAAACTGCCTTGGGCCCAGGAAATATAAAACTTCCTTTCGAAGGTGGTCAGTTTCCCTGCTAATATGAATTAACACAAAAGACTGTAAAATATCAATTAAGTTGCTTCGTTGAACTGGGTAGGGGAAAGGCTGGTTTTCTGGTTTTGATCAGAGGAACCGATGCCGGTTACTGATAACCGATGCCGGTTACTGATAACCGATACCGGTGGGTTCTAGGATCTGTAGGTTGGTCACTTTATGGGGTAGTTGTGTTGTTTGTAAGGCTGTATATAGGTGGTATTAGGAAATGAGATGATGAGAGGTAAAAGAATGACAGTTAGATGCAATGGCACGTTGGGTAGTGGATTCAGAAACGGATTTAGGAGGACTGTGATTCAAAGAGCATAAGAAATGTTATAACAGAGGACATGCAAGATGTGACTTACTGGTTTTGACAAAGATGCAAGTTGATCTCCTTTGCTGCAAACGCTTCTGGTTTCTTCACTCGTCTCTGCTCGGTCAAGTGAAGATCTGGACTCTGTTTTTCTTCTCCCAATGATCTCTGTTGATTCAAAAATCATTCGACCTTGATCCAAAAATGAAATTTCGATCCTTTGTTTTTGGTTTGGGGAGGCCATTTACAGGGAACCGATGGCGGTTACGTAACCGACGGCGGTCGAGTAGGAACCGGCATCGGTAAGGAAAAAGTAGGCTATTTTTAGTAAAATAGCCCACCTTCCCTGCTTTTCTCCCGAGAGATCAGTTGCGGGCTTGGTCAAGTGGCTAGAAGGTCGGTTTTGGGTGCGAGTAAGGAGGCATTAGTTATGGATGTGAGTCTAGACCAAGTCATAGGTCTTAATTAGGTTAGTTTAGGGTTAGGGCTAGGTCATGATGAGGTGGCAAAATGAGGTGGCAGGTAAGGTGATGTGGATTTATCAATTACAAGGTAATTAATAAATAATTGTGTAAGGTTTAGGTGATGAGGTTAAGTTGCGAGATGAGATGCGGGTCACAAGGGGTCGTAAGACACAAATTTGGTGTCTACATTAGCCCCTTATTGTCGTGGTAGCTTGTTTTGTAAAGTCACACTGACAATAATATGAAGTGGTTTCCTGTTAAGGGTATAGGTAATCCCCCTCAAATCTATCACAGATTGAGTGAACGGGAAATCAGGGATAGGGTTGATAAAGGGTAAATGGGGTAGAGGGGATGGTAAGATGGTGGGGTAGGTCCAAGGAAGCAGATGCATGGTAAAATGCAATAGTACGACTAGGGTACATGATTTGATGAGCAAACCAAAGCAAGGTGCATAGGCAAAGGTCAATAGTTTATCCAAACAAGGGTGATATAATCCCGTATCCAAGGCATAGAAGTAGCTCCAGGGTATATAACGAGATAAGGTACAGAACGTTTAGGCGTGTTCGACAAGACTACAAATGGTTGGTTTGTTGAGATAAACGTCACGGTCTAGGTCTAGGCAGAGTTGGTCGACGAGATCAAGTCAAGGACCGTAATCATGCGTAAAACACGAACAGTGAGCTCGATGGAACAAAAGGTACAGGATGGATGGATAAAATAAAACGTTGATTGTGGGTATGGTATTGAAGTGATACGGCCATGGGTCGGGCCAAGTTGCTTGGGTTACTGACCTTGGTCGGGCCGGATGGTTAGGTGAGGAGCTTGGGTCGGGCCGGATGGGTAGGGTGAGGCCTTGGGTCGGGCCGAATAGGTAGGTTGAGGCCTTGGGTCGGGCCGAATAGGTAAACAAATGGTGTTCAGCAAAGGTGGATATAGGTGATATGTGGTTAAAAAAGGGGCAAATGGTAAATAAGGGCAAAAATTGGGGAAAGTTGGCAGAAAAACCGATGTCGATTCTACATGACCGATATCGGTTAAGGGACCGATACCGGTTCATTAGGGCAAAATGAAACCGATATCGGTTAAGGGTGAAAAACCTATAAAAAGAAAAATACGGCTTGTCATTGTCACTTTGTTATTTTGAAAACCAAATTGACTTGTCTGACGTGGAGAGTTGAGATTGGAGGTTTATTGAGTGAGGTGGAGCTATTTTGCTGGAGGAGTGAGTTGTTTGCGGGCCCGAGTGAGGAGGAGGCAGCAGTTGATTGGCCGGGGACCCAGCAGAGTAGAATTGGAGCCATGGCACAGGCAGGAGGAGCAGGAGGGGCTGGACCAGCTGGACCACCACCACCCATCCCACCACGACGACGTGTCGTCGTACGGGTAGGCTCGGAACTTTTTATTTTGTGCATTTGAATGGTATTAAGCGAAATTGGGGGTTTGGGTAGGAATTTACATTTTTTAGGAAATAATGAGTAAATTGACGTAATTTGAAAAACGAAGAGGATAGAGGGGTAAAATAGGGCAAGTCGGCTGGGTGGGTAGGTTTTTATGGTGTTTGGGTGGGTAGATAAGTATAAAAATGGAAAAATATGGGCGGGGGGCCACGCGGGGGTTCGGCTCCCGGCAATTACAGCGACCGATGTCGGTTGCTAAGCGACCGGCATCGGTCGGAAATTGTGTGGACAGGGTGTGTTGGGCTGGACCGGCGTCGGTCGTATGTCGGCCGGCGTCGGTTTGGGTTTGTATGGGTATGGGTTGGGTTGGGTGGGTTTGGGTGTTGGGTGGGGTGGGGTGTTGGGTGGGGTGGGGTTTGGTTGGGGTGTAGTTTGGTTGGGGTGGGTTGGGTTGGGTTTGATTTTGGGCTTTGGGTGGGTTTGGATGTTGGGTGGGGTAGATTTTGGGCTTTGGGTCGGGTAGTGGTTTTGGGTGGGGTAGATTTTGGGCTTTGGGTGGGTTTGGATGTTGGGTGGGGTAGATTTTGGGCTTTGGGTGGGTTTGGATGTTGGGTGGGGTGATTTGGGCTTTGGGTCGGGTAGTGGTTTGGGTGGGTTGAGTTGTGGGGTAGGTATGGGTTTTGTATGGGTTGGGGTTAGGTGGGTTTTGGGTTGGGTGGGTGGTGAAGGTAGGTTGCTGAGGGGGGTGGTAGAGAGTCGGGGAGTGGTCGGGGGATAAAAGGGGGTTTAGAGGGTAAAGTAGATGTTGTGATAAAGAGTAGGTCTAAGGATGTGGGTTGGTTTTGCAGGCACGTCAGCAGTTGACGATGCGGGATAGGATGCCCCCGCTGTTGGTGCGGATGAGACCACATGTGTCCGCAGCTCACTGGGCGATCATGCGCGAGGTGGGACTCGGTGGAGTCCAGAGGTACAGAGCGATAGAGAGAGATCACAGCCTGATGGTCGCCCTCATCGAGAGATGGGATCCGGCGACCAATGTGTTCCATCTCCCGACTGGGGAGATGACTATCACGTTGGAGGATGTGTATCGCATCCTTCGACTACCTATCGAGGGAGAGGCAGTCTTCCAGGTAGATTCAGAGACTGCCATGGACAGCATATTACAGGTTTTTGGAGATGCAGCCGCGCTACTTACCTATCACAGCGCGAGCATTGGGTATGGTGACATGTACCGTGCGCATCGACACGAGACACGGCTGGCTGTGCTGATGATGATTGGGATCACCTGCTTCACCCTCCCGGACTCAGAGGGAGGCCGCTTTCCACGGGCATTGATGGGGGTGTTGCTTGAGATGATTGAGGAGCATACTTGCTATGCGCGGGCACCAAAGCAGTATCCGGGCAAATGCGCTATACAGAGCTCTGGGGTTATCACCGGATGAGGTGATTCGGTATCTGTTCGACATTTTTGCTGCATTGTTGGGCATATGAGCACATCATATGCATCAGGCCAGTAGGGTTACCCCAGCAGCCAGGGCCACAGGTCATATACAGATATGGCTTTCAGAGGTGGTTGGGGGTCGTGGGGCAGCCACGAGCAGTTCTTGCAGGGCGAGATGTGGCGTATTATAGACATTTATTAGAGGGCCTGACAGTGGTAGACATCATATGGAGACCTTACAGAGGTCATCACCCGCACAGAGGAGGCCGAGTACAAGCATTACGCCGGATCCAAAGACACTTTCTCGGATAGTAGGACGAGAGGCCGGAGAGTACGAGAGAATACCCTGCAGAGAGGGTACGCAGCAGATGGGGCCGCGACAGATGAGCCACCTCCCTTCCCGCAAGACAGAGGGATGATGTAGAGGCCCCACCGCCGCACCACACCCTCGATCCGATTGGTTGCAGAGAGGCCAGATGATGATGGCGTAGATGATGCTGCAGTGCACGGAGCATACAGGTGGGTTGGTGGGCTGGTCGAGAGCTGGCGCGAGGGTAGCATGCCCGCAAGCACAAACAGACTTGGCAGCGGTGACGGCAGAGAGAGATCAGCTCAGGGGTCAGGTGCAGCTCTTACAGGGCAGCTTGTCTCGTACGCAGCACGATAGGGGGTCTTACAGCAGCAATTAGCTAGCCCAGTGCTCAGTACGAGCAGCAAGATTACACCACCAAAGAAGACAAAGACCACAGTGCAGTACAGCAGTAAGTGCATAGTAGTAGAGTGAAGAAGCAAAGCCACAGCCCTGTGCACATGTACAATACCACATCACAAGAAGCACACAAATGCACAAGCACCACCAAAGACAGCACAAGGGGTACTGGCGCTAGGAGTCCGGGGACCAGCCCCAGTACCGACGGTGGCACGGGATAGATACATGGAGGCGAGAGCAGAGGCCCGGTACTATCAGGATGTCCTTGATAGTACCGAGCTGAGTATCAGCCATATGCGGCACACCGAGCGGAGACCTCGCATAGTCGAGGTCGCAGGAGGCGCAACACACTGCACTCGTGTGTCCGTTACAGGTGGTAGGAGGCGAGAGGCACCGCAGGGACCAGCAGGGAGAGGTGCTGAGGGTGGTGGGGAGAGCTGAGGGATCCCCACATAGTTTTTGTATAGGGACATGGGCACCGGTCTGCGAACCGGTTGTGTTGATAGAGGCCTGCGTGCCGTCATTTATTCATGTATGGATTCATTTATTCATTATATACCGGCCTGCGAGTCGAGTACGGGTTGTATATTTGATACCGGCCTGCGAGCCGAGTATATTTTTGATATGAGGGACCGGCCTGCGAGCCGAGTCGAGATTTTGGATAGTTATTGCGGCCTGCGTGCCGGCTTAGTTGTATGATGAGATCACAGAGGCCCCGATGCAGGGCACATTGTATATTTGAAAATTTGTATATATATATAGAGATGATGTTTTGATCCACATGCAGTGTTCAAAAATGTGTTTAAGTATTTTGTCGATGGTTTGTGATATAGAATGTAGGATGAGTTTAGTTGACATGTTGATATATGGATGATGTTGATGTTTTTGTTTTTGCACGTATATATGGATGACATGTTATATGATGAAATGTTGCATGTTGTGGGCTGGTTTTATGACATTGTTATATATGTATCTGATGAGTTGGATCCAAATGATGAGTTTTTGGTTTTGTGTAGATGTGACTTAGTTGATGGTTTGTTTGTTTTTGTAAAATAGATGATGTTATGGACATTGTAATGATATGTGTGGTGGATGGAGAAATATGGATAATGGTGTTGTTATGCAGGAAAAGGCGGGCGCGACAAAAAATTAGGTAGAAAATGAAGAAAAGAACCATGTTTCAAAAAGGCAGGTGTATAACCGATATCGGTTATATAACCGACGTCGGTAGATAGTAGACCGATATCGGTTACATAACCGATACCGGTTATTTAGGTATGAGCTTTTCTAAAAATAAAAAAGCTAGGGTGGCAACTTAAGTTCTAATTTTGAGAGCCATGTAAGAAGTTAAATACGCGAACGCGACGCTTTTTTACGACGACCGAGACAGTATTTATTTGCATGAGATATTTGAGTGATTAGGAGTAAAGAGACAGGGAAAGTGATTGTGATCTGAGATTCAGAAGACAGAAAGGCAGGTTTGAAAAAGGTGGTGATAATGGCAGGACGAGGAGAAACATCCAAAGGGTAGGGACAAGAGGGAAGACAAGGGCCACCTCAAGCTACTGCAACCCAAGAGGTAACGTTTTGTTTGTAATTTGACTACTGCATGTTTTGGGAATAAGCTGAGGGAGAGTAAGTGGGTAGATATGAGAAAGAAAAGATGATAACAAGGGTTATAAATGAGGTGAGTGTTACGTGGTAGGGAATCAAGGGTTTTGGGTATGTCTGTGTATACAGAGAGGAATAAACGAGCAATTTATTGTCGTAGGTGGTTGTTTAGGCAAGGTGTATGAAAGTAACAGGGACCGATATCGGTTAGGGATAACCGGTATCGGTTACTCAACCGGTACCGGTTAGCTGTAAACGATACCGGTTGCTGTAGGAATTTCCAGAATTTGAGAAAAAACCCGGGGATTGGAGGAATTGAATGGTTTTTTGTTATTTGGATGTATGCAGGCAGAGGCAGGGTTGAGGATGAATGATAGTGTACCAGCGTTGTTGTCACGAATCCGAGCGGATGTAACACCAGCTGAATGGATGTTGATAAATCGTTTGGGGTTAAGTGGGATCCGCTATTATTCACGAATTGCACGGAACCATGCTATGTTACAGGCGTTGATTGAGAGATGGAATCCTGAGAAAAATACCTTCTATCTGGCCAATAAGGGAAATGACAAGAATATCGAAGATGTGT
The DNA here is from genome assembly GCA_018340775.1 of Taxus wallichiana var. yunnanensis. Taxonomy (NCBI): domain Eukaryota; kingdom Viridiplantae; phylum Streptophyta; class Pinopsida; order Cupressales; family Taxaceae; genus Taxus; species Taxus wallichiana. The sequence goes on along the minus strand of CM031239.1, from coordinate 561,558,977 downwards.
TCCGTATTTTGAGACTCCCAATTACAGGAAAACCAGTATATCAGGCATTACCTAGCGTGGCACGGGGAGCGATAACAACAGTATTTGGTCCATACGCACGAGATTTAACACAAATGAGGTTTGTCATTTACGTATGGGATAATGTATGCAGACATCCCGAGGAGACAAGGTTAGCAGAATATTAATGATAGCGGTAGGGTATTATGCATTACCGAGGCGTATGGGGGAAGATTTCCAAAGGCATTGATGTGTGTTATTTGGGAGATGATAGAAAGGAACGTGACTTTTGCATGGGCACCTCATATTTGGCGGAGCTATACAGGGGTTTATGGGCTTGTGGGTGAAATCACGTAACGACACGGATTGTTCATACTTATTAAACCGTTGGGCCTATGAGCACATTATTTGTGTGCGACCAATAGGCCGACCCATCCAAATGAGAGAGACCGGAGTACGAGGTTAGGATTCGACGATGGGTCCAAACAGTAACAAGAGGCAAGATCCCAGTGTCGTGACGGGTGACATTGAGTATTATAGGCAGAGTATGGGAGAGGGTGACGATCATGCGGATATCTCTGTTGAGGCCTTACGGGAATTATATGGTAACAGAGAACATAGCCGAGGAGTTGAGGGGTGTAGAGCGATTGAGGTGGATCGCAGGCACAAAGCCAGTGAATATGAGAGGATTCCTATAGATCGCGTGCGCGACAATTTGATTTGTGCAGCAGATATACCCCAGCTTATAGACCATATATGAGGATCGATGCAGAGGTAGCATTCTCACCTCCCCACCAACACCTCCGTAAGGGCCGAGGAAATAGCACCGATCGCAGGGTAATGGATGCAGGAACGACAGAGGCCTATAGATTATGGTGGGTAGCGGAGCTGTGAGGTATACGTGATCGTCCCGACATAGCGGTGATTACAAAGCAGAGAGAGATCGCTCACAGCGTTTGGTTCAAAGCAGCTCCAAACGCAGTGAATGAGACAAGAGGATTGTTAGTGGTCATGAGTCACGGGCGAGAGACTAGAGGCGGGAGTCCTCCATGCGAGAGGGCGTATTCATATGTTACAGGAGAGGTTGGCAGATCAGTGGGTGGTACCAATAGCCGTGGTACCATTGAGGACAGAGAGGCCTGGCGAGAGGGGTCGACGATCACGATCATCGCCTAGTTCGGGATGAGGCGTGAGGGTCTAAATAAATGTTAGCAAGGTATAAGAATAAATAAGAGTACCGACCTGCGTGTCGATGATAGAGAAGATGTATTTGTTTAACATCTAAATAAAATGAGATATGTATGTTGATTTGAGTTATGATAATAATAAGAATGTTTTCGTTTTGACTTTCGGTGTTTTGAAAAAGGATAAAGAGGAATGTGATTAAATAAAAATACACAAAAATATTTATATTTACCACACATGATAGGTTATGGTAGGGGATGGTCGAGCTAACCTTGGGAGACCCCATGTCTCCGAAGTGCTGCCTACATAGCCCTTTGCACAAAGCAAGGAGGGGCCTCAGACGATGTAGTTCTCCCAGGATCGTGGAGAGAGGCGAATCGTGCAATTTGGTACGGTTTAGGCAATTGGTTGATTGGTAAGAATATTGATATTAATATTGGTAAGGTAAGGTTGTTGGTGTCGGAAATGAATTGGTGATGTTGTAAAAGGTATAAGGGAAGTGAAAGTTAGCCTACCCAAGTGGTAGGGAACCATGTCCTGATTAAGATCAACACACAATCCTAGATGCGAGGCAAAGCGGAAAGAGTGCTCCGTAGGTGAAAAGAGCTAAACAAACCACCAAACGTAGAACGAGCTTGAAGCCCTAGGTACCGTGCATGAGAGAAGTCCATAGGTGAAAAGAGTCAGATGATCACAATATATCGGGTGAACGTTACGTCCCTTGAGTTGAAACAAATGGTGAGGTGAGGTGGATGATATAGCTGAGGTACAGAGAATGTATTACAAAGTGAGTGTTCTGACGAAAGAGAACCTACCCTAAATAGACAAGTCCATGACCCAAAAATTTTTTTTTGAATGAGGCCTTTATTTTACTGAATATAGACTGATCGATGCGGGAAGTCTACAAGGGATATTGATTGTGCTATTCTTGAGGTCTTCACGAAGCTGATCAATGCGAGAAGCTTCTGATAAAGGCTGACTGTGTATAGCTGTCCTTCGAGGGAGCAAACATTTATAGTAGCAGATATGATTTTAGTGCATAGCTGTCCTTCTGGGGAGCAAATATATAAAATAGCAACAATAATTTGGCATATAGCATCCCTTCGAGGGAACAAATATATATAATTTAGATAGCTAGATGTTCTTTTGGCGTGAAGCATCTAGTTTGGTAGGAAGTTTGACTCAAGAAAATCCCATAAGAATACGGCTTATTTTAATATTTTGAAGTCATGGACTAGACTAAAAAGGGAAGGCATCGTTAGGTGAGGTGAGAATCAAACTATGTGAGCTTGATTTTATTATGAGGTGTAGGAAACGAAGTGCATGTGGTGGTATGTGAGCTCAAGGGACGAGCGGTAGATAAGAAGTGATATAACACTAAATTCAACAAGAGAATGGTCAAGATGCAAGGCATTATGGGGTTCGTGCTCAGCTTACCATTGCTTAAGCTAAACGATAAGTGCCCCGATCCATAGGTGTGAGTGATTATGTAAGGCCCAATCCAATTGGGAGCAAATTTTCCACGTTTGCTCTTTTCTAGTTTGGTTACATGTTGATTCTCTTTGAGGACAAGATCACCAACCTTAAAGGTACGCTCATGAAGTCGCTTATCATAAGCACGTTTGATGCGTTTTTGATAGATTTGAAGGTGATCAAGAGCTGTAAGACGACGTTCGTCAAGGAGCTCCAATTGGGCTAACCGCTCTTGGCGGAAATCATCGTTACAGTGAGAATATCCCGAAGGGATATTCTGAGGGAGGGTATTTGTGTTTCGAGAGGTAAGACAGCCTCGGTACCATATACCAAAGAAAAAGGTGTGGCATTAGTAGAGGTACGGATGCTAGTACGATAAGCCCAAAGGGCAAAGGGGATGTGATCGTGCCAATTTCGTCCGGACTCATTGACAACTTTCATGAGGATTTTGGTTAGGGTTTTATTAGAGGATTCAGCTTGACCATTGGCTTGTGGATAGTAGGGTGATGAGAAGCTGAGTTTGATACCAAAGTTGTCACAAAGGTCTTGCAACAACCTATTTTTGAAAGATTTTCCATTATCTGTAATCAGGCGATGAGGAACACCAAAACGACAGATAATGTGGTGGTTAATGAACTCTACAATTTTTTCTTTTTTAGTTGAAATGAGTGGAATAGCCTCCACCCATTTTGTGTAATATTCGGTTGCTGTGATAATCCATCGGTGACGTTGTGAAGAGGACGGGTGAATCTCACCAATAAGGTCTAAACCCCATTGTGAGAAGGGCCAAAGATCTCGAGCGACCTGGAGCGGGTGGCTAGGAGTATGTTGAAGGTTGGCATGTTGTTGACACATAACACAACGCTTAACATATTCGTAGCAGTCGTTATTGAGAGTAGGCCAATAATAACCAAGGCGAAGGATTCGTTTGGCCACGGCAAGGCCACTAAAATGTCCACCACAAATACCGTCATGGACTTGTTGGATGGTATGGGTGATCTCCGCACCGGTGAGACATCGAAGGAGGATGCCATCAAAGCCACGTTTATAAAGGAGTCCCCCCATAACTACATAACGAGAAACGCGTTTAAGAAAAGCACGTTTACCAGTACTAGTAAGGTCAGAAGGGAGAACAGAGGTTGTAAGGTAGTCATGGAATTGGTGATACCAAGTATCCTGCGAGTTAGCAGACACAGTATTTATCGTACAAACAACCGGGGCTGAATAAGATGGGGCAAAGAGTTGTTGGACCAAGACAAAAATGTCAGAGTCAGTTGATGAGGCTGGAATTTGCGAGGCTAAGCAAGCCATAGTATCCGCAAATTTGTTAGTAGAGCGTGGAATGGTTTGGATAGAATAGTGAGTAAATAAGGCTAGAAGCGAATCCACGTAGTGTTTGTATTTTTGAAGTTCCTCATTTTTGCATTGGTAGATGCCCATAACTTGATTGACTACCAATTGAGAGTCACCAAAAATATTGATAGATTTGATACCTAAGTGCAGCGCAACCTGGAGACCCAGAACAAGGGCCTCGTATTCCGCTGTATTATTAGTGCAAGGGAAATCGAGTCGGAATGAAAGAGGCATAGGCTCAAGGCCAAGAGGAACGAGAACAACGCCAGCTCCTCCACCGCGTTGGCATTTAGATCCATCGAAGAAGAGGGTCATTTGATACGACTCTTCCCCGAGTGAAAGAGTGGCGATGAGTTCGTCGGGGAATATAAAATTGGTAAATTGTTCCCCAGGTAAAGGGGCTTCCGCAAGTTGGTCTGCGATGGTTTGTCCTTTGATTGATTTCTGGTGGACGAACTCAAGGTCGAGGTCGGCGAGGAGCATGAGCCATCGGGCGATGCGTTGGTTTAGATGAGGTTTGGCATACATGTAATGGATGGGGTCCGTGTTGGTGATGACGAAAGTTTTGTGATTCAGAAGGTAGTGTCGAGCTTGGTAGCCACGAATGATAGGGCTAGGCACAACTTTTCTACATGTGTATACCTAGTCTCATAATCCACCAAAGTACGACTTATATAATAAACGGCTTGTTCTCGATTTTCAGAGTCACGATGTGCAAGCATGGCCCCTACAAATAAGTGGGTCAAAGAAAGGTAAAGGTAGAAAGGGCGGTCGTCTTGAGGTGGGATAAGCACGGGTGGCTGCAAGAGATAAGTTTTGAGAGCTTCAAAGGCTTGGTGGCACTCTTCACTCCATTGAAACTCAATGTCCTTTTTAAGGAGGTGATGGAAAGGTTGACATCGATCCGAGAGTTGGGAGATGAAACGCCGGATAGATCAGAACTTACCTTGTAAACTACGCAATTGTTTGAGATTGGTAGGTGGGGCATTTCAAGAATAGCTTTGACTTTAGATGGATCGACCTCAATGCCACGCAAAGAGACGATAAAGCCAAGAAGTTTTCCCGAAAGGACACCAAAGACACATTTCTTTGGTCAAGACGGACATAATATTGTAACAAAGTATCAAAAATAATGGTTAAAACATCGAGATGTTCACTGCGATGTTTAGACTTGCCAAGAAGATCGTCGACGTAATCTTCAAGGATAGTGTGCATAATGTCATGAAAAATATAGGTCATAGCCCGCTGATAGGTCGCACCAGCATTCTTAAGGCCAAATGGCATTACACGGTAACAGAAGGTTCCCCAAGGAGTTATGAAGGTAGTTTTGTGTTGATCGGCAGGGGCAACCAAAATTTGGTTGTATCCTGAAAAGCCATCCATGAGAGAAAGCATTTCATGACCCGCAGTGAGATCAACAAGTTGATCAATACTTGGGAGGGGGAAGTCATCCTTAGGGCAAGCGAGGTTAAGATCCCGGAAATCCATGCATATCCGAAGTCCCCCCGTCGCTTTAGTGACAGGTACGATGTTAGAAATCCATTGAGGATAGTCAATAGGCAAGATGAAGGAAACAGAAAGAAGTCGCTGAGCTCTCTTTGACCAAGAGGGCAATGCGTGGATGCATTTTTCTCAGTTTTTGTTTGACTGGTTTGGAATCGGGGTTTAGAGTGATGTTATGGACGGCAATGGTAGGATCAATTCCTGGCATGTCAGCGTAGGACCAAGCGAAAGCTTGGTTGCGAGCACGGAGGAAAGTAGTAAAGGCGACTTGTTCTGATGTGTTAAGGGATTGTCCGATCTTCACAATGTGAGGATCCTCCTCCGTGTGGATGTTGATTTCTATTGTAGATTCGTTCAGCATGGTTTGGGTTTCAGATGGTAAGGCTCGTTGAATATAAGAGTCATCCGCGCCAAGGTAAGTGAGGATGGAGTCATCATCCTGACACTCAACAACATTAATCAAAGGTGAATCCTCTTCGATCATGTCTGGATACAGAAGGGGAAGAGAAGATGGGTCCTCATTATCGCGTTGATAAGTGAGAGGACCTATGAAGATAGCATTTATGAAAAAAAAAAAAAAGGAGGGATAGATTCGTGGTCTATAGATTCTGGGGGATGATGGCAAAGTGGGTGATGATGGTTTGGTAGGGGTGACGTTCGTCTTCTTCCGGAAGACAACTGTCACGAGGTTCTTTCGATGTAAGTGTTTCCGAAAACCGAGACCACTACGATCATTGTGTTTGCGTGTGGTGATGGGGATGAGCGTATGTCGGCCTTGTTCATAAAGACCAAAACCAAAGCCTTTCCAAGCACAGCGAGTCAAGAAGGTGAGGGCGGCGCGCGACGATTTGTCGTGCATCTGAAAATTAGATTGAAAGGAACCACACCAAGAGGAGGCTCAGGGGCAACGGAAGATGCGTCGACACCCCCATACATTAGGTTAGTGTGGCAGAGGTGGTCCGTAGGAGATTACTTCCCCCACACGACGGTCATAGTTAGGATGGGCATGTACCTGTCCGTACTCCTGTGGGGTATGGAAAGAACTAACGTTATATAGGCGATACTCCCCCAGCGTAAGGCGCTGAAAAACATCTACTAAGGGGTCCGCGGTTGGGATGTTAGCCTGGGAAGGGAAGTGGTTTTGCGACGGTGGTTTCATCACCAAGGCGTAGGCGCGGTTGAAGTGGATGGTTGAGGTACATTTGAAGAGGATGGTTGGGTTGAATGTATGGGTGTCTTGATTGGTATAAGCACATCGTTAGGGTGGTATAACATATTGCAGGTTTTAAAGGGGGGAGGATCAGCTTTTACGGTGTAGGACTTCCCCTCGTACTCAAATTTTATGCATCTATGTAATGTTGAGGAACGCATCCCATGGCCCGGATCCAAGGACGACCCAAAATATTATATCGAACTCTCCCTCAAGGACATAGAAGAGTTTGGGTAAAGTACGTGGTCCTACCCGAATGTTGAGGATCACGGTGCCTAAGGTAGAGGTAATAGCATCATTGAATGACCGCAACATGATGGGGTTGGCACACATGTAGCTAGAAGGGATATTCATTTGTTGAAAAGATTTTGAAGAGATGATGTTTAGGCTAGCACCCCCGTCAATCATAACACGACGTACACGAATGTCCCGGACGTAAGCTGAGATGAACAGGGCAGGGTCAGGATCTTCTGTACCAAAATCGACAATTTCATCTTCAGAGAAACTGACTGCAGCAGCTTGTGGTACAGAGACAGAAGTGGTTGGGGTGGTGGGTTGTTTGGTGAGAGAGGCAACGTGATTGGGTGTTAGAATGGAGGCAACAGGCAGGGTTTCATTAGGTAAGACCTCGATCCCCTGAAGAATTTCAACGAGAGCTTGTCGATGAGATTCAGAAGTCTGAATGAGATCATATAGTGTCATTTTTACGGGTGATTGGTGAAGCTGTTTAATCATGGCTCGATGGGCGGCTCCATTAGAGACGGGGTAAGCAGGTCCACGAATAACCACTTTGGGTGGTGGTGCAATCGGGATGCTGGACGGAGAAGGAGAGGACGCAGGTGTGCTTACTTTCGCTTTCTCATTGTTTTTCTACGCTCGAGTAGCAACACTAATCATATTAATCTCGTAGACCGGAGATGAAGAAGATGATTGGGATAAATCATGGTCTTCAAGAGGTGGGGTTGTAATAATGACAGATCTTGGTGAGGCGGGGACAGATGGTATAGGAGAGGGAATGGAAACTAAAGGTCTCCCCCTTCGTAAGTTGTCTTTCTTAACCTTTCTATCTGGGAGAGGTGACTGACGAAGGATGGTTTTTAAAGCTTTGCATCCCTCCACATCATGTCCTGGTGTGCGGTGATAAGCGCAGATCTTAGACTCATCATAACCTATAGGTCGAGGTTTAGACGGGTCATAAGGTCTAAGTGGGGGTAGGGAAATGGTCGCATTCTCTACTAACATAGCAAGGATTTTGGCGTAAGATCCTTTGAGTGGGTCAAAATCAGAAGAGGATGAGGGTATTGATTGCGCGGGTTTTGGTAATGTTTGGGCGTGGTTAGTTCGTATGGGTGGTGGTTTAACCGAGGGGTGTTGATATGTGTTTTTCACTAAACGTGGTTTCTTTGGCGCAGGAGCTACGTTCGGCTGGTTAGATGATGAGGCTACAGATGACATGGTAGCGGGAAACAACCACGGAGAAAGGGGAGTGACAGAAAATAAATCCTTTGATGATGGAGTTTGTTTAGGGTTGATGGGTGGACAGGATACGTGGGGTGATAATGTTGATATACCCTTTGATCCCTGTATGGGTGCAGATAGAGATCGCTTTTGAAGAAAACGCAGGAGGTATGATATATTGGTGCAAGGTGGAAGGATGAGGTCCCAATATGGAAGGTAGGTATGACGATGATGGTTTTGATTGTGATAGAGGCACGGGTTGAGTGTGTCTCCTAGGTGGCGGGGCGGCTTTATTCTTGGACAAATCTAGTCGCTTAGGCGGGTGTGTTAGACTGGGTATGGGTAAGGTCCCAAGCGTAGGGGAAGATTTGGCTAAGTTAATAGAAGTGGACGAGGCATTTGGTAGAGGTGAGGGGGGTGAAGGTGAGAACATGGGCATTTTAAGCTTCTGTAAACACTTCGGGTATATGGTGGAGTTCTCAGGATCGGTCATTTGCATTTGAGTAGAATATGGCGTACTCAAACGTTCCCATAGGATTTGTCTATCCTCTGGAGAATGACAAATTCTTCGTGTGAATTGTAAATTTGGTACTAAAGAAAGGTGGGTTGTGATTCCAACCATCAGGGGTGTGATACAGTGAGTAGATGAGGCACTGTATCAATAGATGTTAAGAGGTCAACCGGTTGTTGAAAAGATTTAGGCGATGAAGAACTAATAGGTAAGAGGGCGTGTTCGAGAGGATCCGTCATGGTTAAAGAATTTGGTGATGTCGGTGCAAGAGATTTCTCGTCTAAGGATGTCAAAAGGAGTGGCGTACCTTCTTCTTGTGCAACAAGAGTGGTAGAAGGGGAAGTCTGGGAAATAGATAGATTAGATAACATCCGTTCGCAGTCTTGTAGGGATGTGGTATAAGCAGACTCATCGATGGGAAGAGGAGTCTGGGCAGTTAACTCCTTTATGGGTAAAGGAATGATTTCGCTTTGGCTTCGATGGTGGTAAAGGAGGTTCGGCCCGTGTTAGTGAAGAGGCTTGATTCAAAATTTTCTCGATAGAGGCTTTTGGCTGGGTATCAAAGACTGCATGGATCTCATGAACACTCTCTTCGCTAAGATATCCTGGTTTGTGTTACTGTTGGAAGAGTGATTCGGGAATGGTTTGTTGAAGATTTTCAAATTTCGGTTGGCAGGGGCATTAGGATTATCGAGGGTTATATCCCCTCAAGTGTCACCATTTCCTCGCACTATGTTTTTCAACATCTTGCGCTTCTCATGACCGTGTCCCTTCACGCGGTGGAAGTTACGTGTCATTTTTTGTACTGTGAAGGTATGGCGCGAGTGGAATCAAACCCGAATGAGGTTTAATAGAGGTAATGTAATGGCTCCCGCTTTGAGCAATTTTTCCAATATCACACCATATGTTTCTCCCAAGGAGTGTAGTTGATGGGCTCGCTTTATACTTATAGGTGGTTTTGGTGGGGCATTAGACGGTGTTTGAGATTTAACCATCACCGCGTGACAGCTCCTTTTGATTTAGAAGAAGTGGACGCGTGAGGAGTGGTGGTATTTGGTTTATTGGTAGAATCAGGAGTTCGAAATTGGGGTTTTTGTTACGCAACCGCAATTTCTCTTCCTCTAAGGCTCGAATCTCTAGTTTTCGAGCCATAGTAAAGGCTTCATCGAATGTATGGAAAGTTTGAATTTGGAGAGTAGGAGAAATGTGCTTAGCACATGCCCGTGTGAAAAGTTTGATAAGTTCAGTCTGAGGCAAGGCATATGTAAGTTGGTTGATAAGGCCGCGCCATCGTCCGACGAAATCTGCGATAGATTCGTCTTCGAATTGTCGAATGGCATAAAGGTCGGTGATGGATACTTTCTTAGCAATGTTAATGGAGAAGTGATCCAAGAAAGATTGGGCTAGTTGGTTAAAAGAGAAGATTGAGTGCTGGGTTAAAGCACTGTACCACTCCAAGGCGGGTCCTGATAAGGACATGGGAAATGTGCGGAGTAACAAGGCATCATCATGGGCAATCAAATAACAAGCATGTCTAAATGATCGCAAGTGTTGTTGAGGATCCTCTTTACTATTAAAACGAGTAAATTTTGGCAACTCCCATTGAGGAGGATATGAATGAAGGGGGACAGAAGGGTGAATGGGCTCCCGACAAACTTGCTCGTATGTCAAGGCGCTACGACTTCCCGACACAGAAGCCTCCAGATTTTGCATTTTGTCCATCATTTGTTTGATGAAATCTGTGGTTGGATGAGATGATGATGCGGTTGTGGCAAACGGAGGCAAATTGGGCCAAGGGCCTCCACTGGACAATGGTGGAGTTAAGTGTTGATAAGGTATGGAGGATGAATATGTTGAGGCGACAGAATAGGGATGTCCCATATAAGGTGTTGAGGTTACTGGATACGTGTATGGGAATGAGAAGGTAGGCGGAGCTTGAGAAGGAAAGCTCGTGTGGATAGGTGGCAGAGAGCAAGTCATGAATGGAGTAGTCTGCAAGAGAGATGAGGTAGGGGGCAATGGTGGTAATGATATGTGGGGTCCAAGATTAGCCAAAGAAAAGCCAACTGAGTCGTATGAACCTCTCAAGCCGCCGGATTGGGAGATGGGGCTAAAGGTGCCGGAAGCAAGGCGGTGTTATCAGGCGGAGTGGGGCTAAATGAGCAGCTATACTAATAGGCATGCCAACAAAGAGCTGACCATCAAAGCGTACGGTCGGGGCATGAGACAAATAGTATTATACAAACTAGGATTAGCATCCGAAATTTGGCAAAGTCCTTGTCTCCTACAGAATTTGGGGATCTCACCGTGTCCGTAGGGATTCCCCACAGAATGTGAAGGGGGTGATTCAGGTAAAGAAACAGAGCAAGCATGTGAAACCATGGCGGCGGCTTGCTTTCGAGTGATAACAACCATGGATAGGTGTTCACAGTAGGGTTTCAATCTATCCGGAATAGAAACAACCTTAGAATGGTGAAATTGGCAGGTTGCTGGTTTGTCAGGGGTTGTAGAAGACAGTAACCGATATCGGTCTAGTATCCGATGTCGGTTACACTATAGCCGACGTCGGTCAGGTAACCGATGTCGGTGTAAGAAGTCTGGGCTAACAAGATATAAAAAGGCTGCTAATTTGATTTTTAACAACGTTTAGTATACGTGTCCAATTATTGATCACAGAAGACAGAGTATGAGAAAGAAAACAGAACTAAAAACAAGCAAGATGCACACACAAATCCAGAGATTAACCCTAGGGTTAATTTTAATTATCGTGGGCTTATGCCTTTAGACGTAGAATGATGTCAGAATCCTAAACAAGAGACTTAGGGGAAATGTCAAGTTGTTTTGGCTTATAAGGTTACCTCAATCGGGTGGAGGAATACCGCGGAAAAAAGGGGGATGTTTGAGCTGTTGTGTTAATTGTGAAGTGATTCGGTATGTGTTGTGCAGTGAATGTAAGATTAATTTCCTGTCAATACCGTGGATATCACCCCCACGTGTACGACCTGTTACTTAATCTATGTTCACTAGAATTGAAAAACAACAAGCAGGAATGCAATGCATGTGTTTTAAACCCAAATCGAAAATGATATTCGATGAAGCAAGAGAGATGACTTTCACTAATGCGAAACTAGGAAAGCAAGACAAATTCTTTACGAAATATATAACAAAAGCAGCAACAGCAAGTATGCTTCCTAAAATGAAAATAAGCAAGAGAAACAGAAACCCAAGATGGGTCCCACCGGGCGTGCCAAAATGTTTCACTCGGAATGTTTCGTTCCTTTTAGAAACAGATAAGGTTAGGGGCTAGGAGGAATACCTGTAGAATGTCGAGATGGTGTGCGCGTACCGTAGAGAAAGATCAGGCTGATTGCGAAGAACTCCTTTTTGTCTTGGAAGGACTACCTGCAAATAAGAACACAAGACCACAAGATTTTGATTAGACAATAAATGAGGAAACTGCCTTGGGCCCAGGAAATATAAAACTTCCTTTCGAAGGTGGTCAGCTTCGCTAATATGAATTAACACAAAAGACTGTAAAATATCAATTAAGTTGCTTCGTTGAACTGGGTAGGGGAAAGGCTGGTTTTCTAGTTTTGATCAGAGGAACCGATGCCGGTTACTGATAACCGATGCCGGTTACTGATAACCGATACCGGTGGGTTCTAGGATCTGTAGGTTGGTCGCTTTATGGGGTAGTTGTGTTGTTTGTAAGGCTGTATATAGGTGGTATTAGGAAATGAGATGATGAGAGGTAAAAGAATGACAGTTAGATGCAATGGCACGTTGGGTAGTGGATCCAAGAATGGATTTAGGAGGACTGTGATTCAAAGAGCATAAGAAATGTTATAACAGAGGACATGCAAGATGTGACTTACTGGTTTTGACAAAGATGCAAGTTGATCTCCTTTGCTGCAAACGCTTCTGGTTTCTTTACTCATCTCTCTTCGGTCAAGTGAAGATCCGACTCTGCTTTTCTTCTCCCAATGATCTCTGTTGATTCAAAATCATTCGACCTTGATCTAAAAATGAAATTTTGATCCTTTGTTTTTGGTTTGGGAGGCCATTTACAGGGAACCGATGGCGGTTAGTAACCGACGAAGGTCGAGTAGAACCGGCATCGGTAAGGAAAAAATAGGCTATTTTTAGTAAAATAGCCCACCTTCCCCGCTTTTCTCCCGAGAGATCGCCATGGCTTGGTCAAGTGGCTAGAAGGTCGGTTTTGGGTGCGAGTAAGGAGGCATTAGTTATGGATGTGAGTCTAGACCAAGTCATAGGTCTTAATTAGGTTAGTTTAGGGTTAGGGCTAGGTCATGATGAGGTGGCAAAATGAGGTGGCAGGTAAGGTGATGTGGATTTATCAATTACAAGGTAATTAATAAATAATTGTGTAAGGTTTAGGTGATGAGGTTAAGTTGCGAGATGAGATGCGGGTCACAAGGGGTCGTAAGACACAAATTTGGTGTCTACAAAGTACTTGTCTAGTCTAGAGTACCAAGCTCTAGGAGCTTGTTTCAAACCATAAAGAGCCTTTTTTAACTTGCATACAAAATCTGTATTTTATGATAGAATAAAACCTTTTGGTTGCTCTATATAAACTTCTTCCTCTAAGTTTCCATTCAAGAAAGCTGATTTTACATCCATTTGATAAACTTTAAAATTCTTGAAACAAGCAAATGCTAAAAACATTCTTACCGCCTCCATGCGAGCAACAGGTGCAAATGTCTCCTCAAAATCAATTCCTTCAACTTGTGAGTATCCTTTGCACACTAATCGGCCTTGTTTCTGACAACTTCTCCTTCTTCATTCATCTTGTTTCTAAAGACCCACTTGGTACCAATAATGTTCTTGTCCTTTGGTCTTGGAACTAACTCCCATGTTTCATTCTTTTCTATCTGATTAAGTTCCTCTTCCATGGATTTTATCCAAAAATTATCCTTACTGGCTTCATCAAAATTACTTGGTTCAACCTTAGACAACAAAGAAAATTTTACCTCTTGTGGTGCACTTGCTAGTCTCCTCCTTGTTTGCACTCCAATATCTTTGTTTCCAATGATTTGATTTTCTGGATGATTCTTTTGAATAGATCTGGATGGTGTCTTTGTGTCTTCTCATTCAGATTCTTCTTCTTCTTCTTCCTCTTTCTCAGATTTTATTTCTTCATCCTCTTTCTGCACCACTGAGTGTCCTATTTTCTTCTTCAGTTTCCAGTCGTCAACTTTCACATTTATACTTTCCACTACTTTCTGAAGTCTCTTGTTATAGCACCTGTAGGCCTTGCTTCTTGATGAATAACCAAGGAATATGCCCTCATCTACTCTAGAATAAAATTTTCCAAGCTCATCTTCATCATCTCTCTTAATGTAGCACTTACTTCCAAACACTTTGAAGTGTTTCACAGAAGCTGGTCTTCCCTTCCATAACTCGTATGGTGTCTTTTCTGTATTTACTCAAATCTGTGCTCTATTAAGAATATACACTATTGTGTACACTACCTCTCTCCAAAAAGCATCTAGTAACTTAGACTCATTTAGCATTGTCCTTGTCATTTCTTGCACTCTGTTCTATTTTTCCGTTCAACTACACCATTCTATTGTGGTGTTCTTGCTGCAGAAAATTGTCTTCTGATTCCATTCTCTTCACAAAACTCATCAAATTCATTAGACATAAATTCACCTCCTCTATCTAATCGCAAGCACTTGATCTTAGATTTTGTCTCATTCTCAATCAAAGCTTTAAATTTTTTTGAATTGATCAAAAGCTTTTGATTTTTCTTTTAGAAATGCAACCCATGTCATTCTAGTAAAGTCATCAATTAATAACATAAAATAAGAATCACCTTGTAAGCTTTGTGTTCTTGTTGGCCCACAGAGATCAGTATGAATTAGCTCCAATGGCTTTGTTGTAGAGTAATCCTTTGTCCTGAATCGACCTTGTCTGCTTCCCATGTTGACACTATCTGCAGATAGTACTTTACGGTTTTGTGATCTTGGGTAAATCTCTCACTGCTTGTTTTGAGCTTATTTTCACCATGTTGTCAAAATTAATGTGACCCAATCTCTTGTGCCATAACCAAATTTCATCAATCTAACTCATGCAACATTTTTCTCCCTTAACATCACTCAACATGTATAGGTTGTTCCTTGTTCTATTTGCATCTGCAACCCATTTACCTGTATCCTTCTTTCTAATTTCACAACCCTCAGCATAAAACATGAGTGTATAACCTTGATCACACATTTGAATGACACTCAAAAGATTATGTTTCAGTCCTTCAAAAAGTAAAAAAATTCAACTTTAGCTTGATCATTTAATTTTATGTTACCTCTTCTTGTGATCTTGGTTGTAGTGTTATCTCCAAACTTTATTATACCTCTATTAGCCTTTTTCAGCTTTAGGAACTTGCTTCTATCACCCATCATATGGTTGGAACATCCACTATCAATGTACCAAGGTTGTTCTTCATCTTGTGCATGAAGCGCCGTTTGTACCAACATAGCCTCTTCCTTTTCTCCCTCCTTTCTCTTTTGCCACACTTTCTTATTGTTGGCTTTCTATATGATCTATTTTCCCTCTTTCTCTTGCTTTGGATTTTCTGTAATCTTACTCCTACAAAATATTGCTATGTGGCCAACTTGGTTGCATTCATAACATCTAATCTCATGCTCATTCAAATTTGACAATGCAGCAAAAGAGTTGTAGTTTCTAGCATGAAAGTTTTGATTCCAACTCTGAACCTTAGATCTACAGTTCATCATCTTATGACCATAATTGTGACATGAAAAACAATAACCATGAAAAGAATACCTGGTCATGTAGGGCTGCCTTTGATAAGATGAGTTTCTGAAACTTCTTATTGGCACCTTCTTCCATTTTTGTCTTCTTTGTTGTTGTTCTGTGGAGGATGATCTTCTTGTTTCTTGCTGCTTTCTCCTTTACTAGAGATTTTTAAGATATCTGCATAGCTGGATTTCTTCTCTGGTTCTTTGGTCTCTTTCTTTTCTGCTTCATTGAATCCAATACCACCTTTGGATGATTTTGGTTTCTATTTATCCAGATGTTTGCTCAACACCTCAGAACTCTTTTCAAACTTGAGTCTTTTGTTTAACTTTTCAGTTTCCAGTCTAAGTGCGACAATCTCTGACTCTAATCTCTCGCATTCTTCTTCTTTTGATTTCAACTGTTTTCTGATCACTTCCTCTATTCTCTTTGCCTCTTCAACTTGAATCTTTAGATCAACAATAGTATCTTCACGTTCTTTATCAGCATCTAGATTTTTCTTTGCTTCTTCATACTCTTGAAGTTGCAGTTTTTGCTTCAGGGTCTTCTTTTTGAGTCTCTTGATCTCACCCAAGGCACAGATGAGTTCTTCTTCCAAGTTTACCTCACCTTCTTTGTCAATTGTATCTCCAGCTTCCACTTTTCCATCTTCAAGGGCCATAAACAAAAGTTCTTCAATGTCACCTTCTAGACAATCTTCCTCTGAGCTATCATCTTTTCTGGTGCATAGACTCTTCTTGCTTTGGTTCCAGTTCTTCTTCTTTTCAAAATTCCTTTGTTTGAAATTCTTTTTGTAGAAAGGCTTCACTTTCTTTGCTTTGATAGGATCTTCATCATCACTTTCATTTTTTGCATGCGGACACTTAGCTGCAAAATGTCCAATCTCACCACAGTTAAAACATTTAAAAGGAAGTTTACCTTTGTACTTGTTGGATCCTCTTTTCAGATTTTTCACAAATAGAGATTCTTCTTCCTCATCGGATTCATCATCTGATTCAACCTTCTTCTCTTTTCCTTTTGAAGCTTTGAAAGTAGATTCTCTTTTTCTTTTCTTATCTGGTTCTGTTCTCATCTCATAAGCTATGAGTATTCCATATAACTCATCCATTTTCATTTTATCTAGATCCTTAAGTTCTTCAATAGCTGAAACTTTAGCATCAAATCTAGGAAGTAGAGATCTTAATACCTTTTGTACTATTACTGGGTCTTCCATCTCTTCACCCAAGCCTTTTATCATGTTTACGGTCTCATCCACATGGAGTAAATATGTTGCAATGTTCTCTTCCTCCTTCATCTTTAGACTCTCAAAATTTCTTCTATGTGTGTCTGAAGCTTTGCCGTCTTTACTTTCAAATCTCCTTCATATAAACTGTTGAGCTTATCCCACATCTCCTTGGTAGTTTTACAAAGCATAATATTTACAAACTCCAAATCTACTACACCACACAAAATAGCATTCATAGCTTTAGCATTATTTTCACATTGTCTCTTACCAGCCTGATCTGTAGGTGGAGTTGTTGGTATCGTATAGCCATTCTCAACTGACTGCCAAATATCATGTCCAAGAGAATTCAAGTAGGTCTGCATCCTTATGCTCCAAAAGGCATAGTTTGATCCATCAAATAGCGGAGCTTTGTTTGTGGAGAATCCTTCCTGAGTTGCCATCGTGCTTTCTGATCTACCTTCTAGTTGTTAAGCTACACAGAAGGAACTGCTCTGATACCAATTGTTAGAAGCATGGGAATACTGAGAGGGGGGTGAATCAGTATTCCATAATTTAAAATTTTCTCCAACTTAATAATTTTTTTACACTTAATAAGATATTCAAATCTGAAAATAAATGAGAGCACACACAGAAATCAAATGCACATAACACCAGATATACCGTGGTTCACCCAGTGTGGGCTACATCCACCAAAAGGAGACTACTTGGATCTACTGTCCAAATCCAGCTGAAATAAAATAGTGTTTACAAAGTATGAGCACCCACTCACAGAAGACACCAATCTCCAAGCCAAACACCAATTCAGCCCTTGAATGCAAACACCATTGACTTTGCAATCTCTGATTCAAGCACCAACTTCTGGAGACACCAATCCCCAATCCGAAGCACCCACTTCAGAAAATATGCAATACAAATCAATAATATTTCTCCTTCTTTATTTTCTCTCTCACATACTCATACTCACTTAAGAGATTTACAATAATAACTTCACATACATATCACTCTCAAAAAATGCTCTTTCTTTTTCACACACAAAATGTGCACACAACACTTGTTTATATAGGAAGAAGGAGAGGAAAAACCACTTGTGGTTTCCCTAAAACCATGTGCCCATACCATGGGAAAATTTACTTTAAAAAATGTGCCATATTTGGAATGAGGAAGCCACATCACTTGGCGGTTACAAAAATAATGAATATTTTCTCTAAATAGCAATATTCTTTTTCATGGTCAAGTGTAACTCATATTTTTCAATAAATACGCATGACCAACTTCCCTTACATGTCCTTAATGTTCCATAAATGAAAAAATCTGCCCCATAAGGATATATTCTCTTTTTGACTTCAATTTTGTAACTCCTCCATGATTTTAGAATCAATTTGTAACTCCTCCATGTCATAACTCATCACTAATGCAAATGTAACTCCCGTTTTTAATTCAAACATTTATCATGCATTAAGTAACCTTCATTTTAAATGTACCTCATTAAAAAATGATCCATTACACATCCCACCATGTGTCATAGGATTCCTTTGTGATGTTGAATATTAAAATATTCAAATTTTGACATCACACTAATTTTGACATGGATAAATATTTTACGAACACTAATGTTGTAAAATTGAATATTAAGATAATATTCAAACCTCAATATTTATATCAACACTAATGTTGTACCTTTGACATCAATGACAAAATACTCAACACCTACTTGGTCATGGCCGACCTAAGTGAGTTTATGATTTAGTAATGTGTATATAAGCTAACGTAGGGGTTCATTGTGAACTAGTTGAGCTAATGGGGTTATGAGAGAATAAAAGGGGATTGAAGGAGAGTGTTAAATGGTTAATAAAATATCTAAGAAGATCCATGAATACCTGAAGAATATTGAATACCATATCTATAAAGAAAATTGATATATTCAGCCCTTGAAGGAGAGATATTGAGCGAGCTTGGAGAGAGATTGTTTGAATGGGAGTTTGATGTGTTTGTGATATGAAATTGGATCACAATCAGCTAGGAAATCAACATAATTTTAGTGGTCATTATTTTATCAAATATATTATGATGATTAATATTCATAGGATTCCTTTGTTGTGAGTAATATCAATAAAGGTTTAGGGGTTGGTGCTCCTTGTGGGGTTGGTGCCTCACTAAACAAATATTATAGGATGTGTAATATTATTGCAAGTCCTTGATTTGTGTAATATAAGCTAAGGTTTCACTAGGTTTTCTTCCCCTTGAGGGTTTCCCACTTCCATTTTGTGTCTTGTGTTATCTATCTTCTGCATGCACTTATAATTTTCAAATACAAACTTAATAAGCTCGCATGGTTCATGGTTGATTAAATGAATGGTTTGAATGGTGAATGTATGTAATGGTAAATAAATTGAAAGATTTGTAGGAATGATTCACCTCCCTCTTAGTCCATTGTGCTTCCAAAAAATATCCAACTGATATGGTATGTCACATGGATTGGGTGTAGAGGCGATAACACATATACTCGGTTCATGATTGATATCACATTGCTCCCACATGAAAGGTTGATGAAATATAGGGAGGTTGTAAATGCTAGTGGGTTTAAAAATCCTCATGTTATGGTAATCTAATAGAGATTCATGCTTGCACATAGAATAACATCATATGTGACTTTAAAATATGAAGGAAATGTATCAAATGTACTAAAAAGTAAGGTTGAGTATTCTTGACAGGATCGATGCCGATTTTTACGATCGATGTTGATTGTTCGATCGATGTGGATCGGTGTGATCGATGTCAATTGCTGATTAAAATTATGCAAGTAAACCACAAATGTTTTACAATTCAAACTTTCTAACTGGATGATTGGAGAAAACAAACAATTTTGTTATTGAATCTAAAAGAAATGGATTACAAACTCAAATAAAGATCATACCTTTATGATGAAAGTGACTTGGATGGTCGAATCATGAAGATAGATTCTCCAAAGGGAGGCTAGTTTAATAGGGTGTTTTTGCTTCTTCACACCAACTAGGAGCTTCAATTTAACTCTCTAAATGTTCAGTCAAATGGCCTTGCAACATCACAATTTGTTTGATTCTTGGACAATGGCCTACGTTTTTATTTATAATTGATAATTTTCACAAGAATCGTGCAGTTCCACAACTATCACCTTTCTTGGATTTTTCAAGGAGTTTTATTGGATATGGTTCAAACTACTTTTTTTTTTGTTGATGTGAGTTATAATGGTTTTGGGGTTGTTTTAATTCAGTGGGGAGTTTTTGGGGGTTGAGGTTGTTTTATTTTTTTGTCTTTATTATTTTGTTTGTTTTATGTGGTTACGGGTGGTGTTGAGGTAAAATTTAGTGCATATGGATGTAAATATGGGTTGGTAAATATTGTGATGGGTAAAGTGGTTGTGTGAGTTTACGAAGGGATGTTATAAGGTGTATATATATGGGTAGGAATTATGGCAACCAAAAATCATAGTTGTTAGGGCAAGTCATGAGTGTGTATTTTCCCCACCTTATGGTGAAAGTGTGTTTCCCCATCAAATTGGGGATTGAAGATGAAAACTGAGTTGAGCATTAGTTTGAAAATATGTGGATGTATGGGTGTATATTTATAAAATTTACACTGGAAAAGGTCTATGTGTGAGAAACTATGGTGACCCAAGGATGAGGAAGGGTATAGATATATGTAATGGAGTGGAAAATGGGGTTTTAATCGGAAAACAAGTGACAAGAAAAACCAACTTGGGATAATATGGGCCCGATACGGTTGAAAAAAGTGATGATGAAGTCTTTCTAAATATCCTTAAGCCAATACCGTTGTGTGAATCTCTTGGAGAGATTTCTTCAAACTACAAAAACACGAAAACGGACATCGTATGCTCAAGATACGACCGATCAAAGTTTGGTCAACTGGAATGGTAAACACAGTCCAACATGGCCCTAACAGTGGGCGAATGAAATCATGACATGTGGTAGGATGAAATTGTAAAATAGAATAGGTTTGTATGTTTGCGACTACTAGCCTTTTATGGTTGAGATGATAAAACGCCGGCTCAGACCGTAGCCGATGGAGCCGAATTTTGTTACGAGAGGGGACTCTCTGCCATGAGGACCTATACATTGGTCACCGACGTGGTGGGGCCTCAATCAACCATGTGGCTTACCACCACCCGACTCTCTGCCATGAGGATCTATACATTGGTCACCGTGGTGGGGCCTCAATCATGTGGCGTACCACCACCGATTCACTTTTATCTTGGAATTGACAATAAGACCACTTTGATAAAGTCACATTATGTATTTCCACATCATGGTATTATGCCATGAGTATATGTATTGAGCTATTTGTATTAGCTCATCAAGCTATATTTATTATATATTATTACCAAGATAAGTCACTTATGTAACCAAGTTACTTGGGTTACTATTGAGTTACCTTTTATGTCATCGAGCCACTTGGATGAGTCACCGAGCTCAATATTGAGTTGGTCAATATCTCTTCCTAGTCACTCGAGCTTTCCCAAGACCACCACCGATTCACTTTTATCTTGAAATTGACGATAAGACCACTTTGATAAAGTCACAT
Source organism: Taxus wallichiana var. yunnanensis (assembly GCA_018340775.1). Lineage (NCBI taxonomy): Eukaryota > Viridiplantae > Streptophyta > Pinopsida > Cupressales > Taxaceae > Taxus > Taxus wallichiana. Next base: position 561,537,707 of record CM031239.1, on the reverse strand, counting down.
TATCTTTTTCCACATCATGGTATTATGCCACGTGTATATGTATTGAGCTATTTGTATTAGCTCATCAAGCTATATTTATTATATATTATTACCAAGATAAGTCACTTATGTAACCAAGTTACTTGGGTTACTATTGAGTTACCTTTTATGTCATCGAGCCACTTGGATGAGTCAAGAGCTCAATATTGAGTTGGTCAATATCTCTTCCTATTCACTCGAGCTTTCCCAAGATATTTGCAAACAACCTTTGAATACGTGACACCCATCGAGCTATTTAGATGGTGCTACCAGATTGGGCCGAGATTCTTATGAAGATACACAACACATGGTAATACCTCCTCTATAACTGCACAATTTGGGAGAATGTACGGAGGATAACCATCGGCTTAAAAATCCTAAACGCATGGCCTAAGCCACATGGCTTCACCATCAAAACATTCTATTAAAAGGCTCAAACCTACTGCACCCCACGTATGTGGATTCATCCTAGAAAATAAACCAATGGGGGTATTTTATGGGATTCGACCCCATCACCTCTCTGAGACCAAAATGTAAGCCTTGGCAGCTAGGCCAAGGCATTCAAAAATAATATGAAATCCCCATTCAAATCCCCATTCAAATAGGAGGTAAATCCCCATTCAAATAGGAGGTAGCTCCTTTTATATTATTTTTGAATGCCTTGGCCTAGCTGCCAAGGCTTACATTTTGGTCTCAGAAAATGATGGGGTCGAATCCCATAAAATACCCCCATTGGTTTATTTTTGGAATAAATCCCACATGCAGGCCAAGGCATTCAAATACCCCTATGAAATACCCCCATAAAATGTAAGCCTTGGCAGCTAGGCCAAGGCATTCAAAAATAATATAAAAGGAGCTACCTCGTATTTAAATGGGGATTTCATAGGTGACTGTGGTACATGGAAAAAAAAGGGAGTGAGGGCTACTCCATTTTGGGCCGAATGAAGGCCATATTGAAAGGATTTTTGGCATCTTGAAGGACTTATTGGCAGGTTTAATACTTCCATTTTGTAGTAATTATCAATATGATGTATATTTTTACAACTTTATTATAGTGAAATAGTCAAGAATGACCCGGGGACGTACGCAAGTTGCTGAACCCTATAAAAATATTGTTGTGATCCTCTTGTTCTTTATTTTTATTTGCAGTTTTCTCATTTCAGTGATACAGTTTATGATCATTTTTAATTATGGGAAATGTAATTGGGATTATAATCGATAAGATGAATCATTTTGAATGCACTTTCTTAATGGAGCTCAAGTGAATTTTGATTCAATTTGAAACCTAGTATAGAATCAGATTTATTTAATTCTAATTTATTTTATAATCTGTGAATAATCCATATTCATGATGAAGGATACGATCAGTCGAATATTCTGAAATCAAATCTTCATTTTCCGCACAATCATGAGTTTTACAAATGGATTTACAAATTTCCTTTTTAATCGTTGTCATTCAAAATTGCATAGCATTAGTTATAATTTTGAATGAGATTATAGAGAACTTACAGATCCTATTCAGATATTAAAACTTGTTAAAAACATGACCCAAGGGGTGTAGGTTGAGTGGTGGGATCAATTTTGGTGTCATAGTGGTTCAATCTTTGTTTAAAATTTTCATTGATATAAGAGTGTTCCTTTGATTTTTATGTTTTTAATGGATATGCAGGTTGTCTAATGCAAAGGAAAATGGAAATGCGGTGCAATTTGCTGAAGGAAGACAAGCTTCCAACAACCAAGAGTTTGAAAACCACTAGACTTGCAAAGTAATCCCCACGGGAAACGAGAACAGATAAAATGATAGGTGATATTTTAAAGAGGCCAATCTTTTCATTCTGGATATGCATACAGATCAAATGTCAGACATTTGCAGTGGTGTACCATCTTGGTTGAATAAGTAAAAACCTCGTTGTCATACTGGCACAGTGAAGGTAAACATGGGTTTCAGTTTTAAATTATGAAAACTTGTGAATCTGTATATTTTTCCATATTGTTAGACTGTCGTCATGTGTGTGGAAGTACATGATTGGTTGCAGGGTAAATTATGGAAAGCCTTCCAAAATAAAAAAAAAAGTTAAGAGAGTTGGGCAGAAACACTCTCACATGAACTTACCTACAGGGTGATAAGGTAAAGAAATGGATCCGGATCGTATTAGTGTTTTGCACAACATTTTTAATCATGTTGTGTATCCTTTCCTTTCAGTGAAATAAATTATTCTTGTAACCTTTAACTGAGTAAGCGAAAATACCATCCTCCATGAAAGACATCGAAATGTCAACATTGATAAGGCATTAATGAATTAATAAAACAAGTTGATGTAATTTGTTCTTAAGGTTGGTTTATAAGCTTAAGTATCTCCACAACTATTAGTATTGCATTATGCAACAATCAATTGTTTTGAAGATCAAATATTACAACAAAAATTTTCTTAACAAGTGCATAACATGATTCTTACAGGAAGTATAAGTCATTTTTAATTGTAACGTAAACACAATTTTTAGGATCCTATTGACCGGTTTACGTTAAAAGTGAACCGTGTTCTTTTTATAATGGAATCATTTTATATGCCTTTTGATGGATCATCCAACTTTTTATAAGGTGAAGTTGAATAGATTGATCCACTATTCAGTACTGAAACCATGCAGTTAAATGGTTTATGAATAGTTTAATAAGCATTACTATGAAGAAAATAGTATGCTAAATGTTAAGACAAACACTATATTACAAGATTTCCTAGAGTATGGGATGTAGGAGGGAATCAATATTTTTGTGTTGTAAATGAACTATTGCTATCTTCAGATTTCAGTTTTCTATTTTGATTATTGGAAACTAACTCATTTGGATTGAGTATGGAAATATGAACAGGAAACATTCATCATTGAGGGACCTTGAGACATGTTTAACATTCTTGGTTGTACTACTCATGGTTATGACTTCTCTTAACTTACATTATAGTAAGTTAATAAAGGGGCTCTTATTTTTAAATTGAAAATATGTAAGTTATTTTGGAATTTGTAGATTTAGATTTTGAATTGGGTTTGTTGAAGTGGTTAGTAGGGAAGTCCAAGGGATAGGTTTGACATACTTGGATCATTTCTCACAGTAATGGTTGTGGAAAACTTCATTTTGGAACCTTGATAGTAATATGCATTAGTGATAAATGGGTAGTGTGTGTGTGTATATATATATATATATATATATATATATATATATATGACATATTGCACATGTAAGTTCCTATTATCCAAAATCCACCCCTCAAGGTAATTTTGATAACATGCATCAAATTATTCGATCCAAGCAAGTAGATTGATTCAAGGCCCGAAATCATGTTTTTGGTCCCTCGGCCTTTTCTAACTCTCCCATCCAAGAAGAAATCCCAACGAGTTAGAAAAATGGAAAAAATGCAAAAATAAGGTTGCGGGACTTTTAAAGCATTTCGGGTCTACGAAGGGTTCGGGTCAAATGCGAGGTTCGTCGTACCAAGCTTGGGGCCGAAAAAAGCAAGAAAATCGGCTAAGTCGGACATTTTTGTCCCGGGCGGTCCGCGGGACAGTTGGGACGTCGGGACGCGTGGGATGCGGATGAAAATGAAATGGCCGAAAGCAAGAAAAATCATCTAAGTCTTTTGTTTCACGCGGTTTGGGACAGTTGGACAAAAATGCGCGTGGGGGGCCTTGCGAATCGGCCGATTTGGCGAAAAGACAGTCCATTTTGGGCGGTTCGGAGATATTTGTCCCGGCAATGGCAGGGCGATAGCGTTGGGACAAAAGTACGAGTAAGTGGATGCACGTGGATGATGAAAAGGCGAAAAAAAGCCGCAAATAGGACAAGGAAGCCCGAATCGGCCGATGTGGGAGAATGTGTCCCAGGAAGTGGCGGGGAAAAGAGAAGGACTTAGAAAATTTTCCAAGTTTCGGTCAAAGTTTTCAAAGGTAAAAGTTTTGGCTTGCCCCGCCATCGAATGGAATCTTGACACGTGTCATCCAAGTGGCGGAGCGCGGGGGGAAATGGGAAATTTTCCCAAAGTGAAAAATGCCAAATTTTCGAAGGGCAAAGTGCGCCCCTCAAGCCCGAGCCAATAAAATAGTGCCACGTGTCCAAGTGGCAAAAAATTTTAAGGAAGGGCCCGAAAGAAATTTTCAAAGGATGAGCCCACGGATAAATCAGATCTCGCCACGTGTCATCCAAGTGGCGGAGCGGGGAAAATTTGAAAAAATTTCAAAGACCAAACGGGTAAAAATTCAAAATTTTTTCCCACCGATCCGTTTTGGGCCTGTTTTTGCCCTAAATCTTCAAATGGCCATAACTTTCGATCCAGAGCTCAATTTTCCGTTCTTTATATCAATGGAAATCTGGTGAAATTCTCTACATGATTCTAGGGTCAATTTTGCATTTTGGTTCAGTTTGGAGAGATAAAATCAAGAAACGTCTCTGGCACGTGGTAATGGCCAGAAATGACGTTTCAACAACCAGTTTTAATGCAAAATGGGTCGCATTCTTCTTCAGCATGGCCAAAATGTCAGGGCATGGGTCTATAAGGATGCCCATGTTGTTTTAATGCATCTTCATTCAATGAGGAATGGCTCCCACATTTTTACATTTTCTCTCTCTCGGCTCGACCCATGCATTGTAAAAGCCAGATTTGGCTCATTTTTAGGGGAACATTTCTTTGGATAGCAAGCTTCTTCTTTCACCTTCAACAAGTGATTTTTGCAAGTATCAGACCTCTTGATGGTGGTAACAGGTTTTCTACCTTTTTGATGTTGTAATGCAAGGATTTTGACAGTGGAAATGACAATACAGGCTCTGTGATCAGTTTTCAGTCCTTTGGTTGTGTTGTTTGCTTCATTTCAGACTTTCAATTACATCTTATCAGTTTGTGCATGATGTTTATGTTGCATTCCATGATCTGTGTCTATCTGCAGAACTAGAAGTGTTCACCACTCCTTTTCTGGTGTATCACCGCTTTAGTGTAGGCTTTCATTTTATGCATTCTCTCTCCCTGGTCCCTTGGAAATTTAGATTAGAATAGTTAGTTTCCCCTGCATTAGAGTAGATTGTGGTAGGTAGTTTAGGAGCAAGAACCAGCTTTCTCTAGAGGTCTATCTCAAGTAGCAAGTCCCACACTTGGAGAGAGTTTGACCCATGTTATCCAATCACACTTGATGCTTAGAATGTCATACTGAAATTGTATAAACATCCGGGTGTTTGTGATTTGACTAGTTTTGGCATGCCCAGTGGGACCTTAGAGGTCTTCATTTTTATTGCAACAAGATCGATGTGCACTTGTTGTAAGTTCCAGCTTTGAAGGAGCTTAAAATCACACATCTGGCGACTCCAAAAGAAGCATAATCCGCTGGTTTTAGCAGTCCAAGCCTGGCAAATTTATGAGAAGAATACAGACCAGGTCAAGAACTAGGGAGGAAGGATTGTTTGTTCATCTACACCTATCTCCAGGAAGAAAGAAAGAAGGGAAGAAGAGCTCAAAGATCTCCATCTCCACCTAATAGAACCTTGTCAACACCTCCACCTAGTAGGCCTTTCATCCAATCAACAAGGGTTCTCAGGCCAATCAGAATGGCACAACCACCGAATCCGTATGTCAATTTCACTGCAGCAGCCCACTTGCTCTCAATGCACAACATCCAATCCCAGTTGCAGCATTGAAGAACATTCCATACTTCACTGGAGAGAACCAGACTACTCCTGGTGATCATGTTAAAGACATTGCCAACCTTTGTGCAATTCATGAAATCAATGAGATGCAAGTTGCTGTCAAATTGTTGGCATCCTCATTCAAGGGGAAAGCTTTACAATGGTTCAGGAGCCTTGCCTCAGGTTCTATCCAAAATTGGAACCAGCTATGTATAGCCCTCCACGAGTAGTTTGGAGAGAAGGGAGATAACTTGTCCCTTTTGGAACAGCTGACAACCATCAAGAGAGCTCCCAATGAGCAGCTGACCGACTTCAACTTCAGATTTCAAAGGACTTGGGAGAGGATTCCAGTGGCAGTAAGGCCAGCAGCAGAAGGTGCTTTTCTATATTACCTTAAAGCCTTAAATTCTGATATTTCTATGTTGATTCAATCCATGGGAGGCACAACTATCCCTGTTGCTTATAGCATTGCCATTAGAGCTGAAAATTGTTTAATTCAAGCTGGAAAGCTAGCTCCTAGGCCTCCAATGCCATTATATCCAAGTTTAGAGAGCCCAAGTACTAGTCAAGCACCTGTCTTAGCTCCTATTCCCACTCCTAGAAATCAGAATTCAAGTGAAGCTTCTACTTCATCTTCTAGTGCCTCAAATGAACTTCAAGAAGTCATGAAGCAATTGCAAAATTTAGGCAATGAGCTGGTTACACTCAAGAGGCAACAAGCCCAAAGTTTTAGACCTTCTTATCAGCCTCAAGCTCGGCCTAATAGGCAGCCATATCAGCCTCAAAGACCACCCAATCTATATAAAATCAGAATCAAGCAAGGCCTCCTGCCAACAGACCATTTCAGCCCGATAACCCCAATGTTGCATCCACATCCAGAGCTTTGGTACGGTGCAAAATAACATGGCCCAAGAATATGATTGGTGTTTCCCATGCGGTCAGCCACATAACCAATCAATGTGCTTTAATGGTGCATTAAATCAGGCTCTTATGGTGCAAACCATTGGTGGGTCATGAAGAGTCCAACCACGAAGAGGATCAGCAGCAAGAAGCACCTCAGCAAGGAACATCTCCGAATGAAACTACTCTTGTCAATTGGTAGGCTGAAGATTTCTGTGGTATGAATCAAATACCCTCTCAAAGTGTTGCAGCCAACACAAGGTCAAAAAGGAGAAATTTGGGTGAAGGACAGCCATTGGCTCCAGTAATCCACAACCTTCTACCACTCCACAAGCTTTTTGGCAAACAAAATGTAGTCCCAAACATGCAAGGAGCACCCAAACCAGCTCCTAAACCAACTCAAATACCGTTGTTGCTTTGCCCATGTGCAAGGATGAATATGCAAACTAAGGGACAACAAAGAGATCCTTCATCACCATTTAGTATCATTGATCAGATGAAGAAGACAAATGTAAATATATCAATGTGGGAATCCCTATCTATCCCAGGCCAGAGAGATTTGCTACAAGCTGCCATGAAGGACTGGCCAACTTCAAATCAGCAAGTCCAAATGCAAGAGAAGGTGCTCACAAATGCTTGCCCAACCTGAAGGGAATCATGGAGGACAACAAGGTAAAATGTTGAAGCCCCCTCCTTTTTATGTCTCATTAATCATTGGAAACCAATTGGTGCACAATTGCATGATTGATTCCGGGGCAAGTAGCTCAGTGATGCCCAAGCAAATAGTTGATCAGCTAGGACTTCAATATGAAACCATATCCAAAGGGTAGTGCAGTTGGATGGGACAACAGTAACAACAGTTGGGGTGATTAGAAACTTGAGTCTTACCTTGCATGCATGTCCAAATGTTGTTGTTTTACAAGATGTATCAGTTATAGACCTTCCACCACTCTTTTCCCTATGTTTGTCAAGAGATTTCACAGCCAAGATTGGAGGATATTTGTCTGCTTGATTGGTCACACATGTTGTTCAGAACGAGGTATGGAACCAAAGCTACAATCAGGTCTGAACCTATTGCAAACTTCCACATTGAGCCCTACACTCCAAGTCAGATCAATGCCAATTGTTCGGCATTTGATCAAGAAGATCACCCAAGCACTGATGAAGCTGACACCAAGGTTGGAAGCATCCCGGATCTAACTCTTGATGAATGGGCAAAACAAGGTGCATGCTTTTGATCCTTATCAAGAAGTAGAAGAATCTGAGCTAGGAGTCTATTGCATACATGAAGAAAATCAGCCCATTCCTAGCATCACCAAGCCAAACCACAAGGATGACAATGAGGTATGGCAGTTGTTTTTTGATGGATCAAGGAGTAGACAAGGTGCGGAGGTGGAGCCATGCTGGTTTCACCTCAAGGAGTAAAGTACTATTCAGCTTTTAGATTTCAGTTTGCATGCTCCAATAACACTGCTGAATATGAAGCCTTGGTGCAAGGGATGCATTGGGCAATAAAGAGAGGAATAAAGAACTTGCAAGTCTTTGGTGACAGTGAATTGATTGTAAATCAGGTCAAAGGGCAGCATGCTTGCCAAGAATGATCTACTCAAGTGCTACAAGAATAGGGTGTGGGACCTCATTGAAGATTTTGAGGGCTTTGGCATCAAATCAGTTCCTAGGAAAGAGAACCAAGCTGCTGACAGGCTTGCAGCAGTTGGGGCAGCCTTTGATATTGTGGAAAGCATTCAAAAGGACAAGGTATAGCCAAACATCCATGTGATTGTGAGGCCTTCAGTGCTGGATAACAATGTAAGTTGGCAAGTGTTTGAGAATGACCAGCAAATCATCCATTTCTTGCAAGAAGAAGCTGAGTTCTCAGCTAAAAATCAGGAAAAATTGGAACAACAGTATGGTGACCAAGTGGTACAACTGAGAACTAACAAGCTGCCCAAGGGACTTATCACTTTGGAGTCCATTTTCAATCCCAATGATCAGTTTAGGAAAGAAAGCAAACATTCAGGTCAAGAGAGAAGATTCAGTATCCATCTTGGTGGAAGAGAACAAACCATTGCAAATTGGAAAGATGACAACTGAACAAGAAAGGTATGAGTTCATACAGTTGTGTCAAGAGTTCCCTGATGTGTTTGCTTGGAGCTACGAAGATTTGAAAGGTTTCAATCCCAAGTTAGCTCAGCACACCATTGAATTGGATCCAAATACTAAGCCCATCAGGCGAGAAACAAGGCCAGTCAATCCACACATGGAACCTCTCATGAGGAAGGAATTGAACAAGTTGATTGAGTCAAGAATCATATTCCCAATCAAGCATTCTAGTTGGGTTGCCAACTTAGTTCCAGTCAGAAAGAAGAGTGGAGAGATCAGATTGTGTGTTGACTTCAGAGACTTGAATAGAGCATCTCTCAAGGACCATTACCCACTCCCTTCTATGGAGCAAATTTTGCAAGTTGTGGCTGGCTCAGAGAGTTTTCACTACTTGATGGCTACTCGGGCTACTGATCAGATTATGGTGAAGGAAGAAGATCGAGTTCAAGACAGCCTTCACAACCAAATGGGAACTTATGCATACAGGAAAATGCCATTTGGGCTGTCCAACGCTGGAGCTACCTTCCAAAGAGCAATGGACATGGCATTCAAAGGTTTGATTAACAACGTGGTGCTGATATACCTTGATGATATCACTATTTTTTCAAAGAATGCAGCAGACCACCTCTCTCATTTGAGACAAGTCTTCCAAAGGTGCAGGAGATTTGGAGTGTCTTTGAATCCTAAGAAGTGTATCTTCCTAGCACATGAAGGAAATATCCTTGGCCATATTGTCTCCAAAGAAGGATTAGCAATTGATCCAGAGAGGGTTGAAGCCATAAGAGCACTACCATTGCCAAGCCACAAGAAGGCCCTTCAGAGTTTCTTGGGGAGAATAAACTTTGTTCGGAGGTTTGTCCCAGATTTTGCAGCCCTTGTCAAACCTATCACCAAAATGTTAAAGAAAAGCATGGCTTTCAAGTGGACAACAAAAGGCAAGGAGAGTTTTGAAGCAATCAAAGAAGCCATCTCTCAAGCACCAACTCTCATCAACCCAGATTTCTCCAAGGATTTCATCCTCTATGCATTTGGGGGTAATGATACCATTTCTGCCATTTTGGTACAGCAGAACAAGGACAATGATGAATAGCCAATTGCTTTCTTCAGCCAAAGCCTAGATGACTATGAGGTGAGATATTCTTTTATTGAGAAGCATGTACTTGCAGTAATCAGAAGCTTGAAGAAATTCAAGCATCTAGTCTCAAACAACAAGGTTCAGTTGTTGGTCTCTCATGCGGGAGTAAAGGACTTCCTCCTCAACAAGGATTTGAATGAGAAAAGGGTAGGTTGGATCACTCGTGTCATGGAGTATGACATTGAGATCAAGGTCACCAAGCTGGTAAGAGGAAAAGGATTGTGTGAGCAGGCTGATTACGGCAAGCAAAAAGGGAGTATGCAATGAAGAAGAGGCTGTTTTGATAGTTCAAGATAGCCATGTGCAAGGTAGCACTCAAGAAGAGGATAATGTTGTCCCCACTCCTTGCTGGACCCAAGGTATAATGCACTTCCTAAGCATGGGCCTATGCCCTCCAGAGATGAACAAAACCCAAAGAAGACACTTCAGATTGCAGGCTGTCCCATATGCCATAGTAGACGGTGTTTTGTTCAAGAAAGATGTGAATGGAGTGCTGCTGAGATGCATTAACACAAATCAGATTCATAGGGTGTTGGAAGAGTTCCATGGTGGACCAGCTGGTGGTCATTTTACACCAAGAGTGACAGCCCTAAAAATCATGAAGGCTGGTTATTATTGGCCCAAGATTTTCAGTGATTGCTTTGCGTGGATCAAAAGGTGCAAGAATTGTGCATTCTTCACAGGTAAAGAGAGGCTTGCTGCCCTTCCATTGCATCCAATTTCAGTTGACCAGCCATTCATGCAATGGGGTTTGGACTTCATTGGAGTCATTAATCCCAATTCAAGCCAAGGGCATAAGTGGATTTTGACAGCCACAGACTACTTCACCAAATGGACTGAAGTAGTAGCACTCAAGGAAGCAAATGAGTCTAGCATCTTAGACTTCTATGAGGGGATAGTAACCAGATTTGGCATACCTACTACAATAATCTCAGATAATGCATTAGCATTCATTGGATCCAAGGTGACTGAGTGGGCTGTCAAGAACGGGATCTACCTAAGTACTTCATCAAACTACTACCCTCAGGGTAATGGCCAGGCTGAATCTACAAACAAGAACTTGTTGAGGATCATTAGGAGGACTCTTGATGAGAATCAGAGGTCTTGGCATACCAAACTGAAATCAGCCTTATGGGCTGATAGGATAACTCCCAAGAGATCCACAGGTAACTCTCCATTCAGGCTTGTTTATGGAAGAGAGGCAATCTTGCCCATGTCACTTGAGTTGCCAACATTGGAACTCATGAAGCGATTAGAGTTCTTTAGAGTTTGGGCCCATGGAGGTGAGATATGCGAATTGATGGAGCTCAAGAGATCAGAGATCAGGCATCCCAAGCAATGGAGAAGGATCAAGCTTTGATCAAGAAGACCTTTGATAGGAAGGCCAAGAGTAGATCTTTCCAAGTTGGAGATCTAGTGTTAAAATGGGATGCAGATAGAGCAAAACCGGGAAGGCATTCAAAATTTGATGCCATTTGGAGTGGCCCATACATGGTCACAAAGTGTAAGGACAGCAATGCCTTCCAATTGTCTTCATTGGATGGCGAAGAACTACAAATTCCAATCAATGGAATCTATCTAAAGCATTGCTACTAAAGGGAAATTCTCCACCTTGTAAATATTAGCTTAGGTTTTCATTCCTCCAAGTGCTTGTGCACATTGTTTTGCTTGTAGGTTGTTTTGCTTTCCCTAAGTGCTTTGGCACAGGCTTGCTATCCCTGGAGATGTTTTGTAGCCCTTGCTTCCATCGGGTGATATTCCATCTTCCTCCTTACAACATTCTAAGTCAGTTGGGGTTCCGAATAGACAACTCATGACTCCATGCCCAATGGATTGCTAAAAGGCCACTGATCTTCTTCATCCGGCGGTGTAGATAACCCCATTGAGTCACCAAAATTGTTATCCAAAATTCACCCCTCAAGGTAATTTTGATAACATGCATCAAATTATTCATCCCAGCAAGTAGATTGATTCAGGCCCAAAATCATGTTTTTGGGGTCCCCTCGGCCTTTTCTAACTCTCCCATCCAAGAAGAAATCCCAACGAGTTAGAAAAAATGGAAAAAATGCAAAAAATAAGGTTGCAGGACTGTTTTAAAGCATTTCGGGTCTGAAGGGTTCGGGTTGTCTTGAGAGGTTCATCGTACCAAGCTTGGGGCCGAAAAAGCAAGAAAATCGGCTAAGTCGGACATTTTGTCCCAGGCGGTCCGCGGGACAGTTGGGACGTCGGGGCGCATGGGACGTGAAAAGCCGAAATGGCCAAAAGCAAGAAAAATCATCTAAGTCTTTGTTTCGCGGTTTGGGACAGCCGGACAAAAATATGCGCGTGGGATCGCGCGAATCGGCGATTTACTTGAAAAGACAGTCCATTTCGGGCGGTTTGGAGATATTTGTCCCAGGAGTCCATCAGGGACAGTTGGGACAAAAGTACGTGAGGGCGCGTGGGACGTGAAAAGGTGAAAAAGGCCACAAAAGGACAAAGGAATCCCGAATCGGCCGATGCGGGAGAATGTGTCCCAGGAAGTGGCGGGATAAAGAGGACTTAGAAAATTTTCAAAGTTTCGGTCAAAGTTTTCAAAGGTAAAAGTTTTGGCCTGCTGCCCCCACCATCGAATGGAATCTTGACACATGTCATCCAAGTGGTAGAGCACGGGGGAAATGGGAAATTTTCCCAAAGTGAAAAATGCCAAATTTTCGAAGGGCAAAGTGCGCCCCTCAGGCCCGAGCCAATAAAATAGTGCCACGTGTCCAAGTGGCAAAAATTTTAAGGAAGGGCCCGAAAGAAATTTTCAAAGGATGAGCCCACAGATGAATCAGATCTTGCCACGTGTCATCCAAGTGGTGGAGTGTGGGGAAAATTTGAAAAAAATTTCCAAAGACCAAACGGGTAAAATTCAAATTTTTTTCCGTCGATCCGTTTTGGGCTGTTTTTGCCCTAAATCTTCAAATGGCCATAACTTTCGATCCAGAGCTCGGATTTTCACGTTCTTTATATCAATGGAAAGATGGTGAAATTATCTACATGATTCTAGGTCAATTTTGCATTTTGGTTTAGTTTGGAGAGATAAAATCAAGAAACATCTCTGGCACGTGGTAATGGCCAGAAATGACGTTTCAACAACCAGTTTTAATGCAAAATGGGTCGCATTCTTCTTCAGCATGGCCAAAATGTCAGGGCATGGGTCTATAAGGATGCCCATGCTATTTTAATGCATCTTCATTCAATGAGGAATGGCTCCCACATTTTTACACGTTTTCTCTCTCCTGGGCTCGACCCATGCATTGTAAAAGCTAGATTTGGCTCATTTTTGGGGGAACATTTCTTTGGATAGAAAGCTTCTTCTTTCACCTTCAACAAGTGATTTTTGCAAGTATCAGACCTCTTGATGGTGGTAACAGGTTTTCTACCTTTTGATGTTGTAATGCAAGGATTTTGATAGTGGAAATGACAATACAGGCTCTGTGATCAGTTTTCAGTCCTTTGGTTGTGTTGTTTGCTTCATTTCAGACTTTCAATTACATCTTATCAGTTTGTGCATGATGTTTATGTTGCATTCCATGATCTGTGTCTATCTGCAGAACTAGAAGTGTTCACCACTCCTTTAGTTTCCCTGCATTAGAGTAGATTGTGGCGGGTAGTTTAGGAGCAAGAACCGCTTTCTCGGAGGTCTATCTCAAGTAGCAAGTCCCACAACTTGGAGATAGTACCCATGTTATCCAATCACACCGTGAGCTCAAGTATATGCACTTGTATAAATATTAGGGTGTTGTGATTCGGTGATAACAGTTCTTGTTTTGAAATTTGGGCATGGTTGTGCAATCACATGTATGTTTTAAATCACATCATGTAGATATGATTTTTACAACCCACAATGGAACCATGATGCAAATACAAGTATACATGTATGCATTGTTTGGTAAGTCCTATAAAAACACTTTTTGTAGTTTGATTTCCCTTGAAATAAGGAGAATACCTTAGTCATTATGAAGAATAAGATCATTCGAATATTCCAAAATAAAATCTTCATTTTCCACACAAACATGAGTTTCACAAGTGGATTTACAAATTTCCTTTTTAATAGTTGTCATTCAAAATGCAGTGTTAGCTATAATTTTGAATGAGATTATAAAGAACTTACAAATTCTATTCGAGATATTAAAACTTGTTAAAAACATAACCCGTGGGGTGTAGTTCAAGTGGTGGGATCGGGGCCACACAAAGAAGTTCAACCTATGGACATATGTTTTCATGGTAAATATGTGGTGTATAAGGTAGATGGTGTAGATTGTGGGACCATCGGGGGTTTACAATCCACTAACCAAATGTGAATGGGATGTGTGTGTAATCTAAAGTATATAGTGGGGGTCTTGGGGACCAAAGGGCTTGGATTGTGATAATCTGTACAAATTTAAGAAGATTCAATACTTGATTCATAGGATCGATACCAATATAATAATATTTCCACCAATTTTGGATCGATGTTGATTGTGATGAAATTCTATATATAGAAATTGAATGTTTGTGAGGATTTATTCTATGTGCTACGATCTTATATGTTATAAATAAATATTTGAGTATTTGTGGGAAACGAAGGCTAGTGGGAGTGGACAAAGGAGCGAAACCATCCCAAATAGAGGTAAGTGATTTTTGTTGTTGGTTATTTTTTTGCTATATGGGGATATGGGATCAATGTCAATTACTATAATCAACATCGATCATTTGGAATTTCGGTGTCGATTCACAATAATCAAGGTCAATTACATATATCAATTTCATTCGGATGTTGGATGAGTTTTATGTTTACATGGTTAATCTTTTCTTTTGTGTGCTTGGTGAATACATGCGAAGAGGTGTTTTATGATTAGGGATTAGGTATCACTATGGTAGGAGAGGTTTCATTAGGATATGAGTGATTTTTATTGGGTTAATTTGGATTATTTTGGGTTGGGTTGACTACATCATTATAGGTGAATCCATCAAGATTTAGAGATGATGGTGGCATTGTTAGATCAGTGGGATGTGATTATAAGGAAAGTTTGGTTTCTAATATAGGAGATCACTATCACTCTATAGGATATATACCACATTTTTGGTTTCTTATTAAGGGGAGGCTATTATCCCTATTGATGATGTTGGATGAGGTGTGGATATGGTGAGGCTTTATGGAGATGATGTGTTGGATATATCTTATGTTGTGGGAGGTTTTTATTTTTATCCTCTTTGGGATGAGACAATTCCTAGGAGTACTTTGATTGATATGATTATGGTGGGAATCAGTTGTTATGAATTGATAGATTCGGGGAGGAAGCTAGTTTCGGTGGTTATTGACAAGGGTTGTAGCATATATGGTAGAGCATTAGACTATTTTTTCTTGGGGTCTAGTTCTATTGGCACAAATATATAGGGAGTTGTGGGAGTGGTTGACATGGTGGAGGTATGGGATGGATGTGAAATTTGTATTAAAATTTTGGGATTACGAGAACATTACCATGATTCGGTCATGAGGTCTTCCATGGGTTAGGTGGTACGAGGCGTGTATTGTGTTGGTTTTATAAGGTGCATGAGTGGCTTTGTTCGAGATGTGGTGTCATAAAGTATTGATTATTATGTGGGATTACTTGATAGTCAAGGGCCAATGATGTTATATGGAGGCCATATGTATGGTTTCTTGCATGGCTAGAAGAGGCATATGAGCTATGTATGTTGCAATAAGAGGTGGATGCATGGGCACCGAGTGGAGATGAATGAGGTAGTTCAATTTGGGCCGGTGAGGAGACAATTTGGGATTTTGTAGGATGTTACGGAGAAGCCTATTATGTTAGGATAGGTTATGGGGACACCGAAATGCTAGTGGAACATGCAAGAGATATCCATATGATGGTAGAGGAGGAGGTAACACAAAAAATATTGATGATGTTGGATTGTCTCCGGAGTATATGAAAAGGTGGTGGGAGTAGAATGCTAGCTCAAGGGGAGAGAGTTGTGGGGAAAAGTGGGAGGAGGGAGAAGAGGATGTGAAGATGATGGAGGAGTAAGGTAGGGGTGGATTTTAGGCTGCAATGGTTGTTACATGGGTACATGTAGATAGGTTGAGACATGAGCTAGCCAAGAGAGATGAGCGGGTGAGAGATCTGGATATGGAATTAGGACAAGTGTGGCAAGACCAGGATCAATACTATTGGCAACATGATTATTGAGGGATAGGTATGGGGTGATGGGAGCACATTGGAAGTATAAGGAATGAAAGGATTGGGAGTAAGGGTGCCAAGAGGAGTGATGGGGCCATCGTGTAGAGTGAGTTTGGCTCATTCTTAGGTGGTGATGGCCAAACTTAGATATTATGAGGGTGTGGTGACATATAGACTCCTTAAGGTGTTGTGATATGATGAGCATGTGGTAAGTCGTGGAAATCATCTCGGTGAGGACCCACTTTTAGTACATGGAGTATCGGGGGACTAGAGGTTGAACTAGAGGGTAGAGATTCCGGTTTAGAGATTTATGATGTATAGTTTACCATGTAGTTTTGTATTGGCCAAAGCACTTGATCATATATATATATATATATATATATATATATATGGTGTTTTTAATACATTTATGTGATTTGATGACATGTTTTTAGATGATACAAGTGTGATTATGATGTGTTGGATATGTGTTAGATGATAATATTTATGGTTTATGTTTTATGGTGATGTAAAATGTAATGGTTTGGATTGGATGGTTGTGATGCAAATGCAACTGTATTTGTATTGATGTTGTGTTGGATGTATGTGGATGATATGATATGGGTTTAAGTTATGATGGTGTAAATATGGTATCATTATGATTTTGGATGTTAGATGTTTAAATTAGGTAATTTTACAAATGGTGACATTTTAAATTTTACATGTTTCGTGAGTAAATATGAGCTATTTTATCATCCTTTGGTTGGATAAAATATTATGATGTTGGATATGGTTATTTGATGCACTTGTGAGAGAGGCTAGTGTTAATATGAGATGATGATTATTATCCAAGGAAGGTTCAATTCTTTGGGGAAGGGAAGGGTCTCTTGCCTTTGTTTTAGCTGATCTAGGACTAGGGTACCTCTTGTCAGGCGGTGAAATGGACCTCATGTTAGTGAATTCAATTTCTCTAAGTTGAGTCCACATCTTATAAGGTGTCAATTGATCGATGCAGAAAGTGGATGTACTATGGGAAGATTGATCAATTTGATAAGTCTCATGGGGATGAGAATCATATATATATATATATATATATATATATATATATATATATATATATATATATATATATGGTAGACATCCTTGAGGGATTGGTCTATTTTTTTATTTTTGATAGTTGTCCTTTTAAGCGAACAATCTGTTTGATTGGAAAAGAGGGCCCATCCCTTGTTTTTTTAGTGAATGAGCTTTTGAGGTGGATTAAATTTACTATGTAGAGGAGAAATTTTGGGTCACAAGATGATGTATTTTGTCTTTAAACAAGCTTATGGGTAAGGAGGGTGGGATTGAGAGATGCTAATTTGGGGTTCCAAACTATGAGTAGGGGAACTTGTCCAAGGATAATATGCTATGAGTAGAGCCATGATGCTCATATTTAAGTTCAAGTCAAGGTTTTCTAATGGATGAACACATAATTATATATCACCATTGAAGGAAAAGGGGTATATTTTTAGATAAAAACAAGATTTTAATGAACCATGGTTTCATTAAAAGGAATTTTAACAATAAAAAGATCATAAGTGAAAAGGATTGAGGGGTTTGTGATCAATATTTTCATCAAGAGAAATAAATTATATGCCATAGATCCATAATTATGTGTTATGATATAGGGATGAAGTCAATTCGGAGAAAAATTCCCATGTTTACTTCTTTATACATGTTGGTGACATGCTGATTTTCTTTGAGGATGAGATCTCCAATGTTAAAGTCACATTCTCAAATATGTTTGTTATAAGATTTCTAAATCCTTTCTTGGTAAATATTAAGGTGTTTGATGGCTTCTAGGAAAATTTGTATAATATTTATGATTGTGAGATGTGCTCTTGTCGATAGTCTTCTTCAAAAATGAAATCCTTAAGAGAGATTCATAAGGAGGGTATTTTTACTTTGAGAGGGAGAATGACTTACGAGCCATACACCGAGAGAGAACAAGGTGACACCTATATGGGTTAGAATGCTTGTTTAGTAAGCCCATAGAGAAAAGGGGATGTGAAGATGCCAATCTCTACCGACATCATTGATAATTTTAACAAGGATTTTATTGAGAGTTTTGTTAGATGCCTCAGCTTGTCCATTGGATTTTGGATAATATGGTGTATAAAATCTAAGTTTGATGTTGAAGGTGTCAAAATGTTTTTGTATATTTTTTTGTTGAAGGATTTTTGTTATCTGTGATAATTTTATGAGGAATACCGAAGCGGAAGATAATATATTGGTGAATAAATTTGACTATCTTATATGCTTTGGTTGAAATGAGGGAATGGCCTAAACCCTTTGGTGAAATATTCAATGGCTATGATGGAGTCATGTTGTTGAAAAAGTTGGGATTAATTGTACCAATGAGGTCTAACCCTAATTATGAGAATGACCAATGATCTTGGGTAGGTTGAAGAGCATGGCTAGGAACATGCGTGAGGTTAGAATGTTGTTGACATTTGAGACATTTTTGACATACTTGACGACAATAATCTTGGTTCATTGTAGGCTAATAGTAACTAATTTGTAGGATCCATTTAGTGACAACTAAGCCATTAAAGTGTCTTCCGCATATACCATTATGGAATTTCTTGATGGCATGTGTTGTTTCGGGGTTAGAGGCAATGAAGGAGGATCTCAAAGTATATTTTGTAGAGAACACCACCTAATATTATATAGTGGGAAGCTCATTGTTTAAAATACCTTATACAATTTTTGGAAATGTCCTGGAGGGATTTTACCTTCTGAGAGGAAATTTTAGGTTTGTGAATACCATATGTTTGATTGTATATCTTCAATATTGTTGATAGAGGGGAGATAAATATTGGTATAGGAAGGTGGATTGATTTTTGGAAAAGTACAAGTAGATTAGATTATGGAGATACGTATGAGATATGATAATTAAGGGAGGCCATAATGCATGCAAAGTTGTTGGTTGATCATGCAATGATTATATAATTTAATGGTGAAAGGTGCTAAGTAATTAACCAATGATGGTTTTGTATTTCTGTAAGATATCATTCTTACATTGGTAAGTTCCTTTGATTTGACTGATAATGAGTTAGGAATCACCAAATATAGTAAGAGTTTTAACCCCTAATGATGATGACATTTATAGACCCATGATTAAAGCCTTATATTCAACCATGTTTTTAGTAAAATCAAATTTGAGTTTGAAAGAAAGAAACATGGGTGTCCCCTCGGGTATTAATATGACACTATCTCCTCCCCCATGCTTTCATTTAGATCCATAGAAATATATGGTCATTTTAGTGGGGGTGTTAGAAAACACAAGCACTGAGAGGGGAGGGGTGAATAAGTCCTTCTCAAAAATTTGAAAACCTTTCAATAACTTAGCAAACGATTCAATCTAGATGAACCTTAACCATGATATGATCAAGATATTCATCTATAAGAAAATAAGAAACAAGAACACTATTGGGGTTAGCACACCAGTTGTACAAATATATTAATCAAATCTAAGCATAAAAACAATCAATACATAAATAAAAAAGAAGAAAAAATACACAAGATTTAACATGGTTCATCCAGTGTGGGCTATGTCCACCAAGAAACAACCAATTTATTATCATAAAGGAAATACAATGAAGATTTGCAATCTTCCACACCTTCTTGGATGTCCTATACTTTCTTCTCTACAATTTTCTCTTTTTCTCTCAAAAGGAAACTTCTCTCTATTCTCAATTGAATTATCTCTTCTAAAACCCTAGATTTATGATTATATATACATCTAAAATCTTAGGGCACTTTAGCTACGCATTTACAACTATTAGATTCACTTTACAATTAAAGATAGATCTAATTCCCATAACTTAATTATAGTAGTCACGCATAGGAAACCGATGTTGGTTAGCCTTAACCGATGCCGGTTCCTCCTTTCCTAACCGATACTAGTCCATGGGTGATCAAATATGGTTCATCACCTGAAAATGGTTACTTTGTGTATTCCAGTAAGTCTGCAAAATCATGTTAGTGAAGCGATTAAGTTCCATAACTCAACAATCTCCCACTTGGAGATAAATTACTACATTATACCATACAACTCCATCCTCTAATCCTTTCCTTTGGCCTATTTCTCCCTCTTCAAGTCTCAAACTTGAAGACCAATAGAAGTGGAGTGTAGCTCCAACTTCTCCTTTGCCAATGACTTTGTTAGCATATCCGCAGATTTTCCTTTGTATGAATTTTCTCCAACTTCAGTTTGCCCATCCTTCAATACTTACCATATGAAGTGAAATCTCAACTGAATATGTTTTGTTCTAGAATGGAACAATGAGTTATTTTCCAGATGAATCACACTTTGACTATCATTGTACAATCTACAATCCTATTTCTCCTTTCCCAACTCTTCCATGAACCTACTCATCCATATCATCTCCTTGATAGCTTCTATAGTTGTAACATACTCAACCTCTGTAGTAGATAGGGCCACAACCTTCTACAATCTAGAAATGTAGCTAAATTTTTGCCACCTATTGTGAAAACATATCCAATGGTGCTCCTCCTACCATCAAAATCACCAGCCATGTCTGAATCCACATAGCCACGTAAAGAAGTATCTAACCCTCCATAGCATAATTACATGTCGGATGTCCCTCTCAAATACTTGATAATCCATTAGAATGGTTTCCAATGCTCTTTACTTGGATTAGCCATGAATATTCTCACAAATCCCACTTCTTATGAAATGTTTGGTATGGTACAAACCATAAGCATACATCAAACTCCCAAGCTGTTGAAGCATACATAATTCGAGGCCATGTACTCAACCTCCTCATGTGATGTAGGACACTGATCTTTGCTCAATTTGAAGTGCCTAACCATAGGTGTACTTACGAGTTTTTGAATTTTGTAAATTAAACCTTTCTAACACCTTATTGATATATTGCTTCGAGACAAATACAACTTCTTTCTTACCATCTCTATGAATTTTCATGCTAAGGATTCTCTTTGTAGCTCCCAAATCCTTCATTGCAAATGTGTGAGCTAGCTTTTCTTTAAACTCACCAATGTCCCGCATACTATATCCTGTAATAAGAATATCATCCACATACAAAAAAATAATAATATAGCTCCCATTTCAAGCATTTTGAAATAAACACAATGGTCAAATTCACATCTCAAATAATCATGCTCATGCATGAAACTATCAAACCTCATATACCATTTCCTTGGAGCTTTCTTGAGCCCATATAGGCTCTTTTTCAATCTGCACACAAGTTTCTCCTTACCCTTAACTTCATACCCAAGTGGTTGATTCATATAAATCTCTTCCTCTAAATCACCATGAAGAAATGTCATCTTGACATCAAGTTTCTCTAAATGCAAATCCTCTACTACAACTAAACTCAATACAATGAATAGAAGTCATCTTAACAATAGGAGAAAATATTTCACCAAATTCAATACCTATTTTCTATGCAAATCCCTTTACTACAAGCCTTGCCTTATATCTCTTCTATCCACCCTCTTCTTCCTTGATCTTATAAACCCACTTGTTTTGCAATTATCTTTTACTTGCTGGAAACTTAACCAAATTCCATGTTTGGTTCTGCTCTAAGGAGTCCATCTCCTCATTCATGCCATGCTCCCACTTTGCTTGTGGGATTTATCTTGCATTACTTCTTCAAAGCTTTCTAGTTCACCACTATCAATCAATAATAAATAAGACAAGGAAGGTGAAAATATTTTTGGAGGTCTACTTACCCTTTGTGACCTTCTCACTAATATTTGGGGTGCCGAAGCTCAATATTCTCATCCTATAGATTTTTATCCATTTATGACAATGATCGATGTCAATCACCTTGTACCGATGCTAGTTCGGCCAATCAATGTCGGTATGTATCTTCGTAACCAATGCTGATGGTATACGGGACTGATGTTGGTTCCTGTGTAAACCTGTAGGTGTTAATTTTAAATCTGAGAGTTCATTTTCATCCACAAACTTCTCCACTAGTTCACCTTTGGGTACCAAAACTTGATCCTTGTACATTATCTTTTCATTCCAATCAATGTCACAACTCTTAATTATCTTAGAACCTTCTAAATCCCAAAATGGAATCCAAAATCACCAAATCCATAACCAATGAAAGTACAACTTTTGGATTTTTCATCCAATTTCTTTCTATTTTCCTTATCAATATGCATAAAATATTCTGAGCCAAATACTCTAATAAAAATAAGATCTACTTCTTTTCTAGTTTAAGTTTCTTCGGTATTCCACCATTCGGTACACTTTAAGGTCCACAGTTAATCAAATAAACCACCATGTCTATTGATTTCACCCAAAATTGTAAAGGCAATCCAACATGTATCCTCATGCTTCTAGCATGTTCCATGATTTTCATGTTCATTCTCTCTATAACACCATTCTCATGTGGTGTTCTAAGAACCGTCCTTTCTCTACATATTCCATTTACTGAACAATAATAATTGAAATCCTTACTGCAATACTCACCACCATTGTCAAATCTAAGGCATTTTAATTTTGAATTTGATTCATTTTCCACAAGGGATTTCCATATTTTAAAAGTTTCAAAAACATCAGATTTACGATTAATACAATAAACCCATACCTTTCTTGTGGCATCATCAATGAAAGTAACATAGTATTGGGATCCTCCATGAAGCTACAGGGCTGGTCCCCCACACATCCGAGTTTACAAGTTCCAATTTATTTCATCTTTTTCCCTAACTTTGATAAATATCACTCTCTTCTTATTTCCAAAAATACAATGCTCACAGAAATCAATATCTACATGTTTTAGATCTAATAACTTACCCTTTTCCTTTAAGATCTACATTTCTTTTTTGACTCATATGGCCTAGCTAATTGTGCCACATGCTTATATATGAATTTGAAGTAGATAAAATAAAAAAGGAATTAGTAATACAGGTAGATAAATACAATGATCCTACCTTCTTGCCTCTTGTTACAATAAGAGATCCCTTGGTAACTTTCCAAGATTTGGCTGTGAGTGTAACCATGCAACTAGTTTCACACAATTGTCCTAAAAAAATTAGATTTATTTTAAGGCTTGAAATATGCCTCACATATTTCAATATCCATGTATTTCCATTCTACAATTTGAGATGAACTTCACCTCTACCAATAATATTGCATGGTTCATCATCTCCTAAATAAACATGCCCAAAATTACCCTGGACATAATTTCTAAAATAACCCTTATTAGGGGTTGCATGGAAAGAAGCTCCTGAATCTAAAACCCATGACTCAATTTTATTATCCAAGGAGATAATTAGGGCATCTTGCATTACCTTTTTTAGCAACATTTTACTCTTTACCTTTCTCTCGGTACATTCTCTTTGTTTTCCTTTAAACAATCCTTCTTTGCATGACCTTTCTTTCCATAATTCCAACAGATTATACCTCTACCTCTGGATTTAGATCTTCCATTATTAGACTTTGATTCCCATTATTATTTCTCTTGGTTATATCCTTCTTCCTTCCCCTACTTTTTACATTCAAATATTCCCAGATGATGATTCTCCTATACTTTTCCTTTGTATTTATTCATTCAAGATTATACTAATCACATCATCAAACTTTAAAACATTAGTTACAGAGATGTTGTATTACTAACAACCATTACCAAGTCATCCTAAATATCCGGTAAAGAGCATAATAATTAAATTTCTTTCACTTCATCCTCAAATGGAATACTAACTCGATTTTAATTGATTTACAATAGATTGGAAATTATTCAAATGACTTGATGCAGATCCCACCTTCTTGCATCTTTATAAAAAAATCATCAAATAAAATTTATTTGAAGCACTAGGTTTTTCATATAGATTTGCTAAATATTTCATTAACTCTACTGTAGATCCTGCTTTGGTAATATTCAAAGCCAAAAATGCTGCCAGGATCAATCTTATAGATCTTAGAGCCTTTCTATCAAGAATTTTCCATTCTTCATCAGTCATCTTTACAGAGTCTTGCCTTCTCATCCAACGGTAAGTATAAATATTTCTGATATAGATAATCCTCCACCTGCATCTTCCATAATAGATAGTCACGACCATCAAATTTATCTACTCTAAATTTTCCTTCTTCTCCCATTGTTTTGCTCCCACTCAATCAAAAACCCTCTCGTGAGTAAATATATCAACACGCACAACCCTCAAACAAAGATATATTAATCAGATCTAAGCATAAAAGAAATCAATATGGAAATAAACAAGAAGAAACAATACACAATATTTAATGTGGTTCACCCAGTGTGGGCTACGTCCACCAAGAAATAGCCAATTTATTATCACAGAGGAAATACAATGAATATTTGCAATCTTCCACACCTTCTTGGATGTCCTGTACTTTCTTCTCTACAAATTTCTCTTTTTCTCTCAAAAGGAAACTTCTCTCTATTCTCAATTGAATTCTTAGGGCATTTAGCTATGCAATTACAACCATTAGATTCACTTTACAACTAAAGATAGATCTAATTCCCACAACTTAATTATAGTAGTCACCACACGAAACCGATTCTAGTTAGCCTTAACCAACATCATTTCCTCCTTTCTTGATTGATACTAGTCCATGGATGATCAACGATGGTTTTCAATCGACGTTGGTTACCGTGGTATTCGCATAAGTCCGTAAAAGCATGCCAATGAAGCGATTAAGCTCTGACTCAAAAGTAAATGAACCTTTACCATGATATGATCAAGATATTCACCTATAAGAAAATCACAAACAAGCACACATGAACACACTGTTTAATGTGAGAAAACCTTAAAGGGAGAAAAAACCACTTAAATCAAAGCACTAGTGTGGACAACTTGACCTATAAATATTACAAAGATTTATGTTGAGCATCCACTCAACTTAAAGCTACAACTCCAAAATTTATCCAAGCTACTAAATGAATTTTTGCTATAAGCAAAGAAAAACTACAAGAATGAAAGATACATAAACAAAATTGTAAACCTCCTTGTAACCTTCCAATGTAAACCTCAGTAGGTTGTGTGAAGCTTAAGAGCTTGTGTAACCTTTTGGAACTATGGGTGCTTTTGAGTGACCTCTAAAGTGGGGATATAATTACTACGAACACAATTTGGGAGCTTCTAATATGTGGATATTGGAATGTAATTTGACATAGTAAGTGTGTTGTAAATCAAAGAGGGTTTGATAGAGAGCAGACTTGTATTTTATAGAGGATGAAGTAGTTGGAAGTTAGTTCTGAAGTGGGTGAATGGACATACTAAAAATAGAACCGGAGGAGGTTGCATTAGTTTTGGGACATTTAGGGGTAGTAAATGAATTAATTATAGAATTTGCATCTAGAAAGGTGGTTGTACATGCAATTCAATTGCCCCCACCTTTCTAGGATTCTAGAAGTGTAGTTGAATAGGCTTGGTATGTGGAGTTGAATGGGAATATAAGTGGCATTTGACTGAGAAGAGGATGTGGATTCCAAGTGGAGTCCATGTAGATCCAAAGTGGTTGTTGAATGTGCACACTTAATTAATTATTTAATTAATAAATGATAATTAAATTAACACAAAGGGTTACTATGTCTATGAATTAAAAATTTAATCAATTAATCACAAATGGGTGAATAATAGGGTGTATAGTATAACATTGGGAACAAGTGAGTGATTTTGGGTGTCTACATTTTCCCCTCTTTAAAGTTTTATTGTGAAGTAATAGTTCTTTAAAGATAGTAAACGCATGTAGAGTAGTGAGTAGAAAGTAATGAAGCATTAGGATGCCCTAACAAACAATAAAGCATTAGGATTCCCTAGAAAGTAGGATACTAGAGGAATGCCCCCTCAAGTGGGTGGATGATGCAGAATGCAAAGGGTGGATAACTACTTGACAAAGAAGAAAGCAAGGGATTTGAACAAGGATGTGAAAGAATTGTGCTTGTAGCATGATATTCATTTGGAGAATAATATTAGATAAACCTTATTTTTGTTGTTTTATAATAGAGTTGTAACCATGATTATAAAAGAATCAATATTATTAACCAAAATACGCGTAAAAAAACACACACAACAAAGAAAATTAAAAAAGAAAATAAACCCAATATACGAAGTATGTGCAGGCATCAGGGTTATAAAGGAACTAACATGTAATCACACTACTTGCAAGTGGTCCAAAAATTAAACATCAACAATGCAACAAAAATTCGAACAGGAAGACAATCAGCTATGCCCCTAATGCATGCCACAATGGTGATTAAGTAGATCCAATACTCCCAAAGAGGGAATAAGATTAGACTAGAAGAGAGGTGATACGGTGACTCCTTATGAAACTCTTTTTGGATCCATTGTGTAAATGATCAAAACAAATTTCCCAGTGCGAAGTTATATTGCATAGGAAAAATAATTTGTGACTTACCCCAAACAGAGTTAGCATATCATACAAAGGTAAGAAAGTGATGGTTGTAAAATTGGAATGATCACTAGGGTAATAGATAAAGGTATGATGTTTATCAATATTGTATTGAAATGTTGAAAGATTCACTTCAAGGGTTTTCCAATTATAGGATTTTTGTGATAAGTGAATGTTTGTTCAAAAATTTACACTTTTTTATTTTTGAAATATTTGATTTTTGGATTTTGAAATATTTGATTTTTTTGGATTTTGAAATATTTGATTTTTTGATTTTGAAATATTTGATTCTTTTAGATTTTTGTGAGTTTTGAAATATAAATTCAAACAAACATGAATACACAACAAAAAGGAAAACATTCCATGGCTTAAATAAACTAGGAGGAAAACACAACACATGCAAGTGATAAGAAAACATGAAATAAGCATTGCAAACAAACCCAATATGAACAAGAAGGAACCACACCAAAGTTATATGTGAACTAAGATGAAAATAAATTTCCTGTAATTGGTCTACAAAAAAGTAAACAAATTACACCAAAATAATAAACCGAAAGAAGCGAAAGCATCATCACGATGTCAACAAACAAAAATAGTACAACACAACATGCAAAAATGATGTCTAATGACACTCCGAATGTGTTCCACATTGAATAACTAGACATATTTGAATGTCCCCAAGTGACAACTTAGAATGAGAAAGTATTAAATCAGGTCGAAGAGAAAGTGATACTTAGATACTCTTGTCGGATCCTATTGAAGTTTGATCTGTAATGGATTAAAATGTAAAATCCAAATGTGCTCCAAACAAATTTATATTGCAAAATGGTAAAAATTACTTCAAGAAAAGATATACACCAGGGCAAGAAAGATGATCTAGAACAATTATGAGGAGTTCCATCAAACAGGAAATTTTTTGAACAAAGTGTTATCCGTTGCTTAAAAGTTAGTCAAACATTATTTGAATGTTTTGATTGTGACAATTTTAAACTATTTTTGGATTTTAGAACAATTTTATATTGTTTTTGGGTTTTTGAACAATTTTTATTATTTTTGGTATTTGTAATACATTTTGAATGTTTTTGGTATTTTACAACTTGGTAGAAGGGATGCACTACTTGAAAGCAAGTGCAAATAATTAGAAGCATTCCATTCCATTGGAATAAATGTAGATGATAAAATTATAGGGTGTTTCACTCCACTCGTGACTCTGCACAACTAGGAAGATGTGAGGGCCCATCACTCGAGCCAAGAAGGATGTGAAAATGAGATGAATAGTGATATGAAAGTGAATATAATGGATGTGGCGACATAATGTGTAACAATGATCCATGTAAGAAGAGTGCAACTCATCTCGAGTCATGATTATCTGACTGATTCCAAGATGATTCAAATTTATAGACTTTGACAAGACTTAAATCCATTGATGGCCTACTGATTGGAAAAATTTGGGTGAAGGAATTATTGTCTCTCATTATCATGAAGTAGCTAAATTACTTCTTGGGACTATTTTGATTAAGCACTTTGATTTAGATTTCATAAAGGATTTATTGATTTATTTATGATTTTTAGGACCCCCAAATGTTGCCCCATATCACTAGTAAGAGACAAGGTTTCAACACCAAAGACAAAATGTAGGTGAGTAAGATATTTCTCCATTCCCGGTCTCATATGACCAACAAGAAGTATGGGCTTATCATCGAATAATGTGAAGGATGAAAGTGTAATGATTTTATAATTTTTTTATATTTTTAGATTGATTTAATTTGCCTTGCATATTGATAGTGTGCTACTTAGGAAAGAAAATTCTTCCCCAAAGTCTCAATGTCATGCGGCTAGTAAGACATAAGGGTTCGACATCGTAGATTGAGATGGGAGGTCAAAAAGGACCGGTAAAGAAGTTTAGTGCTTTCTGTTAAAGAGAGAGATTATTTGAAAGGAGGAGTTTCCATCAGTAAGCTTTGAGACAAAACCGTAGGTAAAATGATATGAAATGGTAAAAACCATAATAGTGATGAGACACACAATTCCCAAAAGGAACAAAATTAACATGTTTCATGATAGGTGAAAAAGGAGAATATATGATAATGGTATGATTAAAATATCTACCAATAAATGGAATGATTAACATTATTTGTATGCACTTTTTGTTTCGATTAGAAAAAAATGCTTTAATATGAAGCTTTTTCTCTTTTTATGCTTTTTAATTTTCTGAATTTTGGTGGATGAAGATTTGAAATGGAATCATCAAGAAAAAATTCCATGTTTATTAAATTTGAAGGTTTTTGAAATATGAGACTTGTGCAGAAAAAATCCAAGTCAAGAGAGGGAATTGAAAGATTCAATAAGTCCCAAATACAATACTTGGGTAGACAAAGTCCAAGTCAAAGGAGGAAATATGAAGATTTGATCATTCATGCAATACAAGACTTGGGTGGAAAAATTCCAAGTCAAAGGAGTGAATCAAATGATTCGATGGGTCCTAAAGTACTAGACTTGGGTGAATCAATGTTGCTCTTTCTAGGTTGTGAATTAGTTGATTTGACAAAATATTTGTAAATAAATCTTGAAAAGGTTGACTAAGGATATTCCCGGTATACATACCTCGAGAGAATGTATACATGAATATGTCTTGATAGGTAGGAAGTATTGTTGATGAGATGCATGTAAGATTGATCATGTGAGATATAATGGACATAGAGGGTTGCATTGTCGTAAGTGTCCAAGCTTGTTGTGGTTGTATTTCGACAACAAGACTAGAGATGTCGAGACATATGAGCTAGAATTGGAATAATGGAATCAAGATCATTTTTTCTTGATGATGGAACCCTCTTCTGTAGTGTCAAGGGTTGAAAGAGAGTATTGGAAAAAATTCAAGCTCTTGTTAGGTGTTAGAAGTTTGTTGTCCAAAAGAGGTTCAATGTCTATTTGGGAAAATGTAAGAAAATTTAGAGAAGAAATAAATTTGTTTCAATGGAGAGATACCGGCCCTCATCATGATCTCATTGAATTTCAGTATGTAAAGAAGTGGGGACAACAATCAACTCTTCATTTGAAGTGGAAATTTACATGTCATTGGTTGCGAGATCTTTGTCATCAAACTCTACAAAGTTCTCTCCATCATCGATTAAGTCTTGGACGTAGTTCTTAAAATGCACACATTTATCTATTGAGTGGCTATCAATGCAATGAAAAAAATCACAATATGCATGAGGTTTGTACCAACATGGATTAGGTTTTCCTTCAACTTGTTGGTGCTCAAATTAGTCTCACCCCATTTGTCATTGAAATTCCTCGGTTTGTGGCCTCTGTCATGTTTTTCTATCTCCCAAGTATTAGTACTTGAAGACTATGTCCTCCATTTGGTGTCCATGATCAGTCCCTTCTTGGGTCGAGGATCACTTAAAGGTCCAATTTGTTTTTCATTTCTTTGTCCATCTGAAGGAGTCTGTAAATTGGGCATAAAACTCGGGTTGCTCCTTTCTTTTCGTTTTCCACAGTCATGTATTGTTTTCCATGTCATTTTTTTCCCAAATACATGTGGAAACGTGATTTGATGTATCTCGAAGATCATATTTGAGCCTTGTAACATTTCCAAATTCTCTCTCTAATGAAAAATTCATCTCCAGGCTCGAATGGTGGTTTTCCTACATTTTTACGGTTTGACGGGTGAGTTTTCCCCATCAAAATTACATCTCTACATCAGTGGAAACGTGGCCCTTTTTGGTTGGATGCGGCTCAATGAGGCACTCTAAAAACTCTATGGCTCACTTCAACCCAAAACTTTTCCACGTGGAGGAATGAAACTCATTTGAAAATTCACCTTTTGGTTTGGCCTTGGAGTTGCACCGAGGGGACACATGGAGGATTCCATTGCTTTTCCCAAAATTAGAAAATTTTTCATGTAGCTGGTATAGTTTTTAGTGGGCCATGGACACATGGTGGGATGGCACTCATTTGAGGATCTACCTCAGGGTCCCACCTTAACAATTGTGATAGAGGGATAGGTGGAGGCTTTTGCTGGATCCACTTTGTACTTAGACTTTTCAAACAACTTCCTAAAGGGCCTGGGACACGTGGAGGGACCATGCATGTTTGGGACCGGCCCCTGAGTTTGATTTTGAAGAAGTGCCAGGATGACACTTGGAGGCTTCCGCTCACTCTACCTTTTTCTTGGAATTTTCAATGGCCGAAAGAGAATGTCTTAGACCTTAGACACATGGCGCCTTCCACTGAACCTTCAAATTTTTGATAGACTCTTCCGAAATGAGACACGTGTTGAGCCATGATTTTTGGGGTCTCTACTTTTCGGGACCATCTCAAAATGTGCCATTGAGACACGTAGTAGGCAGGGAAATGGAGAAATGAAGCTTTGGGTTATTTAAGGTTTTTGGCCTTTTATAAAAAGGGATAAAATTGTAAGTTGAAGCACGGCCCCAACAAGAAAGTAATGCCAGTGTTGAATAGTCAAAAACGGAGGTGCGGGCCCGTGGGGAAAATGTGGAATTTTTCCTTTTTGGAAAATAAGTATAAAGTGAAAAAATGAAGCGCAGGTCCACTAGAACCCACATCAGAAGCTAAAGGCAGAAGGGCAGAGCTATGGGGAAAATTTGGAAAATTTTCCTTTTTCCAAAAATGAGGTAAAATAGCATAATCAAGCCATGGTTCCTCTGGGACCCACATTGGGACACGTGTCAATCCTATTTTCTAAGGGTGGAGGGGCGGAGAAAAATGTCAAAATTTTACTTTTTTCAAAAGTTATAAAATGTCAAAAAGTGCTCCCATGCCCGTTTCCAATCACATTTTTCCATGTGGAAGGCTCAGATTAAAATTTGAAAGGCAAGATCAATGGTTGTGTATTTCACCTTTTTACGCCATTTTTACTTTAGGATATTTGGAGATGCATTTTTTGCATCATTCTTCATCAATTTTTTTGGCAAATTTGTGTCATTTTTGTCTGCAAAGTTCAATTGAATCAATTTGGGATCTCAATTTGTAAATATGAGGTACTTTTGAAGTGGATTTTGACTTGGGCTTGTGCAAAAATGCAAAATGCCGATCTAGAATTTACAAAGTAAAAAGGAGGGAAAAGGATGAAATGATGAAGTGCAGTCCAAAAAGGTGAAAAAGGCATTGCCTCGAGAGAAAAAAGGGATGACCTGTCAAAGTCCAAGCTATGCAAAGGCTCAAAAATGATTAAAAAGGGGATTTCTCACATGACAAAATCAGAATGATTAAAGGGACTCCCAAAAAATTTGTGACATGGCATCTTATTCATTAGTTGAGGGCCCAAGAAACATGATTAGTTTACAATTGGTCCACCTAGCAAATTTCAGATCTGAATTTGTTAAGTGTCATTGTCTGAAAAAAATTAGTAGCGAAAAGGTCCCTCAAATATTCTTCTTTGGGGAAAAAATTTGGGGTGAATGAAATGTATAAATGCAATGAGAATACTCTTGCAAATGGTCGGAGTTTGAATTCTTGAGAAGAAATTTGAGAAAGTCGTCTTCTCGAGAGACCAAAGCCGAGATTACCTATTATTTTCTTCTGTGTTAGATTTTCTTTCATGTCAAGTTGGTTACAACTATATAGCCATTGACAAGCACTGAGATTGCTTTAGAAGCTTTCCCCTGCTGATGAATCTAAGAAATTTTGGAATTAATTTATGTCTAATCTCTAGCAATTTTGTGTCTGCTTTATTTTCAGAATGTTTGTAAATAGTTTCTTTCATTCATATTGCAATCTTACACTGAAATTTTGTGAAATCACATAGGATCTTGTCCCTATGATAGTCTAATGGTATTTTCAATTTCATTTCAAGAAGATTCTTCATCTTGGATGAGATAAACAAATTTAAAATAAATTCATTATCATTTGTTGATAAATATTGTCTGTAAGTCTTCGGGTGTACCTTAGGCGTGATTAATTAGAAAATTTAGTGTTTAATTGAGTCTTCCAATTCAAGCCTTCATGTTGGAGTCTCAAATATTATGTGAAAACGTGCTGATCTGGGCTTCCATTGAAGCACACCTTCTAGTTGAAGGAATATATTAACTGCTCAAGCTTTATGTTGTGAATTTGTTCATTATTGTGAAGTCCCTCCAAAGATCTAGTATAATCAACTTTATCCTGCTTCATCTCCCGTGAAAATCATGTAAAAAACCATTGATCCACCCCTACGAACTACCTCTGTTTTCCCCGTATCAACAAAGGAACAAAATCTACTTGAAAAAATATGCAAAACAACCAGGATTTCTTAATGTCTTTAGTAACCTTTGCCTTGTATTGAAAATATCTCCATAATTTGGAAGTGACAAATCGTGAGAGTCAGATTTGGTGTGTTGATCATATTTTCCCAAGGTCTTCTCTATAAAATTTGTGCAAAATAAGGATTTACCAGTGTTATTCAATAATAGAGGTTACAAAATAGGTTCTCTTACCTTGGTTGAAAGGTATAACCTAAAATAGTTAGGATAAGATCACATCCTTTTAAGGTGCTACCCACTTCTTCAAATCCTGAGTGCTAAAAAGTCAGATAGATTGCTTCCCCAACTACAAAATGACATACATAATCATCTATCTTCCTCTGAGTGTCTTTTCAAATCCATGATGTTGCTTGGCCTTTGAAGGAGATTAAATTTGGGTACCAACACAACCGAAGGTCTTATAAGAGGATATTTTATCATCCCAACATCTTTTAGTTAATGAAATACACTAGAGAGAATTTTTCCAAGGGGTACAAAACATACATTTAACTTTGCATGGAGTGGTGTCGTCACTAGTTTGTAGTATTGGAATTTTGATTAATTGGTCATGTATGTTAGGCACATTGAAATTATTTGTGACATCAACAATGATGACATTGTGGTTGTGGCCAACGTACTCAAGATTCATCGTGAGAAGTTATACTATTGTGAGTGAGGTTAAAATAATTTTTTTGACGAACTTCTTCGAGATGTCCATAAATGTGGTGATATATCCCTTTGGAAGGCATAAAAACCAATCCAAATCTTGTCCTCTTAGACCTTTATGAAAAATGCACAAGAGGAAGATGTCATTATAAGCCACCTCTTGGAATGCCATGAAAAATTACTTGACATGATCTCTAGGTACATTTTTACCTTATATTTGTCAAATTTGGGCATAAAAGAGTGTGGGAATGGCATGTATAAGATTTCCATGTCTAATGGGTACAAACACAATTCATCAAAATTGAATAATTTGCATTGTTTTTACATACACAATAATGGTGTCTTTCATCATTTGCCATTCTTGAGAAAATGCTAAATTGTATAAATCCACCACCGTAATGGAAAATGAGAGAGAGTGAAGAAAGGTATGGTGAATAACTAAACCCTTAACAAATTAAATGCTAATATGGAAGAGGGGAAAATATTTGAAAGATCGAACCTTAGCAAAGTGAATGCTAAGATGGAAGAGGATTTTTTTGGAAACATACTCAACCTCTAGCAAAGTGAATGCTAGAATGGAAGAGGGATGAAAATATTGAACAATGCGACCCTTAACAATGTGAATGCTAAGATGGAAGTGAGATTGAAAATATTTTATAGAATTGACTCTTAACAACATGAATGTTAATATGACAAAGTGTGAAATGATGGTAGACTACTCAATACAACCTAAATGTAAAGATGGAAGAGGGGGAAAACAAAGTTACTCGACCCTAGCAAATAAGTACTAAAAAGGGAGGAGGAAAAAGCGTTAGTTGATTGCCCATCTCCTAAAAATGAGAGTTAAGAGAGAACGGACTAAGATGAGGTTAGGTGTGGTCTACTTGTTAACAAAAATAGATGTTAAGAGAAAAGAGACTCAACAAGGTGAAAGTGATAAAATCTTAATACAATGAGTGATAAGTGGAAAAGAGATGTGAAAAAGGTGAAATCATAAAAAAATATTGTTAAGATGAATGCAAATGGGGACACCACAAAACTTAACAAAATAAGTGATGCTAAGGTGGAAGAGACTTAACAAAGTGAATGTGATCAAATCTAATCAAAATGAGTGATAAGAGTGATGATGAAGGTGGACTTTGTAACACTTAACAAAATGAGTGATGTTAAGGTGGAAGAGGGATCAAAATGTTAGTTTAGATGATTCTTAATAAAATGAGTGCTAAGAAATATTAAGAATTTTGAAAGATTTCTTGACCATTTACAAAAGCAAATGTAAATAGGGAAGAGGTGAAAGAAGTGAGTATGCTTAACTGATGAAAAAGTGAGTTTGACAAGAGGAAAATTAAGACATGATGGATGATACTCAACTCTTAACAAAAAGATGCTAAGGGAAGAGAATTAGGACAACAATTAACATTGTCCACTCTATAAAAAAAGGTGTGCCTAAAAGAGAGGACTGAAGAAGATGATAAAATATAGTTATTATTAACAAAAGTATATTGAAAGAGGAGACACAACAAAGAAATGGGAGCACTAAAAGAATGACAAAGTGAATGTCATCATAAGGAGTGAAATAATGACGATGAAAAGATCCAAATCTCAAAAAAAGGAGATAAGAGACAAGGGGAAAGTGATGGATTAGTGATCTCAAATCAAATAAAAGTTGATGATTTAAAGCGAAAGTGAAGAAATAATGAGGAGGTTGATAATGCAATAAAATGATTGTGTAGTATGATAACATCAAATGATAGGAGAAAGATAGAGAAGATGTTGTCAACTCAACAAAGTGACTGTGAAATACAACCATGTAAGAGTGATGGAAGCAAGATAGAATAATGTCATCAATTCAATAAATGAATGTGCAAATACGATGATGTAAGAATGAGGAATGCTTAGATTTCAACAAGATACCATTAAAATTAAGACTTGCACAATGAGAGATCAATATGATCAAGAGGGTGCTTGAACATGACAAAACAAGTATAAAAAAACCAAGACTTAGATGAAAGAATGAAAGTATTCAAGTGTAGATATGGATGTTTGTAACTTTGAGACTTAGACATGTTTACAAAGTGACAAGGTGGATGAGAGAGAAAACGTGAATGACAAAAGTGAAACATAAGTTTGTAATACATGAGAAAAATGAAAAATGATGTAGTGAGAGTTATGGCCTCTACCTTAGATTGGCTTGGACAAGATTTGCTTCCTAGGTGGTTCACTCAAATAGGTGTCAGTAGTATACTTGAGTGAGAGTGGTGCTATTACTAGCTAATAACTTTACTTTACCCCCTTTTAAACCCTAAGTAAAGATCTTTCTCAGAATGAATTACACTAGGGTCACCACTAAGGATATCCATGACTCTAACTCACAAGGATTTACTAGTCAGTTGGGATAAAAGGTGCTTGTTTCATCACCAATTCCCTCAATGTGTTGACTACTTTGGGGTTCTTGTGGTAATCCTCAAAAGAGTTTTATGGATTATGCCAAGGCACTTCCCATAGTTATGCGGATGGGTTTTTACCCTTATCCAAACCTGAAAATACAATGTGTAAAGATGTTGGTTTTATCTTATTTAACAATAATTTCTTGCACACAAGAATTAGTAGTTTGAAGCACGCGAGAAAAGACAACATGTAGTTAGTAGTTTTCAATTTTTATCCAAATTTTTGAGGGCGGGTTATATAATCAAAGATTAGAATGTTCACTTGAGGTAGGTAGAGGCCAAGACGATAGAAGCAAGTTCACATTTCTGATTTCCCAGATCGCTTAGAAAGCGCAAGGAAAGAGCATACGTGCAAACAAGCTTTGATAAATAAAAATATTAATTCCCCAAAAATAAAATAAGATAAAATGACCGTGTTTCTTATTCCCAATATCACTTGAAAATGTGAGGGAAGAGCATACACATGATCACACAAGGATTAGTCTCACAAAAATAAAAAAATGACAAAGGAAAATCACGTAAAACATGTTAGAAAGTGTTAGTTAATATAAAAAATATTAAAAATTATAATTATTAAACATGTGTTCAAAATGGAATAAAAACCATCATTGAAAAGCAAAAAAGTTGTAAATGCTTTGACTATCATCCAACCCTAAATACTATATTAGCACATTTGGATTCTCTCCTTTTCTCTCTGGTTCTCTTGCTTAACTTCTTTTTGTAAACATTGTTAGTCCTATTTTCGGAAAACTATTTGATGGAAAGAGTTTATGTAAATAGGGGCTATAATATAAATTAAACTATTATCTAAAAAATTCCACAATTAGGAGGTTTGTTGCATTTTCAAAGTCCATTCGGAGTTGAATATTTTCCAATGGAAAAGGAACTTAGCCAAAAACAAAATAAAACAGAGTAGGCTCATGGATGATGCCAAGTGTCGATTGTCACAACTTCAAGATCAAAGGAAGTCGAAATCCTGCAAGTCTCGAAACTATAAGCCCGAAGGTTTCCGTTATGTGAGCCTTTACTAAAGGAACAAAGGGCCCTCACCATGTGTTAGCTCGGTGCGATTCCAAAAAGACAGAGGGAGGAGTGAAATCCTAAACCTCACGCACTTTCCACGTGGATCTGTAAAGAAATGGACTCTGGTTTGAAGTAGGCCACAAAAGGTGGCAAGCCATGTATCATGTATAAGTGATTATGAGACTTACCTATAAGATCTAAATGCTCATGACGTTTTCAAAAGATCAAAGGTGAAGGGTCATCTAGCTTGTCATTTTAGTAGTGAATTAATGTGTAGCCCCGTGTGAAGAGTGCCAACCTACGAAGACTCAAGTTATTCATCTACATTCAAAGGGTCATTTCAATATAGTGACAAAATACGCATCGTTTGAGTCATGAGGCCGGGAACCAATGCACAAGGGATCAAAATATCTAGTTATGTAATAAAGAAGCAAAGGTATGTTTCTCAAAAGGAAAGTACATTTCAAAGGGGTTGGTTACAAGATAATAAAAGTTGAATTAAATAGGCATGGCTCTCACCCTTTAGAAGGGGTAGATAATGGGAAAGTGTGAGAAAGATCTCAAGAAAATCTATTCCTATCACTTCACTCCATTTATCATAATTAAAAGTAGTTGGAAAGGAGTGTAGGGGCTTCTTATCTTCTCTTCTTCCTCCTATATAAGAGAGATATATTAAGGATATACATAGATATGAGAGTTAGATGGGTTTCTCCTCTATCCCAATTCCCCCTTTTGTAAAAGACAGGGGTCTGAAGCTCTAGCCTTCTTCTTGGGTTTTGTAACAACAATCTTGCCTCTTTTCTAATGTAATACTATGCACAATTATTGGAGTAATATATATGTCTTGTGGTGCTTTCTATTCATCATTTGCATATCTTTATTGACTTTGATCACCTTTATTTTCATGTAGAAACTGCATCTTCCAATGTTGTTGCTATCTTTGAAGTTGTGCTTAAGTAGTTTGAGGTAGTGTTCTATGTGAATCTTTTCTGACCTATGGTGCATTTCAACCACCCTTTTCAATCATTCATTGTTTCCCTTTTTCAGATAGTTGTGGTCTCGATTGATCTCTTGGAAGGCTTGTTTGGTGCATCGCCCCTTTTAAATTCATGTTTTGTTTCATTTTTCTAACCCTCATCTCACACTTCAAGAGAAGATCCATCTTCTTTAAAATCTGGAGGTCTCCTTAGGGTACACATCCCACTAACCTAAGGATTCCCATGACTTTGATGGTCCAATCCACCAAGGATGATCGTCAACAAAAACATTACAAAAATTCTTGAAACAAGAATTAAATTGGATTTGAAGTGGCCAATAACCTGTAAAACCAAATTTTATGATTAGTATAGGGTAGAAAAATGGACAAAAATTAAATGCAAGAGACCGAATTTACTTTAAAAGACCTAATTAAAATTGGTGAGACTAAGTAATTAATGAAACAAAACCACAAAATAGAGTCAGACTAAATGAGATAATTAATTAAAGAAATTATTTTTTGGTGTTTTGTGTTTAGTCTAAAGCAAAAATTGAAGAGGTAAACAATCTAGTTTAATGAATAAATAAATTAAAAAGAAAAAAAAATTATATAAAAAAGAATAAGAATAAAAAGACTAACTAAAAAATAAAAAGATTAACTACACGAAAGTTGGAACTTAAGCTAAAGATATAATAAAATAAGTAATAATAATAATAAAAGTAACTAACCCTAAGTTAAAACTGTTGAAAACCTAATAGTGAAAATCTTGAGCTAAACCTAAAGTGTTTGAAACATATGCAAAGGGCATTGTGCGGGTTGAGTGCATTTTGGTGGCAGAGAAAGTGGATTTATGTTAACATTAAGAGAAGAGCCAGGGTTCGAGCTTGAGTTTGAGCTCGTGGTGTTATTCACGGGGCTATGGGAGTGGCTATGAAGGAGGGAAAGCTCTATGAGATCGTCAAGTAACCAAGGTCTATAGCTCATGTGGGGATGAGGTGTTGAGGGCTCACAGGAGGGGAGATTGCGTTCACCGGTTGGTAGAGGTAAGGTTTGGGTCGGGGATTGGATGAGAGCTCGGGGGTTAGGTTTTGGGGTGGGATGGGTTGATTTGGGTCGAGATTCGGGGTGATTGGGAGGCTTGGGTAGTTAGGGGGCTCGGGGGTGTGGTCGAATCGGGGGTTAGAATTGAGGTTGGGGCGAGTCAATGGGGTGGTCGAGGGGTGGAGCGGGAGTAAGGTTAGGGGTGGTCGAGGAGAGGGGGTGAGTCTTAGGGGTGGGGAGATGATGGGTGAGGGTGTTAGGGTTATGGAAAACTTGACCAAGTTGGCCAAGGGGAAAATGGGAGGGATTAGTAAGTTAACTAGTGATTTTTAATTTTTTAATTCCTCTATTATCCTACTTGGCTTTGAGGCATCCTAATTCTTCATTCTATACTAGGGCATCCTAATACTTCATCACTTTCTACTCACTACTTTTCATACGTCTATTATCTTTAAATCACTATTACTTCAAATAGCACTTTAAAGAGGGGAAAATGTAGACGCCTAAAGTCACTCACATGTTCCCAATGTTATCCCAATACACCTTGTTATTCACCCATTTGTGATTAATTGATTAAATTAATTAATTCATACACATAGTACCCCTTTGTGCTAAGTTAATTATCATTTATTAATTAAATGATTAATTAATTAAGTGTGCACATTCAAAAACCACTTTGGACCCACATGGACTCCACTTGGACTCCACATCCTCTTCTCAGTCAATTGCCACTTAGATTCCCAGTCAAATCCACATACCAAGCCTAGTAAACTACTCTTCTAGAATCCTAGAAAGGTGAGGGCAATTGAATTACACGTACAACCACCTTTCCAGATTAAAACCTATTAGATTTACAACACACTTACTCTATTAAATTACATTACAATATCTACACATTAGAAGCTCCAAAATTGCTTTTTGCGGTAATTGCATCCCAACTTTGGAGGTTTTGTAGATGAGAAAAAGGATCATACCATGCTCCTATGAAGATAAAGAAGGTGAACATTGGCACAGAGGATGAGCCTAAGGAATTAATAATTGGGGATTACTATTCAAAACAAGAAGTAGCCAAGATCATTGAGCTCTTGTGCAACTTTCAGGATCTCTTTCCTTGAGGTTACCATGAAGTAAAAGGTGTGCATCCTTATGTGAGTGAGATGAAGATAAAGTTGAAAGAAGATGTGCACCTAGTTAGGAAGAGGGCTTATAGTATGAATCCTAATCCGCGCATAAAGGTAAAAGAAGAAATTGATAAAATTCTCAAGTCTGGGATTATTAAACCTATTGAAGAATTTGAATGGGTCAACCCCATGGTCATAAGAATTAAGAAGGATGGGAGGATAAGGATTTGTGTAGATTATAGAGAACTCAATGCTTCATGTGTTATAGATCCTTTTCCCACCCCTTTCACAAAATAAATCCTTGAAGGAGTTGCTAGGGCATGAGATATATTCTTTTACAGATGGGTTTTCAGGATATTACCAGGTGTGCATCGTGAAAGAAGATCAAGAGAAGAAAAATTTCACCATTGAGTGGGGATGTTTTACGTGTGCATCATATGCCTTTTGGATTGAAGAATGCACCAGCCGTATTCTCACGCATTATTGTGCAATCATTTCAAGATTTTATTCACAAATTCTTACAGGTATATTTGGATGATTAGATAGTATATGGGTTATTCAAGGATCATTGTGATAATTTAAGGCTCATGCTTGTGAGGTGTAGGTAGTTAAACATCTTTCTCAACTTTAAGAAGTGTATCTTTTCTATACCCTTTGGAACCTTTCTTGGGAACATCATTTACAAATAAGGATTATTGGTAGACCCAGCCAAGATAGTTGTGATGTTGGGCTTGGAAGATCCTACTAATCAAAGTGAGGTGCACATGTTTTACATGACATACGAGTATTACAAGAAGTTCATCAAAGGATGTGCCAACATTTCTACGCCTTAGAAGAACTATTGAAATCTAAAAGAAAATTGTATTAGGTAACGCACAACAATAGATGTTTGAAACATTGAAGGAAAGGTTGAATACTGCACCTATTTTGTGATTTCCATCATGGGATAATCCCTTTCATGTTCATGTTGATGCTTCTGACATGACAATAGGTGTGGTTTTGGAACAACAAGGAGAAGGAATTGTGGATCATCTTATTTGTTTTGGAAGGAGGAAGTTGGCACATGTAGAGAATAATTACACAACTACTTGAGCACGCAGACATTTTCCATAATTTATTCGCTACATAATTTCGAGACATTACTTATTGGCTACTCCATTTATTTTTATATAGATCATATGGTGCTCAAGTACCTAGTCAACAATCTTGTTTTGCAAGGGTGAATTCATAGATGGATACTTCTATTTCAATAATTTGACTTCACAGTTGTTGTGAAAGTAGGTAAGATCAATTCAGGGACTGACCATTTATCAAGGATTAATTCTGGCAAGGATGCACGAGATCATTAAAGATACTATGACCGATACACAATTGTTTAGATTGAACCACACACCCACTGAGTTAGTAAATATAGTTTTCTTCTAGCACATTTTCATGGCACTAGAAGGAATGAAGACATTGGAAAAGAATAAACTTGTTATACATGTGGAGCCTTATCAATTGATTGGAGGATACTTCTATAGATTGGGAAAAGATGAGGTTTTGTTTCATTATGTTCTAGAACATGTGCATGATGCTATTATGGAGGAGGCTCATGGTGGAATAGCAGGAGAGCATTATGTTGGTGATGTTACTGTGTGCAAGATCCTTATGGATAGACTATGGTGGAGACCTTGTACAAGGATACCAAGGAATATGTGAAAGCACGTGATCATTCTCAGCATCTTGGAAAACATGGACATAGAGATGAGTTACCACTTAGACCTATTGCAAACACAAAACATTTTGAGAAGTAGGATATTGAATTTGTAGGTCCTATTTCACCACCCACGGGCGGGACTCGAGCACACTATATTATTACTTGTATAGACTATCTTACAAGGTGGGCATAGGAAGCACATACAAAGGATTGTTCTGTAGTTACAAAAACAATATTTTTATGGGAAAATATTATTAACTTGTATGGCTTCCCATTAAGCTTGAAAAGTAATAGAGGAACTCATTTTTGAGATAATTAGAATTTTGTTGGTAGAGTTTATGGTGGCACACCATAAACTACTCCTTATCACCCATAAGATAAAGGAAGTGCAAAGCATTTCAACAAGATTTTGGGACAAACCTTGACAAAAATCTGTGATGAAGATTGGGATGATAAAATTTCAACCTGTACTTTGGGCTTACATGATAACTTTAAAAGGTTAAACAAGGTGATACCATTTTAGTTGGTTTTTGTCACATAAGTGGTACTACTAGTTGAATTCATGTTACCATCCTTGCATATTGCATGTGCAGGTGATTAGATGATGAACAAGTTGTTGAAGAGTACATTGACAAATTAATGTAGTTAGATGAGAGGTGTACTATTGCGCATTGGATTCAAAGATTGAGAAGGTGAGACATAAGGAATGGCATGATAGGTACATTAAGAACAAGACATTTTAATTTGAAAGATGGTCCTTTTCTATGACTCCAAGTTTGTGTGCCATCTAGGGAAATTGAAGGTGCATTGGTTGGGACCTTTTTAGTAACCAAGAAACTTGAATCGAGACACATACTAGTTATAGGTCTGGATGGCACCATGTTTCCCAGTTACTTAAATGGGAGTTGGTTGAAACCCTACTATAAATAAATCTTTTGGGTGTTTGTAATAAGGCGTATTTCCATTTTTATTATATTTTAATTTTATGTGTTTCCTTCCAGATGTTGCTATTCTTTGTTGTCATTTCTTTTTAATAAGTGCGCTTGCATGCAAGAAGTTGATTACTATCTATTGAGTTCATACACAGAGGACTACGTATAATTTTAGTGTGGGGTGAACTAGGTATAAGTGCATGAAACAAAAATCCTTTTGTTTGAAAGCATGATATATAGGTTGGTGTGTTGGGAAGGATGACACAGCACATGTGTGATGTAAGGATCCTATTTGAAAAAGGTTCTACAAGTGTTAAGGATGATGGTGCTCATAAGGGAAATTTCTCAAGATGAAGACCACGTGTGAGAAAGGGTCACACAATGTAACACAAGCTAGGTTGTGATATGGTGAACTACATGGTGTATGACATAGAGGGATTATGTAATATGGTGCATAGAGGCACACATAAGGAGGTATGTGGCCTAAGAAGTAGAAGGGTGAGCCGAAGATTATGAATGAAGCATGAAAGAAAGTAGTAAAAAGCGTGGAAAAAGAGAAAAATCATAATTAAATATTTTTACATTGGTAGGTGGGGAGTAATTAATGTGGGAAATTTTGAAAAATATATAAAAGGAGTACAAGTGAATTCATTCTTACCTTGCATGTTTGAATGTTTGAGCCTTGAAGAGAAAATTGAAGTGCAAATGAGTGTGAAGTGTGAGTGTAAACGAGAGTCAATCAAACTGTGATAAATTAGTCTTGACCGAAGTGGAGCTCCTTCGAGAGAAGTTTGAGAGTGAGTAAAAGGCATGAGAAGAGGAGAAAAGAGGATCAAGGGTTTGATTTCTAGAGCTAGGGTTTCAATAAATTGTAGCTAGGGCATGTGAGTTCGAGGAGATAGGGGAAGTAGGAAAACAAAAAAGGAAAGGGTAAGTTGATAAGATTAAACATGGCAATCGAAAAGAGCACCTAAACTGGCCACAATAGAAGGAACCTAAAGTGGAAGTAGAAGAAGCACCCAAAGAGAGATTTTCTAAAATGCAATATCATAAGGGCATGATTATGGGGTGTGTTTGGTAATCCCACGTCAAAAGAAGTAAAGTGAGCAATTATAATCATTGCACTAGTGCAAAAAAAGATATTATATAGAAAAGGAGTTGATAAAAATACCAATTTGTGGAATGAAGATGATAAACCTATCTATGATGATGAAGGATACATGACCTTGGAAGAAGTGGGAGTTTTGAAAATTTATAATTTACCATACTTAAACCAGAGTGAATTTACCAATGGGTCATGTCAAGATCCATGAGGACTTCTTTTACTTTGTAGGAATGTGATTGTGAATCACCACACAACCGATTGGGAGACTTACGGGGTTACGAAGCTTAGGTACTAAATTTCCATGAATATAGATGATGAATTATGTGTAAAGGCCATGACGGTGGAGGTGGTATACTAGAAATGAGGGCGCACAATGAATATCTCAAAGTTAGTTTATCATGTTGTTAAAATTATCATGAATATTTTGACAAAGTTCAATAACCAGGGGAGATAGGGCCAAGTGAACAAAAAGTGGCTTCACATCATAAAGAAGATGACAAAGGGAATGATGTAAAATCTTGATACATTCATCATAGAAGCAATTATTGAGGAAGCATGCGTGGGTGAAAATATTACATGGGACATGATCCTATTTTCTATTATGTTCATAGAGATTGGGGTACTAGATGGCCCT
Organism: Taxus wallichiana var. yunnanensis; assembly: GCA_018340775.1. NCBI lineage: Eukaryota > Viridiplantae > Streptophyta > Pinopsida > Cupressales > Taxaceae > Taxus > Taxus wallichiana. The sequence continues at coordinate 561,493,419 of CM031239.1, read as the reverse complement.
AAAGACAAGATGTGGCAATACCCATTAGAGAAGAAATCATTGGGTGAGAGGTTTTCAGACCGCACATGTGATGGGATGACAAGTGCTATAAGATCAAACTAGAGATGTGGTATAGGAGAATGTGCAAGGCATTCTAGCATGAGTGACACATACCAATCAAATTTATTGCAATGTTGTATGGGAAGGCAAAATTTACGAGTTTACTAGCACTCTTGCATTGGGAGATTCTTCATAAAGGATAAAAGAAGAGCCCTTGGTGCAAGTTGCCATATGCCTTTACAACACGCTAATTCTAAGATTCGGTGAATATATTTTCAGATGCATGGAAGCCATGGTTTGAAGCAGATAAGGTATATTACAACTTCTATATGTTGTGGAAGACTTACATGTATCATGTTAAGTCAGCTTATATTGAGACTATGATATCAAACGATATCATCATAAACTCTATGAATTTGGTAGTCGGTAAGATAAATGCGGATAAGGTATACCTATACTTGAAGCCTAGATTAGTTAATGGAAAATACATTGAGGATGAATTCAAAATCCGAGATATACCTAAAGGAAAACTAACGACCAAGACTAGACCAACGCGTGTAAAAGGAACGATAACCGATCATACCAATCTAAGAACACAAATGCTAATCAAACATCATGATCAATAAGATGGAAGAAATTCGCCATAATAAATTTACATAAACCTTTGCAAACAAATGAGCAACAATATCATATATTATTATGGAACTCAATGCATACATTGAGAATGGGCCTTCTTAAATAGGTAAGGGATAACAATCTAAGAACCAGTCAAGGTCGTAGATCAAGCCATAAAACAAGGAAAAAACTAGTCATCAAAGAACTAGTCAAGACCATAGATTTAGGAGAGAACTAGACATCAAGGATTTAGTCAATACCATAGATCAAGGAAATAACTATACCTAACAATTAGATAATATCTCTTAATATCTAAATAAGATAAAATAAATATCCACACACATAAGTGGGTGAGGATAAATATAATAAAGGTAAATAAAGTACCTAGGTGAACATGAGCTAAGGTAAATACCTACTCTAACACCCCCCCTCAAGTGAAGCTAGGGGAAAAAATAGAAGTGACATGTCCATAGTATGAGTCTCGAAACTAGGCCTGATGAGGTACTCATGTACAATAACTAGGAAAAAAAGAACACCGCAAGGTACCCAAAACTAGTAACAACAAAGTAAAGAGAGTAAAGATCCACTCCAAGGCATCCCAAGAATCTCAGCTCAAAAAACTTGTACAATGCTGAAGAAGTTTGGTGTGCACTATGGTCTGAATCCACTACTTGATCACAAAACTCAAAAATAATTGACACTGGGTTTCACCAGAATAGCTCCATACAAGGAGACTATCAATGGAGTGATGTCAAAAGTATAAAAAAACACAAACATAATTCAATCAATTGCTTGCAATTAGGTGTGTCATGATCTAAGAACAATAACCAAAGCAACAAGGAAAGGACACAAAATCAAGAGTGTCACGATCCAAGAAAAGCCAAGGTAACAAGGCAAGGACACAAAACCTGAAGAAGCATGATCAACACCACACCCTCCCATACTGCTTTGAATGGGTGGAGTGACACTACAAATCTATATGAGTTGTTAGAACAACTACTCAAACACTAAAAACTAACACTTTAGAATGCATCGAATAGATCCCATCGGAGATCATCATCAACATGCCAAAAGTCTCAAAAATATAGATACAAAATCTCTCAATAGACAAGAGAGATACACTACACCTGCTTAAATAAAATGCTAAAAAAAAAGCATCATAATGCATAAGGTATAGAAAGTGGAGCAAGAGGCCGAATGGTGGAGGAGCCTCACCTGTAAAGTCCTCTCAATGAATGCCTATGTTGCCACCATGAGTGATCAGATATCCACCCCAAATCAACATAGATGGATGAAGAAGATGCCTCGCATATGATATGATGTAAAATGCACAATGGGTGCATGCAAAATAACATTGAAATGTGTTTCAGGTTGATCATGTCTGATAGCTGAAATCTCAGGTTTCTCAAGCTTGAGTGAAGGTACATAACTCATGTGTTGCTCATGATCCTTAGAAAGAGTTGAGCGAACAAAAAAAGGAGCTTTGTCAATGTGTGATCCTAATGAAGTATCTACTTGAAAACCAATGTCATGACAAGAATTCCACTTAACATGTGGAATAGAGGAAAAAATACCCTATGAATGTCTGCCAATGACTCCGCTAGTGAGACCCATAGAACAGAGCATGCAAGAACTGAATGCAGTGGTATGCTTCTCAAAAAATCCATGCAACTGAGCAGAAGTAGGATACACAACATGTGGTACTGTAATAGGCACATATGTGGAAGAGCATGCAGTAACAAGCTTCATAGGTGTATGAGCATCAAGAACAAGAACATACTCAAAGACTGATAGATCAATGTCAGTGGGTTTAGGAGAAATAGCTGCAAGTGGAATAGGAGCATGGATATGGTTGTCCACAATATGATGGTGATGTTGTAGGCTAGCAAGTTTTTCTGCAGGAAGTGTATTATTGAATCCTTATCATGAATGAGTGATTGTAGAAGAGAATTTTTCTTCTTGAGTGTTCTATTTTCTTCCACAAATTTTACAATATCCTCTTGATTCTCATATGCTTCAGAGAAAAGCATATCATTCTCATAATCCATGATAGATACAAAATGCAACTCCAAAAAGTTTAGGACGTCGGGCTCACCTGAAATTGCATCCAAAATTGATTACAACACTCCTCCATATTTGGAAATTTATAATTATAGTAAAATACTCAAAATAAATATTTCCAATGGAAAGAGCATGAAAAAACAAGCACTTTTGCAAAAAATGGCACTTAAAACCAAGTTACCGATCAAAAGTTATAAGCTTTTTAATATTTTGCTCTGTTATTTATTTTAGTTGCCACTAAAACAAAATAAATTGTTGTTTCCTTCACCACACAAATAAAATTAAAGGGGGCTGAAGTTAAGCACCTACTAGTGGCATGGTTGACCGGGGTTATAGGAGAAAGCTCGGGGAAAAAACTAAGGAGTAGAGTGGTGGTGCGGGAACCTCTAAGGAAATGTGAAGGTTGCAGCGAGAAAAATTCCAATCAAGGTGAGCCTAGAGAAGAAGAAGAAGAGAAGGTGCATGTTCATGTCTCATAGTGATAGTGAGGAAGATGGGTTATCGTACCGGGTTGTGCATAACACGAGCCATCACATAATTTCAATATAGGTGGAGAGGAACCCGGGGAAGAGGAGGACCAACACATTGAATAAGTACTCGGTGTGGATGAAGAAGAAGGACCCACTAGAGGAGATGAAGTAAAGGAGAGGAGTGTAGGTGAGCCAAGAAATATGGGGTGCTCATATTCCCATAGGTAGGAATATTGCTAGAAAAAGGGGAGAAGAAGCCTTACAAACACTAGACCTTAGGTATGTTAACGACGCTACTAAGATTATTCACACAAGATTCTAGAGTGCACTCATTCATAAATAATTATATGGGTGGCGAGTTGATGGACCTCGAGGGCATGAATATGTGCACAAGGAAAATGATAGAGCTAGACAATGCAGATGCACATGGATGAAACTGAATTTGGCGTCGGTGAGGAAGCATGTATAAGGTGCTAAATGAAGAAGGCACCTCGAGAAACTCATATAATGATGAATCCCATAGAGTTTATAGATGAGAAGGAAAGTAATGCCTTGAAAAATATGGTGGTAGAAGTGGCTTGAAGAAATTTAGATAAGGCGGTCACTCTCAAAATGTTGTTAGAAGATAGTAAAAATAAGGAATAGGAAATCGAGCAACTAAGCGAGGCACGCGATAGAGCAATGAGGCATAAGAAGGATATTATGGATTTTGTTACCACCATTAGAAATGAGGGTTTGGAGGCGCGTCCAGAATTTGATGAGTAGACATGGAAGATGTGTTAGAACCATAATATTAAGTGCATCATTATATATAGTTTATGTTTAAATAATATAGAATAAACTATATTCATATTATTTAAATATACACTTTATATTAGGGGTTGGTTAATCTATTTAGTCAATTAATTAAATCGGGGAGGTGTGCCCCATCACTTAATATGGTTATAACCCTTCAGGTTATTTAAATATGGCTATAGGTCATATTCGATATAATCACGTGAATCAATAGATTCTGGGTAAAAACATGGAGTAGAAGTGAGGAGGGAGTTCTTTGGGTGATATTGTAAAATTTTTCTCCATAGTGGATTATTCTTATATGGCTTTTACCCATTTAGGGTTTTTCCACGTTAAATTATGTGTCACTATGTGTTATGATGTTTTTACTTTATTTCATGTTTATAAAGTTGTTTATAATGTATATATAACATTGGTTGTTATATTAGTTTGATATCTTAATGCCCCGACATGGTACCAGAGTGAGATTAATTTATTAAATATAATCCTAATGTAACCTAAGGACATAACGGTTGGGAAGGTAGTTGAAATATTTGAAATATTATTTAATCCCCCTTCTTGTTCCTGCATAGTTGGTTGGATGATTATTACACAGGTGAAAAGGTATTGTGGATTTTCAACTGCGTGGAAATAATTCTACTTCAAGAATTACCAAACCCTAAAACTAAGGTAAGTTTTTAAATCTTTGAAAATTTTGTATATAGCTTTATATAGTTTTGCGAAGTCATGAAATAAAAAGTGGAAGTAAAAAAATCCAAGTTAAATTCGAGTTTACAGGGGAAGACAAGGTTCGAGAAAATAGGCCTTTTTTTCATTGGCCAAGTAAATTTCTTATCCTTGTAATACATTTTTTTACATTTTTTTTCTAAACCCCTATTCCATGTCTGGATGGACCACTCAGTAAATTATTTGCACCTATAGTTTATATAAACTATATCTTTGTATAGTTTTTTTATAATATCTTCCACACACACACACACACATATGCTATAAAACTATGTTTATATAACCTAAACCCTACATATTATGCCCCATATAAATAAAAGGTTTATATTATTAAAAAAAAAGCGGTTTGTGAAAACTTATGTCTAATTTAGCCCCATTAATGTTTCATTAAAATAAACTTATAATTATCTTATATATTTTATATAATATAACTTAAAAAACTTAAATCTAAATCTATAATGGTGGCCTAGATTATTTGTTTAAGTTAAAAACCTATGTCTAAATATAATAATATCTTATCATCCCACATACATATTATTACGTGAAGGGGTGATTATAATATTATTATTTAAATGTGCTATGTGGCATAATTTTTTCATTTATACACTTATTAGAATCCAAAACTAAACTTACTATATTGTAAAACTTTAAGACCTTACTATGTGTTTGGAGTATTTTTTAAAAACCTATATTCTAACTACTTTTCCATAATACACTTGGCATATACTTGGTGGTTTAGATGGTGCATGAAATATATGCATTATTTAATATTTTAAATGCCCCCATCATAATTATTTTTAAATTTTCTAACCACTTAAAAAATTTAAACTTACGATCGATGAAGCCAAGGAGGACGACAACTAGGGTTTTCAAGTAGGCCTGTGGGCTCTGACTAATTTTGCCTAATGCCAACCTTATTTTTGTCTTCTCCTTTTGATTTTCAATGGACCCTTTTTCTCAAAAGTCTTTCCTAGCGTCGATACAAGAATACAAAGACAAGGATTTACAGGTTCTCCGGATGCACCATATATTGTGGAAAAAGTGACGACCATTCTTGTAGTTTCACTTTCCCTTCCATAGTAACTCGATTCAATATTTTCCCTTACTGATTTTTCTTTTTATTTGTAGAATTAATGGATTCTGGCCTCTAACTAAAGATTTGCATCAATGGATCCATTCTACTTGGACCCGTGACTGTGAGATCCAACTTTGTGCAAAGGGTTTCTTCATTGTTCATTTCTCCTCTCCCACTGATTATCAAAGGACGCTTAATGAGGGTCCCTGGTTTTGGGGTAGGTCTAGCCTTTTTCTTACTCCATGGTTTCTAGATTTTAACCCTTCTACAAAGGTAGTCTCAAAAATTCCAGTCTGGGTTCATCTCCCCAATCTTCCTCTCCCCAAAGGCACCCTACGGTTTGTCTTTGCTTTATTGGTGATTCTCTTGATCGATTCATTAAGATGGATGATGCATGGTCTGGAAAAGGGTTGTTCACCAATGCTCATATCTAAGTTGAGATGGATTTTAGCACAGGTCTTCTAGACAAGCTGGAGTTAATCCATGATGGCTTCAAGTGGATTCAAACTCTCAATTATGAGAACACAACCTTTCGATGCCGATTATGCCATCAAATCCGAGAACCTTCGGAGAGACCTTCCTATTGTCACTCCATTAGAATAAATAAAAGAAGAACAAAGGGGTTACCTCACGCCCTAAATGCTGGCAACCATTTTTAGTGTCGGAAGTCAACGAATGCTCTCATCCCAAAAATTCTGAAAATATGAATGTTGAGATTCCCCTACTGGCGGTGGTACCAAGTAGTTGCATGTTTTTGAATCTTCTGGTTCTAACCTGAGTCAGGATAGCCCTCGCCTAGTCTCTCCACTTGCATTGGATCCCCATGAGCACCGTGGATTGTTACGAAATATAAGGAGAAGAAGTGGTGCTTTTTTGCTCCTACTTCTTAGGGGTCCTTTGGTTCTCATAGTCCTTATGTTCCTTCGTTGTTGAATGGTTTTAATTTTAATATTTAGTGTTTTTTTGTTGCTTTCTAGGCATGGCCTATTGTACTTGTGGCTTTGGAATGTGCTCTCATACCTCCCACTTTTTTGTTGAAATATTATTATATCATGTTGTATTTAATATAATATAAGATATTTTCATCTAAATAATAATAATAATTAAACTTACCTTTTTATTGGGGGCCACATTTATTGTTATGGTAAAGGACCACTTATCTTATTAAGATATTTTGCATGTGATTTATTTGTTGGTCCTTTTGCATGCGATTAAGTGGCTTGGACGATGATTTAAATGTTAGTGAATTTGGTTGGAAATTTAAATTAGCAAATTGGTTATACATTAAAAAAAAGGGGGCCACTTAAACCCTAACCCCTATATCAAATGTTGAGCTCGGTGGCTAAAACGTGCATAATATGTAGTACATGGAGCATATTTAATATGGCTTCCTTGAATATTATGTGAGGCATGTTATAAATATGTAAGGTGGAATTAACAAACTTACACTTGGTTGGTGGTTTGACCGGTCTAAGGACTATATTATGCATTTTTGTTTGCCACATTGTGTTTTGGTAAGGTGGAAAATTATACATTTTATATATTTCACTTTTGTTTTGTCTTCATCTAGGTGTATTGCTCATTAGGAATTATTTGGACTTAGTAATATGTTTTTAGTTATTGTTGTATTTTTTATTCTTGTTAAACTTTAACTAATATATTTTTAAAAATAGATAAGTGTAAAGGTTAATAGAGTAAATGGTAATGAATGTTTTTATAAACCATAGGTTTTGCGGTCAAACCCTCATACTCTTGTTTATAATAAAGGTTTTTTCTTATCAAGTACTTTGTAAAATTCAATAAATTTTTAAAGTATTATTGTTTTTCAAAAATATATTATTGTTGCATTTTTTTAAATTATTAATCGTGAAAATTATTTATTTTGAAAAAAATTGTAAAAACAATATAATCATTTTTTTGTTTAAAATGATATATTTTGTATGACACGATGTCTAGATCGTTGTCGTCATTTTGTTAGAAAACTAAAAAAATTCACTTATATTTCATACATACTAACACATTCATGTATAGATTATCAAAATTGACAAGACATCCTTTTTTGGTGTAAATTGATCATTTTCTTTATTTGCATGAGGATTAAACGATGACAAAGGGATTTCTATTAAACTCTTTTTCAAATCCTCATTAATTCTTTATTTATATTTATGCAAAAATGGGGTCTAATCAATTCTCAATCTATAAAACTCAAATGTTGAATGGGAATAATTACAACATTTGGATGACTCGAATGAATGCAAAACTCATGGCTCGCAAATTATGGGTAATTGTCAATGGAACTAAGAAGGATCCAACCGAAAGACAAGCAACTATGGACAATGTCATTGTGTATCAACATAAAGTGCAAGAGGCAATGTCCATCATTTTGTGAAGTGTACATGATGATTTTCTGCTTCATATCGGAAAGCAAGAAAGTCTGAGTGAGGCTTGGGATCAATTGGAATCAATGCACAAAGGTACGCGTTTGTCAAAAATTATTAAATTAATTTTAGATCTTATGACAGCTCCCATGAAGGGATATGAAAAAGTGATTAATTATTTAGCAAAATTAAAAAATATTAAGTCACAATTAGATGGATGTATCGAGTAATTTGATTCGGGATAAATTGTTTTATTTCATTATTCAAATTGAATATTCATGATAACTTTAGAAATTTCATTTCAATTTTGAATTCTAAGTATCAAGCGAACAAGATATTCTAGAGTTGCAAACCCTTAGTGCTCTCTTGGTTCGGAAGAATAGGTTATGACTAATTTTGATTCAAACTAAAATGCCACACAGGTACTCTTTACTTTGAAATCAAAAGGTAAACCTTCTAGGATTAACAAGAATCAAAAATCAAATTTTAAAGCTCCTAGTAAAAACAAGAAACTAGGAAACTTAAAAGTTAGTTTTGATGGTAAATGTCATAACTGTGGGAAATTTGGACATAAGAAAGAGGATTGTAAATTTAAAAACAAATCAAATTTCAAAAATCGAAATGGAATAAATTAGATCAAAATCAAGATAATGATGATGATAATGAGAATAATCATAGTGCTAATATAATAGCTTTATAAATTATTTCTAAATAAAAAGTATATTTTCTAAACTGTTGGAAAAAGGAGTTGTTTTTTTCTTTCTTCCATAATTAACTCAGATGAGTTAGTAAAAATAAACTAGAAATAACTACAACTGAAAACATACACAAAATGGATTATATGTATTTTAAAATTTTGCTTCATTTTCTGATAGTTTATTCAAAAATAGAACTGTGTTCATATTTTTGCATGAAAAATTGATCATTTATGACATATATAAGCTTATGGAATGTATTGAAAGGTGCTTACATGTCATCTTTTGAAGCAAACTCTATGAGAAGTATCCACAGTTAGTGGATTATGTTTTCAGTGAATATTGTGATTATTCTTGAATGATTTGATTATCTATTTAGATATGTTATCTAACAAGTCTTATCTTATTTGTAAAGGCTTAAAATAAGATAATACAAGATATATATGTTTTAAAAAAAAAACATTTCTTAGTATGTGAAACTAAAATATTATTATTTACATATCAAAATAAATTGGGGACGCCTTTGTGTTTGTATTGGAGATGTCCAATACTGATTGCATTTAATATATATTCTATATGAATAGTATGTTGAATTTTTCAACATTTGTTTTTGACATGGTTAGTTGTTAAGCATATTGTTATGTTAGTTGTTACAAAACAAGTGTTTAAATTTTACTGAGATGGTTAAAAGTGAAATCAATAATGATTTATATTTATATTCTTATTATGATGTATATATGGATATTGTGACTCTAACCATGCTGATGTTGTGTTAGATATAAAATATACTAGATATATGTTCAAGTTTTTGGTGTAGGAACCATTACTTGAAACAAAAAAAGAAACCAATAGTCTCCATTCCATCTACTTTTGAGGTAGAAGTATAATGGAAGCAATAAACAAACCATATGGCTAAAGTAGATGTTGGAAGAGATACACATGGAAGCTAAAAGAAGTATTCCTCTTCTATGTGGTGGTGAGATTTGTATTACTCTTGGTGAAGAATCCAGTACAACATCAAATAATGAAGCATGTTATCTAAGAGAAGGTTCTCTCATGATAGAGATCTCAAATTCTACAAGACTCGAAGATTATATTGCAGATATGTTTATGAGTCATTCTGTGATGTAAAATACTACAAGTGTGTGAAATTCTTGGCCTTTCGAGTTTCATTGAGGGGAGTGTGCATACGGTGTCACCTCCTAATGGTCGGCCAGTTGATTGACTCCCCCTCTATACTTATACTCTGGTTTAAAAGAATTGTAAAAGATCTTGTATGATCTAAAGTAAACTGATAGAGTTTACGGGAAAATATAGTCTAGTGTGTATCTATTTGTAAAGGATAACCTTGTGTTATAAAAGGCCCTAAAGATGCTCTATAAGAATATTTTCATGAGAAACCGTGAGATGTGGTCTCACAAATCATGCTTAACCTAAATCATATGTCCGATTTATGGATTCCAAATCCTTTTGTACCAAATTTACCAAAGGTAAGTTGAGAATGATGAAGGTGTTATAATTCATTCAAAAATACATGTGCTAGTTTGAACCTTTAAGGTTTATGGATTTGTAAATCTGTTGTACAAATAGGTAATGTTGGCATATGGATCTCACTTAATAAATAAGGGGGAGTGTTAGAACTATAATATTAAGTGCATCATAATATATAGTTTATAATTAAATAATATAGAATAAAATATATTCATATTATTTCAATATAAACTTTATATTAGGGTTGGTTAATTTATTTAATCAAAAAATTAAATTGGGGAGGTGTGCCTGTCACTTAATATGGTTATAACCCTTCGGGTTATTTAAATATGGCTATAGGTAATATTCGATATAATCACATGAATTGATAGATTACTGTAAAAACATGGAGTAGACGTGTGGAGGGGAGTTACTGGAATGATGTTGTAAAATTTTCTCTATAGTGGATTATTCTTCCGTGGTTTTTACCCATTTAGGGGTTTTCCATGTTAAATTTTGTGTCACTATGTTATGATGTTCTTTACTTTATTTCATGTTTATAAAGGTGGTTATAATGTATATATAAACATTGGTTGTTATATTAATTTAATATCTCGGCCCCGACAAGATGTACCCATCGGCCTTGCATTTTCTACAATATTAGTGCACTGCTTTACTTTAGGAGAAGCCGATCATGCGAGGGGTATCTCGGTGGACAACTGCGATAGAAAAGAAGAAGAATGAGAAGATTATAACATGTAGGATTGTGGATTATGATGCCATGTTACAAATATTGAAGGATGAACTAAAGAAAGTAGGTTGGGAACTCAAAAACTACTAAGATCCAAAAAAAAAATGTTCTTAAGGCGTACACAATCCAAGAAGAAAATGAAGTGATTATGCGTTAAGAAGGATGAGGCACTTAGAAGAGGAGAAAATAGCCGTGATTGTGAAGAATCGCAACACGCTTAAGAAAACAAAGGAGCCACATGAAGTAAGAATAAAGTATTTGGGGTCGTTGGTGGTGCAAAAGATGGAATTCATGGAGGGAATGATTTCAGGCCTGGTTGGAGTGACAAGGGAGCTCAAGCACAAAGGGGAAGATATGAATCCAGAGGAGATGGAAGGGATAGTTGGGATAGTCCCAAATACAGTGAAAAAGGGGATGGTGGAATGGAATGAGCTAGAGAGCATGATTTAAAAAGAGTACACTAAGATTTTGTTATCGAATGAGGAAGAGACCGACACGCCCTAAAAATCCTTCTATTACTTATATTCTTGTATATTCATTCCTTATTCTTTTCAATATTTATTCATTGTGACTTGGAGAGATAAGTTGGGAAACCCCATTTCTTTGAGGATAACAAATGAAATTAGTGTAGGGTAATTTTGAAGTGAAAAAATAACTAAGTACAAAGAGTGCACAGAGGAAAGGGGTGTGCAAGTGGGGCACGTGTGTGCACGTAAAGGCCAAAGAAGTGGCACACGAAGGATTTCACCCAAGGAAGGACGAATTCTAGGAATTAGCCGATTTTGCAGGTATGGGATAAAAATATAAAAAAAGTTGGAGTGTAGCTCAAGTAAAGGAGAAAAGAAAGGAGATTTAGAAATTTGATAGTGACAAACAAATTTTTATTTTCTGTAGGAAGAGGTGGAATTTTCTCGCCAAACACCAATATAAACTACAAAACTTATATGATGATCAAATTATACGATTAAAAGGAAACAATATACCAAAAGGCCCGATTACTCTTGAATCCATCTTCAATTTAGATGACCAGAAAAATGAAAAATCACAAACATGGTTGTCGAGGAAGAGTATTTTGAATAATTGGAAGTGGCGAGTGATAAACTTGTAAAGATTGGTAAAGTATGTACTTCTCAAGAGAAGAAATATTTCATCAAACTGTGTCAAGAATATCATGATATTTTTGCATGGAGCTATAAAGACCTACGTGGTTTTGATCTAGGTCTAGCACAACATACCATTGAGATGGATCCAAATTCTAAGCCGAGTTCATCAAAAACATAGGCCAATTAATCCCAAAATCGAGCCACTAATGAGAAAGGAGCTAACCAAACTCATCGAGGCATGTATAATTTTTCCTATCAAACATTCCTCTTGGGTAGCCAATTTGGTTCCTATAAGGAAGAAGAATAGAGATTCGGTTATGTGTGGACTTCAGGGATTTGAATCATGCGTCATTGAAAGACCATTATCCTCTTCCATCAATGGAGAAAATCCTTCAAATGGCGGAAGGAGCTCAAAAATTTTCTTTACTGGATGGATATTTGGGTTATAATCAAATTCTAGTCAAAGAATCTGATCAATTCAAAACAACTTTCACTACCAAGTGGGGCACATATGCCTACAAAAAAATTCCATTTGGATTTTCCAATGTCGGGGCTACTTTCAAAAGAGCCATGAACATAAAATTTAAGGGACTAATCAATGATATGATCTTGTTTTACCTTGATGACATAATTGTATATTCTAAGCATGCAAAATACCACATCACGCATCTAAGAAAGGTTTTCTAAAGATGTAGAGAATTTGGGGTTTCACTTAACCCCAAGAAATGTATTTTTATAGTGCATGAAGGAAAGTTGTTGGGACATGTTGTTTCAATGGAAGGACTATCCATCCATCCAACCAGGATTCATTTGATTATGTGCTTATCTCTCCCAAGCCACAAAAAAGGTCTCCAGAGTTTCTTGGGAACCATAAATTTTGTGTGGAGATTCATCCCTCAATTATGCAACATTGGCTAAACCTTTAACAATAATGTTGAAGAAGAATATTCCATTGTCATGGAAAAAGGAAGGGAGAGATAGATTCAAAGCTTTTAAAATAACCATTTTGTAAGCTCCCATGTTTTGGTGAACCCCGGGTTCAATATAAAGATTTTATTTTTATGATTTTGCAGTCAAGAGAGAATTTCGGGATCCTCACCCAAAAATGATGATCGATGGAGAAACCAACTTCCTTCTTGATCAATTCCTCATATACTATGAGCTCAAATATTCATTTGTCAAGAAACAAGTCTTTGCAATTATTCGAGCTCAAGAAGAAATTTAAGCACATGTTGTCCAACTACAAAATTCACTTGATGGTCTCTCATCCTGGCGTTTAGGACTTTTGTTAACAAAGAGATGAATGAGAAACGTGTTGGATGGATCACAAAGGTGATGGAGTATGATGTACACATTAAAGTAACTAAACTTTTCAGAGGTAAGGGCTTATGTTAGTAGCTAGCTGTAGACATAAAGATCAACAATAATAAAGTTGTTACTCTCTTGAATACTTACAAAGGTGATGATCAAGTTGATTGGTTGTCAAAGATAAAAATTTCCTCCTCTCGGGAGTATATCCTTTAAACATGGATAAAATTCAAAGACGTACCTTCTTTCTCCAATCTATTCCATATGTCCTGTGGATAATGTTCTTTTTCGAAAGGATTTGAATGGTGTTCTTCTTCTCTGTATGAAATCGGATTAGGTAAGTAAGATATTAGAAGAATTCCAAAATGGCCTATCTGGAGGACATTACTCTACCTAAAAAACTGCAACCAAGATTATGTGGGCGATTCTTTATTGGCCAAATTTTTCAAAGGTGCTCATCTCTGGGTCAGGAAATGTAAAGAGTGTGCCCTTTTCACTGGCAAGTAGAAGTTGGTAGCTCTTCCCCTACACCCGATTCAAGTGGATCAAACTTTCATTCAATGGGGGTTGGATTTTATCGGATGATTAATCCTTCATCCAGTGACAGACATAAAAGGGTTCTTACCGCCATGAACTAATTTACTTGATGGAAAGATGTAATAGCATTGAAGGAAAGCAATGAGAAGGAAGTCCTCGATTTCTTGGAAAATATAATGACAAGGTTTGATGTTCCATTTACTTGTTATTTTTGACAATGCAATGGATTTTCTTGGTCTAAAGTTGAGTGAATGGGTAGTTAAGAATGGGTTCTACCTCAAGACTTTTGTCCAATTACTATCCATAAGGGAACGGGTTGGAGTCTAGCAATAAGAATATCATAAGAATTATTAAACACATGATGGAGCTAATAAAAGGACCTGACATACATAACTTAAGGCTACCTTATGGGTAGATCAAATCACACCTAAAATATCCATTAGAAATTCACCTATCATGATTGTATGTGGAAGAGAGGAAAAAATCCTCTCGTCCTTAGAATTACCTTCTTTGGATTTGGCTCATTAGCTTGAAGTTATGGAAAATGACTCCTTGACGGTGAGGTTTACTAAACTCATGGAGCTGGAAGAAGCATGAAACATGACCACAAAGACCTTGGAACAACATCAAGCTCAGGTTAAAATTTCTTTTGAAAGGAAAGCATCTGATAGGCATTTTCAAGAGGGAGATTTGGTTCTCAAATGGGACGAAAGATAGAGCCAAACCTAGTAGGCATGCCAAGTTTGATGCTCTCTGAGTGGACCATACATCATCATGAGTTGTAAAGAGGAAAATTCATTTCATCTATCCAGACTCAATGGAGAATAATTTCCCATTCATGTGAATGGGATACATCTCAAATCTTTCTTTTGACATTGTTTCACCCTTGTACATTACTCTTTTTATCTTTTCCTCCGAGTGCTTTACACTTTGTTTTGTTTTTGTTTTTCCTTTTCTTTGTTTTGTGTGTACTCTGAATGTATATTTTCTTCCAAGACTCCTTTTCCCAATGGTTTGTATATAGCTACGCCCAAAATATTAGTAGGAAATAATTTAATGGAGGTGGCCAAAAATGTTAACTTTTAAATCTACCTTAAAAAAGATGTTAAATATGATCAATTTTTTAAAAAATCTTTTACATGGAAGTGTTTAAAAATTTGTTAAAAATCTCTGAATTTCAAAGATCCAAAATTTTGGGCTTGGATTTTGGGGATTTTCTTTTTCAGAGATTAAATGGAAAGAATGGAAATTTTGATTTCAAAATTCGAACCTCGAAAGCCCGAAATCCTGAAATTTGAGAGTTTCAGGACTTTCTGAAATTTTGAGATCTCCTTTGTTAGTTTGAAATTTTATGACTTGGAGTTTGAAGTCTGAAACTCTACGAAGATCCAAAATTTTAGGACTTCGGACTTCAGTTTGAATCCCATGTTACCTTTTTGGAAAAATATTCTTCAAATTTCCAAAGATCAAAACTCTGAAGTTCTAAATGTTCAAACTTCACACTTTTGGGTTTCGAGAAGTTTCCCAGCCATTTTTATATATTTCACCTTCGGACTTCTGAATTCCAAAACTTTGGAACTTTAGACTTTCGAGTTTCAGAGTTTTCCATTACCTTTTCATGATTTTCATCTCTTAAAGTCCGAATTCTAAAACTTTGAAGTTCCAAAATTTTAAAACTTCAGAATTTTGGGGTTTCAAATTTCGGGGTTCTTTGTCAATTTAATTCTCACCAACCTCCATACATGTCAACTTCTAAGCATTAATTTCAGGTTTTTCTATTTAAAATCACTATTTTACCTATCATTTTCACCTGACATTTTTCTCTGACGATCTGATTTTTACTGTAAATTTGTATTTTTGCTGTGTCATTTTCAAGGTATTTGATTTAGGTTATGTTATTTATTTTTGGTTTAAGATCTCTTGGTTTTTTTTTCTTGTTCATTTTATTTTTTTCTTCCTTGTCTGTTTTGGAGATGAAACCCTCATTTCTGCCATGCTTTCTTTGAAGGTGTTTTTGACCTCAATGGTTGTAAAATTTAATTTTTTACAAGCATCCAATGTAGATTTCATCATAATCTTTGAGAGCCTCCCAGAGCATTTTAATTTCTTTATGTGCCTTCGGTGAAGTATGTATTTTCAAAATTCTCACTTTTCAAAGTTCGAAGGTGGGTGGTTTTGGAAGTTTCTCATTTTCAGAGTTCGAAGTTTGTGGTTTTGGAGTTCAGAGGTTGGAATTTTCGAGTTTGGGGTTGTTCATTTTCAGAGATTCTCCTTTTTTTGGAAGTTATGCTTCTCTATTTCGGGCTTCAATTTTTATCATTTCGGACTTTCGGAGTTTGTAGTTTTGAGTTTTGATATCTGCTCTTTCAAGTTTTCTAGTTTTTGGACTTCGGAACTAAAGTCTTTTCATAATTTTAGATTTCAATATTTTGGGAATGTTTCACTATTTGTTACACATTTTTGAAGGCCCTTCGGGTTCCAAAATCCAAAACTTAATGTCAACTTCTGCATCCAGAGGTAAAGAAAAGATGAAGTATACATTCTTTGGAGTTACTTCTCACTCTTGTATGTCCTCAGACTTGGGGATATAGGAGACACTGATCTCAGGAAAATTTATTTTCCAGACTTCTGGGCAAGGGTGAAATCCCCAACAAGAAATCCTAGATGTAAGCCATACATGATAGTGGACTTTTTCTTGTTGTTGGCTTCCCGCATCCATGCATTACCCCCGAGTTCTTAGGCTTATTGCAAAGAACTCACTTTGATAAAGAGTCTAGTGAGTAAGAGATGTTGATGGAAAGGTTGTAATTTTTTTGAACCTGATTTATTTGAATATTTATTCAAACTCCCAAACGCGTCAAGAATACGCAAAAATTTCACTATCATTGGTAGTGGAGCATTGGGACAAAGAAAATTAGTTATGCACAAAATTCATGTTAAAGATCTATCTAGCCAAGAGTGTCACCAAACTACCCAAGACCATGTATCGATCATGCTTTATCCAAGAAGTCAATGACCTTATTGTGTTACTAAGTAGAGTTTTGGGCCTTGCCTCTGTAAAGAATTTTAGGAATGGAAGTTTCTGTATATTGCTACTATTAATAAGAACAAGGAATTCATAAAATGGGGATAGCATATTAGCAGCTCCATCTTCTTTTAGTTAAGCAAGGTTTTGTCCTCAAAGAATTTCTACATGACCTCATTTTTGGTCTATGTTGCATCCGTTATGGGAGATTTCACTGGGTTGAACACTAAGGGTATTCAAAGTGCTTCACAAATCTATGATTTTTATCCTCATCTTACACTGGATGAGGGAAGCAAACACTTCCATAGAATTAATGATGCCTTCTTTATTGTCATTATTTATCATTTTGATAAAGATTTATACAATCAAAGGATTTCTGATGAAGCCTTAAAATAAGTATGTGAGTGGGGAGATATTTTCCTACAGTTTCCTACATTTACATACATTCGGATTCCTAGTTTTGTAGGTGCTCCTAATAAGTTGCCAAGATGCCCCACTAACAAGTGGGTTTTGCTAGAATTGGTTCAACAATTGCTTGGACTATCATAAGATTCAGAATAAACAACACAAGGTGGGAGTCCAATTTCCCATTTCAATTTATAGATACACTTGTGTAAATATTTATAAGGTGAAGAACATAGATGCAGAGATGTCAAGTAACCTTGTGGACCTTCCATCCTCAGACTAGTTTTGACTCTTTGGGAAACTTGAAACAGTCTATCTCTATTTCTCATGTGCCCCAGTTGGAAGATATTTGGATTCATTTTCGGATGAATTCTTCATCCGACAAAGATAATATGAGAGGCTAACTCTGTATGAGGTTCGACAGCTTTGGTATTGTAGATATTCCAAAGAAAATGGAAGATGAGGAAGAAGTTTTGGATGCAACATATAAAAATAATAATGTTGCCAATCAACCATTGTCATGGATTGATTGGTATGTAGAAGAATGTTGCAATACAAAGGAGAGGGGGGGCCCATTCTACAAAGAACTTATAATTGGTTGGTTACCTTGGGAATCTAATCTTAAGGGTTAGGTCAACCTACAAGTAAAGAATCCCAACTAACCATGAGTCTACCAACACCCAAAAAATGGAAAAGATCCATCCAAAGGGCCCATACAGTCCTAAGAATATTTCATTTATTTTTGGAATCTCCTCTCTCTTCAATACTCATACTTCCAAGACTATGTCTCTAGCAATACCAATGTCGAAATAGGAAATGTTACTAATTCTCCAAGTGTCTCACAAGATCTCTTATCCCCTCTTTCTCTTCCATTGTCACTTCCTCCATAATTTCCTTCCACTTCTACAATCATTTCTTCTTTCCCATCTCCTTCTATGGCCCATGTGTTCTCATCTCTTCTAGTTATCTTAGTAGGGGAGACGATTGGGTCACCCATTTTTACTTCACTCCCTATAACACTTTCATTTCCTCCCTGTCTCATCTTCTAATCCCATTGTATCCACTTCTATGGCTGCCCTCACATCCACCCCATCCATTACTTGCCAAATCCATTTCATTTCCTACTAATGTTACCAGGTGATCTTGTATTGTTTAGTCCTTTAAGTACTTAATTAGTTGTTCTACTACCCTCAGCATCTGCTATATACCGAATCCATGTTTCATTAGACTTCTAAACAGAAAAATAAATTACCTCTGGTGGATGTTATAGATCTGAGTGTGTTAGAACCCACTCTAAGAAGACAAGCCAAACATCTAAAAATTGTCTCCATATTATCGGTGAATACATCTACGAGAGAGGTCATGTAGAAGTTGCTACTCTTGTTGAGGGAAAAACCAAGGAAACCATTACAACAGTTGACTACCGAAGTTATAGATTTTGACTAGTTAAAGCAAACATGAAGGAGCTAAACAGATGTCCAAACCACTCTTGGAATTTTTTATAAAATTAATATAAGGACAAGGCTTCTAAGGATGAGATAAAGGTTGAGTAGCTCACTACATTTTTGAGTAAGGTAACACTGCCTACTCCATGCACCGATCATTCAACTACCACTTTGCTTTGACAATTTATTCCACTATGGATGATATTTCTTATCATGATATTGAGAAGATAGGACAAAAGTGAAGATCAATAAATGGATGGATGGAGCATATACTTCAAGAAGCCAATCCTTTGATAAAAGAAGTAGTTGAAATATACAATGATTTGTAGACTAAAAGAGCCTCTATTCGTAGAATGGATGAAGCCTTCTTTGAAGATAATAATAACTTGAACTTGAATTTGACTACGTGGAGTGAGATCAGATAAGAGGATGTAGATTTTCTTCTTCTAAGAGGATGTAATAGATGATGTTTCAAATTTTTTTAATATCAAAAGGCTCTGGAATTGTGGTCCCAAGTATTGCAAGATTAATTAAGAAATTGGATGAAAAACGTGTGGAAATCATGGATGCTCTAAACGAAATCTTAGAGGAGATTGATAATATTAATTGCAAGTTCTTCAATGATAACATTGATGCTCTTCTAGAGGATCAAATCAAGCTAAATTTCAAGGATTTGGTAAAAGGGATGATGAGGTGACTAGAAATTTTAACAGTGACTCCATTGACAGGTTGGTTTCATGTCAAAATTTCACTAGTCGACTGAAGAAGGTAGTAATTAAACTTAAAAGAATTCCATCCAAGGTAGCAACAGATATCGAGACAAAAGATGTAGTTAATCACTATGTGTGGGCTAGAGGATGGATAATTCCAAAGAATTATTAAGCGTTTCATCAAATATGAGCATCGGATGGCTGCTTGGGAGAAGGATAAAGATAAAAACAAGGAAGGAGAAGGTGTTGCAGAGCCAAGCCAAATATAAGTGGACATGGAAGGAAAGTTCCAAGTTCTAGATCATCCAAAATGCAAGGTTGATCGATTCAAACCCATGCAACAAAATTTTCTATTTTATGGGAGCATGTTCCCTAGAACTTAATGACATTTCTATTTTTAGTAATTTATTGGTTAAGGCCCATCTGTAATGGCTTAGCCTAAGGAACTTATAAATAGTTAAGTGCATGAAGTCTATAGGATATAGAGAGATCATTTTTGAGAAGTTGTTCTTCAAGCTTGGAAGAGTGCTTTGAATATTTTAAAACCTTTCAATTACATTTAGATGGATATTTTTCTATGAAGAATCTAATTTATTGTGTTAATGGTTGATTAATGTATGCTTTGTGGATGCATAATTCCTTAGTGTAAGTGGTTGACTTGCCTTTATTTCAGAATATCTTATTTCATTATGTGGGAAAGTGATATAATGGTTTTGAATATCAGTTGTGGAGAGACTATTTTCCTTTTGTTATAAAATCCATACTATTGTTAACTACCATAAGTGAAATAGATGTTTGATTTGTGCATACTTTATATCATCGTGGTGGTTGATGTGTTTTCAATAAAATTTGATCTATCTATTATGTATACTTGGGGTATTACAAGGAGATGCACATTATTTTGACTATGGTTTTTTATTTACCCTGTCTAAATGGTATTAGGTGAATTAGATTGTGATGTTTGTTTTATCCTTTCTGAGTTACCCATTTCTGGTGTAAAGATCATCTAATCATCTAGTCTTACTCTTGGTGTATCACCGCATATTTATTTATTTTGTTATTTCTAACCCTAAACCTCATAAAGTGAGTAGATTAGAATTCTCAAAAGTGTTTTAGCCCTGCACATCAATCTTAAATCACGTGCCCCCAAATTTTAAAGGAAGTCGGCCTTCTCCGTAGGTTCATCCCAAGGTGAAAAGGTCCCACACCTTGGGGATGTTCCCATGTTGTATGGGATCTTTCAGTAGTTTAATGGGTGCACGATCCACATGACAACATTTTTTGGCACACCTGGTGGGATAAAGAATTGGTACTTCTCTTCTTATTTACACAAATTAAAGTACTGAGTGAATCTATATCTCTGGATTCCAAATCTAAGTGTGTTAACTTATGCAAATAATTTAGGCAAGAGCTTCTTCAAAGAAAGAAATTATCAGCATATCAAACTTTCCTTGTCTCCTCCAAAGATAAGAAGAAGAGGCATTTCAACATCACCAGTTGCAGCTTTACCTCGTAGAGGTCATTCAACTCCTCCTGACGGAAGGTTTCCTCCACCAAATAACAATCAACCCTTGGTCACCATGGAAGCCAATTCTTGTCCTCCTTTCAATGCCAACAACCCCTTGCTATTATCCTAAAGATATGTTATACCTGCAGCTTCTTTGAAAAGTTTTCCATTCTATACTGGAGAAACCAATGTTACTCCTTGGGAGCACATTTTGGATGTGGCTAGTATTTGTGTAGTGCATAGTATTACAGAGGATAATGTGGTGGTTAGACTTCTCACTACTTCATTTAAAGGTAAAGCACTTCAATGGTTCTAAAGCTTAACTGTTGGTTCCATTACTACTTGGAACGAGTTAGGCACAAAGCTTTACAAGTAGTTTGAGGAAAAAAGTGATCACCTATCACTTATGGAACAAATCACTACCATAAAATGAGCCCCTCAAGAATATATGAGTGATTTTAATTTTTGGTTTGAAAAAACTTGGAGCCAAATCCCAATGCTCATAAGGCCATCCCCAAACAATGCATTCTGTATTATTTATTGGCCTTAAACAAAGTGACATAGCAGTCATGATTCAATCTATGGGGGAACTACAGTTCCTGATGTCTACAGATCACTATAAGGGCCAAACATTCTTTAATTCAAGCTCGAAAGATTACACCTAGGCCACCCATGCCTTTATTTTCTGAAATCGTAGGCAAACAACCAATCATTGTGTTAGGAATAAATCTATTAGTGCTCATAGGGGTTTTCATATTATATATATGATAATGTGGTTGAGTAAATTGTTATTAGTGTTATAACAATTTATGTAATTAGTGAGTGGTTGAGAGAATATTGGTATGCATTGTTAGAGTTGTTTTTTTACTATGGGTAAATAGTTTTGAAGGTACTCTACCTTGTGTACAAAAAGGCTCAAAATCCGATATCAAAAGAGGTAAAAACAACCCTAAAAGAGCAAAACATCCAACATCAGAGGGCTCAACAACCAAATAATACAATATAGTAACAAAACAAGATCAAGATAGACAATGATCCGAACAAAAGTAGAAGAGACAAAAAATGAACAAGAGATAACCATCACTAGTCATCTCAGCCAAAAATAACACCAAAAATGCCAGTCAACAAAGCAATAGAGCTCCGCATCACTTGATAGCCCGGTCAATCTTGGATTTGATCATTTGGAGCGAGACGAAGAATGCAATGGTGGTGGCCTGGGAAGGGTCTTTCAAATCCGCCTGTGTAATTGCAATATCTCTTTTCTCCTTGGACCCCCAAATGTCCTCGAGTAATACCGATGAGACTGCAAATACTACGAACATGTTGTTTGATAAAATTGTAGATACTTTTAAGGGCAAAGAGGATATAGTTGTTATGTTCCTTTTGCATTGGAAAGTTTTCCATCTAGAGATTGAAGCTTCTTGAAAATTTTGGTAGTGATATCATCCTCTTCATCATTTTGCGCTTTCCTTTTTCCCTTAGCTTTATTCATGTCCCTAATAACACTCTTTAGTTCCTGTATTTCCTTTTCCATCTTTCCCACTTTGACCAATAAGTCCTCATCCTTAGGATCCTCCATCGGATTACTAATGTGTAGCAGATTCTCAAAGCAAGATCCGTGTCTTTATGACTTTTAAGAACCCTTTGAGAAGCAGGGACCTTAGTTTTCATCTCCTTCCTTTTCTTGCTAGTTGAAGTAGTGTCAAGCTTCCTATCGGGTAGGGGAGGAATGGAGGCGGGGGCGGGGAGGAATGAAGGTAGGGGAGGAGAAAAATCCAAGTGGGGATAGGCTGAGCAGTGGTGGTGAATAAACAATATTAACCCTTGATGAAGGGGAACAACCCTAGTGTGATTTTGTACTTCTAAAACAAATTTCTCTAGAGAGTTCAACAAGTAATGAGGAAGTTGATGGTGATGTTTCTACAAAAGTGATTAAGAAAGATCAAATGCTTTTGGGGAATAGTGACAAATCTCCCCTCTAGAGTAACATACCTTACTACCATCCTTGCGATCTCAGCAAAAGGCTCGGGAACAGAAGCAAGCTTGATGCCAGCCGTCACAAATTCTAGATTTTCTCCCTCATCAAGAAATTTCTTAGCCTCCACCTCTTTGTCCACCCACTTTGTTAGAGTTGTTATGCCCATCTAAAAGCCTATATATATGGCTAATATATTATGAATGCACATCTAGTAATGAATTGAATGAAATATTATTCTTTCGTGGATTTTACTTGTGTTAAATCTATTCACCTATGTCATTTGGTATCAAAACTGGTTGATCCGATCATATCTGTGATGAAAGATATAAGATCAAGAGCTCACCCTATGTGTATCTTTGTATTCCTACCATAGTA
Organism: Taxus wallichiana var. yunnanensis; assembly: GCA_018340775.1. Lineage (NCBI taxonomy): Eukaryota > Viridiplantae > Streptophyta > Pinopsida > Cupressales > Taxaceae > Taxus > Taxus wallichiana. The sequence goes on along the minus strand of CM031239.1, from coordinate 561,469,951 downwards.
TTATTGTAGCCTGTGCATTTCCATTCAACCTCCCACGTATCATTCCTGCAAATCATAGTGATGTTGTGAGGTATTGAAGTCTTTATTGGATCTCCAGAAGAAGGATTTGGGGACATATAAATTCTTACGGCTGTCAAAGAAAAGAAAGCATGATTTTTGGTGAGTTAGGCATCAAAATCAGTCAAGAACAGATTTCAGATTATGTAATGAAATCAAACAAAATTATTACCATTGCGAAGCTATCGAAATAAGCTTTCTCGGCGCATTAAACGGTTCACAAATCGAGCTCTGGTTCTCCAGTTATGAACAGATCTATGCTCTCCCAAATTCACGTGAGTTTTTGCACAGCCAATTCTAATTGGGCAATTATTTTAATTTTTCATGAAGACTATAGTTTTGAAAAATTAATTTTTCCTATAGTTTTTATTTAATAATTGCATTTTATGGCAATTAATAATTTTTTACCAAATTAATATTTTTTCGGTGTCAGTTCTCCAAAATATTGTTATTTTTGGAATCCTTATTTCCTCCCGATTCCAATGAGTGGTCACACGATTAATTTTCTCACCATTTTGAGAAAAAAATTAATCGTAGTATCAATTTTAATTAAATTAGACCATTTTACAGGAAATTGTAACCTCCATAACTTTTGCACGGTAACTCAAAATCGAGCGCTGTTTTTGCAAAAGTACTTATTTTTTCATTCCCATTGCATTAGTTATAATTTTGGGAGAAAATACCAATTTTGAAAATACCCTCTTTTTTGGCCCAATGGGCAGTTCCTCATTCTATTTTTTGTACAACTCTTGATTATCAATGCCAACATTTCAAATTGTAAAGGATGCATTATCGCTAGAATGCGACATCCAAAATATGCAGTACCAAGAATACATGATTCGTAAGAATCTTGAGGATGACAGTGAACTTGAGGAAGTTCGACCACAAAAATGTCGACGCCTGACAATGTGTGAATACATAAAGAGATTCAAAGCCAAATCAAGCTGAGTTAGTAGCATCACATTGGAGGACGGAGGAAAACAGAGGTTGGAGGTCAATCAACGACCTCTCGTTAGTCGCCAATGATGGGGCTACGAGATGATTTGGTGGCATTTTTTTCAGTTGTGTGTTTGCTTCAGTTTGTAGTGTTCATGTTTTCAATAAGTGGAAATTTCACATTGAGGGGGGGAACATGATCCAATGTCCATTTCCATTATGTCAGCATTTTCTATGTATGTATGAGTAGCAGATTTCATCATAATTTCCTATATTATTCCCTACATTGAGATGTGATGAGGGCTCGAGAATAGTACTTGGCATATCATGATGTGGTTGTAGGTAAACCACTTGAAAACCTTCATTTGTGGTTTGTGGTAAACCAATAGCAAAACCACCATTCTTGGTTGTTGGTAATCCATTTGCAAAACCATCACTTTGTGGTTTGTGGTAAACCAATTGCAAAACCACCATTCTTGGTTTTTGGTCAACCGTTCGAAAAACCATCCTTGAGGTTTGTGATCATCCTGTGAAAATCACCAGATCATGAGTAGGTGTAAAGTACAAAGGCATGTTTTCACCATGTTCGCACTAAGGGGGTGAATGTTAGGAATAAATCTATTAGTGCTCATAGGGGTTTGCATATTATATATATGATAATGTGGTTGAGTAATTTTTATTAGTGTTATAACAATTTACGTAATTAGTGAGTGGTTGAGAGAATATTGGTATGCATTGTTAGAGTTGTTATGCCTATCTAAAAGCCTATATATATGGCTAATATATTGTGAATGCACATCCGAATGAATTGAATGAAATATTATTCTTCCATGGATTTTATTGTGTTAAATCTATTCACCTATGTCACATTGCGCCTGCTTTCAACACATTCAATTCAAACAACTATGACTCGCAACTAGTCCTTCTAAGGATCTCGCGGAGCTCAAATCACTATTGCAAACTTTTGGGAGCAAGCTCATTACACTCAAGAGGAAAAAAATTTAGTATAATCGTCCATATCAGCCACAAAATCAGCAGTATTAGGCTAACCATCCTCCTTTTCAAGGGAACAATCAATAAAAAAATCAAACTACAAATCAAGTTCACGAATGTCGGCCTTTGAAATTTCAGAACCCTCTTGCTACTAGCTCATCTAAAGCCATAATACCTATTTAGAATAATCTAGTTCAAGACTACAAATGGTGTTATCCTTATTCTCAACCCCACAATCAAAATATTTTCCCCAATGGAGTTCTTAGCTAGACCCTTATGGTTCAAAGCATATTTTCTCGCTTCTAAGCTAACAAAAAATTCATCTATGCAAGAAACAATAGATCAACCACATGCACCTGAAGAAACTACTTTGCTAAACTGGAAAGCAAAATATTTTTGTGGGTTGAATACAGATTCCTCATCAATGGTGGAAAACACTCATTCCAAAAAGAGAGCAATGGAACCTTAACCTTCCAAAGCTGATCAATCATCTAATTCACAGCCTCAACCACAAGCGGCTGTTGATAAAGATGCGGGAAAGAAATGGCAAAAACACCTGCTAGCCAAGTTATGAGGAAAGAAGTTTCTTCAGGCATCACGGTACCCAACAAGCATTTCCAAAGGAGGATCCCAATGCCCAAATAAGTGTTAGAAAAGTAGGACCAATTCCTTTCAGCATAGTAGAACAAATGAAGAAGACTAATTTGAGCATTACCATGTGGGACACACTCTCAATTCCATCTCAAAAGAACATGTTGTGTGAGGCTTTGAATAGTTTTGGTACAACTGACGGATCATTGGGTAGTGGAGCAAAAATGCTATAAGTTTGTGTCAACCTGAAGGGAAAATTATTCCTAAGGAAAAAAAACCACCACCATTATATATTTCCCAATCATTGGTAACCACCTGGTGCATAATTGCATGATCGATTCTGGTGCCAATAGCTCAGTCATGCCCAAACAAATTATAGATGTACTAGGCATACAATATATGCCAGTTGTAAGAGGATTTGTTTAGCTAGATGACACATAACCATTAAAAATATTGGAGTTATCAAAGGACTTCAACTTACCATCCATGCATGCCCGAGTTTATCATTCACCCAAGACATATCAATAATTGATCTCCCTCCTCTCTTTGCCATCTTCCTATCATGAGATTTCACTACCAAGATGGGTGGTTATCTATCATCTGATTGGTCACATATGATTCTCAGGACTCGATATAGAAGCAAAGTGACTATAAGGGCGTAACCAATCTACCATAATCATGTAGAACCCTACATCGCTAGTCCTATAAATGGGAATTATACCATCAAAGATCCAAAAGAAGAAGATGTTGATCATGAACCAACCACTCTTTTTGAATAAGTCCCTGATATTGTGTTGGATGAAGTAGAGATCATCAGTACAATCCACATGTTGATGTGTTGGCAGAGGAAGAAGATGGATTATTGTTGTTGGAAGAAATGAGATTAGGTACCTACTGTATTCATGAAGAAGATACGATCATACCACAACTTGTCAAAATACCAAGAAATTTTGAAGGACTATGGAAATTTTTCTTCGATGGCTCAAGAAGTAAGAATGGATCCGTGGTGATGGTGTTATGTTAATTTATCTCTAGAGGTAGATAATTACTTCTCATCTTTCCATTGTAATTCAAGTGTACTAAAAATGTTGTTGAATACGAGGCCCTTATGCAAGGATTCAAATAGCTTGAGAAGAGAGGAATCAAGGCTCTAACTATTTTGGAGATAATGAGTTGGTTGTGCATCAAGTGATGGCACACAGTGCATCAAAAAATGATCTCTTAAGATCATATAAGAATCGAGTTTGGGACTTGATAGAATATTTTAAAGCTTTTGGAATTCATGCAGTTCCTAGAAAGCAAAACCAAGATGCTTGATAGGCTTGCTATAATTGGCTCACAATACAATGAAATACCTATGGACATCATGAAAGGAAGGGTAAAATACTCAAAATGGTGGTCCATCCCACAGTTCCGAGATAATTAAGTAGTGGAAAGTGTTTGATAGTGAAAAAAATTTCTTTTCTTACATGAAGAGGCGGAATTTGCTTTGCAAACAAAAGATAAACTACAAAACTCATATGGCAATCAAATTATACAATTAAAGGGAAAAAAGCTACTAAAAGGCTTAGTTACTCTTCAATCCATCTTCAATTTAGATGACTAAGTCAAATGAAAAGCACAAACATGGTGGTCAAGGAAGAGGATTTTGAAGAAGTCAACGGTGTGGAAATGAGAAAGTTTTAAAGATTAGTAAAGTATGTACTTCTCAAGAGAAGAAAGCTTTCATCAAACTGTGTCAAGAATATCATGATATTTTTGCATGGAGCTATAAAGACCTGCATGGTTTTGATCTAGGTCTAGCACAACATACCATTGAGATGGATCCAAATTCTAAGCTAGTTTCATCGAAACAGAGGCCAATTAATCCCAAAATTGAGCCACTAATGAGAAATGAGCTAACCAAACTCATCGAGGAATGTATAATTTTTCCTATCAAACATTCCTCTTGGGTATCCAATCTAGTTCTTATAAGGAAGAATAATGGAGAGATTCGGTTATGTGTGGAATTAAGGGATTTGAAATCATGCATCATTGAAAGACCATTATCCTCTTCCATCAATGGAGAAAATCCTTCAAATGGTGGTAGGAGCTCAAATATTTTCTTTGCTCGATGGATATTTGGGTTATAATCAAATTCTGGTCCAAGAATCCTGATCAATTCAAAATGGCTTTCACTACCAAGTGGGGCACACATGCCTATGCCATTCAGATTGTCCGATGTCCATGGGGGATACTTTCCAAAGATACATGGAATTTAAGGGACTAATCAATGATATCATCTTGGTTTACCTTGATGACATAACTATATATTCTAAGCATGTAGAAGACACATCATGCATCTAAGGAAGGTTTTCCAAATATGTAGAGAATTTGGGGTTTCACTTAACCCCAAGAAATGTATTTTTACAGTGCACAAAGGAAAATTGTTGGGACATGTTGTTTCAGTGGAAGGATTGTCCATCGATCTAGCCAGGATTCATTCGATTATGTCCTTATCTCTCCCAAGTCACAAGAAAGGTCTCCAGAGTTTCCTAGGAACCATAAATTTTGTGTGGAGATTCATCCCTCAATTCGCAACATTGGATAAACCACTAAAACCATGAAAGAAGAATATTCCATTCTCATGGATAAAGGAAGGGAGGGAGAGCTTTGAAGATATTAAAATAGCCATTTCATAAGCTCCCACATTGGTGAACCCTAGGTTTGATAAATATTTTATTCTTTATGATTTTTAGGTCAAGAGAGAATTTCAGGGATCCTCACCCAAAAAATGATGATCTGATGGAGCAACCGAACTTACCTTCTTAAGTCAATCCCTCAAATACTATGATCTCAAATATTCATTTTTAGAAAACAAGTCTTTGCATTATTCAAGATCTAAAGAAATTTAAGCACATGTTGTCCAACAACAAAATTCACTTGATGGTCTCTCATCTTGGCGTTAAGGACTTTTTTTTGAACAAAGAGATGAATGAGAAATGTGCTGATGGATCACGAAGGTGATGGAGTATGATGTACACATCAAAGTCACTAAACTTGTCAGAGGTAAGGGCTTATGTCGTAGCTACTTGTAGACATAGAGATCAACAATAATGAAGTTGTTACTCTCTTGAATACTTGATGAAGGTGATGATCAAGTTGATTGGTTGTCAAAGATGCAAAATTTCCTCCTCTCTCGGGAGTATATCCTTCAAACATGGATAAAATTCAAAGATGTACCTTCCATCTCCAATCTATTCCATATGTCATGGTGGATAATGTTCTTTTTGAAAGGATTTGAAATGGTGTTCTTCTTCACTATATGAAACCGGAATAGGTAAGTAAGATATTAGAAGAATTCCACAATGGCCTATCTAGAGGACATTACTCTATGTATGAACAATCGCATGCAACCAAGATTATGTTGGTTGGTTAGTTATTGTTGGCATTTTTTTCAAAGATGCTCATCTTTAGGTGAGGAAATGTAAAGAGTGTGCCCTTTTCACTAAGGCAAGAAGAAGTTGGCAGCTCTTCCCCTACACCCATTCAAGTGGATCAACCTTTCATTCAATGGGGTTATATTTTATCGAGATGATTAATCCTCCATCTAGTGATGGACATAAATGGGTTCTTACTTGCCATGGACTACTTTACTCGATGGATAGAGGCTAGTAGCATTAAAGGAAAGAAACTAGAAGGAAGTCCTCAATTTCTTGGAAAATATAATGACAAGGTTTGATGTTCCATTTACTATTATTTCTACAATGTAATGGATTTTCTCGGTCTAAAGTTGAGTGAATGGGTGGTTAAGAATGGGTTCTACCTCAAAATTCATCCAATTACTATCCACAAGGAATGGGTTGGCTAAGTCTAGTAATAAGAACCTCATAAGAATTATCAAATGCACATGATGGAGGCTAACAAAAGGACTTGGCATACATAGCTTAAGAATGCCTTATGGGAAGATCAAATCACACCTAAAAGAGCCATCAAAATTCACCTTTCATGTTTGTATATGGAAGAGAGGAAAATCTCCCACTCTCCTTGGAATTACCTTCTTTGGAGTTGGCTCATCAACTTGAAGTTATGGAAAATGACTCCTTGACGGTGAGTTTTTCGAACTCATGGAGTTAGAAGAAGCATGAAACACGGCCATGAAGACCTTGGAACAACATCAAGCTCAAGTTAAAAGGTATTTTGATAGGAAAGCATCTGATAGGCATTTTCAAGAGGAGATTTGGTTCTCAAATGGGATGAAAGACATAGCCAAACTTGGTAGACATGCCAAGTTTGACGCTCTCTGGAGTGGACCATACATCATCATGAGTTGCAAAGAGGTGAATTCATTTCATCTATCTAGACTCAATGGAGAATAATTTCCCATTCACGTGAATGGGATACATCTCAAAGCTTGCTTTTGAGATTGTTTCACCCTTGTACAGTGCTTTTTGTCTTTTCCTCCAAGTGCTTTGCACATTGTTTTGTTTTCATTTTTCCTTTTTTTGTTTTGTGTGTGCTCTGAATGTAGTTTTGCTTCCAAGACTCCTTTTCCCAATGGTTTGTATAAGGCTACTACCCAAAATCTTACTAGAAAGCATTCCCTGGAGGTCACCAAAAATGTTAACTTTTAAATCTACCTTGAAAAATAGATGTTAAAGTCAATCAAAACAAAATTTTGAAATCTTTCACATGGAAGTGTTTAAAAATTTTTAAAACTCTCTGAATTCTGAAGATCCAAAATTTTGGGCTTCAGATTTCAGGGATTTTCCTTTTCGGAGATTAAATGGAAAGAATGGAAATTTTTATTTTGGAATTCCAAACCCTAAAAGCCCGAAAGTCCAAAATTTTAGAGTTTCAAACTTTCAAAATTTGGAGATCTCCTTTGTCAGTTTGCGATTTTATGACTTGGAGTTCTAAAGTCTGAAACTCCAAAGTTCCAAAATTTTAGAACTTTAGACTTTTGGGTTTTGGAATCCCATGTTACCATTTTTGGAAAAATATCTTCTTCAAAGTTATGAAGTCTGAAACTCCAAAGTTCGAAATTTTGAACTTCAAACTTTCAGGGGATTCAAAAGTTTCCCATCCATTTTTTGATATTTCTCCTTCGGACTTCCAAATTCCAAAACTCTAAAGTTCCAAAATTTTGAAACTTTGGACTTTTGGGTTTCGGAGTTTTCCATTACCTTTTCACAATTTTCATCTCTTAAAGTCCAAAGTCTAAAACTCCAAAGTTTCAAAATTTCAAAACTTCAACTTTTGGTGTTTCAAACTTTCGGGGTTCTTTATGCATTTAATTCTCACCAAATTCTGTACGTGTCAACTTCTGAGCATTAATTTCATGTTTTTTATTTAAACTCACGATTTTACCTTGTCATTTTCACTTGACATTTTTCTCTAATGATCTATTTTTTACTACAACTTTGTACTTTTGTGGCATCATTTTCAAGGTATTTGGTTTAGGTTATGTTATTTCTTTTTGGTTTAAGATCTCTTTGGTTTGTTTTTTTTCCTTGTTCATTTTCTTTTTTTTCTTCCTTGTTTGTTTTGGAGATGAAACCCTCATTTCCCACCATGCTTTCTTTGAAGGTGTTTTTGACCTCAACGGTTGTAAAATCTAATTTTTTACAGGCATCCAACGTAGATTTCATCATAATCTTTGAGAGCCTCCCAAGAATTTTACTTGCTTTCCATGCCTTCGGTGAAGTCTATATTTTCGGAACTTCTCACTTTTTGGAGTTTGGAGGTGGGTGGTTTTAGAAGTTTCTCATTTTTAGAGTTCGGAAGTTTGTGGTTTTGGAGTTTGGAGGTTGGAATTTTCAGATTTCGGGGTTGTTATTTTTCAGAGGTTCTTTTTTTGAAGTTTTGCTTATCTATTTTGGGTTTTGAACTTTTTTTTCATTTTGGAACTTTTTCCTTTTGTGATTTTTGGAGTTTTGGATATCTACTATTTTGAGTTTTTGGTTTTGAGTTTTCATACTTTGGGAACTAAAGTCTTTTCGGACTTTCAGATTTTAGTATTTTGGGACTATTCCACTATTTTTGTATATTTTTGAAGGCCCTTTGGGTTCTAAAATCCAAAACTTAATGTCAACTTTTACATCCAGAGGTAAAGAAAAGATGAAGTATACATTCCTCGGAGTTTCTCCTCACTCTTGTCTGTCCTCAGACTTGGGGAATATAGGAGACACTGATCTCGGGAAAATTGATTTTCCAAACTTTTGGGAAAGGGTGAAATCCCCCAACAAGAAATCCTAGATGCAATCCATACATATGATAATGTGGACTTGTTCTTGTTGTTGGCTTCCCCACATCCATGCATTTCCCTGAGTTTGTCTTAGCTACAACTCACTTTGATGAAGAGTCCAGGTTAGTAAAAGATGTTGATGGCAAGGTTGTAATTCATTTGGACCTTGATTTATTTGAATATTTATTCAAACTCCCAGACATCAAAGACTACACAAAAATTTCACCAGAATTGGCAGTGGAGCATTGGGACAAAGAAAATGAGTTATGCACAAAATTCATGTTGAAGAGCTATCTAGCCAAGAGTGTCACCAAACTTCCCAAGACCATGTATCGATCAAAATTTATCCAGGAAGTCAATGACATTATTGTGTTACTAAGTAGAGTTTTGGGCCTTGCCTCTGCAAAGGAATTTTAGGAATGGATGTTCTTGTATATTGCTACTATCAAGAAAGAACAAGGAATTCATAAGATGGGGAGAGCATATCAGCAGCTCCATCTACTTTCAGTTAAGCAAGGTTTTGTCCTCGAAGAATTTCTACATGACCTCATTTTTGGTCTATGTTGCAGCCGCTATGGGAGATTTCACTTGGGTTGAACACTAAGGGTATTCAAAGTGCTTCAAAATCTATGATTTTTATCCTCATCTTACACTGGACGAGGGAAGAAAACACTTCTACAAAATTAATGATGCCTTCTTTGTTTTCATTCTTTATCATTTTGATAAATATTTATACAATCAAAGGATTTCCATGAAGCCTTCAAAGAAGTACATGAGTGGGGAGCTATTTTCCTACAATTTCCTACATTTACATACATTCGATTCCTAGTTTTGTAGGTGCTCCTAGTAAGTTGCCAAGATGCCCCACTGACAAGTGGGTTTTGCTAGAATTGGTTCAGAAATTACTGGACTATCATAAGATTCAAATAAATGACACAAGGTGGGTTTCAATTTCCCATTTCAATTAGTAGATACACTTGTGAAAATATTTATAAGGTGAAGAATGTAGATGCAGAGATGTTAGAAGTAACCTTGCGGACCTTCCATCCTCGGACCAGTTTTGACTACTAAAATTTAGTGAAACATATATGTCTAGTTCTCATGTGCCCTAGTTGGAAGATATTTGGATTCATTTTTGGGATGAATTCATCATCCGAAAAAAGATATTATGAGAGGATAACTCTAGATGAGGTTCGGTAGTTTGGTATTGCAGAGAGATTCCAAAGGAAATGGAAGATGAGGAGGAAGTTTTGGATGCAACATACAAAAATAATAATGTTTCCAATCAACCATTGCCATGGATTGATTGGTATGTAGAATAATGTTGCAATACCAAGGAGAGGGTGGGGCCCATTCTACAAAGAACTTATAATTGGTTGGTTACCTTGGGAATCTCACCCAAAGGGTTAGATCAACCTACAAGTAAAGAATCCCAACCAACCATGAGTCTACCAACACCTACAAAAGGAAAAGGTCCATCCAAAGGGCCCATATAGTCCCTAAGAATATTTCATTTGTTGTTGGCATCTCCTCTCTCTCCAAGACTCCTACTTCCAAGACTATGTCTCCAACAATACCAATGTCAGAAATAGTAGAAGTTATTGATTCTCTAAGTGTCTCATAAGATCTGTCATCTCCTCTTTCTCTTCCATTGTCACTTCCTCCATCATTTCCTTCCACTTCTACAATCATTTCTTCTTTCCCATCTCCTTCTATGGCCCAGGTGTTCTCATCTCTTCCATTTCTCTCAGTAGGGGAGATGATTAGGTCACCCATTTCTACTTCACTCCCTCTAACACTTTCATTTCCTCCCATCTCATCTTCTAATCCCATTGTATCCACTCCTATGGTTGTCCTCACATCCACCCCATCCATTACTACCACATCCATTTCATTTCCTACTAATGTTACAATGATCTTGTATTGTCTAGTGCTTTAGTATCAAATTAGTTGTTCCACTACCCTCAGCATCTACTATACTAAAATGGTTGTTTCGTCAAACTCCAAACAAAAAAAAGAAAGTACTTCTGGTGGATGTTATAGATCTAAGTATGTTGGAACCCACTCCAAAGAGATAGAAAAGCATCCAAATATTGTCTCCAATCTTATCAGTGAATCAATCCAGAGAGAGGGTCATAGAAGTTGCTACTCCCATTGAGGGAAAAACCAAGGAAACCATTACAACAATTGACTACCAAATTTCTATATTTTCACTAGGAAAAGCAACACATGAAGGAGCTAAACAAGATGTGTAGATTGCTCTCTGGAAATTTTTAGAAAAGTATGATAAGGACAAGGCTTCTAAGGATGAGCTAAAAGTAAAGGTTGAGCAGCTCACTGCATTTTGTTAAGAAAGGTAACACAACCTACTCCATCTACTAAGATTTCAACTACCACTTGCTTTGATGATTTCTTCCACTTTGGATGATATTTCTTATCATGAGATTGAGAAGATAGGAAAAAAGGGAAGATCGGTAAATGGATGGATGGAGTGTATACTTCAAGAAGCCAATCCTTTGATAAAATAAGTAGTTGAAATATACAATGATTTGCAGACTGAAAGAGCCTCTATTCGTAGAATGGATGAAGCCTTCTCCGAAGATAATAATAACTTGAACTTGAATTTGACTACGTGGAGTGAGATCAAAGAAGAGGATCCAGATTTTCTTCTTCAAGAGGACGTAATAGATGATGTTTCAAATTTTTGAATATCAAAAGGCTATGGAATTCCAGTCCCAGGTATTGTAGGATTTAATTAAGAAATTAGATGACAAGTGTGTGGAAATCATGGATGCTCTAAATGACATCTCAGAGGAGTTTGATAATATTAATTGCAAATTCTTCAATGAGAACATTGATGCTCTTCCGAGAGGGATCAGATCAAGCTAAATTTCAAGGATTTGGTAAAAAGGGATGATGAGGTGACTAGAAATTTTAACAATGACTCCATTGACAGGTTGGTTTCATGCCAAAATTTCACTGGTCGACTGAAGAAGGTAGTAAGTAAACTTAGAAGAATTCCAACCAAGGTAGCAAGAGAGATCAAGATGGTAGATGTAGTTAATCACTATGCGTGTGGGCCAGAGGATGGAGAAATCCATGGAATTATTAAGTGTTTCATCAATACAAGCATCGAATGGATGCTTGGGAGAAGGAACAAGATAAAACTAGGAAGGAGAAGGTGTTGCAGAGCCAAGCCAAAGCTAAGCACCATGGAAGGACAGTTCCAAGTTCTAGATCGGTCCAAGTTATAGGGTTGACCGAGTCAAACCCATGTAACAAACTTTTCTATTTTTATGGGAGCATGTTCCCTAGAACTTAATGACATTTCTATTTTTAGTAATTTGTTAGTTAAGGCCTAGTTGTAATGGCTCAGCCTAAGGAACTTATAAATAGTTAAGTGCATGAAGTCTATAGGATATAGAGATCATTTTTGAGAAGTTTCTCTTCAAGCTTGGAAGAGTGCTTTGAATATTTTAAAACCTTTCAATTACATTCAGAGTGATATTTTTCCATGAAGAATCTGATTTATTGTGTTAATGGTTGATTAATGTATGCTTTGTGGATGCATAATTCCTTAGTGTAAGTGGTTGACTTGCCTTTATTTCAAAATATCTTATTTCATTATGTGGGAAAGTGATATAATGGTTTTGAATATCAGTTGTGGAGAGATTATTTTCCTTTTGTTATAAAATTTATACTATTGTTAACTGCCATAAGTGAAATAGATGTTTGACATGTGCATATTTTATATCATCGTGGTGGTTGATTGTGTTTTCAATCAAATTTGATCTATCTATTATGTATACTTGGGGTCTTATAAGGAGATGCATATTATTTTGACTGTGGTTTGTTATTTACCCTGTCCAAATGGTATTAGGTGAATTATATTGTGATGTTTGTTTTATCCTTTCTGAGTTACCCATTTCTAACGTAAAGATCATCTGATCATCTAGTCTTACTCTTGGTGTATCACCACATATTTCTTTATTTTGTTATTTCTAACCTTGAACCTTGTAAATTGAGTAGATTATAATTCTCAAAAAGATTTTTATCCTGCACATTGATCCGAAATCGGGTACGCCTGTGTTTCAAAGGAATTTGGCCTTCTCGAGGTTAATCCCAAGGTGAAAAGGTCCCATACATTAGGGATGTTTCCATGTTGCAGGTATCTTTTAATAGTTCAACAAGTGCACGATCCACATGAAAATATATGGGGGCATGTTCTTAATGTTCTTGAAGTCATATGGGTTGTTCCTTTTGGAAAATTATGATTGTATAGGTGTATTTTCAGTCCTACCACTTGAGAAGGCTAAACAAGCTAACACCAGTTATGGTGTTAATGTTAAATATGATCATGGATAGATGGTACAAGTCAAGATATCTTGTAGTTTTTGCACTCACATTTGTTTTTTCTTCATTCAATCCATGCAAAAGGGTATTTTATCATGAATTAGGAGTTTTAATTGAGGTTTCCATGTAGTGTGTTTCCCTGAAAATGAATTATAGAGTGTTTGATGCAAGAATAGGCCATACTGGTTTTAGGAAGTTGAAAATACAGTTTGAGTGCTCTGTGAAAAGCATTCTTGTTTAAAATTATTGATCTGAAATGAAGCAATATATGAGAATGATAAGTTGGACAAGAAATGGAACCTTCCATAAATGATGCTTTGGAGTCTTGAAGAAGTGATCAAGTGCATTATGATGTTCAATTTTCGAGGAAAATTTTTGTGTTTGAATCCATGAGTTACATATTCAATCAACATGTTCTTGTTTAAATAAGAGTGTTGAAGCTACCCTTTGAATTTGAATATTTTCTACACATCATAGTATATTATATCCATACCTTAGAGTGTGTTGAATCTTCATGCATTGAGTTTGATGAAGAGCTTCCATGACTCCAAATGTTTTGTCCTTCATGTTGTGTGTGAAATTCCAATGAAGTTGAGTGGAGAAATGGTGTGTAATGAAGAAGTTAAAGAAGTTGAAGAGCAAGAGGGGGATCCTTGAAATTTTCAAAAATCATTATGAATTCAGTTACATTATTTGGAATGGTTAAAGGAAAAGGAAAATTACCAATTCTAGAAGAAAAACATGTCGATTAGTTGTAACTCAAATTTTCATAACTATCATAAACTGATCAGAAAAGGACTTATCATATATGCAGATGAAATAATTATTTTGTAACCTCCTCATATGATGTCATTCAACCTCCTATTCTAATTGAAGACTTGGGAGTTGAATAGTTGAGTGGAAAATAAATTTTAAGATTCATTTATGAGAGTCCTTGTTTTTAAAATATCCTTATGTTTTAAATGTTCTTTGAATGAATGGTGAGTTGTTGTTGTTGAGAGAGGAGATGATTATGCATGAATATGATGTGAAGGTGAAGTTTTGGTAAAAAAATGTTTCTTTATATACGTATCATTTATTGTACATGACATGTACTACTTGTGAAATAGAGTTTATTGGTGTGTTTGAGAGTGTGTTGAGGGGTATGAAGATAATGTATCGGGACTGAAATTGCAGCAGGTTGTGACCATGAAAGACCATATTATTAGGAGGTGTATATGAGAAAAGAATCATGATAAAAGTGTGTTTATGAGAGAGGGCTTGTGATATAGTGCTTGCACTAGATGAAGGAGAGTGATAAGAGAATAAATTGAGATGAATAAATTATCATAATCATTTCCGGGAGATGACACAAGAAAATTCATCAAAAAATGTGAAGAAGTCTAAGTGGATTCTTAGAAATTAGGGAGTTGAAGCTTCCTTCTAAGTGGCAACTTAAAGAAGATCATACTAAATCTAGGTTAAATTTTTTGAAGTTGAAGCTTATGTAAGTATAAGCTTACTAAAGGTCAAGTGGCAACTTGGATAAATTTTGGAGTCGTAGCTCTAAGTTGAGTGGATGCTCAACGAGAGAAATCATTGTAACATTTAGAGGACATTTTTCCAAGTTAGTTCTTTAGTTTTTGTGGGTTTTTCTCCATTAAAGGGTTTCCCACATTAAATCTTGTGTATCTATGTATGCTCATTTGTTGATTTCTTGTGTATGATTTTGTGGTTTCATCATAATAAGGATAACAAAATTAGGTTGTCTATAAAATTTTGAATAAGCATTGATTCACCTCTCATCTCAGTTCTAGAATTTCCAACAATAAACTAATGTAATCTCACTTTCAAGACTTAAAATTTCTTCATCAAGTTTGTGTTCACCTTCTTCATGGTTCTTATTTAATAGTAAGTCTTATCCCATACCAATTTGAGCTTCCACGTGTTTTCTTACATCACAATTTCTTGAAAGAAAACTACTTCATGGATTCTTAACATGATGGTAAGATCCTACTTACTTTCCTTTCTTTTCCATACCTTGAGGATCACTGACTTTATGGATGATCATGCAAAGTAACATTATGAATATAATTTTACATGACTATCATCACATTTGAGCCTTTCTATTACACATTTAGTTTTGAATAAGAACATATTTGACAAGGCTTATACTCCATGCAACCATCATCCTTTCATATGGAAAATACTAACTTACTTTCACAACTCTTTAGGAATGATCATGGACACCTAATATTTCACATATATAAACACTTTGATTGACTTGCAAGTTTGAATCATCTTGTCAAGGTATTAGCATCATGTTTTCTCCATACAAAGGATGGGATAAACTCGACTCATTCATGATTTGATATGATATATTGAATAACATGACCATAACTCAAGGTCACTTGAGTTCTCTTGCAAAAACTCCAATGAACCTAAGGATCTTGAATGACTTCATGAAATTATTACCCTTTATTCTTGCATCATGGAGGTTTAACACGATCACTTGTTTATTGAAATTCACTTCACTTGTCATAGATCTATTACTATATGTATTTCATCTTCATAGGACCTAATATGTTTTGATATATTTATGACCATGGATACTTCCTTAAGCATACACACCCTTGTTCACTGACCTCCTAAGACAATTTATCTTCTCCTTCATTGATGGATTATACTTCAACATTTCATAGAGTATATAGCTTAGTCGGGGCATATGCATCTTGTTCTTATCCCTTTACATGAAACATTTACAATTTCTTCTATATCCATTCCTTCTTGAAGGCTACCACATCTAATGTACATTGAAAATTACACATTATCATAATGGCTAGGACAAAAAATTGACTCAAGTCCAACTTGTTGCAGACAATGAAAAATTGACATGACTAGCCTTGATCATCTTAATTAATTATTTCATGATTCAACACTTAAGGACTTAGATAGATAACCTAGACCAACATGGCACACTTGATCAACCTATACAAAGGCATGATTTCAAGAAATGTTTTCAAAACCTCAACCTTTCTTGATAATTTTTCATAACCTTTATGCGCAGACTACAAAAGATAACTTATTTTAGTCAAACTAGTCGAGGGATCTTAAGTAAGTGATAGACCACACACCCATTTACAAATTCATCATTGTTTATAGTACATACTATGATTGACAGACCTTATGACTTATGAGAAACTTGATGAGATAATTGGAAACCACTATATAAGGACATGATATTATAACACTTTCCTTTACTTGGATAATCAAGAAAGAACTTATACTAATTAAAAAGGAACAAAAACCTTATGAGAGGTGGTCAATAAACATACCTTGGAATTATCACTCAATTTCAACATGGGAAGGCTTTGATCAGTAGATACAAGTGAAAAGACACTTCCAAAGACAAATAATTATTCCTTCAAGTGATACATTCCTTTTAGAATCCTAGAGAAGGCACACCATGCTTGTTAGATCACTTAGAACAACAAATAACCATCAAAGGAGCAAGATTACTCTATCCTTTCTCTTTTTTCCTTTGACACTTTCTCATTCTTCTTGAATGTCCTGCTAGATGTGATAATTTCACCTCTAAATTATTCATCTTCTGATTGAGTTCTTGGAAAACATACATGATAAAATTCATTCACTTCCTTTCTCTTGGCCATGAATAGAGGTTCTTCATGACTTGAACTAAAATTGTCATCTTTCGTAACAACCTTATCAACACCTTCTCCGATATCTTACTTGAGCTGATATCTCCTATGAATGTCTCTGAATTTGCTAACTTGGACTCACTCTTGGGATTGGTTTTCAATTTTTACACTTCTTTCCTTTCCTTTTGACTTGTATGATGCTTGTTGTTGTATCTATGATGCTCATTTAGATGACACCGCTTTGCAAAATGTTCTTGTTCATAAAAATTAAAATACACAACCCATTATTTCTTTTACATTGATGTAAGTTGATATCCCAACCATAATTTATAGTCTTATGATCATAAGACTTCCTATCAATATGTTCAACCTTGTGGAAATTATAGAATACTATCTTTGTTTCATCATTTTCTTTATGTTTTGAATGTGATGAAACAGATAATGTTATGGGCTGAGAAGGAATACTTGTTGTGATGGTTAGTTTGAAGGTTGTGCATGTGTTTTGACTTCTCGATCCAATGCTGACTGTGCGAGCTTCCTTTTGGCTAGGAGGAACTACCTGGAATAGAAAACAAGACCACAAAAGAGAGTTGAACAATATATGCTAGTGGAATTCCTACCGTGTGCTAAATCGAGAAGAACAATACTTCCTAGATGGTTTTCAATCCATTGTTTAATATAACTTAATGCTAGAAATAATGTAAGTAAACAAATTCCTACTGTAGTTGATATGATTAAGGTATTTCATTCAAATACAATAAGAAAATCAAATATAACAGGCTAGGTTATAATCAGATCTAGAGGTGGGGTAGTTGGTTAGGATTAAGTGCTTGGTTAGGGTTAGATTAAGGGTCACTTAGGTTGTTTGGGTGAAGATTATTAGGTTCTATTATTGATAGGATGGCCAAATACAGAGACCGGTATCGGTCAGATATAACCAATGATGATTTAGGGGAACCGAAATGGTCATGGGTAATCGGTTTCGGTATGGTCAAGATGATAGGAACTCAATAAGACCTGATTGTGGAAATTGGTCTGAGGTTAGAAAAAGATAAAAATGGGAATGGTGAGGTTTATGGGGATCTTAGGAACACTCAGAGATGTATAAAGGTTGTGTATAGATGATCAAATGGTATGGTGGTGAAAGGTTGAGTTTGTAGGAAAGTGAATGGTGGGGGAATGGAGATGCTAATAGAAAATGATAACAGAGATGAAAAAAACCTTTAAAACAAAACAAGGATGGAATGACATAGGTGATAAATGCACTTATTGATGTTACAGGTCCAATGGCTGGGTGGTGGTGATGATTGATCGGTGGGATGGAGCTTGGTGCCATAGTGGTGCTTCCCGAATGCTACTGTGAGAGCAATACCTCTGGATCTGTCTTGATGTTGGCTATGGTTGCTTGGATGTGTGAAAGAGATCTGGTTCTTACTTGCATGTAGATCTCCTTTTGCTCCAAAAATTGAGAATGTGGCCAACCTCTCAAACAAGGTTACCAAAATGGTTATATGGTAACCAACAACAGTTTCTAGTTGACCGCATCGGTTTTAGGATGAGTGGCATTGGTTAAGGTGAGATTCCCTAGGTTTACTAAAAATGATAGATCTTGCAATCATTTGGGCCAGGTCTATCCATTTATCGTGGATCAAAATGGACATTATCTTTTAATGAGCAGGAATGTGGTTAGAGGAATAATAGGCATTGATTTTTAGGGTTGAACTAAGTCTTAGTTAGTTATGGTGAGTAGATAAATACTAAAAATAGGTTTATAATGAGGTGTCTAGGTGAAATGGCAAGGTGAGATGTCTAGGTGAGGTGGAAATTGGTTTAATTAAGATGATTAAATAATGAATAAAGTGAGGATGAATATTAATTTAATTAAAGTGATTAAATTAATATTAATGTGTGATGTGAGGGTCATGGTTAGGTAAAAGTGTTTAAGTTAGTTGTTTAAAAGGGGACCAAGGGGAGTGTGACCCAATTTTGGTGTCTACATTTTGCCCCTTTTTGTTGCGTAGCTTGTATTGGTAAGTGACACTGACAAAAATAGGAAGTGAATGCCCCATGTGTGGGTGAAGGTGATCCCCCTCAAACCGGGCATTGATGAGGTGGAAGATGGAATCGATGAGTGGTTTGATAAAGGTGTAGGTGGGGAAGATAGGTGGGGAAAGGTTTGAGTATTGAGGGAAAAGGTGATGGTCAACTTGGGTAATGGGTAGTAGGTCATGGTCAAAATCGGGTCATGGGTAATGAAAATCAAACCCACACACATGTAGATTGTAACACGGTACCAATTTGAAGATATTGAAAAATATACATTGTCCAAGGTCAATAGGTTTATCCAAACAAGGGTGAAGTGATTCAGGTATCCAAGGTATAGGATATGATCAAGAAACACAACGTAGGTTAGGTGCAAGAATGTTTAGGTATGCTCTGGTACACCAAAATTTTGGTTAGGATAAATTGCACAACAATAGGAAAGGTATGGTTGTTAAGATAAAAAAACATAGGTAATAACATCACAAGGTATAATGAGTACATAAGGTCAATGGTCACACCAAGTAGGTCAAGTTTAGGTAAATAGGTCATGGCACGGGTAAGGCCAAGGTATAGGTAAAATAAAAACTCCTAAGATGCAACAAAGGAAATGTAGGGGTAGGTTGGGTTTGTAGGTATGTTTCAATGGGTGGCTGGAATGATAAAAAGTGGTGAGCACAAGTGGTGATAGGTGAAAAAAGGAGTAGGGCAAGGGTAACTAGTCTTAAGTGTGACCAACGTCGGCTACATGTTGACCGATGATGGTTGGCTAGGGCACCAAAATGACTGATGTCGATCATAGTGGATTGGGATTAAAAAGGAAAATTCTACTTTTTGTGGAATCATTTTCATTTTCCAATAGTATAAAATGACAAAGGAGTGGTGGAAAAGTGGAAAGTGATGGAGTGAGATGGAGAGTTGAGTTGGATAGCCTCGAGTGGGTGATCGGTCATTCGATAGGTGGGTCCATGAGATCGGTGTGATCGATTGGGTTAGGTGGAGGTGAGGAGGTCATTTGGTGATGGAAGAGGTAGGAGAGGGATCGGGTGGACCACCGGTGTAGTGGCCCAATGTGCCACCACGTAGATGGCGTTGCGATGAGGTAGGATTCGATCCCCTTCTATGTGTGTAGGTAAATTGGTTTGTAGAAATTGGGTTAGGGTAAAATGGGTTTTTGGGGGAAAATGGAATTTAAATTTGGAAGAAAATGGGTGAAATAGGAAGGGTAAGAAGGTTGATGTAGGTTAAGGGGGTGGGGATGGGTGGAGGAGATTTGGGTAGGAATGGGTGGGTAGTTAGGGAGGAATGGTGAATTTTTAGAGAAAATGGGTAGGGTTTTGTGGATTTTGTCTTCACGACAATGACCGACGTCGGTAAAGGGTTAGCCAACATCAGCAAGGGTGAGCCGAAATCGGTCACGAATGAGGTGAATGATTCTAGTTTTGGGAGACTAGTACCGGTTAATAGGAACCGATGACGATTTAGCAGCATAAGGAAAAATAGGCTAGGAGATGAGATAGGGTGGGTGGGGGAGATAAGCATGGGTAAGAGGTATAAATAGGAAAGAGTCGAGGGGTGGGAAATTGAGATGGGAGGAAAGGTAGTTGTCAGGGTTGGGGTGGGGAGATAGGTCATGAGTAGGGGGATCTAGGGAATAGGTTGGGGTTCAAGGGTGAAGCGGAGTATGGTCGAGGTCTAATGATGTTATGGTTTGTTGGATGCAGGTGAGGGACCAGTTACAGATGTGTGATAGGGTACCACCCCTATTATTAGTGGTATGAGGGAGTGTGATAGCTGAGGAGTGTCATCATGTGGTAGAGGTTGGCCTGATTGGGGTTAGATGTTACCGACACATAGTCCGGGAGATGAGTTTGATGGTTACCCTCATCAACATATGGGATTCGATGACCAACACATTTCGTTTGTCGACAGGTGAGATGACTATCACCTTGGAGGATGTTTATAGGATCATGCGGTTATCGATAGTAGGTGTATTCTATTTCCTTAGAGGCATATGAGGAGTTGATGTTGACAGTGTTCGGTGAGGGGTTGGTGGAGTTGAGGTTCCATAGCACCAACATGAGTTATGGAGATATGTACCAGGCCCATCTAGAGGAGATGAGGTTAGTGGTGTTGATGATGGAGGCATTTTGTTGCTTTGCACTACCAGATGTGGAGGGTGGGAGATTCCCATGAGCATTGATGGGGGTTCTTCATGACATGATGGAGGACATGACCTGGTTTACATGGGCACCAACATTCTTGGTGTAGCTATATAGAGAGTTATGGGCCTATGGGTGGTTACGATGGTTTATCCTATGTTACATGTTCCTACTACATTGTTGGGCATATGAGCACATCATGTGTGTGCATCCAGTGGGCATGCCCCAACCTGATGCATTCGAGGTGGGCATGGTTTGGGTGGGCTATAGGTGATGGGTACCTACTGTTGGAGAGTGCTGAGCTGCCAAGGCTACACATGATGTAGCATATTACAGGTGTGCACTAGAGGGGTTGTCCGGTGTGGAAATCATTTGGAGGTCATATGTGGGCTTCCCATCATATAGGCAGATGGCCATGGAGTTGGATGAGATACAACTTCTCAGATGGATAGAGGGACATCGTGTCGAGAGCATGAGATTATACATGTAGATAAGGTCGAGAAAAAATTTGGGTTTCCGCATGATGTACCTCCACCATTTCCACAGTACATGAGGGACGATGTGGAGAGGCCTATGCCTCTACCATAGCCGATGGTGCCTACAGAGCAGGAGGAGTAGGTGGTAGACCGGTGGATTGATGATGTCGAGGTTATAAATGGTATAAAAATTGGTGGGAAACATCATTCACGAAAGTACCGCTAAGGCTTGGGCAGCCCAATTAGTAACTATTACACTTTATAGGGACACTCTATAGGGGCGGTGTGACTACCCTGGTGACATAGTTGGGAATAGTGCAAGGGTAGCTAACAGGGTCAGAGGCACATGTGGCCACACTACATGCACATGTAGTAGCCCTACAAGCCTAGGTAGCATAGGGATAGGTGCCCGCACATGGTGGGGTTGGAGATGGGGGTGCAGTGGCCACCCTATAGGCATAGGTAGTAGGTTTGCGGGGCCATTTAGCCATTGCATAGGCACAGAGATTGTGGCCCTTTAGGCCTAGGTACAGCACAAACACCTACACATGTTCAGGGATAGGGTCCCATTTTATAGGAAGGGGCAGGATAGGGTCCCACAATACAGGTACAAGGTCAGAGGCCGATGGAACCACTGTAGATAGTACCCATGGCTAGGTTTAGGGATGCCTAGGTGAGGTGAGATATTATCAGGATCACTGATGGCTGCAGGAATAGATGTCCCTACCTATGCAGAGTATAGAGCATAACAGGCCTCGAGTGAGAGGACCAGTTCTTGCACTCACAGTGTGGAGAGTACAGGGGGCCGGCAAGCCTTGAGATAGAGTCAAGGAAAGGCCACTAGTGCACGAAGGCCAGCTCTAGGTAAGGTACCAATAGAGATCATGCCGAGTCCCATAGAGGGTAGTGAGATGCTAGCGGGACGTCACATGGGAGCGGAGGAGGAGGAGACAGTGAGACATGCATGGAGGATATCCAACAGGGGGATGCCTGATAGTTATGCATACTTCTATTTTTTTGTGTATTTTTGGTATATACCAGCCTGCGTGCTGAAGAGAGTGAGGTTGTATATGAGAGTTTTGAGATTTTTGATCATATACTGGCCTGTGTGTCGAAGATGGTGAGGATGTATCTGAGTAATTTGAGATATTTGTATTTATTTGTATTTGTGTACATATGTATGTATACACAAAATTTCTCATTTATATAGATGATGATATTTATAGTATGGATGGTGTACTTGTTTTAATTTCCATTATTATGTGTGTACATGATGGAAACTAGGTGAATTAGGCATGATTGAGTCAAGGTCATGTAGGCATGGCTGAGTTAGGTCAATTAGGCATGATGGAGTCAAGTTATAGGCATGGTAGAGTCAGTCATAGGCATGATGGATTCAAGTCATAGGCATGATGGAGTCAGGTTATAGGCATGATGGAGTCAGGTTATAGGCATGGTGGAGTCAGGTCATAGGCATGATGGAGATAAATGATGATGTATATGCATGTTATGGTTTAAGTTTCCCAATATTTTCTATAGTGGAAATGTGAAAATGATAAATGAACGATGTGATGATGGGGTAAAAATGTTCATCAATTGTTTCTTGTTTGGTTTAATTTCCAATTGTTGATATAAAATGGAAATAAACTAAGGTAGGATGTGAATAGGGAAATAAAGGGGAAAATAGGTTAGGGTGAAGAGTGGCCGAGCTAACCTTCAAGGGCCCCATGCCCTCGAAGTGTTTCCTACATAGCCCTAGCAAAAAGGGGCCTCAGGCCGATGTAGTTCTCCCATAAGCTAGGGAAGAATATGATGAATTAGGGGGATGGGTGGATCTTAGGAAAGATTGAATGTAGGTCATAGGCATGGTTGAGTCTAGGTCATAGGCATGGTTGAGTTTAGGTCATAGGCATGGTTAAGGTGAGGTTATAGGCATGGTTGAATGTAGGTCATAAGAATTGTTAAGTCATTTGAAATATAGGTGTCGATGATCTAGTCTTGTATAGGATAATCAATAAGTAATGAGGAGGGAAAATAGTAAAAGGTGGTAAAAGAGCCACTTAAGTGATAAGAACCCTAATGAGTCCGCCACACCCCAGATGGAATTATGAATGTAAGACCTAAAGGCTTTGCATAATGGACTATTGTAAGGGTGAAGAAAGTCACATGATCACGAAATGTCATGGTTGTGGAAAGTCCATTGAGTAGAGAGGAAATTAGGATGAAAAGGCAATGAGGTGAGAGTGGGTGGTTTAGCGTAACTTAGTGTACAACAACATGTTTTTCTTAGAAAGAAACCCAAGATCAAAATTAGGCAAGTCCATGACGAAAAATTTCATCATTTTCTTCATTTTTTTGTTTTTAATAGACTGATTGATGCGGGAAGTCTATATGGGATTATTATATTATCTCCTTGAGGTATTTGCTAAGCTGATTGATGCGGAAGCTTCTGGATATTTTAATTGTATTTTTACAATGACTTTATATAGTTTTCCTTCAAGGGAGTAGTCTATTTATAGCGGCAAAATAGAGTGAAGAGATGTCCCTTTTGAGGGAGTCATATTTTTCTAGGAAGTTTGACTCAAGGAGTTGAATCCCTTTTTTGTTTTTAGACATTTAAGTCATGGAAAAGACTATATAGGAAGATTAGGTTCTTGTTTAGAAGACAAGACCATAACACACAGAGGTTAATTATGAAAGAGGTGGTTTTGAGTGATGAATGACCATGGGATTCCATCTTTAAGAAGATGAAAAGTATCCATGAGAATCATGCTATGAGTAGAGCCGTGGTATTCATATTGAAGAGGAGGTTGAAAGGTGACAGGTAATCACATGATTCTTGTTTAGTCATGGATCCTAAAAAATGGGTAATATGGAAGGTGATAAAATCTCAAGGGATGAGTGATAAACTGAAATAAATTGGTATAGGACTTGATGTCAACAATAAAATGGTCGAAGATGCAAGGCATTGAGAGGTTCGATTTAGGTTTACCTTCGAGTGAAGAAAAATGATAAGCACCTGATCCGTAGGCATGGGTAATGATATAAGGTTCAAGCCAATTAGGGAAAATTCACCCCATTTACTTTTCTCTTCTTTGGTTACATGTTGATTTTCCTTTAGGATGAGGTCACCGACCTGAAAGGTTCGTTCATGGACACATTTTTCATAGGCATGTTTGATACGTTTTTGGTAGATTTGGAGATGGTCAAGAGCATTAAGAAGATGTTCATCTAATAAATCAAGTTATGCTAAATGATCCTAGTGAAATTCATTATTGTTGAGCATGTCTTGTACTGAGATGTGGAGAGATGGAATCAAGAATTCAAGAGGTAAGACAGCCTCAATACCGTAGACCAAAGAAAAAGGTGTGGCAGCGTAGTCAAAGTTTTAATACTAGTGTGATAAGATTACAAGGCAAAAGGAATGTGTGACCAATCCTTGCAAGTATCGTCAACTAATTTCATAAGAATTTTGTTTAAGGTTTTATTGGTCAATTTGGCTTGGCCATTGGCTTGTGGGTAATAAGGTGATGAGAACCTGACTTGGAATTCCTCACTGCCAAATGATATGATGGTTGATGAATTCTTATATTTTATCATCTTTTGTAGAAATGAGAACAATGGATTCTACCCATTTAGTATAAAATTTAGTGGTGGTTATAATCCATTGGTGGCATTGTGAAGAATGGGGATTGATCTTGTTGATAAGATCCAAACCCCATTGAGAGAAAGGAAAAGGTCTCGTGTGACTGTAAGACATGACTAGGCATGTGATGAAAATTAGCATGTTATTTTATTTCACAAAATGTTTGACATAGTCAAAACATTCACATTTTAGGGTTGTTCAATAATATCCAAGGTAAAGAATGCATTTTGTGATAGCTAAAACACTAAAGTGACCTCTAGAAATTTCATCCGAACTTCCTTGATGGTGTAAGTAATTTCAAAACTTATAAGCCATCGTAAGAGAATACCACCCACGCTTATAAAGGAGACCACCCATGATGACATAACAGGAGACACTTTTAAGAAAGGAACATTGTCCATTACGAGTGAGATCAGCGGGGTAGAATGGAAAGGAAAGATAGTCCGTGGAAATTTCTTATACTAAATTTCACATGGGTTAGGTGCAATGGTTCCGATAGAGTAGACCTTATGAGGTAAATAAGAGGGTGATTGCAACCTTTGTATTATGACAAATATTTTAGAGTTAGTAGGTGAAGTGGGTATCTGAGAATCCAAGCAGGACATGGTATCTACAAATTTATTGGTAGAATGTGGGGTGGTTTGAAGTTTGTAACAGTCAAAGGTGGTCAAAAGTATATCTACATGATGTTTATACTTTTGAAGGATCTCATTACAACACTGGTATATACCATTGACTTGGTTTACGACCAACTGGGAATCACCAAAGATATTGATTGACTTAACATCTAAGGCATAAGAAACCTAGAGACCTAATATGAGTGCTTCATATTTGGAAATATTGTTTATATAATCAAAATCTAGTTTGAAATACAAAGGCATAGGTTCACCATCAAGAGGGATGAGGATAACACCAGCCCCACCTCCACGTTGACACTTGGAGCCATCGAAGAAGAGTGTCATTTGGTAAGTGGGTTCATCTAAGGAGAGGGTAGCTATGGATTTATCTGGGAAATCAAAGTTAGAGGGTTGATTCCGGAAAGAGGTGTGTCTGCTAGTTGGTCAGCGATATCTTGGCCCTTGATGGAATTTTGATGAATGAATTCGAGGTCAAGGTCAACAAGAAGCATGAGCCAATGCACAATGCACTGATGTTGGTAGGGTTTGGTGTACATATAGTGTAAGGGGTCAGTATTGGTAATGATGAAGGTTTTTGGTTGAGTAGGTAATGGCGAGTTTGGTGGTGATGAAAACTAAGGCTAAGTAGAGTTTTTCGGCATGGGTGTATCTAGTTTCATATTCCATAAGGGTATGGATTATGTAATAAACCACTTGCTCTTTGTGGTTCTCGTAGTGATGAGCGAGCATGGCACCTAAAGAATGAAAAGTAGCGAGAAATATATAGGTAAAAGGGTTGGTCATCCTTAAGATGAATAATTACTTGGTGGTTGAAGAAGATATTGTTTTAAGGCATCAAAGGCTTTATGGAATTCCTCATCCCATTTAAATGAAATGTCCTTCTTGAGAAGATGATGAAATGGTTAATAGTGGTTAGAAAGCTACAAGATGAAATGACAAATGGATTGTAACTTACCTTGTAGGATGCAAAGTTGAAAAAGATTAGTAGGTGGAGGCATTTCTAGAATAGCCTTTACTTTAGCAGGATCAACCTCTATGCCACACAAAGAAATGATGAAACCAAGGAGTTTTTCTAAAAGAACCAAAAAGACACACTTCTTTGGTTAATATGAACACAATACTTGATGATGCAATCAAAGATGACCTTAAGTATGGTGAGGTGTTCGACTCGATGTTTGGATTTGGCAAGAAGATCATCTATGCAATCTTCCAATATGTGATGCATGATGTTATGGAAGATGTAAGTCATGGCTTGTTGGTATGTAGCACCTGCATTTTTAAGGCCAAAAGGAATGAATCGATAGCAAAAATTCCCCCAAGGGGTGATGAAGGTAGTCTTGTGTTAATCTTCTGGAGTAAATAATATTTGATTGTAACTTTGATAAATTGTCCATCAATGATAGCATTTCATGGCCGGAGGTGAGATCAACTAGTTGGTCAATTCCTGGTAGGGGAAAATCATCTTTGGGACAAGCTAGGTTGAGGTCATGGAAGTCTATGTAAATGCAAAGTCCCCTGTCACCTTTGTGATAGGAACAATGTTAGAAATACATTGGGGATATTCAATGGGTAGGATGAAGGAAAATGAGAGGTGTTAAAGCTCTTCTTTGACTAGAAGAGCAATGTGAGGATGCATTTTCCACATCTTTTGTTTGATGGGTTTGGCATCAGGAATGGTTACGATATTGTGGACCATGATTTTGGGTCAATATCGGGCATATCGGCATTGGACAAGGAAAAAGGGTTGATATGGTCCTGAAGGAAAGAGGAAAATCTTCTTGCTTAGTAGCATTTAAAGATTGGCTTATCTTTATAATGTGTGGGTCATCCTAAGTGTTAATGTTGATTTCAATGGTCGATTCATTCAACATGGTTTGCATCTTAGAAGGTAACGACCGGTGAATATAAGAATCTTCCACACCAAGGTAGGTGAGGATGGACTCATCGTCCTGACATTGAATGACATTAATAGAAGGTGTATCATCATTAATCATGTCAAGATACATGAATGGGAGAGAAGAGGGAGCCTCGCCATCACATTGATAGGTTAGAGGTCCTAGGGAAATTGTGTTTATGAAAAAAAAATTAGGAGGAATAGATTCAAGATCTATGGACTCTGTGGGTGAAGATGGTGATGTGGGTGAATGAGGTGGAGAAGGTTTGTCTTCCTCAATGAGGTCAACATGAGCCTTCTTGGGAGGTGGTGTGTCAAAATACAATGCCACTACAGTCATTGTGTTTATGGGTGGTACAAGAGATGATAGTATGGCAGCCTTGTTCGTAAAAACTAAAGCCAAAGCCTTTCCATGTGCAACGGTGGAGGAAAGTGTGAGCGAAGCGGCGATTAGTAAGGGAGTGTAAGTCAGATGAAAATGGTCATGTTTGGGATGGAGGTTCAGGTGAATAAGTGGAAATATCAAGTCCCCCATATGTTAGATTAGTGCGAAGGTGGGGAGGACCATAAGGAAAAACTCACCTATGTAGTAGTCATAAATAGGGTGATGACACAGGTTCCCATACTCTTGCGGGGTGAGAAATGTGTCAATATTATATAGGTGGTACTCTCCCGAGTGAGGCATTGAAAAATATCCTCTAATGGATCAGAAATGTCGATATGTGGGTAGCAAGGATAGATGACTCACTAGATGATTGGGAAGTAGATGAGTTAGTTTGTAGAGGCTACAACAATAGCAGGAATAGTAAGGTTAGATGTGGGAGAGGCGGTGGCAACCTTGGTGGATGGGCTTATGGGTGAAGGTGAAGTGGGGGTAGTGATAGATGCCTTGACTAGTACAAGAACATCGTTAGGTCAGTACAACATGTTATAAGTCTTGAATGGCAACGGGTCGGTGGGAATGGTGTAATTATGTCCTTCATGCTTGAATTTTACATAGTGGTGTAAAGTTGAAGGGACACAACCCATGATGCAAATCCAGGGTCTACCGAGTAATAGGTTATATTGGAACTCCCCTCTAAGACATAGAATAGTTTTAGGACAATGCGAGGGCCTATGTAAACATGAAGGATAATAGTGCCAAGGGTGGAGGTGATGGCGTCGTTAAAGGAGTGTAGCATAATTGGGTTATTATGCATACAATTAGAAGGAATATGCATTTGATTGTATGTATGGGAGGAGATGATGTTAATGTTAGCACCACCATCAATCATGACACGTCATATGTGTATGTTATCAATATAGACATAAATGAATAGGAGGGATCATGGTCATATGACTGGAGAGGTACAATTTCCTCTTTAAAGAAGTTGAGGGAGGCAACGTGAGGAGGGGTCATGGGGGTAGAAGGAGGAGCTGATTTTATTAGTGAGGCCACATGGTGAGGGGTGATAATCGTGGATAGATGAGCCAACGGTGTGCGGGGCATAGCCCCTCTTTGAGTCAGAAAAACAAAACTGGTTTATTGCTATTACCGGCGGGAATCTATGCGCAAGTCTCACATATTCTACCTTCGGGGTTGGGATCTCATCCGAAAAGAAGGGAAAGAAATGAGGTGGGGAGATAGAATAGATCGAAGGGAAAAGAAATGAATTCCAAAGCAAAAAGGTCAGAGGGTCTATGTTTTGGGCTGGTAGTAAACAGAGCCGAACCTACTTGCATAGATGAACAAAGCAATACTGATGAATAAATGACAAAAAAGTAGAGATAGATTCAACAGAATAAACACATAAATCTGACATAAGAAAGATTAAATGCTCATAACACACATATTCAACACAAAGTCTTAATATTTGTATTAATGTTTTCTTCTGTTACAAAAAGCTCAAAGTCTTTTCTTCTTACTTCTATTTTTCATCTAAAAAGTATCCACCACTTTGAATACAACAAGTATCCAAGTATATATAGAAGAAGGAGAAGAGAGAAGGCAAAAAGCAACCAACAACTAATTACAAAATATCTACAAAATATCTAAAAGTCAATGTTGACTTTGGACAACTTGGTGGATGACAACATCCCATGGTGCAACATGGATGAGGTCATCATTTGTACCAACATACTCTTAGATATTTACAAAAAGGAAGCCAAGAGGAAGAAAGCTATTCATCATCGTCTCGCGGCTGGAAGGGGGTATCTTGCTTCTGCTGTTGTTCGGGAGAGGTGATGTGGAACTGAGTCTGATATTCCATGAATTTACTGATCATTGGCTGAAGTTGATCTTGGGCAGGACCCTTCGTATGATCACCGATGACCTCACAAGTCTCCCGCTCATCTCTGAGTTTTTCAGGGAGTTTGAAATATTCATTTCCTGCCTCCATCAGGAACCCCACAAAATCATGGCAAGCCAGAAGGTTGTTGATGCATTCGGTGTCGAAAGTGGCTTCTGGCCCTAACCCTTGCGAGATGATCTCCTTAAAGATCCGATAGTTTCATCTACCTTCCTCAAGGTGAAAGAAGGAGTAAGCAAGCTTGGAGACATTCTCAGAACAATTTGCTCCATTTGATGCATTGCATCTAGGCTTCCTCCTTGACTTTGTCAATCTTTTCTAGGACGAACTCCATCTGATCGACCCGGTAATCCAACGCAGCAAGGATCTTGCTGGGTACCCTGGGGTGATTGAAAATGCCAAATTTCACTAGATCATCGACTGAGCAGTCGAGCATTTTCTGGAATGTCTCGTGTTGCAACCTTGCATGGTCCAACTCTTCGGAGATAGGTCTGCGATCACCTGGAGATCTTTGTTCACCCAAATGATATTTTGATATAATTCGGTGAACTTGACTATTACCTCCTCGTTGTCTTTGAGGATTTGATCTCTCCAGGCAGAAACTGCCATACCTTGTTCACCAATTTTGGCGTACTCATTTATCTTATCCTGGCTTAGGACCTCAGGAGTTTCGGTGGCAGTTGTAGGAGGTGCACTGCCCATTTTTTGCAGGGCGTGGAGAAGATGTTTGTTTTGTTCTTTTAGTAACCTCTTCTCCTCCTTTGCTTCTTGAAGTTTCTTGCAAAGGGCATCCACCGCAGATAGGGCCTCTCCTTGAAGACTTTCAGAAGACGTTCCCATTGTGACTTGGGTCACTGTATAATCTATCGGAGACAGATCCTTTTTACCCTTTGAAGGATCGGGATATGCAATCTCCATTACTCTTTCTCCCGATGCACTCTGAGAGAAGCGGGTTATAGGCTTTTGCTTCTTAGCCCCCTTTGTTGGGATGACGGAGAAGTCCATCGGTGCGATAGGGACTTTCCTCTTTTGTTGGCTCAGATGCTGGGAGATCCATGCTGGACTTAAGGGAATGGGACCAGAGGTAGAAGAGGGAGCAGCTGCAGTGGATGAGGGGAAATGGGTAGAGACACTTGGTGGTGGCATCGAGAGGGAGGCCGAGAAAGTGCTCACGGGAGGAAGGGATACTGCAGGGGAGGTAGACATGGGAATGGAAGGGAGCTGAGAGATGAGAGAAGAAATGGTGGGGGACATAGCTCCGCGAGAGAAGAGAAGATGGATGATGAGAGAAGGGGGAAGTAGAGATGGGGAGAGGATATGACCAAAGGAATGGTCACTTGGGTCACGCGAGGAGGAGAAGGAGGAGAGGGAGAAGGGATAGAAGGGACCTCGGTAGTTGTAGTAGTGGTGACACCCTGAGTGGATGTGCCCATCGAAACACCTTCTGCCACTTTCTTTCTCTGGGGATACCAGACTTACAACCTGTTCTTGTGCGGCGGAAGGAGGACTTTCAGGAGCTCCTTCTTGAGTAGAGCTTGATTCACCCTCTTTATCCTTGCCTTTGACCTTTGGCAGATGCTTTGGCTTGACAGGTGCGTTGCCCAATGGGGATGTAGTGAAATCTACCCCGAGGTAGATAAGGCCATTCATTCTGCACCAGTGTTATCCTCCTCATGAATGTCTCCTTGACCCTTTCTTGATAGTGCAGGGTGCTTTTGTTCTGTCGATTGCAGCAAATGGCCAGTTGTCCCCATCTGTGTCCAGATACACCTGATCAACTTCTTGATCGGTAGTTTGATAACCCTTTGGAACAATGGCCATGCCGTATTGAATAATCTCTGCCAGGCCAAGCGGGAGTGGTCCTTCCTTCTAAGTTTGACCTCATGATACAGGTCGATATAGATGTCCTCGATCTGTGGAATGTGGATTGGATCGAGTTTTTCCTTGGGAAGGCAATTCCTTGGATCAAAAGTGGGCCTCGCCGGGAAGTTGTGCTTTAGATTGAGCAGTTCTAGCTCTGCAAACATTTCCCGGGCTTTGTGGTGAGAAATGCAGGTGTATCTACCCACTGTAAGGGGGAAAGGAGTTCCACCCTTCTTTCTCTTCAAACATTTCTCATGGTAGGTTATGAGTTGTCTGGACAGCTCCAACAGGATCAACTTGGGGCCAGCATATCTCGGTAATTTGGTGGGCTCCCCCAAGAAGTTGGCCACTCTGAGATAGGTGAAGGTGGGGAATTGGGTAAATAGTGCCCCCACTTCTCCGTCGCTGTGACTATGCTCTTGGTCATCTGACCATGAGTCATATTTGGCCTCAAAAGGTAGATGATGCCATAGAAGAAAGCATCGTTGATCTTAGTAAACTACGGGATGTTGTTCTCCAGCTTCAGCTCTAGGTAGTATTCATATATTTTTACAGGGCCAAACCCCACATCGGCTCAGTGCTGGATAATCCCTCTCCGAGGCTGCAGCGTAGACTACGTAGGAGTTCATGTAGAACCTCCCCGTTGTGGTGAGTTGTTGGAGCTGCTCGGATATGGTGCTGCTTATGATCTCTGCCCACTCAAAGCGTTGATCTGGCACATTCTTGTTCATAGTTTCAAGGTACCTGAGCATCCATTTGTGAAAGTAATGGGCATCAGAAAGCCCAAAAACTCTACTTAGGAATGTGATGGTGTCGCTCAATTCCTCGGAGAAGTCACTGCGGTGAATAACCTGTGGCCATCTGGTTATTACCTTCTTGTTTTTCAAGTACACTTCATTCATCAGCTGCATGCACTTGTCTTCATTATCCTCCCATGCCTTGGTGCAGTCCTCTTGGCTTATAACCACAAAGTGTCGGTGGTGAGGATGCCTAGCATGATTTCAAAGTGCCGGGTAGTGAGGTTGATTATGACCTCGCCCTTTTCATTTTTGACACACCTTGTGTCTTTGTTGTAACAACGGGCCACCACCATCATAAATTCATTGTTTACTGCACTGACGGGGATCCCCCCAGCAAAATGCAGTCCACTTCCCACCAGCTTGTCCATCCAAGGACTTCCTGTGACTCTCTGGTTTAGCCCCAAAAATCCTCCATGTCGATGTGACCGAGTTCGGAGTCTCTTATGTCCAGGTCACATTCTACCTGGGACTCGGGCATTCTGACCCTCTGGTATTTATACTTCATCTCTTCTTCTATAAGCTTAGCCTTACCCTTTGACTTGGTTGGCTTTTTGCTTGATGTAGACATATATGGATCGAGTTCGATTCTTTGATCTGCAAGAAGAAGAAGAGAAGTCCAATGCCAAAGAGCCATATTAGCTGTCAGATCTTCCATTAAAGCACTACTGAGAATGAGGAGTTAGCAATTTTAAGGCCTCGGGCGCGGGCGGGGCATAACACTTTTTGCAGTTGCGAGTTAATAGAATGGCGCTTGAATCGAGTGTTACAGGAACAAATCAGCGCCAAAGGGCGCAGGGCGCAAGGATTTTGCATATGACATTATTGTTATTGTAAGCGGGGATGCGCCTGCGCCATTTATGTATTTTTATACTTGGCGCAAATAATTTTGGTGTTGCATAGGGGCAGGGTGCACCTATGGCGCAAGTATTTGACATGCAACATGGAAGTTTGGTGTGCCAAAGGGCGCAGGATTATTGTGTGTAGCACTAACTTTAGGTGCGCAAAAGGGGACTTTGGCGCGCAGGGGAAGCTTGCATGGCATTTTGTTGTTGTAAGCGGGGATGCGCCTGCGCTAGATTTAGGATTTACTTGGTTTATACATGGCGCGGGGAGCTTGTGTTGCGAATCAAGGTCGTGTGCCTTAGCGCATGATTTGTGTTTTGTGCGCAGCGGGTGGCGATTGCGCCAGGAAAAAATGCAGCCTGAAACAATCTTTCAAGTTTTCTTTCTCTCTTCGATGATTTGTGATCCTTTAGGCTTAACTCCATATTGATTTAGATGGTGAAGGGGGTGAAGCAAAGAGGTTTGGATTTGTTTTTTGGCAGAGCCCTCTTGGCCAGCAGATCTGGAAAGAGGATGGAAACGGCTTGGGAAGAGAGATTTGCAAGAAAACGGGGGGTTTAAGCCTCGATCCATGCATTCAACCTCCTCAAAAACAACAAAAAAAAAACACAAGAGGGATGAGGACCACTTACCCAGAAATATATAGAAAGTGAGAGATGAAGCGGGGTCCACGAACGTGATACGAGGAGGACGGGCGTGCTGACAGGTGCAGAGGAATAAAGTTTATCACGTGTTTTCAATTGTGAAAGTGACAGGGTGGGTGCGCCTATATATAGGCAAAGGTGCAATAAATGTGCCAACCACTTTTTCAAGGGCGCACCAAAACATGTGTCGACACGTAAAACTTTGCACCCTTTGGCGCGGATATAAACGCGTGTCAACACGGAATATTTGCACCTTGGCACAAATTTACTACTTTATCAACACTTCATTTTGAGTGCCTTGGCGCACCAAAACATGGCACAACAATTTAGTTGTTAACATGAAGGCGCATGCGCCTTGGCGCATGCAAGAAAGGTGCATCATCGGGGAAGGCGCAACAATTGATGTGTCAACACATCAAAGGGTGCGCCAAAGGAAATGAAGGGGCACAAATTTAGTCTGTGTTACACAGATAAAAAGGTGCCCCGACCAAAAAGGACCAAAATGACTAAGTTCGAGAACTAGATTTCCCGAAAAGGGATTTTGTAACATTCCGAATGCGAGAGGGGTCCCTGACGAGGGACCAGGACAAAAATTTTGGTATGGTTACCTATAAAATTTCCCTTGTCAATTTTACGGGATAACAACTGGCTCTTTCTGGGGACTATCTTTGAGCGAAGCTCAAGGGTAGAGAACCCCAGATCAACATGTGCCTATCCATTGGGTAAAGAGGGTCAAAAACAAGGGCGATGAAACAAAAAAAAAAACACACGATGAAAGAAAACACACAACATAAAAAGCAAACTGTACAAAGAAGAGAGCAAGCTCTACTTCCTGAATATTTTGAGATGTCTTCCCGCTATAGGGAAGTGGGAGATCAGTTCCATCTAGATACGAGAGATAGAAGCTATTCTCTCCATTGAGCTGCTTGATCTTGAAAGGCCCTCTCCATAGAGAATCAAATTTCCCATGCATGCCCTTTGGCTCTCTTCGTTTGTCCCACAAAAGGATGAGATCTCCCACTTGGAAATCTCTTTGCTTAGCCTTTTATCGAACAATCTCTTAACTTGATTCTGATGTTCGGTGATCCTGTTGACCACTCTTACTCTTTTTTCTTTGAGCTCTGATAGATACATGATCCTCTTTTCAAGGGAATTTTGGAAAGTCTCATCTTCAATTGCTCGTGCCAAGCACAGAGCAGGGAGTTCTGCAGAAATGGGAAGTTCGGCGTCGATCCCATATAACACTTGAAAAGGTGACATACCGAGAGACCTCTTGGGAGTAATGCGGTCCACCCACAAAGCGTCATATAATGACTTGTGCCACGTCCACTGACTCTCATCAACTAGCTTCCGTATGATGGTCACTAAGTTTTTATTACTGGATTCTGCCTGACCATTTCCTTGGGGGTAATAATCTGAGGCATGGGCCAAGGTTATCCCATGTTCATAGAAAAAACCAACAACTTCTCGTGAGGAGAAGTTGGAAGCATTATCAACAACAATCTTGTTTGGAATGCACCAAACCTGACAATGATATTCTCTTTGATGAAATTACAAACAACCTCGGAAGTGGCATGCTTGACAGGAATGGCCTCCACCCATTTGGTGAAGTAATCTGTTGCTGTCAGGACATAACTATGCCGACACTCGATTGGGGATGGAGTGCTCGATAAAAATTCATTCCCCACTGTCTGAATGGTTCATCAATAATGACCGGCCTGAGGGGAAAAGTAGCCAATTTTGGCTTGCCAACAAATTGTTGGCAGAGCTCACACTTTGCTACCCAGGTGGTTGTATCCTGGAACAGCGTCGGCCAATAGTACCTGGCCCGAATGATCTTGTGTGCCATCACGGAAGAGGAGAAGTGACCACCACAGGCTGAATCATGAAAACTCTCAAGTAACTTTATCTGTTGTGGCTTGTCAACACATCATGCAAAGAAGATGCCATCTATTCCACGTTTGTATAAACAGTCATCCCAGATGACATATCTGGCCACTCTGAGCTTTATAGCACGTTTCTCCTTTGAAGTTAGATGAGCTGGACACTCACCATAAGTGAGAAAGAAAGCGATATCAGAATACCATTCATCGTTGGTGGCGACAAATAGAACCATGGGTAGAGAATCGGCTTTCTCAGGTGCTTTGTGCTCCCTTGGTGCAATCATCCTTTTCCTCAGGGTCTTCTGAATCTCGGTTTTCAGCCATGAGCTGACATAGGCCCTTGCCTCTTACCAGCTTGGTTGGTTTTATATCTAGATCATACTCTTGGACTTTTGCAATCCAATTTCCTCGCAAACTCCCTAACTCCTGTTGAGTTAGGATTGACTTGACTGCCGTGTCAGGGACCAGTACCATTGTGTGAGAATTTAGAATGTAATACCTGAAGTTCTTGACTGCTTTGACAATGGAGAAGGCATGCTTTTCCAACTGAGACATCTTTAATTCGTGAGGCTTGAGAGGAGAGCTCATGAATGCAATCGGGGATTCAACATCTTCAGAATTCTTTTGCATTAAGATGGCCGATACAGTATGCTCGGATGCATAGCTATACATGATAAAATCCTTGGAGAAATCGGGACATACCAGGACTGGTGCGTGAGCGACGAGAGGCTTTTATATCTTGAATGACTTCTTTCCTTCTTCGCTCCACCGGAAAGTTGGTGATCCTTTCATCATGTTTGATATGTGGCGAGTCTTTTCAGCAAAGTCGGGAACAAAGCGCCTGAGAAAATTCACTTTTCCGAAGAAAGAGTGAACGCCGGTCTTTTGTTGTGGGTAAAGTAAGGCTCTGAATAGCCTTAACCCTTTCGGCATCTATCTTTGTCCCTTCCTTGCTTACAATGTGTCCCAACAACTTTCCTTCAGTGACTCAAAAATAGACTTTTTCAGATTTAGGGAGATCCATGTTCTCGGCATCTAATCAATACTTGCTCCAAATGATCACAATGATCATTTCATTGTTTAGAGAACACAGTTAAGTCATCCAAGTAGACTACGATGACTTTTCCCATCATACCTTTGAATGCAAAGTCCATGGCCCGCTGAAAAGTGGCGCGGCATTGGTCAGACCAAAAGGCATCCTGCTATAAGTGAATGTACCCCAAGGGGTAGTGAATGTTGTTTTGAATTGGTCTTCGGGTGAGACTTCAATCTGATTGTAGCCTGAAAAACCATCAAGCATGGACAACATTTCTGATCCAGTTACTGCTTGCAGAACCTGATCCATTATGGGAAGGGGGTAGTTATCCTTCAAGGAGGCTTGATTCAAGTTACGAAAATCCACGCATATGCGTATCTCACCATTCTTCTTGCGTACTGGCACAATGTTTGCCACCCAGGTACTGTGATGGATAGGAAAAATGATCCTTGCATCCAGCATTTTCTGAATTTCAGCCTGGATAGTACCTGAGATCTTAGGATTGTAGTGCCTCTGTTTCTGGCGAAAGGGTTTGACATCCTCTTTCAACGGGATGTCATGTTGGACGTCTTTTGGCTTGAAAGACTTTAGATCGGCATAGGACCATGCCAATACATCCATGTATTTCTTCAGCAATTTGATGAATTTCCACTTCTCTTTGGGTGTGCAACATTTTCCAATGTTCACAAACTGCGGATGTTCTACCGAACCTAAATTGACCGGTTCGGTTTCTGGGGAGGAGTTAGGATCATCTCACCTTTTCTTCTTGACAAAATGATCATGCCTGTCGAACAAACTCTAGAGAAACCAGGCCTTTTGGAATTTTATTTCCTTTGAGCTGACATATGCCATCACTTCCATGCATTTCTTCATCTTGATCAGTAACAGACTCACGGCATGCGAGAAGTGGATCCTTCAAAATGAAGCTCACTAAAATTTTCCACCTTTTCAAGAAAGGCAATAAGTTGATTGTCATCGTTGAATACCTGCCAGTGCTGAGAATTGTCCGGCACACTTGGGTGGAAAACCACCTCAATGGTATATGTGTCTGTTTTCAAACCTGGGTGAGGGAGCATGAGGGATGCTGAGATGGCTAATGAGTCGGCCATGTCATTCTGAGCTCTCGGAATGGATTTTATTGAAAAAGCATCAAACTCCTCGATGTTGTCCCATACCGCGTTGCGGTAATGTCTGAGCCTTTCATTCTTCACTTGGTATATCCTTTTAACTTGATTTACGACCAGCTCTGCATCACCCTGTACTTTTAGATTCTTGATTCCTCTTTCCCTTGCGGCTTGCATGCCAAGTAGCAAAGATTCATACTCAGCAGTATTATTCATGTTGAAAAACTACAACTTGAAAGAGAGAGGGATAATCTCCTCCTCGGGAGATATTAGCACGGCTCCAGCGCCGCACCCACTAGTCACATGCAACTGCCATCAAACTGTAATGTCCAGATCTTGTTAAGATCCTCTTCTTGGATGAGGACATCCATTTTGTCAGACTCAGTAGACAAGAAATAGTTTCCCATCCCTGATGATTCGAAGAGAATTTGGGCTTTGGGGTCATCGGAGTTAGTAACCAAGTACTTCTTTTGTGATTCCGGCTCCAATGTTTGCATTATACCTTTGACGGGGATTCTAGCCTTAGACCAGTCCATATGAATCTCTCCACCAACCTCACTGCAAAAACTCCTTCCTAATAGAATTCCATATGCTGCCGGAATATCGGCAACAAGGACGGTCATCTTTACTCTTTTCTCTGGGAATGCATGCAAATGCAAACTGCGCGTCTTTGATTTGACCGATCAACGGAACCTGCTTGGTTTCCAAGGAATAACATCTGCCAAAAGGCTTGGTAAGGGTGAGGCCCAGGGCATGGGTGACCTTTGCTGGCATGACGTTATCGGAAGCCCCAGAATCAATTATGCAGTTGCTTAGTTTGTGGCCATTGATTAGGAGGGAGAGATAGAAAGGTTCTATCTTTCCTGACGCAGATGTCGAGGCAACATTTATGCGAGATGCAGAAGGAGTAGAAAGGATTCCTTTTGGGGAAACCTGAGTAGTTATGATAGCTTGGCTTTGGATGTATTCGGTCAACCTTACAAGCTGCTCGGGATTGGACTGAAGATATTCGGCTTCAGACATTTGGATCTTGGTCTTTTTAGCGTGATCAATTATGTCAAATGTGGCCAAGGGTTGCGTTGATGAAGGAATGAGTCCCTCATTTCACGATGGTAGGGTAGGATTACCGGTCTTGATAGGAATATGTGAGGACTGATTCGGAGGGGAGATAGGGGAAAAATATCTTTTTGAAAAAGACTTAATAACAGGTTGAGCAGGAAGGGGACTACCTCGTTTAGCGATGGTTGGAGGCGTGTGTGACACGGCCTTCTCTTTCTGCATATTGGCAGCCACTTCTGCTTCTTTTCCTTGCGAGTGGGTAAAAACAACATATGACTTGCCCACTTGCATATCCTTGGGTACCCTCTTCTTCATCAGATTCTTCCTCATCAAATTCCATATACCCGATAGTAGAGTCGCCAGTCGGTTCACCGACATCTTGATCATCTTCACCTGGTGATGAAGGTTCTTCATAATTTTGCTCCTCTTCTTCGATTTTGGCTAAAGCATTGACCGAGGGGCCTCGAGCGCCAACCATGGAGTAGCAGCTGCAGGTAGGCGTGGCCTTTGTGAGATGTTGTTAGAAGTAAAATTCCTCCGTGGGATATCCCGGTACGAAGAGCCGGGAGAAGACTGAGCTAGCTACTTTTTTAATGCGAGCAAGTCATTTGCCATCTTTTGAAATGCGGATCGGATGAAGTGGCGGGAGAAGGAGCTGAAACTTTTGGCTTGGATGGCTCTCGCTTTAATTCACCAGATATTAGCAAGTTATCTTCAATTCGTATGGCAGCAGCTTGGCGAGAACCAAAGTAGTGACCTGTTCTTGTAAGAGTAAGAAACTTACTTTTGAGCTCATGGCGTTCACGAAGAAACATTTCTGATTTTCTGGCATTGGCAGCATGGTAGGTGGAACCGGTTGATTAGTGAATTGAAACGGGTGATGAAATCACGCATGGTTTCATTGACCTCCTTCTTCAGGTGAGTGATCTTGGATAGTAACGTGAACGCGTCCTCTGAAGGCTTATATCTTTCTTCGAATGCAGTTCGCAAGGTGGCCCAACTAGTAATAGATCCGGTGGCAAATGCTTGAAACCATTCCTGCTGGTCCTTGCAAGGTTTCCAGAAAAAGGTGAACTGACACATCTTCATGGGTCACATCTAGGATACTGCATGACATGATGAATGTGGATATGTGTGAATCCATGTGCTTTGGTTCCTACCCATCAAATTTAGGAAAATTCTTCGGTTTCCATGAGGGAGCGCATGAACGGGGTGTGGCAAAGTGAGTGGGCCCATAGCATTTCCCCATGGCACTGCCATTTGGATGGCTGGAAAAAGGACGTGAGCTGGAAGCACAGTTCCACTGAGCAGCAAAGCACTACGCAAAGAGATGAGGATATTCCTTGTGAGAGATGCTTCCTTCGTGGAGGTGAGACACTCTGGATGACCGGTTAGCTGAACTTAGTGATGGGAAGCGTGCGGTGTAACACTGAAGTTGTGCCTTTGAAGTAGATCAAAAGTAGGATCGATTACTCCACGAGCTCTTCTGCTACGAGTGAATGGTTCACCCACCAGTGTACCTTCCAGATCTGCAATATTTTGGAGCAAATCCTAAACTCTTTTTGGTTGTACTTGCTGATTTTCAGAATTTTCTGACAAAAACCAGCAGCATGTACTTTTCTAAATATTTAATTTTATCCCTCTTTTGAAAACCGATTGCGGTTTAATGACAAATGTTAATGAGGATAAAATAACGGCCAACTTAGTAGGCTGATTTTCAGATCTTAGAGTTGACTTTTGGCAAGGGTTTGAAATTTTGCAAAACAGTCAAAA
Source organism: Taxus wallichiana var. yunnanensis (assembly GCA_018340775.1). NCBI lineage: Eukaryota > Viridiplantae > Streptophyta > Pinopsida > Cupressales > Taxaceae > Taxus > Taxus wallichiana. The sequence continues at coordinate 561,428,988 of CM031239.1, read as the reverse complement.
CTCAGATCTACGGAAAAATACGAGGTTTTTGTAAAAACTCAGCGAACTAAAGATCTCTAACTAGTCCCGATCTATGGATCCTGAAGAAAATTTTCAGTTTGGATCACTTTTGCAAAAATTTTGGATTTTGAACAAAAGTTAAAATTTGCAAACAGGTAGTGATTTTTGATTTTTATTGATTTTCTAACATACCACTACCATAGATCTTGTAGATCTGTTCGATCCCCAGTAGAGTCACCAAAAACTGTTGGTCTAAAAATCTGTCGGGTGGACAGATCTATGGATAGACAGCCAACAGTGTGCAGGGCATAGCCCCTCTTTGAGTCAGCAAAGTGAAACTGGTTTATTGCTATTCTACCAGCAGGAATCTATGCAAGTCTCACAATATTCTACCTTCGGGGGTTTGGGATCTCATCCCAGTAGAGGTATTTCCAACTGTGAAAAAAGAAGGAAAGAAATGAGGTGGGGAGATAGAATAGATCTGAAGGGAGAAAAGAAATGAATTCCAAAGCAGAAAGGTCAGAGGGTCTATGTTTTGGGCTGGTAGTAAACAGAGCCGAACCTACTTGCATAGACAAACAAAGCAATACTGATGAATAAATGACAAAAAAGTAGAGATAGATTCAACAGAATAAACACATAAATCTGACATAAGAAAGATTAAATGCTCATAACACACATATTCAGCACAAAGTCTTAATATTTGTATTAATGTTTTCTTCTGTTACAAAAAGCTCAAAGTCTTTTCTTCTTACTTCTATTTTTCATCTAAAAAGTATCCATCCCTTGAATACAACAAGTATCCAAGTATATATAGAAGAAGGAGAAGAGAGAAGGCAAAAAAACCAACAACTAATTACAAAATATCTACAAAATATCTAAAAGTCAATGTTGACTTTGGACAACTTGGTGGATGACAACATCCCATGGTGCAACATGGATGAGGTCATCATTTGTACCAACATACTCTTAGATATTTACAAAAAGGAAGCCAAGAGGAAGAAAGCTATTCATCATCATCGTCTCACGGCTGGAAGGGGGTATCTTGCTTCTGTTGTTGTTCGGGAGAGGTGATGTGGGCCCAGTCGATATTCCATGAATTTACTGATCATTGGCTGAAGTTGATCTTGGGCAGGACCCTTCGTATGATCACCGATGACCTCACAAGTCTCCCGCTCATCTCTGAGTTTTTCAGGGAGTTTGAAATATTCATTTCCTGCCTCCATCAGGAACCCCACAAAATCACGGCAAGCCAGAAGGTTGTTGATGCATTCGGTGTCGAAAGTGGCTTCTGGCCCTAACCCTTGCGAGATGATCTCCTTAAAGATCCGAATAGTTTCGTCTTGCCTTCCTCAAGGTGAAAGAAGGAGTAAGCAAGCCTGGAGACATTCTCAGAACAATTTGCTCCATTTGATGCATTGCATCTAGGGCTTCCTCCTTGACTTTATCAATCTTTTCCAGGATGAACTCCATCTGATCGACCGGTAATCCAACGCAGCAAGGATCTTGCTGGGTACCCTAGGGTGATTGAAAATGCCAATTTCACTAGATCATCGGTGAGCGAGTCGAGCATTTTTAGAATGTCTCGTGTTGCAACCTTGCATGGTCCAACTCTTCAGAGATAGGTCCTGCGATCACCTGGAGATCTTTGTTCACTTGACTGATATTCTGATATAATTCGGTGAACTTGACTATTACCTCCTCATTGTCTTTGAGGATTTGATCTCTCCAGGTGGAAACTGCCATACCTTGTTCACCAATTTTGGCGTACTCGTTTATCTTATCCTGGCTTAGGACCTCAGGAGTTTCGGTGGCAGTTGTAGGAGGTGCACTGCCCATTTTCTGCAGGGCGTGGAGAAGATGTTTGTTTTGTTCTTTTAGTAACCTCTTCTCCTCCTTTGCTTCTTGAAGTTTCTTGCAAAGGGCATCCACCATAGATAGGGCCTCTCCTTGAAGACTTTCAGAAGACGTTCCCATTGTGACTTGGGTCACTATATAATCTGTCGGAGACAGATCCTTTTTACCCTTTGAAGGATCGGGATATGCGATCTCCATTACTCTTTCTCCCGATGCACTCTGAGAGAAGCGGGTTATAGGATTTTGCTTCTTAGCCCCCTTTGCTGGGATGATGGAGAAGTCCATCGGTGCGATAGGGACTTTCCTCTTTTGTTGGCTCAGATGCTGGGAGATCCATGTTGGACTTAAGGGAATGGGACCAGAGGTAGAAGAGGGAGCAGCTGCAGTGGATGAGGGGAAATGGGTAGAGACACTTGGTGGTGGCATCGAGAGGGAGGCCGAGAAAGTGCTCACGGGAGGAAGGGATACTGCAGGGGAGGTAGACATGGGAATGGAAGGGAGCTGAGAGATGAGAGAAGAAATGGTGGGGGACAGCTCCGCGAGAGAAGAGAAGATGGATGATGAGGAAGGGGGAATAGTAGAAGATGGGGGAGAGGATACGACCAAAGGAATGGTCACTTGGGTCACGCGAGGAGGAGGAGGAGGAGGAGAGGGAGAAGGGATAGAAGGGACCTCAGTAGTTGTAGTAGTGGCGACACCCTGAGTGGATGTGCCCATCGGAACACCTTCCACCACTTCTTTCTCTGGGGATACCAGACTTACAACTGTTCTTGTGCAGTGGAAGGAGGAGCTTTCAGGAGCTCCTTCTTGAGCGGAGCTTGATTCACCCTCTTTATCCTTGCCTTTGACCTTTGGCGATGCTTTTTGGCTTTGACAGGTGCGTTGCCCAATGGGGATGTAGTGAAATCTACCCGAGGTAGATAAGGCCATTCATTACTGCACCGGTGTTACTTCCTCCTCCAATGTCTCCTTGACCCTTTCTTGATAGTGCAGGGTGCTTTTGTTCTGTCGATTGTGGCAAAATGGCCAGTTGTCCCCATCTGTGTCCAGATACACCTGATCAACTTCTTGATCGGTAGTTTGATAACCCTTTGGAACAATGGCCACGCCATATTGAATAATCTCTGCCAAGGCCAAGCGGGAGTGGTCCTTCCTTCTAAGTTCGACCTCATGATACAAGTCGATATAGATGTCCTCGATCATGGAATGTGGATTGGATCGAGTTTTTCCTTGGGAAGGCAATTCCTTGGATCAAAAGTGGGCCTCGCTGGGAAGTTGTGCTTTAGATTGAGCAGTTCTAGCTCTGCAAACATTTCCCGGGCTTTGTGGTGAGAAATGCAGGTGTATCTGCCCACTTTGTAAGGGGAAAGGAGTTCCACCCTTCTTTCTCTTCAAACATTTCTCATGATAGGTTATGAGTATCTGGATAGCTCAGCCCAGATCAACTTGGGGCCGGCATATCTCGGCAATTTGGTGGGCTCCCCCAAGAAGTTGGCCGCTCTGAGATAGGTGAAGGTGGGGAATTGGGTAAATAGTGCCCCCACTTCTCAGTTGTTGTGACTATGCTCTTGGTCATCTGACCATGAGTCATATTTGGCCTCAAAAGGTAGATGATGCCATAGAAGAAAGCATCGTTGATCTTAGTAAACTATGGGATGTTGTTCTCCAGCTTCAGCTCTGGTAGTATTCATATATTTTTACCTGGGCCAAACCCCATCGGCTCAGTGTTGGATAATCCCTCTCTGAGGCTGCAGCGTAGACTACGTAGGAGTTCATGTAGAACCTCCCGTTGTGGTGAGTTGTTGGAGCTGCTCGGATATGGTGCTGCTTATGATCTCCGCCCACTCAAAGCGTTGATCTGGCACATTCTTGTTCATAGTTTCAAGGTACCTGAGCATCCATTTGTGAAAGTAATGGGCATCAAAAAGCCCAAAAACTCTACTTAGGAATGTGATGGTGTCACTCAATTCCTCGGAGAAGTCACTGCGGTGAATAACCTGTGGCCATCTGGTTATTACCTTCTTGTTTTTCAAGTACACTTCATTCATCAGTTGCATGCACTTGTCTTCATTATCCTCCCATGCCTTGGTGCAGTCCTCTTGGCTTACAGACCACAAAAAGTGTCGGTGGTGAGGATGCCTAGCATGATTTCGAAGTGCCGGGCAGTGAGGTTGATTATGACCTCGCCCTTTTCATTTTCGACACACCTTGTGTCTTTGTTGTAACAACGGGCCACCACCATCATAAATTCATTGTTTACTGCACTGAAGAGGGATCCCCCAGCAAAATGCAATCCACTGCCCACCAGCTTGTCCATCCAAGGACTTCCTGTGACTCTCCTGGTTCTGGCCCAGAAATCCTCCATGTCGATGTGACCAAGTTCGAGTCTCTTATGTCCAGGTCACATTCTACCTGGGACTCGGGCATTCTGACCCTCTGGTATTTATACTTCATCTCTTCTTATGTAAGCTTAGCCTTACCCTTTGACTTGGTTGGCTTCTTGCTTGATGTAGACATATGGATCGAGTTCGATTGCTGATCTGAAAGAAGAAGAAGAAGTCAACGCGCAAAAGAGCCATATTAGCTGTCAGATCTTCCATTAAAGCACTACAAAATGAGGAGTTAGCAATTTTAAGGCCTCGGGCGCAGGGCGCAGGAACACTGCAGGCTGCAGAGTTAATAGAATGGCGCACTGAATCGAGTGTTACAAGGAACAAATCAGCGCCAAAGGGCGCAGGGCGCAAGGATTTTGCATATGACATTATTGTTATTGTAAGCGGGGATGCTGCTGCTATGCCATTTATGTAGTTTTATACTTGGCGCAAATAATTTTGGTGTTGCATGGGGGCAGGGTGTGCCTATGGCGCAAGTATTTGACATGCAACATGGAAGTTTGGTGCACCAAAGGGCGCAAGTTTATTGTGTGTAGCACTAACTTTAGGTGTGCAAAGGGGACTTTGGCGCGGCGCAGGGGAAACTTGCATGGCATTTTGTTGTTGTAAGTGGGGATGCGCCTACGCCAGGTTTAGGATTTACTTGGTTTATATATAGCGCAGGGAGCTTATGTGTTGCAATCAAGGTCGGTGTGCCTTAGGCGTGACTGTGTTTCCTGTAGCAAGGGGTGGCGATTGCGCCAAGGGGAAAATGCAGCCCGAAACAATTTTTCAAGTTTTCTTTCTCTCTGATGGATTTGTGATCCTTTAGGCTTAACTCCGTATTGATTTAGATGGTGAAGGGGCATAGCAAAGAGGTTTGGATTTGTTTTTGAGGTAGAGCCCTCTTGGCCAGCAGATCTAGAAAGAGGATGGAAATGGCTTGGGAAGAAGAGATTTGCAAAGAACAGGTAGGGGGGGTTTAAGCCTTCGATCTATCCATGCATTCAACCTCACAAACAATCAACAAAAAAAAACACAAGAGGATGAGGACCACTTACCCGAAAATATATAGAAAGTGAGAGATGAAGCGGGGTCCACGAATGTGATACGAGGAGGATGGGCGTGTTGACAGGTGCAGAGGAATAAAGTTTATCACGTGTTTTCAATTGTGAAAGTGACAGGGCGGGTGCGCCTATATATAGGCAAAGGTGCAATAAATGTGCCAACCACTTTTTCAAGGGGCACACCAAAACATGTGTCGACACGTAAAACTTTGCACCCTTTGGCGTGGATAAATGCGTGTCAACACGGAAATATTTGCACCTTGGCACAAATTTACTACTGTCAACACTTCATTTTGAGCGCCTTGGCGCACCAAAAACATGTGCAACAATTTAGTTGTTAACATGAAGGCGCATGCGCCTTGGCGCATGCAAGAAAGGCACATCACGGGAAGGCACACAATTGATGTGTCAACACATCAAAGGGTGCGCCAAAGGAAATGAAGGGGCACAAATTTAGTCTGTGTTACATAGATAAAAGGTGCGCCCAGCCAAAAAAGGACCAAAATGACTAAGTTCGGAGAACTAGATTTCCCGAAAGGGATTTTGTAACATTTTAACGAGAGGGTCCCTACGAGAAGACAAAATTTTGGACGAGGATAACAGGACAACGACATTTGGGTGGTGATTTTGCTAATGTTATCCAAAATGAGCCCCTGGTAACTTGCCTTCATGGTTTTTTCCAAAGTGGTGAAAAATGTAAAAGTGAAAAATGGAGCGCATCCCCACCAAGCAATCAAATGATGCCATGTGTCTCAGAGTGGTGGGGCCATGGAGGATTTTTGGAAAACTTTCCAATTTTGTGAAAAGGGGAAAAATGATTGTTTTGAAGTCATGGGATCAACCAATAGGTGCCACATAACCAACAAAAGTGCGGAGATGCGGAGTGTTTTGGGAAATTTTTCCAAAAGTGTAAAAAGTAAAATTTGGGCCCATGGACCCATTTTCAAATCTGATTTGCCACCATTTTTGACCTAATTCATGCCTTGAAATTTGTGCCCAAATTTATGCCCTGATTTTTCCCTAAATCTTTAGATGGGCATATCTTTCGATCCAAAGATCAGATTTGGGAAAAATTGGACTCATTGGAAAGATCTTGATCTCCTCTATGCATTGGAGGCATAAAAACATCATTTTTGTAGGTTTCGAGGAAGAAAAATCTAGAAATGTCTTTCATGCCTTTAATGTGAACCAGATTGCTTTGAATGAGTCATTTTTTGCTCAATCCGCCATGGTTGCCTTCTCCCACACGCCAAGGATGAAGAATCAACTCGATTTGATGAAAAAAAACCTAAAATGTCTTCTCACACCATTAAACCAAGATCAGATCACTTTGAGAGCTGTGTTTTGCTAAAATTCATCATTTTTCTTCCAACACACAAAACAAAAATAGAGGAATCAATTTGATGGGTTTATGCAGGCCAATTTGAAAGGGATTAATGGTGGATGGTTGAGTTAAACGATATGATTTTCTCCCTCTTCTACTTTCTCTCTCTTTGCTTCAGTTATAAATGGAAAGGATTCGATCCTTTGTTTTGTTGGATGTCCTTGCTCTTGCAAGCTCTTCTTTTCTCCTTAGTAGGTGGATTTGAGGAGTTTCAGACCTCCCATATGGACTGTAGCATTTTTTGCCTCTCTACTAGTGTAATGCATTATATCAAACTTGGGAATGATAATGTATGTTCTGTGATTGATTTTCCAATCCTCTCATGTGTTTATTATTGTCCTATGATCTTTCATTATATTTTGGCAATCTATGCATGCTTTGTGTTGCATTCTTATGATCTGTGTCTACTTTGCAAAGCAAGAAGTTCAACACTCCTTTGGTGTATCACTATTTTATTTTTCTTAGTTTTGTTTCCATTTCCATGTTTTCTCTCAACCCTGTCTCCTTGGTAGTTTTAGAGTAGGAATTTTGAATCATAACCTCTACAAAAATTGCATGCATACACCTAAACAGAGGAGTAGGAACCAACCTCAATCTGGAGATTTTTCCCAATTTGCAAGGTCCCACACTTAGGGAAAACTCCATGTTGTGCATTCACACAAAATTTTACCATTTTTCTACAAAGTAGATATGAAGGTCATTTTGGGGTGTTGTGAATTTGCACTAACATTTTTGGCACACCCTGAGGGACCAAGAGGTCTCCCATTTCATTTTTGTAGGTTGGTGTGTTCCTGTGAAGATTTCAGCCTTTGGAGGCACTTGAAAGCACATTTGGCGACTCCATCTGATTAACATCCCATCTCTAAAGTTGAAAACCTTCTTTCCATTCATTTTATTTCATTTTTCATTCCATCTCTTCATTATTCTTTCATCCCATGAAGTTGTGCAATCATGACTTCATTTCCATCATGGAATTCACATTCACAGTAGCAACAATACATTCCACCTCCAATGTGCTTTACAACTCCTTCAAATCAGCATTTTGAGCAGATTCAAGATCAACATGCATACCCATATGAGCAGCAGTGCCAAAATCAGTTTGGCTATGGATCTTTCCAAGAGCAAGGGTATGCATACAATGAAGACAATCAAATGCAAGATGCTGGTCTGTTGGAAAAAATCCAAAAAATGGAGATTGGCATGGTGCAATCAAGAGCAACAACTCAAATGAAGGCTTTCAGAATTGGTTGCAGGGCACCTTGTCCATGGGTTGGCCCTTTTCCAAGACACTTCAGCCCTCAGGAGAAGCTAGACTTCATGGTGGAGATGCTGCCCCAACTTGCAAAATGGACTAAAGGGATAGAGGTGTATGAGAGGTGTATTCAACAACCTTGTCAACGGGTAAGCACACCACCTCATACTCTTTCTTTTCCCCCTTTTCAATCTGTATCATTTCAGCAGTGTCAAGTTTCAAGCTTCCCATCTGCTGTCCCAAAATTTGATTCCATTTCTCCATCCCTTGGTCTTCCACCTCATCTCAATTCTTCTATCCTTTTCCCTTCCAAATAGCCATTCCCTCCAAAGAAACAAGAGTTTCTACCTCCTCCACCACCACAAAAAATTGTAAAATCAATTGAGTTACAACCCACCCCTCCTCTTGCATTCCCAAATCCATGTTGGGAAGATAAAAATCAGAATGCCAGTCAAGGAAAACAATAGCAAGAAGAAGAGCCAAATAAGGATGAAAAGATCAAAAGTTTGTTGAACTTGGCTCTTAAATTCGGGATTACAAAAATTCCCTTGATGGTGAAGCCAAAAGAGGAAGTTGGAGTTGGAGAACAAGTGGTGGACAAGGCTGATTTTTTAACAGCAGTTGAGGAAGAAAAACCAGCTCCAAACCCCATTGAAGAGGAGCAAATGGAAGAGATTAAATCATGTTTGAAGCCATTTGTTTCACCTGATTTCTTAGTTTTCTAAGAAGTACTTGATGAAATAGATAAGGTAAAGGTGGTAAGAGGAATACCTAGTTTGGGATGGTTGAAGGTTATATGCACGCGTATCTGAATTCTGAATCAAAGTGATTGTGAGACCTTCCTTTTGGCTAGGAGGAACTACCTGTATAAGAACCAAAACAAGACCACCAAAGAGAGTTAAACAATATATGCAGTGGACTACCTAGCATATGCTAGATCTTGGAAGTGCGATACTTCCTAGATGGCTATCAATCCACTATTTAAAACAATTCAATGCTGAAATAAAGTAAATATTGTCCTACTGTAGTTTAATATGATTTAGGCATCTCATACAAAACACAATAGGCTAGATCTAATCTAACATGCTAGGCTAGAAGGAGATCCAGAGGTCAAGTAGGTTGGTTATAGGTGAATCTGAGCTAACATGCTAGGTTAGATACAGATCTGAAGGTAAAATAGGTGTTCAAGTAGGTATATGTCAAAAAAATAAGGTTAAGTTAGATGTGGGTCACAAACAGGTTGTTATTCAGGAGAGAGATCCATGGTGACTATAAAGACCGATGATGGTTTATTATAACTGGTGATGGTTAGAGAGAACCGACGATAGTCGGTTAAGTCTGGGGCTGTGGAATCACACAGTTTGGGTTTTTAGAGTTTTGGGGAAAAAGTGGAGTGGATAGAAGATGGGGATTGATCACAGAGGGGGTGTAGATATGTTGCAAATTTCTGAGCCTACTAAGGAGGTCAAATAGGAAATTGGGGTCAAGTATTAAGATGATTAGGTATGGAAGGTGGCTGCAACTAGAGAGAGGGAATGGAAAGAGGGTAAAAGACTAGGTTCCTTTACCACAAATACTACAGATGATGATAAGAAAATGAAATAGATGGAAGGAGGATACTTACTCTTCTGTGAGGTACAATTCTGAAGAATAATGAAGAAGTTGTTGCATTAGAGGATGTTGGGAAGAAAGTTTCACTGTTGTGCCAGTGTATTTGGTTGCCTTTATTGATCACAAATCAATCTTCATTCTGATGTCATGTCTAAAGAGATCAACTTGAGATCTAAAAGTTTTCAAAACCACCAACCCTCATTACAAAGCTGTAGATGGGTCTAAATAGGCCATTTGGTCCATTCCGGTATAAATAAGGTGTCGGGAGAACCGACATGGTTTAGGGTGAACCGACATTAGTTTAGGTGAGATATCTCGAGTTGTTCAAAAAATCACACAGGAAGTTGCTCCACCATTTTATAAGGGTCTTTTATTTTTCTCGGGGTGAAAACCAACCTTAGGAGGCCTTTAAATGTGAGGTGAGGGGATGGGTCTAATGTTAGGTTTGTTTTGGGCATTGGTTTAGGGTTTAGGTTAATGGGTCAAATGATGGGGGTGGTTAGGTGTGGTGCATTTATAAAGGAAATTATATTAAATAGGTGTGTGAGGGTAGTGAATTAATTTAATGTAAATAATTAAATTAATATGTGTGTGGTAAAAGGTCATTAATTTAATTAAAATAATTAAATTAATATGTATGGAGATAATGGCATTAATTTAATTAAAGTAATTAAATTAAAATGTGTGGGGTGCAGGAGGTAGGTGATAAGGTGTTGAGGATGAAGAAGTGATTATAGGGCTTTGCTAGGGGACCAAGGTGATTACGACACAATTTTGGTGTCTACATTTTGCCCCTTTTTGTTGTGTAGCTTGTATTGGTAAGTGACATGAACAAAAATAGAGTGTGGTTGCCCCAAGTGGGAATGAGGGTGATCCCCCTCAAACCAGGAACTGATGAGGTGGCAAAGCACATCGGCGAGTGGTTTGATAAAAGTGGATGCAAAGTAGAATGATGAGAAATGAGGAATGGGGTAAAGGGAAAATCAGGCATATAGGTAAATGGGCCAAGGTCAAAGGTAGGGGCAGTTGAACACACACACACGTATAAACTGCGACTGATACCAGTTGAAGAGCTTGCAAACTCTACATCGTCTAAGGTTGATAGGTTTATCAAAACAAGGTTGAAGTGATTCTGGTATCTAGGTATAGGATAAGGTCAGGAAACACAACATAGGTTAGGTGCAGGAATGTTTAGGTATGTTCTAGTACACCAAAGGTAGGGTCAGGATAAACGGTCATGACAATAGGCTAGGTAAGGTCATTAGGTCAATCAACACAGGTAACAATGCCACAAGGTATAGTGAACACATGAGTTCAAAGGTCACTAGTGATGGTTCAGGTCTAAAGAGAAAGGTCACGGCACAAGTAAGGCCAAGGTAGGGGTAAAATAATGAGGCTTCAATAGCTAATGAGGTGAGGTTAAAGAAGGTGGAGGGCTAGAGGGGAAGGTAAAGTGGTCCAGGTAGGTGTAGGGGAGGCAAAAGAAAGGGAGGTAAGGAAAATGAGGTAAATGTGAGGGCAATGATAATGCAGGGTAACCGACATCGGTCAGTATGAACCAATGACGGTGGAGGGAAGCCGATGGTGGTTATCTAGGGCAGTAGAAGGCGGCATCGGTCAAGGGTTAACCAATGTCGGTTGAGTCGGGTGGGTTATAAAAAGTGAAAAACCTCACATTTTTAAAATTCATTTGTGCATTGTGAAAAGTAAAAAAGGACAAGAAGAGAAAAAAGAGGAAGAGGAAAAAAGAGAATTTCAAAGAGCTTGGTTGGTGAGCACATAGGTGAGATTGATGGGTGAGATTAGGTCCAAGAGATCGGATCGAGCAGGTGATTATGGAGAGAGTTGGAGGATTTTCTTGGATGGCAGAGGCTAGAGAGGGATCGGGAGGGCGGCACGGAGGCTGGAGGTTCCACCATGATGTGGCAATGGGATCAGGTAGGATTTGAACCTTTTGATTCATTGTTTGGTGAATTTGATGTAAAATATAGAAAATATTAAAAATGGGGGTTTGGGGGAAATAATTTCAAAATGGGAAAAAGAGAGGGAAAAGGGAATGGGGAAGGGTAGGGGGTTAGAGAAAGAGGGTAATAGAGGGATATTTAAGGGTGTATGAGGAGTGATTTGGGTGGGTAGAATGATTAGGGGAGAAAAATTAGGGTTGGGAAATCACGGAGGGAGGTGGCATGATAGTGACCAACGTCGGTCGACTTATGGCGATGTCGGTGGTAGTGACCGATGTCGGTCACAAGAACGAGTGGACCGATGCCGATCAAGGGGGATTGTGGTCATCAAGTGATAATTGGGTCGTCATCAACCTAAGGGTAAGTTGGGAGCAAAAAGGAAATAGAGTAATGGCATGGTGGGAAAGGAGGGTAGGTGGGAAAGGAGTATTTGAGAGGGAAAAGGGTTAAGGGAGATGGGAAGGATTTAGGGTAATTAGAGGAGGGTAGGGTAGATAGTTTTGGGTGGGTGGATTTGGGTAGGTTTGGGTGAGGGTTAGGGTAGATAGGTAGGGTAGATGGGTTTGGGTAGGTTTGGGGAGGGTTAGGGTAAATAGGTAGGATAGATGGGTTTGGGTAGGTTTGGGGGAGGGTAGGTAGATAGGTAGGGTAAATAGGGTTTGGGTAGGTTTGGTGAGGGTTAGGATAGATAGGTGAGGGTAGATGGGTTTGGGTAGGTTTGGGTGAGGGTTAGGAGTAGATAGGTAGGGTAGATGGGTTTAGGGTATGTTTGGTTGAGGGTTAGGCAAATACATAGGGTAGATGGGTGAGTCTAGATGGTTTCCCTCATCGATAGATGGGTTTGGGTAGGTTTGGGTGAGGGTTAGGGTAGATAGGTGGGTAGATGGGTCACCAGGAGGTCTCGGTCCTGAGGTTAGGGGGCCCAGATAGGTAGGGTAGATGTGTTTTGGTAGGTTTGGGAGAGGGTTAGGGTAGATATGTAGGGTAGATGGGTTTGGGTATGTTCGGTTGAGGGTTAGGGTAAATAGGTAGGGTAGATGGGTTTAGGTAGGTTTGGGGAGGGAATTAGTGTAGATAGGTTTGGGTAGGTTTGGGTGAGGGTTACATGGAGATAGGTTTGGGTAGGTTTGCGTAATCGGGCTTAGGATGATAGGCAGGGTCCTATGGTCCTGCATGGGTAGGTTCACATTGAGGGTTAGGGTAGATAGGTAGGGTAGATGGGTTTGGTAGGTTCGGTTGAGGTTTAGGGTTAAACCTAGGCTAGGGTGATGGGTTTCTGGTAGGTTTGGGTGAGGGTTAGGGTAGATAGGTAGGGTAGATGGGTTTGGGTAATAGTTTGTAATGGATGAGGGTTAGGGAAAATGAACACAGGGGTAGAATGGGTTAGGGTAGATTATTTTCTAGAATATTGTAGGGTACATTTTAGGTAGGTTAGGGTGAGGGTTGGGTAGATATAGGGTTAGATAGATGGGTTTGGGTCCATGTCACTGCCCAAGGTTGAGGGAGGGGTAGAATGTCAGGGTGGATGGGTTTTGGTAGGTGTGGGTGAGGGTTAGGGTAGATAGGTAGGGTCTGAGCAGTGGGTTTGGGTAGGTTTGGTTGAGGGTTAGGGTAGATAGGTAGGGTAGATGGGTTTGGGTAGGTTTGGTTTTTAGGAACTTAGGGTAAATAGGTAGGGTAGATGGGTTAGTAGGTTAGGGACCTGAGGTTAGGGAAAGATAGGTAGGTAAGATGGAGTTAAGTCAAGAAGTTAATGGGATGGGGGTGGGAAAATATATTAGGTTGGGATATGGGGTAAAATAGGGTAAGTTGGGAAGGTGTACTAATACATTGCTTTTGTGGGATACAGCCCTTATGAGTTGCGAGATGAGGGCCCATGTACCATGCCTTATTATTAATAGTACTAGCATGATGTGACTGAGTGGCGCATGTTTTTCATGTCGAGGTGGGGTTGATAGGGGTGAGGCCTTGCAGCGCATGTTTTTCATGAAGAAATTTTCGATGGTTGCCCTCATTGATAGATGGGACTCGGTGACCTTGACACCTTCCATATCTTTTCATGTGAGATGATGATCACCCTTAGAGTACGCCTTGGCTACATATAGGATCCTACTGCTTGCCCATATGGGGGCCTGTCTTATTCCATCTCTTCGAGAGGAATCGAGGAGATACTAGCACCTATTTTGGTGAGTGTGTATGAGACCTAACGTTCCATAGTGCTAACATGAGCTATAGAGCGATGTATAGAGCTCATCCAGAGGAGATGAGGTTAGTGGTACTCTTGATGGAGACAGTGTGCTACTTCGCATTGCTGGATGCAGAGGGTGGGAGATTCCCGAGGTCACTGATGGGAGTCCTTCATGACATGATGATACATCGAACATGGTTCACATGGGCACCTACATTGTTAACGTGATATATAGAGAGTTATGGGCCTACTACGGTGATTACAAAGGTTCAACATTTTTTGCATCATACTACTGCATTGTTGGGCTTACGAGCACATTGTTTATGTTTGACCAGTGGGGATGCCCTAGGGCAGATGCATTCCCATGGAGAGTTTTGAGAGTTGGGTATAGGCGGTGGGTACCGGCCATTAGTGGAGAGCCCGAGGTGCTAGAGCTACTCATGATGTAGCTTACTATAGGAGGTTGTTGGAGGGGTTGTTTGGGGTGGACATCATTTAGAGGCCATATGTGAGCTTCCCCACATATAGAAAGATGGCCACATAGCTAGGTGGGATATAGCTACATCTGTGGATAGAGGGGAGGAGAGTGGGAGAGCATGAGTGGATACCCATAGAGCGGGTTAGACGCCAGTTTGGATTGGTAAAGGACATGTACCACCACCCTTCCCACAGTATAGGAGAGATGACGTGGAGAGACCTATGTCTCCACCATGACCCACAATGCTGATTAGACAGGAGGAGTAGCTAGTAGATACACAGATTGATGATGTTAGGGTTACAGATGGGTATAGGTAGTGGTGGGTGACATAGTTATAAGTAGTACCACCCAGGCCAGGGCAGCAGACTTAGCCACCATCATAGTTTAGAGAGACACCCTACAGGGGTAGGTGGCTACTTTGGTGATGTAGCTTGGGATCATGCAGGGGCAACTCACAGGTTTAGAGGCACATGTTGCCATCTTACATGCCCAGATAGTGATGCTGCAGGCTCAGGAAGGGCAGGGACAGGTACCTGCATAGGCGGAGGTAGGGGGAGATGGAGATGGAGAGGAGGTAGTAGAGATGGTGGGGAGATAGCCACTCTACAGGCACAAGTGTAGGCTTTACAGTCCACTGTTGGCCATGGTGTAGGGGCAGGAGTTACGGGTCTACAGGCCAACTAACAAAGAGCATAGGCACATATTACTACCCTTCAGACCAGATACGAGCACGCATAGATTCCAGGAAGACTCAGCTCTAGTACCAGCACAGGGCTCAGTGCAGGTTCGAGATAGGTTCCCATTATACAAATACCTACATAGTATTTAGTGAGACCCATGGCACCTCCACAGACAGTGCCCATGGCCAGGTTCAGAGATGCCCTAGTAGAGGCATGATATTATCAGGATCATTTATTATCTGTCGGGATAGATGTGCCCTCCTATGCCAAGTACAGAGCACAACAGGCCTCAAGTGAGAGGACTAGATCCCATCACTCACAGGTGTGGAGAGTACGGGGGGCCAATGATCCCAGAACGGGGTCATGGTGAGGCCACTAGTGTGTAGAGGCTAGCCCTAGATGAGGGGCCATCAGCAGGAGGTGAGGTAGGTCTCAAGCACTCGAGCGAGTGTGGTAGAGGGGTCGGGAGAGACACAGTCATAGGGAGCATTCCTTGACATCAGATGGGGAGATGATTGACTCTACTATGGACCGGCCTACGTGCCGAGTCATTTTGTATGGATTATATATGATACCGGCCTACGTGTCGAAGAGATTTTGTATTTATTATGATTTTTTTGTACATGATACTAGCCTACGAGCCAAAGATATTTTTGTATTGGATAGGCACTGAGCTACCGATGATGTATGAGAGACACATGTATTTTTGAGATGAGTGTACATTATTGAGACATTAAGATGTATATGAGGAGATATATGAGGTTTATTTGATTATGTGTTATGATGTGTAGTTTATTTACTTTATGATGATATGGATGGAAACTAGACGAGTTTAGGCATGATAGAATCGGAGTCATTTTAGGCATGGATGATCGAGTTGGTTTAGGCATGGATTGAGTAGGGCTTTAGGCATGGATTGAGTCGGGTTGGTTTAGGCATTTAGGCATGGTGGAGTTAGGTTGGTTTAGGCATGGATCGAGTCGGGTTGATTTAGGAATGGATAGAGTCGGGTTGGTTTAAGCATGGTGAATGTTAGGTTGATTTAGGCATGATGGAGGTAGGTTGGTTTAGGCATGGATGTTCATTTTTAGGCATATTTTGGTAACAAATGGAAATATAAATGCATGAGATGGTGTAAAATGTGGAAAATGTTGGTTATGTATAAAAATGTGAAATAATATAAGTGGTAAAAGTTATGTGGTATATGGTTTAGATGTCAATGTGTTTGATATGAATAGAAATTGAAAAGAAAAAAGGGGGGAAATGGTGAGGGTAAAAAAGTGGTTGAGCTAACCTTCCAGGGGCCCCACACCACAGGAAGTGCTACCTACATAGTCCGGTGAAAAGGGACCTCGGGTCGATGTAGTTATCCCATAGGGTAGGGAATAATATGAGAAGATAAAAGAAGAGGTAGGTAGGTTGATAGGTAGGGTTTGATTCAAGGTCATAGGTATGATTAGGTCAAGGTCAATTAAGTTGGGTGGAGAATAGGTAGATAGGTAAAGGTGATTTTAGGTCGATAGGTAGTGTTGATTCTAGGTCATAGGTATAATTAGGTTGAGGTCATTGATGTTTGGGTTGAGAATAGGTAGATAGGTAAAGGTGATTTTAGCTTGATTGAGGTGGTAGAAGAAAATCCCAAAAATAGGCATCGAGGATCTAGTCCTATATAGGATGATCAAAAGGTAATGAAGAAGAGAAAAGATAAGAGGGGGAAAGAAAGCCACCCGATTGGCAAGGATCAAAATGTATGAAACACATCTACAGATAGGCTAGTGAACGTAAGACCCTAAAGACATTGCATGATTGATAATTCTAAGAGTGATGAATAGTCACATGATCACCAAATGTCATTGGTTCAGCAGGTCCCTTGAGGTATGAAGTGAAAAGACAATGGGTAAGGAGGTGAAGGTAATCAGGTCATATGTTATGAAGCAAAATGCCTTGGGCAAGGAATCCAAGATCACAATAGGCAAGTCCATGAAAAAAAAAAAAGTTGTGACTTTTCTTTTCTTTTTGACTTTTTAGATAGACTCGATTAATGTGGGAAGTCTATAAAGGATTAATAGATGTCTCCTTGAGGTCTTTGCAAAGTTGATCAATGCGGAAAGCTTCCGAATAGGTATTTTGATTTTTTGAGAAAATAGTCCTCTTTTTTTTCTTTTTTTTGGAAAGACTATGTAAAGAGTTGCGAGATTTTTATAGCTGTCCTTCGAGGGAGTAGTCTACTTATAGTGATAATTGAAGGCGTAAGATGTCCTTTTGAGGGATTCATTTTTTATATTGGAAGTTTGACTCAAGGAGTTAATCCCTTATTTTCGGAAATAAATTTTTTTGGCTTTTAAGTCATGGACTAGACTATAATGAAGCATTTGGTTCTTGTTGAGAAGGAAAGGGTGAACAACCATGAGATCTCATCTAAAAGAAGATGAAAAGTATCCATGAGAATCATGCCATGTGCAGAGCCGTGGTGCACATATTTAAGAGAAGGAAAAAGGGTGATGGGTAATCACATGATTCTTGTTTAGTCGTTGGGGATGAGGTGTGGAAAAGAAAGGTAAATGGTGCTCAAGGGATGAGCATGAACTAGATAAATAGTGATGTAGGACTAGAATTCAATAGTAGAATGGTCGAATATGCAAGGCATTGAGGGGCTCAAGTTTGGGCTTACCATCAAGTGAAGACAAGTGATAAGCACCTGATCCATAGTCATGGGTCACGATGTATGGTCCAAGCCAATTAGGAGCAAACTTGCCCCGTTTTCTTTTTTCTTTGGTTACGTTTTAATTTTCCTTGAGGACAAGATCATTGACTTGAAGGTGTGTTCATGGACACGTTTTTCATATGCACACTTGATGCATTTTTGGTAGACTTGGAGATGGTCAAGAGCATGAAGACGACATTCATCTAATAACTTAAGTTATGCTAAATGGTCTTGGTGAAAGTCATCATCAATAAACATATCTTCAAGAGAGATACGAAGAGACAAGATCTAGACTTTGAGAGGTAAAACAACCTTGGTACCATAGACCAGAGAAAATGGAGTAGCAACAGTGGAAGTGTGAATACTAGTATGGTATGCCCAAAGAGTGAAAGGAATGTGCATATGCCAATCCTTCCCAGTATTGTTAACCACTTTCATGAGAATTTTGTTCAAGTTTTTTTGGTGGATTCAGCTTGGCCATTGGTTTGTGGGTAATATGGTGAGGAGAAGCTAAGCTAGATGCCGAAGGTGTCACAAAGTTTCTGTAGAGTTTTGTTTTGAATTTTTTCCATTATCAGTGATAAGGTGATGTGGAACACCGAAGCAAAAAATAATGTGATGATTGATGAACTCACATATTTTCTCAGCTTTAGTGGAGATGATGGGTACGGCTTCAACCCATTTGGTGTAATATTCGGTAGCGGTGATGATCCATTGATGTCGTAGGGAAGAGTGAGGATTGATCTCTCTGACAAGATCCAAACCCCACTGAGAGAAGGGCCAAAGGTCACGAGCAACTTGTAAGGTGTGACTAGGTGTGTGATGAAGATTGGCATGTTGTTGGAATTTTACACAATGCTTAACATAGTCACAACAATCATGATTGAGGGTCAGCCAATAATAGCCTAGGTGAAGAATGCATTTAGCAACAACAAGGCCACTGAAGTGACCTCCACATATGCCATCGTGAACTTATTTAATGGTATAGGGGATTTCAGAGCTGGTAAGGCATCATAAGAGGATACCGTCAAAGCCTTGTTTATAGAGAAGGCCACCCATGACAACATAATGAGAGGCCTTCTTGAGAAAGGTGCATTGTCCATTACGTGTGAGATTAGGAGGCAATATAGAAAGGGAAAGGTAGTCTGCAAGCTACTTATACCAAAGGTCTTATGTGTTTAGTGGGGTAGTTTGAAAAAGGTTAACACAAAAATATTTATAAGGTCTTGGTATGCATTTTATGGTAACAAAGATTTCTAAATCGTCAGGCGAAGTGGGTATTTGGGAAGCGAGGTAGGCCATGGTATCTATGAATTTATTGGTGGATCGCAGAAATGGTTTGAATTTTATAGCGGTCAAAGGTAGTCAACATGATGCCGACGTAATGTTTGTACTCTTGAAGTATTTCATTATGACACTGATAAACAACATTGACTTGGTTTACTACTAGTGAGAGTCACCAAAGATATTAATGGATCTGACATCTAAGGCATAGGTAGTCATGAGACCCAATACGAGTGCTTTGTATTCGAAATATTTTTAGTGCACTCGAAGTCGAGTTTAAATGATAAAGGCATGGGTTCCCCATTAAGAGGAATGAGGATAATACCTACACCACCCCCATGCTAACATTTGGAACCATCAAAGAATAAGGTCATTTGGTAAGGGTCATCATCCAAAGAGAGGTTAGCAATGGATTCATCAGGGAAATCAAAGTTTGAAGATTGATTCCCAGAAAGAGGCACATCAGTGAGTTGGTCAGCAATGGCCTAGCCCTTGATAGATTTTTGGTGGATGAATTCAAGGTCTAGGTCAACAAGAAGCATGAGCCAACGTGCGGCACATTGATTTTGGTAAGGTTTAGCATACATGAAGTGTAAGGGGTTAGTGTTGGTCACAACATAGGTTTTGTGGTTGAGTAGGTAATGGTGAAGTTTGGTGGCAACAAAAACTAAGGCTAAGAAAAGTTTTTCAGGGTGAGTGTATCGGGTTTCATAGTCCAGAAGGGTACAGATTATGTAATAAACCACCTGCTCCCTATGTTGTTCATCACGCGAGTGAGCATAGCCCCAAGAAAGTGATCAATAGAAAAGATGTATAGGTAGAAGGGTTGGTTGTCTTTAGGTGGAATGAGCATGGGTGGTTGGAGAAGGTATTGTTTTAGGGCCTTAAACACTTTGTGACAATCATCATCCTATTTAAAGGAGACATCCTTCCTAAGAAGATGATGAAATGGTTGACACCAATCGAGATAATTGTGAAATGAAATGGTGAATGGACTACAATTTACCTTGCAGGAGCTACGAAGTTGTTTAAGAGTAGTGGGTGAAGGATTTCTAGAATGGCCTTGACTTTACCAGTATCAACTTCTATACCACGGAGGGAAATAATAAATCATAGGAGTTTTCTTGAGAGAACTACAAAGACACACTTTTAGGTTGAAGGAAAACATAATACATAATGAGGTGGTCAAAGATGGTTTCAAGGACGGCGAGGTGCTCGGTGTGATGTTTAGATTTGGCTAAGAGATCATCCACGAAATCTTCCAATATGCGATGCATGACATCATGGAAGATGTAAGTCATAGCCCGCTATTAGGTGGCACCAAATTTTTAAGGCCGAAAGGCATGACTCGATAGCAAAAGGTCCCCTAGGAGTAATGAATGTGGTTTTGTGTTGATCCTCTAGAGCGAGCAAGAATTTTTATAACCCGAGAAACCATCCATAAGTGATAGCATCTCATGGCTAGTAGTAAGGTCAACCAACTGGTCAATACCAGGGTAGAGGAAAATCATCTTTTGGGTAGGTAAGGTTGAGATCACAAAATGAGTACAAATGCAAAGTACCCTATTGCCTTAGTGATAGGGACGATGTTAGAAATCCATTGGGGAAATCGATGGGTAAGATAAAGGAAACTGAGAGAAGGCGTTGAAGTTCTTCTTTGACAAGAAGAGAAATGCGAGGGTGCATTTTCCTCAACTTTTGTTTTATGGGTTTGGCATTAGGAATGGTTATAATATTGTGGACCATGATAGTGGGATCAATGCTAGGCATGTCAGCATAGGACCAAGAAAAAGCATGGCTATGATTTTTAAGAAAATAAGTGAGGGCTTCCTATTCAGCAACATCCAGAGATTGGCCAATCTTGAGAATGTGGGGGTCGTCCTGAGTGTGGATGTTGACTTCGATAGTTGATTCATTCAACATTGTTTGCATCTTAGAAGGTAATGACTAGTGAATATAAGAGTCTTCAACACCAAGGTAGGTGAGTATGGACTCATCATCCTGACATTGAACAACATTAATAGGAGTATCGTCCCCTATCATGTTAGGATACAAGAAAGGAAGAGAGGAAGGAGCCTCGCCATCATGGTGATAGGTCAGAGGTCCTAAGGAAATGGTATTTATGAAAAAAAGGTAGGAGGGATAGATTTAGGATCCATCGACTCTCAGTTGGTGAAGGTGGGGTAGGTGAAGAAGGTGGAGAGGGGTCAATGTCTTCAATGAGTTCAATACGGGATTTTTGGCAGGTAGTTTGGTAAAACCGATTCCACTACGATCATTGTGTTTACGCGTGGTACATGAAATAATGGTGTGATGACCTTGCTCATAAATTCCAAATCCAAAACTCTTCCAGGCACAATAGTGGAGGAAAGTGTGAATGAAGCGATGGTTGGTAAGTGACTAAAGGTCAACGGAAAAAGGTTGGGCTTGTGATGGGAGTTCGGTGTGTAAGTGGAAATATAAAGTCCCCCATAGGTAATATGGATACAAAGGTAGGAGGACCATAAAGGATATGCTCCCTATGCGGTGATCATAGTGAGGATGTTGGTGAAGGTTTCCATACTATTGTGGAGTAAGGAATGTATTAACATTGTACAGGTGATACTCCCCATGCCGAGGTGTTGAAAACACCTTCCAAGGGATCGAGTGGTTGATAAATTGGTGGTTGGAATGGAGGAAGTGTTAGAAGTTAGATCGGCGGAGGTGTCGGTTAGTTGGGAAGCTGATGTGTGACTCATAGAAGTGACAACAATGGTGGGAATAGAAGATTTGGGTGAAGGTGAGGTTACAATGACACTGTGTGGATGGAATCATGTGTGAAGAAGATGTAGGCATGGAGGTAGATGCCTTAACAGTACAAGGACATCGTTGGGACGATAAAGCATGTTACAGTTTTGAAAGGTGATGGGTTATATGCAGTGGTATAGGAATGTCCTTCATGTTCAAATTGTACACATCAGTGTAAAGTAGAAGGAACACAACCCATGACACGAATCCAGGGTCTACCAAGCAACAAATTGTTTTAAAACTCCCCTTCCAAAATGTAGAATAGCTTGGGAATATTACGAGGGCCCACACAAACATGGATGATGATAGTGCCGAGTGTAGAGGTGATAGCGTCATTAAATGAACGCAACATGACTAGATTTTATGCATGCAATTGTTGGGTATGCACATTTTTCGAATGCATGAGAGGAGATGATGTTAAAGCTAGCACCCACATCGATCATAACACATCGATGCGTATATTATTGATATGGACAGAGATGAAAAGTGCAAGATCTGGGTCATCGGTTTGGTGGGGGATAATTTCTTCCTCTCGAGAAGCTAAGGAGGCCACTTGGTGAACAAGGTGAGGCCGAGGATGAAGGTGGTAATTTGGTGAGAGAGGCTACGTGATGGGGTGTGATGATGGAGGCTATAAATGTAGGGTCATTGGGTAAAACCTCAATAGATTGAAGAACCTCCATAAGTGCTTGACAATGGGATTCCGAGGTTTGTATGAGGTTGTATAAGGACATTTTGAGGGGAGATTGGTGTAGTTGTTTGAGCATGGTGCGATGTGTGACGCCATTAGAAATGGGATATGCAAGGCCATGAATAGTTATCTTAGGTATAGGTGCAGATGGTATGTTGGGTATAGGATTGGTTGGTGGGTCACTACCTTTTTTTTCCCTTATGCACACATGTAGAGACGTGTATCATGTTGATTTGAGGGAAGTTGGAAAATGGAGAAGGTGTAGGGTAAGTGGTATAATGACATGAAGGGAAAACCTCACCGGAGGATAAAATCCCTATAAGGTCAAATCGGTGCAATGACATGTAGGTGGTGGTGTGGCAAGTTCTCTCGACATGAACCATGTTAATTTAAAATTTTGGGGGTGACTCTATGAGTCCGTGAGGGTGGAGGTATTGCGTATAGGTGTAGGATGAAGATGTGAAGAAGGTGGTGAGGGTGGAATAGGTTCATCATCCAGAGGTCATCCTTATTAAAATTGGGGTCGAAGGACATAATTGCATGAGGGACCTTTAGACCTATTGGTTTGAAAATCTATCTCTTGGGTAGATCTATGGATAAACGAGCCAACAAAGTGTGGGGCATAGCCCCTCTTTGATTCAACAAAATGAAACGGTTTATTACTTTTCCACCAAGGAATCATGTGCAAGTCTCACAATATTCTACTTTGGGGTTTGGGATCTCATCCCAAAGAGGGGTGTTTCCAACCGTGAAAAGAAAGGAATGAAAGAGAGGATGAAGAAAGATCAGTTCGAAGGGAGAAAAGAAATGGATTCCAAAGCAGAAAGGTCGAGAGGTTTATGTTTTGGGATTGGTAGTAAACAGAGCCAAACCTACTTGCATAAACAAATAAAGCAATACTGATGAATAAATGACAAAAAAGTAGAGATAGATCCAACAGAATAAATGCATAGATCTGACATAAGAAAGATCAAATGCCCATAACACACATATTCAACACAAAGTCTTAATATTTGTATTAATATTTTCTTCATTACAAAAAGTACAAAGCCTTTTCTTCTCACTTCTATTTTTCATCTAAAATATATTCACCACCGAATACAACGAGTATTCGAGTATTTATAGAAGAAGGAGAAGAAGGAAGGAAAAAAGGAACCAACCACCTAATTACAAAATATCTTACAAAACATCTCAAAGTCATGTTGACTTTTGACAACTTGATGGATGACATCATCCCATGGTGCAACATGGATGATGCCATCATTTGTGTCAACATACTTTAGATATTTACAAAAAGAAAGTTGGGAAGAAAGAAACTATTCGTCGTCGTCCCGCGGCTGGAAGGGGGTATCCTACTTTTGCTGCTCGGGAGACGAGATGTGGAACTGGGCACGGTACTCCATGAACTTGTTAATCATGGGTTGAAGTTGATCCTGGGAAGGATCCTTGTGTCGATCGCTGATAGCTTTGCAAGTCTCCCGCTCATCTGTGAGCTTTTCTGGGAGTTTGGAATAATCATTTTCTACCTCTATCAGGTACCCAATGAAGTCACGACATGCCAACAGGTTGTTGATGGATTTGGCGTCGAACGTGACCTCTGGTCCCAGTCCCTGTGAAACGATCTCCTTGAAGATCTGAATAGTTTCTTCAACCTTTCTTAAGGTGAAAGAAGAAGTGAGCAAACCTCGGAGATATTCTTAGGACAATCTATTCCATTTGATGCATTGCATCCGTATTTCCTTCTTTACTTTTTCGATCTTCTCCAAGACAAACTCCAACCGATCAACCCAATAATCCAGAGTAGAGAGGATTTTTTGAGGGCTCTGGGTGCCCAAGGACGCTAAACTTGACCAGATCTTCGACCAATAGTAAAACATTTTTCAAAAGGTCTCGTGCTACATCCTCAAAGCATGATCCAGCTCTTCGGAGATGGGTCCTACCATCACCCGGAGTTCTCTGTTCATCCGATTGATATTCTGATATAACCCGTGAACTTAGTGATTACTCCTTCAATGTCCTCGAGGATCTAGCTCCTCCAGTGGAAACCGCCATACCCCGCGCCAATATTGGCATATTCATTAATTTTATCCTAGCTCGAGGCTTAGGATTTTGGCAAAGATTGTGGGAGGTGCACTTGCCCATCTTCCGTAAGGCATGGAGAAGATTTTAATTTTGCTCCTTCAATAGCCTTTTCTCTTCCTTTGATTCTTGGAGCTTTTGCAAAGAGCGTCAATTACTGCAGATAGGGCCTCTCCCTGTAGGATTTCTGAAGATGTCCCCATTGTGACTTGAGTCACTATGTAATCTGTCAAAGACAGATCCTTTTTATCCTTCAAAGGATTGGGGTATGCAATCTCCATTACTCTCTCCCCTGATGCACTCTGAGAGAAGCGGGTTATAGGTTTTTGCTTCTTGGCCCCTTTTGATGGGATGATGGAGAAGTCCATCGGTGCGATGGGAACTTTCCTCTTCTATTGACTCAGGTGCTGGGAGATCCAGATTGGACTTATGGGAGAAGGGCCGGAAGTAGAAAAGGGAGCAGCTGCAGTAGTAGAGGGAAAGAACGTGGGGACACTTGGAGGCGGCATCGAGAGGGAGGCCGAGGAAGTGCTCACGGGAGGAAGAGATACTGCAGGGGAGGCAGACATGGAAGGGAGCTAAGAAATGAGAGAAGAAATGGTGGGGGACAGCTCCGCGAGAGAAGAGAAGATGGATGATGAGGAAAGGGGAACAACAGAAGATGGGGGAGAGGACATGACCAAAGGAATGGTCACTTGGGTCACTCGAGGAGGGGAAGGAGGAGAGGGAGAAGAGGCAGAAGGGACCTCAATAGTTGTAGTGGTGGCAACATCCTGAGTGGATGTGCCCCTCGAACATCTTCAGCCGCTTCTTTCTCTAGAGAAGCTAGAGTTATATCTTGCTCGGGTGCAGTGGCAGGGGACTTTCAGGAGCTTCCTCTTGGGTAGAGCTTGACTCACCCTCCTTGCCTTTATCTTTGCTCTTTGGTAGCTGTTTAGGTCTGGAAGGTGCGTTGCCCAACGGAGATGTAGTGAAATCAACTCCGAGGTAAATGAGGCCATTCATTCTGCACCAATGCTCCATTCTCCATGAGTTTCCTTGACCCTTTCTTCTATGGTCTGAGGTGCTTTGTTCCTGTCAATCACAGCGAAAGGCCAATCATCCCCATCTGTGTCAAGATATACCTAATCAACCTCTTGATCAGTAGTTTGATAACCTTTTGGGATGATGGCTATGCCGTACTGGATGATTTCTGCCAAGGCCAAGCGGGAATGATCCTTCCTCCTGAGTTCACCCTCATGGTATAGGTCGATATAGATATCTTTGATCTGAGGGATGTGGATCGGATCGAGCTTGGCCCTAGGTAGGCAATTCCTTGGATCGAAAGTGGGCCTTTCCGGGAAGTTGTGCTTTAGATTTAGCAGCTCCAGCTTACGCCAACATCTCCCGGGATTTGTGGTGAGAAGAACAAGTGTATCTGCCCACTGTGAGGGGGAAAGGAGTTCCACCCTTCTTTCTCTTGAGACACTTTTCGTGGTAGGTTACGAGCTGTCTTGACAGCTCCAACAGGATCAACTTAGGGCCGGCATATCTCGGTAATTTGGTTGGTTCCCCCAAGAAGTTGACTTCCCTCAGATAAGTGAAGGTGGGGAATTGAGTGAACAAGGCCCCCAATTTCTCTGTTGCAGCAACGATGCTCTTGGTTATACGACCGTGAGTCATGTTCACCTCATATGCAGGCGATGCCGTAGAAGAAGGCATCATTAATTTTTGTGAACCGAGGGATACTTTTTCTCCAACTTCAACTCGGATAGTATTCATATATTTTAACTTGGGGCCAAACCCCGTACCGCATTAAAGCTGGATAATCCCTTTCTGAGGCCGCAACATAAACTACGTAGGAGTTCATATATAACCTCCCCATTGTGGTAAGTTTTTGGAGATGCTCGATATGGTGCTGCTATGATCTCGCCCATTCAAAGCGTGATCCTGTACATTTTGTTCATTATTTCTAAGATCTCGAGCATCCATTTGTGAAAGTAGTGGGCATCGTTGCCCAAATCTCTACTCGAAACGTGATTATATCACTGAGTTCCTCTGAAAAGTCACTGCGATGAATGACTTATGGCCACCTGCTCACCACTTTCTTGTTCTTCAGGTATACTTCATTCATCAACTACATACACTGATCCTCATTGTCATCCCAAGCCTTGACGTAATCTTCCTGGCTTACGGCCACAAAGTGCCGGTGGTGAGGAATGCTGAGCATTATTTCAAAGTGTCGGGCAGTGAGGTTGATCACGACCTCTCCCTTCTCATTTACGACACACCTGGTGTCTTTATTGTAGCAGCGGGCCACCACCATCATGAATTCATTGTTCACGGCACTAACTGGGATCCCTCCAGCAAAATGCAACCCACTGCCCATCAGTTTGTCCATCCATGGGCTTCTTGTGACCTTCCGGGTTCTGG
This sequence comes from Taxus wallichiana var. yunnanensis, assembly GCA_018340775.1. NCBI lineage: Eukaryota > Viridiplantae > Streptophyta > Pinopsida > Cupressales > Taxaceae > Taxus > Taxus wallichiana. Next base: position 561,402,178 of record CM031239.1, on the reverse strand, counting down.
CCCAGAAATCCTCCATATCAATGTGTCCGAGCTTAGAATCCCTTATATCTAGGTCGCATTCTACTTGGGACTCAGGCATCCTAACCCTCTGATATTTGTACTTCATTTCTTCTTCTGTGAGCTTGGCTTTGCCCTTAGATTTGGTAGGTTTCTTGCTTGATGTTGACATATGTAACTCTGAACTTAGTTGCTGATCTGTAAGAAGAAGAAGTGAAACCCAACGCAAGAAAGTCATATTAGCTATTTGATCTTCCATTAAAGCGTTGACAGAAGAAAGAGTTAGTGATTTTAAGGTCTCAGGGTGCAGGGCATAAATACTAAAAGCTACAGGGTTAAATAATACTGCACACGAAAAGGGCTGTTGCAAGGGATAAATCAGCGCCAAAGGGCGAATGGTGCATGGAAACCGTAGATGAGATTTTTGTTGTCAAGCAATAGTGTGCCTGTGCCATATATATGCATTTAACAGGTGCTGATATTCTTCATGTTACACAGAACATGATGTGCCGCGATGGCATGATATATAATTTTATGTTACATGGAACTTTGGTGTGCCAAAGGAACTTAAGCGCGAGCGCATGGAAGGATTACATGACATTGTGTTGCTGTAATAAGGGATGCACTATGCCTTTAATAATACTTGGCGCATCTAAATTTGATGTTGCATAGATGCAGGGTGCGCCAATGGCGGAAGGTTTTGCAATGTTGCACGCAAGTTTGGTGTGCCAATGGGGCGCAGGGAAAGCGGGTGTTGCAAGCAAGGGAAGTGCGCCTTGAGGGCATAACTATTTTTATGCAACAGTAAGGTAGATGCGCTATTGGCGTGATCACGTATATCATGTTGCAGGGGTGGCGAATGTGCCAAAAGAGGAAACAATACAATCTAATTTTTAAGCCTCGATTCCTTCTCTGAGGGGTTTACATGCTTCTAAGCTTCTTTTGCAGGATGTCTTTGGGTGATGAAGAAGCTTAATCAAAGAGTTTCAAGCAATCTTTTTCAAGACGAGTTCCCTTTACCAAGAGATTTGGAAAGAGGGGAAATGCATGTGAAAGAATAGAAGGAACAACAAGGGGGAGTTCATGGTTTCACATCTCTTTTAATCTAATCCTCACAAACAAGCAGCCAAAAACAAAAATACAAAACACAAGAGCAATAGGGACCTCTTACCCGGATTATATAATGGAGAAGTGTGAAACCGGGTCCACGAAGTGATCGATAATGACAGCGCGCTGACAGGTATAGAGGGAAAAGAATAATCACGTGTTTTTGTCTGATGAAAATGACAGGGCAGATGCACCTATATATAGGCAAGATGGTAATAAATGTGCCAACCACTTTTTCAAGTGGCGCGCCAAAACTTGTCGACAATGGAAAGGATGCACCCTATGGCGCACCAAAACACCTGATAACACGAAGTTACGTGCACCTTTGGCACACCAAAAGTGTTGTCAACACAGAAATATGTGCGCCCTTGGTGCACCAAAACACGGCGCAACAAAAGTATTGTTGACATGAGGGCGCATGCGCCATGGCGCATGCAGGGAAGGCATAACACGGTAAGGTGCACCAAAAGGCGTGTCGACACGTCAAACCGTGTGCCAAAGGATTTAAAGGGGGCGCATGAACACTTTATGTTACATAGACATTATGTGCGCCCGACCAAAAAAGACCAGAAATGGCTAAGTTCAATGAAACCGATTTCCCGGGAAGGGATTTTGCAATGTTCCAAATGGAGAGGTCCTGATGAGGACCGAACAAAATTTTGGAATGGTTACCCGTAAAATTACCCTTGACAATTTTACGGGATAATAGCTGGCTCTTTCTGGGGACTATCTCTGAACAGAAATCAGAGGTAGAGAATCCCAGATCTCACGTGCCTATCCATTGGGTAACAGAGTCAAAAACAAGGGTGAACGAAAAGGGAAACACACAACCAACAAAAGAAAACATGTGACAAAAACAAACACACAACAAAAGCAAACATGCGACAAAAACAAACACAACAAAAGAAAACACGCAACAAAACAAACACACAACAAAAGCAAATCGTACAAAGAAGAGAGCTCTACTTCCCGAAGATTTTCGATGTTGCACACTTATAGGGAAGTGGGAGTTTAGTTCCATCCAGATACAAGAGATAGAAGTTATTCTCTCCATTGAGTCACTTGATCTTGAAAGGCCCTCTCCATAGAGAATCAAATTTTCCATGCATTCCCTTCGGATCTCTTCGCTTGTCCCACAAAAGGACAAGGTCTCCCACTGAAATTTCTCTCGCTTAGCTTTTTATCGAACAATATTTTAACCTCGATTCTGATGTTCGTGATCTTGTCAACCACTCTCACTCTCTTTTCTTCGAGCTCGGCTAGATACATGATCCTCTTTTCAAGAGAATTTTGGAAAGTCTCATCTTCGATTGCTCGTGCCAAGCATAGAGCAGGAGTTCCGCAGAAATGGGAAGCTCAAAGATCGCTGCCATATAACACTCAAAAAGTTGACATGCCGAGAGACCTCTTGGGAGTAATACTGGTCTGCCCACAAAGCGTCGTATAAGGATTTGTGCCACATTCATTGATTTTCATCCACTAACTTTTGTATGATGGTCACCAAGTTTTTATTATGGATTCTACCCGACCATTTCCTGAGGATAATAATCTAAGGCGTGAGCTAAAGTTATTCCGTATTCATAGAGAAACTAATAACTTCCCGTGAAGAAAAGTTTGAAGCATTATCAGCAATAATCTTGTTTGGAACGCCAAACCCGACAATGATATTTTCTTTGATAAGCAAACAACCTCGGAAGTGGCATGTTTGATGTATTGCTTCCACCCACTTGGTGAAGTAATCTGTTGTTAGGACATAACTATGTCCTCCGCACTTGATTGGGATTGAGTGCACCAATAAAATCAATTCCCACCTTTGCTTGAATGGTTCGTCAACAATGACCAGCTCGAGGGGAAAAGCAGCCAACTTGGGCTTGCCGATGAACTGTTGAAAGGCTCACACTTTACTACCTAGGTAGTCAGATCATTGAAAAGTGTTGGCCAATAGTACCTAGCCCGATGATCTTATGTGCCGCCGTCACGGATGAGGAGAAATGACCACCACAGTGAATCATGAAAACTCAAAGTAACTTTATGTCTGTTGTGGTTTGTCAACACATCGCAAGAAGATGCCATCTATCCCGTTAAGCTTTGTATAAACCGTCATCCCAGATGACATATTTGCTTCTCTCCGAGCTTTATAAGCGTGCTTCTCCTTTGACGGGTAGGGTGAGCCGGCATTCGC